>OY987245.1:10860460-11460460 GCA_963920765.1 Ulota crispa
ATCAAAATTCAATACTACAATTTTAATAGAAGAAGATATGTGCATACTACATGAAAAAGTAACCATCTCATGGTAATAGGTGTTCAACTTGTGATAATAATATATTTTTCAAAACTTAATATTTTCAAATTTTCAAACTACAAGAAGGAACTAGATTTGGTAAATTTTCTATTGCTAGTCAAAGCTCAAATTCAAAACACATCATCTTAAGAGCTCACATTAAGTTTTGGTAAAAACACCCTCAAAACTTAAATTACACTACACGGTGGTGCATCTTTACTATTCAATTGGCAAGTGGGACCCTTGTGTGAGCATTGTGCATGCAATAGCTATCCATGTACATGTACTCAACTACATTATCTCTGTCTCCATGAAATCTAAGATGAGAAACAATGTTATTCCACTTCCACAGTAACATTTAGTCATCCAAAAGCTAGAAACTGGTCTCAATGACATTTAAGGATTAAACCAAGTAAAAGAAAGAAGAAAGGGAAGGATAATTAAGAAGAAGAATAAAATAAAAAAGTGAATGAAAAAAAGAAACAGAAAAAGAAAGAGTGGAATACATTTATCATCAACATTAAATAATCATCCAATAAATACAAAATTTGCCCTTTTTTTTCTTAACGAAACTTCTAAATATAGTGCAATGCGGTGGATTTAGCAATCACTCAAGGACAGTATTGTACAAAAAAAAATTGTAGATGTGTATCAGAAAGAGGACCCTAGGCAAAAGATACACCTAAAACACTGGGTCAAGAGTCAAGACTCAAGAGTGGCCACAAGATACGGCAACACCGAATAGCCACGTCAGCATCCCAAACAACGCGCTTCAACACAGAAAGATTAACCCAAGAAGTGTCAAAGTAGTGATTTAAAATGTTATAATGGTGTTCCAAATTTCAGCATTCATCCACAATTTGGATAGAAAATATCACATTAGCATGTCTATAATTTGGTTTTCATCCACAATTTGAAAATTTCATCCATTAAAAACATGAAGCTTTTTTTGGCAATTTCATCTTTGGCAAATTTTTTGACATTTTTTAGCCAGATTTTTTTGGGTGCAATTGAGCACCAAATCGCCAAAAATAAAAAAACACTGGTATTAGCCACCCTCGCCCGAAAAGATAAAAGAAAAGTAAGCTTCACCTTTTCCTGGAAAGAAAAAGAAATGGCTCGTCTTCCCCGCCTCTTAGGCCACTTTAGTCCTCAGTCGGTTCTTCGTTGTCCCACGTCCCATCACGATTGTTTTGCTTTCCTTGCCGCGACTGCCTCACTGCAAAATTGCGGCCAATTCCCTTACACAATTCTCTTCTACAATTCTCTTCTATCAACCAGCTTGTTGCAGAACAATTCAAACCTCTCTCAGTTACGCAAAGAATTTCTTGAAAAGGAGCGGTCGTTTTCTGTCGCAACATCATCAGGTATGGACCTGCCAAATTGTTACAACGACAGAGCATTTACAATTGTCTTCCGACGCAACGGTGATGAGATGAAAACAAATGGAGTAATTTGGAACGGAGAAAATTTAGGACGGAGAGATTAAGTGAAAGTAGATTCTCTGTTTTTTTGTTTGAAAATCGAGATGATTGCTGTTGCGTTTGATATGAAGAGTGAACGGTGTTGTTGTTGTAATTGGAGTGGACTTTGTCTTTGTTGTTGTTGTTGTTGTTGTTGAGGTTTTTGTGCGTGATTTTCTTTGCTGTAATTTTTGAAAGGGTTTCGGTACCGAGGATTCTGGGTTTGTAACGGCTCGGGGTTTATTTTTCGCGTGCTCGTTACAGCCGTTGCTTAATTAAATCGTTTTAGTTACTTTCGAAGAGTTTTGGAGCGTTGATAATTGTCGTCAATTTAGCCGTGGTTTGTTGCATTGTGGATTTAGAGCAATCTTGACTGGACATGGTAACGCTTTTTGTAAACTTTGTTGATAATTTGATCGGTGCGGTCTGAAAGGTCGATGATCTACGGCCGTTGCTTATTTAGTTGGTTTAGTTACTTTCAAAGACTTTCGGAGCGTTGAGTCTTTAATTTAGCCGTGGTTTGTGCATTGTGGATTTAGAGCAATCTTGACTGGACATTGCGACGCTTTTTGCAAATTTTATGGAGGATTTGATCCGTGCGGTCTGAAAGGTAGATGATAATTGGAGAAATATACTGTCTGGCGGAAGAATTGTTTGTATTGTCTTGATATTGCACTCGATCAGTTGCGTTGTGATTCCCTAGGGCTGGCAAAAGACTGGTTCCTTTCTACATAACAGCCATTTCGAACACATTTTCTTGATATGTCGGCAGCATTATGTAGCATAACTTAGATACTATTGCGTTGCACACACAATTAAGGATCATTTTGTAGCGTTACTAGTCATTTTAGTCACTCTTGTATTGTTTGTAGAGTTGATGTCCAAATTTAGCCGTTTTGGCGGGTTTTCGAGCGATCTTTACCGGGCGCTTTTATTGCTGATCTTGACTTTTCATATTTGTTGAGAATCTGATCGGTGCGGGTTTCGAAGCTTTAAAAGGGAGATGATAAATGGACATTACGGTGAGAGAAACACACCGGGTGCAGAATCGTTTGTCTTGTTACGAGAGTGCGTGAAATCAAACGATGAGTGTGTTACTATTTCTACACGACAGCCATTTCGTGCACATTTGGTTCGTAAAGAGGCAAATTTGGTTCATAAGGAGGCAATTGTTTTGTAGCTTAGAGGATTACGGCTCAATTACAGAAGGTTTGTGTGCGGTCACCATTCTTAAATAATGGAAGTGTTATTTTTAGGTTTGTGTCCAGGCCATTGATGACTACCGCTGCATTGTAACATTTTCCTGGAGTTCGTCTTGCGATGTACATTGCGTGGTATTCTTGGAAGGAATGACCTAAAATTCGTGTACGCTCTCTTATTTTTCCGACGGGAGGTCTCTTTTCTCTGGCGTTTCTAATAAGCCTTGTAAATTCGTACTGACTGCACAATTTTTTTTGTCGCCATTGATCAACACCAATCTCGTCATAGTATCACTCTATGCACTCCTATATATTGAAGACGCTTTTTTTCTTGTTGTTTCTTCTTTGTTTAGTATTTTAGGTGCTTTTATGGCACAATATAAATTTTGTAGCAAATCCATTAACTTTTGCTTTGAAAACCTTATGCATGAGGAGGTTCGTGTCTTCCATCTGTTTGGCCTAATATGTTGAAGTTCGGCATGTGATTCGTATGATACCTACTGCTAGTGATGTTAACCTGTTTTGGCTGTTATGTGTACAGGAATTCTGACCGAAACAAGATGAAGTCCCCAAGCCGCACTCGCTGCGGCTTGGTTAGTCTTCTCTTCATCTTGTCACTTGCATTGACGCCATCACTTGCGAGGAAGACAAAAATTGATGGACCTATCAAGGTGGTTGTAGTAATGGTCATGGAGAATCGGTCATTTGATCACATGTTAGGGTGGCTCAAGACCTTGAATTCAGAAATAGATGGTTTGACTGGCAAAGAGTGCAACCGCAAAGTCACATCTGATCCTGATTCGGAATTGGTATGCGTATCCGACATTGCCGAGTTTGTAGATCCGGACCCTGGACATTCTTTTCAAGCAATTCAGGAGCAGATATTTGGGGGGAACGATACGTCTGCAAATCCTCCACCCATGAATGGTTTTGCTCAGCAAGCAGAGAGCATGTACTACGAAGGTTTCTCTACAACAGTGATGAGTGCTTTCAGGTAAAAATTTCTCATTTTACGCTCTCGTACTGCAGCTTATCCTGAAGAGCTCCAACGGAATATTTTGTAATGTCGAGGTGGCTTTCAATTTTAGATGGTTGGGAGGTGTTTGTTCGATACCAACTTACATGTTCTCCTCCGTTGAGCTCTACAACGAGGAAACTTGTATGCTTCGTGGAGGTTATTTTAAGCGTCGAAGTTCTTGGTACCTAACGTCTGCCATGTTTGTGTGATGCAGGCCAGAGGTTGTCCCTGCATATAAAGCTCTGGCTGCGGAGTATGCAGTCTTTGATCGCTGGTTTGCATCCGTGCCAAGTTCTACTCAACCTAATAGGTTTTATGTGCACTCGGCAACCTCGTTTGGAGCCATGAGTAACGTGAAACAAGAGTTAGTTGCAGGGTTTCCTCAAAAAACAATTTTTGACTCAATTGTAAATTCTGGTCATTCTGTTGGTATCTACTATCAAAATCTTCCTGCAACTTTGTTCTACCGAAACTTGCGCAAAGTAAAATTTGTGAATAAGTTTCATGATTATACTCTCAAGTTCAAGCAACATGCAAGGCGAGAGGTTCTACCGAATTATGTGGTCGTGGAGCAACGATACTTCGACATGAAAATGCTTCCAGCTAACGATGACCACCCTTCTCATGATGTGTCTGAGGGTCAAGCTTTCGTGAAAGAAGTTTACGAAACCCTGCGTGCTAGCCCGCAGTGGAAGGAGATGCTCTTTGTAATCACATATGATGAGCATGGTGGGTTTTACGACCATGTACCAACGCCAATGACTAATGTTCCAAATCCTGATGGGCTAATTGGTCCTACTCCGTTTTTCTTCGACTTTAAGAGGCTGGGGGTGCGGGTGCCCACTCTCATGATATCTCCTTGGATCAACAAGGGTATTGGTATGTATTATTTCTTTTTTATCTTTCCATCTTATTTGTGTCGCAAGTGTTCCTTGTCTGATGCCCTTGGCCAAAGAATCATCTGGAAGTTCTGCTAAAATACTATGCTACCTTCAAAGCCGTTTTGCTCATGAAAATGCATCGATTAATGTGAAATGTAAGCTTGCTTATAATTTACATTTCTTTTGCAGTGGTACATGAACCTGGAGGTCCTACTCCCGATTCACAGTATGAGCATTCATCGTTGCCGGCCACAGTCAAGAAGATATTCAACCTTAAGGATGATTTTTTGACAGCACGAGATGCGTGGGCAGGAACATTTGAGCATATTGTGGCTCAACGCAAGTCACCAAGGACAGATTGCCCCAGTATATTCCCCCACCCTCCTTTTCATTTGTTTTATATCCGTCACACTTGGAAGTAATATGGCACTGCATTTTGAAATTTGTGTTGATCACTCGAACAACAGCACATGTTTGTGCTAACATGAATCTTACTACCTTTTCCTGCTATGCAGCGGAGATACCGAGCCCACCGTGGTCATTGCGCCACTCACCTTCCAACGAAAGTGCTCCATTGACCGAGTTTCAGGAAGAGCTGATCCAGCTAGCCTCTCAATTAAATGGCGATCACCAACGTCCCGAATATCCTCATCTCGGAAAGTCCATGAATGTTGGACAGGCCCATGCTTATGCTACAAGTGCCCTGGCCAAATTTCTTGAGACTGGGAGGGCGGCTTTGAGAGCTGGAGCAGATCCAGATACAGTGATTGAAGTAACACCCTCTGTGATTGAAAGGCAAGCGGAGGGCTCAGAGCTTCACGACAGCTTGTAATGTAATGCTCATTGACTTGGGGCTGGAGTGTTGCTGCAACTCTGTACTATAACATTTCACTATACAGATCGGAAATTAAGGGTGTGGCTAGCAGTTACAAGTGTCGGAACGGGAAGAAGAAGCAAATCAGGGAGGATGCAGAGGATTTTTGGTTCAGTGATAGCCTGCCAGGGTTGCTGAGAAAAGCAGTGCATACCGCTTGTGACGTAAGACATGAAAACTGTCTTCTGGAGGCCCCTATATCCACACATTGGTATACATATATAATTTAGTGACAGGATGCAGGTGAGTGAAAATTTTGATCATGTAGCAGTATCGATTCGTTACGAGGCTGGGAGGTGGTCAGTCATTACACTGTACGTCTGTTTTTCCCGTGTCTCGTCAATTTTTTTTACCCTTCTCCACGCGCCTTCTCAAGTGGTGGATGCTTGTCAGTTGTGTCTGTCCACTGCATGTTACAATAAGAAAAAGAAGGGGCCAAGAACTCTTGATGTTCACACCGTAGTCAGCAGTGTTTGCATGTCTGCCGAGGAGGCGGTGATATGATGGTTCTTTCACTGAGAGCTTGTTGTTCAACTACATTGAATATTGCATTTAGGTTGCCTTGATAATTAGGTTGCCCTATCTTGGAAAGTTACCTCATGGCTCATTCCTTGGCTACTTGGAGGCGCATTTATTAGGCTTTTACATGGTTTATGACTTTGACGCCGTTGCTTTGTTTTTCTGTAGCTTCATTGTTGTTGCCAAGCCCTTGAAAAATTGTATTGCAGTAACTATTGACAAAAATTGTTGTAGTAATTATTGATGAAAATTGTTGTAGTATCAGTAAGTATTTATGTCGCGTAAAATGTCAAAAAAAATTAGAGTGGGGGTAACCTAAACGCAATATTCAGTGTACAGGAGGAGCATTTCTACTGATATATTTGTATATGTTAGTGCACAGGGTTTGTCTTTGTGAGCAGCAGGGGTTGTGCACTGTTGGGTATACTACTCTTTCAATTTTTCGGAACGGTCTTTGTTGTTGCTCATGAAACTGCGTCATTTCAATTAATTCCTGTGACTGAAATGTGCCGTTTTCTTCCACGTAACTTTCGTATTGTTTTATACTACTAGAGTGGTGTCCATGCATGGAGTGTGAATCAGCATTTCAGTTAGTTGCAGTAAATGGAAATCTTCAAAATCAAGCAAAAGTTATATCAAAGCGTTTCTATATATCTATATAATAGATTAGGCATCTGTCGGTCTATATTAGTTGTGTCTGTCCGTGAAGCAATTTAAGTTATGAGCATGGTTAAGCACAAATTGAGATCTCAAGTTGTGAAGGTTAAGCATGGATTTAGAGCTCAAGTCGTGAAATGGAGAGCTCAAGTCAATGGCTATCGTGTCCATAAGACACAAGTCATACTATCTACCATAATCAGCTCTTGCTCGATATTACGTGAGTTTATGGATGCCTTTCTCTAGTCCTAAATAATTGTCTGAAACCCTCCATTGGGCGGCGACCATTGGTCAGATAATATCTCACAGAATGTGATTATGTTATGAAATGGACCGTAGGTCATAGCGTTGCTGGTTATAATCTGCCGTCCCACTTGCGGCTCCTACCGCTTGTTGGGATCGACAGATTTTAACCCGCAACACTCCTCCCAACGTCCATTCCATACTATATATATATATATATATATATATATATATATATATATATATATATATATATAGTGACTACCAAAATTGTCTCAATGTTTGCTTAGAAGTCAAGTTTTTTTCAATATCTCCACTATATATAAGTGGCATTTTATCCTTAGATTTTTTGTGTGTGATCCTTGTGCAATCATGATCAAGCATACCAAATTTCAGTTACTAAAAACCAAAATCCTATTTTTGGTAAATTTTTTGTGTCAAAATCAAGAAAGTTTATTAACCCCTAAAGGCCTAAGCCCATTTTTCTGTAAAAATCATTGAAAACAGCCACTTTTGAAGGAATGAGTAGAAAAGTAGAAAAACAAGTTTGTTTTGGAAATCCAACCGTAGGATCATGTTCTAGACTAAAGGAGGTACTTGCAAATAAAAAATCATCTCAATTTAGTTGTAGAGGAGTGAGATATTGACATCTGAAGTGCAAAAATAAGTTTTTGTCCCTGCTGCCCAAAAATTTCAGAAGCCTTTGACCTCTCCTGTATCAAAAAAGTTGCTTTACGCAAAGTTGAAATTTTTTTCCCATGCAGGAGACCAAGTCAGGTAAGTGTAGGAGAATTTTCAAATGAATTGGAGGGGTGGATCATAATTTGTAAAATATTGCAGTGCCTTAAGGCCATGAAATTTGCATATACACTGGGCAAAATTGGAGGATTTATGTAAAATTGAGAAATCTAAATTACTTTGATCCAAACAATGAAAACCAAGGAATCTTATTCTACTCCAACTTGGAAAAAAAAAGTAAAAAAAAAATTAAAGTACAAAATTTTACAAGGGGCAAAAGAAATAGAAATTTGGAAATCCAATACCTACCCACAAACTAAAACTTCTCACTCATCAATCAAAACAGAATGATTCAAAGCTTTCCACATATATAATAATCAAAAGAACCAATTTCAGATTTTTTTAATTAAAAAATACAATTTTTAAAGAAGTTTTTTGGGCTGCCCGGACTACTAGCCCTCCCTTGTTGTTCAGAAGTTCATGCATAACTTCTTCAATAATTGTTGGAATGAAGAAAAAATTGGATGTGCACGTACATCTTTGAATTCCCCACCATCCACAATAATTTTGAAAAAGTCATAAAAACCAATTTAATCATAGGTACATGCTCGAGGTCCATTTGTCCCCTGAGGGGACACTTGGGCCTTTAGGGGTTAAAAAACATTGGTGATGAATTTTTGAGATTTGATTGCATGGGTATGTTGGAGACATCCATATGCACATCTTTGCTTCAAACAAATATTTCCAAAAAAATTCTAAAAAAATTCTAATTTAAAAAAAATTTAGGTCAAATTTAGGAAACTTGATAATTCTTCATGGAATCTAACTTTTGGCAAAATAAACATATCATCATGTTTAAAGGTACAAACTCATTAACAACATATGAATTATTTTGTCAAAAAATAGATTCCATGAAGAATTATCAAGTTTACTAAATTTGTCCTTTTTTGTTTTTTTAAATTAGAATTCTTTTAGAACTTTTTTGGAAATATTTGTTTGAAGCAAAGATGTTTGTATGGATGTCTCCAACATACCTGTGCAATCAAATCTAAAAAATTCATCATCAATGTTTTATAATCAGCTTTCTTGATTTTGACACAAAACAATTTACCAAAAATAGGATTTTGGTTTTTAGTAACTGAAATTTGGTATGCTTGATCATGATTGCACAAGGGTCACACACAAAAAAATCTGAGGATAAAATGCCACTTATGTATAGTGGAGATATTGAGAAAAACTTGACTTCTAAGCAAACATTGAGACAATTTTGGTAGTCACTATATATATAGGGAATTGCTAAAGCCACACCCAAAATTGCTAATGCCACACCCCTATAATTGTGTGTTTTGCAAATTCAATGCTATTTTTTAAAATTCAAGTGGTCCATCATTCATTCAATCAAGGCATTACCACCTTCTTGAAAGAAAGAAAAACAAATGCTATTTTTTTTTAAACTTTAATAGCACCATTGCTATTTTTTTGATGCATTTTTGCTCTAAATATTTCAAAAGTCCTTTATTTTTAGTTTCAAGTTCAAGCACCTTCAATTTTTTTGAATACATCCAATTAGAATGATAGAGGTGAAACATATCTTTTGATCCAAATTTAAAAAATCAATATTAAATTCTCATAGTTCATGTTCAAAGTACACCGTGGGGTGTGGCGTTAGCAATTTTGGATGTGGCTTTAGTAATTCCATATATATATATATATATATATATATATATATATATATATATAGTTACAAAAAAAACTGAGTATTCTTTTCAAGACGTGAACTTCAAAATACAATTATAAACAATCTACATAACATTTTTCAAAGTTATAAATTGTATTCAAAAGCAAATAAAGTTGTGAACATGTATGCAAAACCACAACTCAAATTAAAAACTACATAGTTTCTTACAACTTATTATCAACAACTATATGCAAGTATTCAGTATTGTTCAACCTACTTCTTTGAACTTCAATAATCCATCCAATAGCCTCTTGTAGCCAACAAGCAACAACTCTTTGCGGCATGCTTTCATACAATGCCAAGCAATCTTCTTGACTAAAACTAGAAAAAATTGTACCCACACGCTTCCACAATTCATCAATTTGTCTTGGAGGCATAGAAAACTTGTTCAGTTGTTGTTTCAAAAGAGCCCAAAAATGCTCTATAGGATTCAAGTCTAGTGATTGAGCAAGCCATTGGAGAAGTTCAAATGGTTGCAATTTAAGCCATCCCTGCACCAACTTGCTTGTGTGTTTTGGATCATTATCCTGCTCAAATACTAAGTAACTTGGATCCATACTATAATGCCGGCTGTAGACCATAGAAAGTTTTCTAAAATAAATTTGCACTTATGCTAATCCATAATAAACACAATATTCATTAAATTGGGAAAATAGTACATTTTGGGACTTCTAAAGGTTTAAGGTGATCACCTTAAACCAAACTCTAGCATTTTTTTGATACACTTATCCTCACCTGAGAGGAGGAATTTGCAAGGGAAAAAATCTTAGTGGCTCAGACTGAATTTTATACCTTCAAATCTGATTTAAGGTAACTTTTTTTGTTTTAGGTGAAGTACAACTTGAGAATTGCGTTTTCCCAATTTAATGAATATTGTGTTAATACCTTCAATCCTATATCAAACTCTAGGTCCAAATGCTATCATACAACCCAAATCATGACATGCCCGCCACCGTGTTTCACTATTTGAAGAATATGTTGCGGTTAAACACGTTCTCCATCTCTAATCCAACACTAGGACCTATTGATTTGCCACTTCTAAGTTGAGATAATGCAACATTAATCTTTATCACATTTATAGGAGCCATACTCAAACAATAGAGAATCTTAAGAGTCTTCACAAATTGTAGAAACATACAATTACAACACCTCAAAAACCTCTTCCAAAACAAGGACGGATAGTGAAATGAATTTCAAACTATTGCAGAAGGCGTCGAACAAAACCAAGTACTCAAACTCTAAGCAATCTAGATTCTCTTCTTAGAAGAGCTTTATCAGCTTTTCCCTTTTGTGTTCACACATGTGATTTAAACAAGTTTATTACACTTTTTGAACAAACGCTTTGATTGTTCATATTTTCAATTATCAGAAATTCCTAATTGCAGTTGGCAACTCTATTCAAGTACTCACTTTTGTTCTTTAATATATATATATATATATATATATATATATATATAGGTAATTACTACAACAACGAGACACCCCTTGTGAGCATGAGATTTGATCATTTAGTACTTTTATTTAATTATTCAAGTGGTCTATCATTCATTCAATCATAGCATTACCACCTCTTTGAGGGGGGACATGACAAATAATTTTTTTGTTGAATTATTATTGCACCAATAGAATTTTTTGTTGTATTTTTGCTTTAAGTAACTCAAAAATCCTATATTTTAATGGGTATTTTTAGTTCAAATTTAAGCACACCAATTCCTTTTTGAGTATAGCTTAGAATGATAAAGGTGAAACAAATTTTTTGATCCAAATAAAAAAATCAGCATTAAAAATCACATTTCAGGTTCACAGGGGGGTCTCGTTAGCAATTTAGAGTGTCGCGGTAGTAATTCCCTATATACACACACATATATATATATATATATATATAAAAATAATAGATTAGATATAATAAATTAGGATTGTATTAGTTATGTCTATAGGGCAAGTAATTTAAATTATGAGTATGGTCAATCACAGATTAAGAGCCCAAGTCAATGGTTGTTGTGTCCATAGGATACGGGTCATACTAGAATAGTATAAAACCCTTGATTGAAATAAATATTATCTAAGTATTCTTGCTTTGCTTATAAATATCTTCTACCCAAAGCAACACATTAATCTAATAGTTTGTAGTTCTTTTATTGAGGGTCAATTTGTAATTTTGTTATTGTGGAGTGTGTGTAGATGATGTGTGATGAAGAGTTGGTAGTTATAATTTCATAGTTTTGTAGTGGTAGTATGGATAATACTCCCACTGTGCCGAGGAAGCCCAAAAAAGCTTGCAAACTAAGAACAAGAACTTTGAGCACAAAAAAAAGATGAGATGGAACGAGTGCAAGAACATCATAGAGAAAATGGGCATGTAGTGTTCTTAGAGCTTCTCCACCACTCACTCAAATTGGCACTTAACTGGTATTGTAGTGTGAGTCTGGCACTTTAGGTCTCTACCCCATTGCCGCCAAAAAGCTTCCCGCTTTCTTGGGTAAGGCTACAAGACTCTGTTCACGCTATCTCGAAGGTCTTTGGAGAGCATGCAAGAGCTCATGCGGTTGCTCAAATCGGCTTTTGACTAGGGAGGAATTATCCTCTTTCATGCTGTAGGGAAAGTAGAATCATTCTCTTTCATGCTATAGGGATCCGTTTGTTTTCCAATGGTTAGTGCTTTTCCTTCTACTAGTCCTTTTGTACCAAAATTGTGTCAAAGAGTTGCAAAGAGAAAAAAATTGGAGTTGATGAAGAGAAGCAATTGTGCAAGTCTTGGCTTTCTATTTTACTAAATTTGGTCATGATTGACCTAAACCAATGTCCGGGGAGTGCAAGCATTTAGTTACGACCTAGCCAAATTTTTTTGAGAATTTCCGAATGAAATAGAAAAGTTTAGGATGAGGTACCAAATAGGATGAAGAAGTTCTGGCAATTCAACCGGGTATGATCAAAAAGTTCTGGCAATTTGACTGGCTATAGTAACATTATTTTGGATATTTACCTTTTCAATTTTTTTGTTCTCAGCAGGTAGCCAAGCCAAGTGGAGGTAAAGCAAAAATTTTGGACTAGGAAGGGGGGTGAGTAGGGGGAATTGGCAATTATTGGTCATCCCTCACCAAACTCACCACGTAGACAGTCTAATTGTTCACATTCTAGTTTATCCTTTCCTCTATTTCTTAATGTGCAGGCTTGTAAGTGGGAGTTTTTGTCCTTCAAATTGCAGTGTACAATTGAATGGGGGAACAAAAATTTCCAAGATTTGTGAGGTATGATCACATGGAATCATACCCTCCAACACATTATCCTAACTTACTTGTCCTTGCAGGGATAGCTAGAGTACAATGTGTTTCAACGGCTACTTGTGAGAGAGCTTTTAGCGGCCAAAACTTGATAAAAACTTGTGTTTGAAATAAGTTGGGAAGTAAAAACTTGGAAGCATTACTTAAAGTAGCTTTAGAGGGATCCAAGGAGGAGTATGATGATATACTCCAAGATGCTATTCTCTTGTGGAGGAGTGATACAAAACACAAATTCCTTTATGCTAACTTGTACTTCTTTGTCTTCTCTACCCACATGTCCTAGCGCAAGCAATGCAACTTCTTCATTTGAAAATGTACTTGACTAAGAAACACCATTGTTTTAGGCTGTGATGATTTGTGTGACATTATTGCATTTTGTTTCTGTGTCCATGTGGTTTTGATTGTAATGAATGGTGTTTCTTGGACATATTGTACTAATTGTGGGCATGTTGTACTAATTGTGGGCATGAACCATCCTCCCAAAAATACATGGACCCTCTCTTGATCTATGCATTTTTGGAAGGATGAATCCCTAGCCCTAAATTGGCAGGGACCATGCTAGGTTCAAAACTTGCTAGACATATTGCAAAAAAAAACTAAAACCGACCCAATTCACAAAGTTAAGGAAATTTTCCTAATGGAAATTGGTAATGGCGGCAATGCCACTGGAAGAAAAATAAAACTTTAGGAAATGAACCGATAATATTTCCAACCTTTTGGCACACTTTCGGAAATTTTTTGAAAAAACCAAAGCAGCTTAATTTTTTTAGGAAATCTACCGATTTCCATACAAAACTTCCCGGACTGTGGACCTTACACTAAAATCTCTATAGAAGGAATTTGGAAACTTTTTGGAGATTTTAGTTGGAAGGAAAGATGTGCATATGGATGATTCCTACATATCCATGCAATCCAATCTCAAAAATTCATCACCAATGTTTTTGAATCAATTATCAAGTAAAACCATGAATTTTATCTAAAATAATTCACCAAAAATTTGGTATGCTTGATTGAGATTGTATAAGAATTATAGACCAATGATACAAAATACAAAAATGTCAATTGTGTTCTTTATAATGCTAAGTTCTTTGAATGGTCAAATGGGGTGGGTGTAAAGATATGAAATGTACAACACATGAGAAAAAAATAGTAAGTAAAAAGAAGTAGAGAATGATTCAAATCACTGAATTGTTAAGAACTTAATTATGGAATTGAAAAATTCCAATCCCAATGGTATAATGTTGTAATAAAAAATCTACATCTTTAGGTTTTGTTTTATTTCCAAAATATTGAAAATTGAGTAAAATAAAGGACTTCAAAGTTTATTTTAGAGTACAGAATCCATAATTGCCCGCAAACAGCTGCAAAAACTCCTCATAACTTTCTTCTCATTGATAAAAATGGAATGATTCAAAACTTCCCATGTATATATAAATCTAAAGAGCTAATTTCAAAAAAGAAGAAGTTTGGAATGTAATTTTTGGAGAAATTTTCAATCTGCTCGACGAGCAAAGAAAACTACATATCATGCAATAAATTTTGAACCATGAAGTCAAAAATTACAAAAACTGTTGGGCCTTAAAGCTACTCCTTGGACACATTATGTGTGAAAATTTCAAAGAAAAAAAAATGAAAAACCCATTGGTAGTGAGCTGCCCAAAATTGCTATGTTGTCAAAAAAGGGTGTTAAGGGCTTTAGGGGTTAACCCTTAAACAACCAAAGAGCCCTTTGCAGCCAATACAGTATTTAGTATTTTCTTGTATTTGGAATGCATCCACACCTTTTACTACATTTGAGATCAACAAAGAAGTTATAATATAGATCAATGCAATTCTAGTGAGCTAGTCAAGGTCAAATCAAAACTTTTTATTGGTAGCAAATGCCAGTTATCCGGCAGTGTATTTACTATGCAATACATAGAGCAGTCCTTTAAAGGTTAATCCCTAAATGACCAAGCAGCCCATAGTAAGCAGTACAATACAATTGATTTTTCTTGTATTTGGAATGCATCCACACCTTTATTACATTTGAGATCAACGAAGAAGTTAGAATATAGATCAATGCTATTCTAATGAGGTAGCCAAGATCCCAAATTAAAACTTTTTGTTGGTAACAAATGCCAGTTATACAAGAGCATACATACTATGTACTATGGTTGCTTTGATCGTTTAAACAAGTTGAGTACCTCTAGCAAAGGGATTAGTGATGAGAAGGCTAGATGAAGATCCCCTTACATGATTTGCAAAAGAAATTATTCACATGCATACAGTTTGGTTGTTTGACAATTGTTTTCAACATTTTTTTTAAACCTTACATTTAACACAAATTTCCAACACAATTTTTGACATTCTTCGGACTTGATACCTTTATTGATACCTTTTTAACATTTTTTTCATCATAGATGCAACATTCTTTGTGAAATTCTTTTGACATAATATAAAAAACCAAGACCACAAATAATAATTCTTAACACTTAAATCACGTGTGAAAGAAGGTTTGAGAATGCCCTTTTTTAATAGCAGTTTTTTAATAGCAATGGGTAACATTGTGCAACTATTATTTGAAGTCCAATATTAAATCATTCTTAAAGGTGCACTTTGCAATATACTTTTTACATTTCTAAAGATTTGGACTAAGCTTAGTTATGAAGAGAGTAATGTAGAATCCACCATATTGTAAATCTCTTCACTTCAAGACTCACATTTTGTCTTCAAAAGCAGATTTCAATAAAACTATGGGAAACAAAGAGATAACATCTTTATATCATATATCGTAGCACTTTAAATGTATGGCAGAAGCCTAATCCTTCACAGTCTGGCTCACACAGAAAAATAGTTTGTGCGGCAGTATAATATGATCAACAACAGTTTCAAAATGAAAATGACATAAAACCCTGGTTGCTAATTCTAATACAAGGTACAATCTAAAACTGAAATTCAAAGCATCGTCGAGTTCCGGCAGATGTCTACAATTGGCGTATAATGACATGTCTCCTGATATGTACAAATATCTATCTCAAGTGACAATATGTATGCTCTTATGGAAACAGAAGGTTTGGAGCATCCGTTACAAGAACCTTGCTTAGTACACTAAATCTTAATTGATTACGAAGCATACTAACAAGATCCAGTTTGATGAATCATGAAACTCAGTGAAATTGAGAGAACTCCAAGGTATTACCATCAGGATCCCTGACAAAGATGGCAGAACCTCCAGACTGGCTGAACGTATAAGGAACACCTGTTCACAAAAATAAATCACCGAAAAAATAATTACTCATCTTGTAAACCACAAACTATTTATAAGTAAAGATGACATAGGTCCAAAGAAACCGTGTATCACATAGCAATTTGAAAAGAAATCTGAAAAAAGGGACTATTTCATAGGATTCTAGGTTAGTCTATAATAAGAACAAGAAAATTCTAATCACAGAGCATGATTTGAAAATCGGCGTAAACCTGCATCCAAGCTTGAGCCTTCTATGCTAAATTTTCTAAAGATTTATGTTAGACAAGAAGAAGGTTGTAGAAGCAACCCTTACTGTAACCTGCTATTGGAAAAAAACCTAAATGTATTATTATATACAACCTTCTACAATTTTGACGAAGTTGATGTCTAAAATGAAATTTGTGAAGCATGATGAGTAGAAGTTTTATTCTATGGAGCGTCAAGAAAAAAAAATCGTGGAACCTTGTTTGATCAATTTAGAAGAATATAATTTTGAATCTTTCTAAGAGCACAATTTGAATTTGTGATTTGCAGATTAATAAAATAGGTTAAATGTTGAGGCTATCAACATGGATAAATAAGTCCCACCAAAGTTGTCATTCAACATGTTCTCAATCCTAAAACCGTCTCTATAATAAATTTTTGGAAGTATACATGAGCATTTTAGATTTCTCACTATTTGGGACGACCTGTAGTGGAATTGCTAATCGTACAGAAAATAACCAGTTTGATTCTGGTTCCAATGATTCCAAATCCATTGACCTTCCAAGTGGATGAAAAATCCACAGAAGATACACAGGGCGGGGTAAGGATATACAAGTTAAGCATTTAGAGAGTGAATACATGAGGCATTGCATCTATGAGAACACACCAGCTTTGTCAAACATTGCTTTTAGTTTCGCAACATCTTTAACTGCAATGCAAGCATGCCGGTCTTGTCCACCTTGCTCTGGGCGGCCTTCTTTCGGATCTGGGCTTGGCAACTCCATCAAGTGAATCATTTGTGACCCAACGTTTAACCAAGCGCCTCCAAACGAAAGCTTATCATCAGGTCGAGTCGGATTGATTTGAAGGCCTGTACAAAACAAAACAAATTACGTCACAATTTTACGAAGAAGAGCTTAGAATTTGCAACATGAGAGGTAGTGATCACGCAATGCCGTTTAGTAATTACGTTTTTCTTTTTAGATCTACTACCACAAGCAAATTTATAATGTATGACTTAGTTCTCAACATCAAAATTCTGCCAAAGAGTTCATGATATGAACAACACTGCAAGGGATCAATGAGAACAATATTCTCTTACTAGAGCAAACATGTGAATAACACGATGAGGTTCAGCACAAATTTTAGAGAAGCATACCTAGTACACCACAGTAGAATTTAAGTGATCTCTCAACGCTTTCACAGAGCATGCCCACATGATGTACTCCAGTGAATTCGATTGCTGATTGCAAACACTCTATCAATAAACTGCGTGCTCAAAACAAGTTGCTCTACAGCAAGCTCAATCCCTTAATCCCTGAAGAGCTGAGTATTTACGGTGTTGGAAAGACCAATTTAATTGATCATATTGTAAAAAATATAATTCAAGGGGATCCAAGATTTATATCATCAAAATAAGTGAAGAACGTTGCATGTGCTGATCTATACATAAAGAATATTAAACAAGAGATAGTTCCCATGTGACCTGCTTAATCCCTAAATGCCCAAAGGCACCATGTTTTTTCAGCAAAAATTTGAAGTTAATTAAGATCTTACCAAATTATTATTTTAATACAACCCATTTCAGGAGCACTAATTGCTATAAGATTATTTTTGGCATGACAAAACAACTTTGAAAATCTTGTATTTATGGTTTTTCTATTGAAGTTTTCAACAAAGGATCCATTGCAAGTTTTGATTTTCTAGTCTTAATTTTCTAATCATACGAGCAACTAGAGATGTGCCACAAATACACACGATCTTGGAAAATAAACTTTGTAGAGCAGCTTTTGAGATGAGATAAATTGTTCGTATTTATACATGTCATTTCCTTTGACCTCATATTATATAGACTCGACATGTAAAAGAAGTTGAAAGAGATTAAGTTGATTTGATATTTCTAAACCCCTTACCATCAAACACTATGATCTATCTTTTCTGATGTGATCTACCATACAGCATGTCTAGTTTAAGATCTTACGCAGATCCGATTCATACAACTTATCAAAACTTATCAAAAATTTGAGAGGCTCAACATAGGCCTTAGACATTAGGGATTCAGGTTGATAAACATATAATAAGGGGATTTGCGTGAATACCATACCTTTCACAGCGGCTTCCAGGCTATCGTTAGACGAATTCTCGGTCTCTCGGTTCATTGCTGATGAAGTCGGTGCCATTGTAGACGACTTGCCCACTTTCTTGCCAATTTTTTTAACCACTTTTGTGCTCAGGTACTGCTGGCCAATTCGACAACACAAATGGCTTGTTCCACCCGAAGGAATCCTAATCTGTACACAGCCTCCAAACAAATTGTAAGACGACATATCCCATCCTTCTCATGTTCCACAAACTATTACTCAGTTCAAATTTCAAAGAGATACATACAACTGCAGCAGCAACAGTTTTTCGTTATTCAGTTCCTTTATGCGAGACTTATAGTGCTCCTTTGCCCGGATTCAAATTTCTTAATGATTATATATTCTGTCCTCATAACAAAGACACATGACCTAGATCTAGACCTCAAAAAAACTGATTCTCAAAACTGATCCTAAACAAAAAACAAGCGCTAAGAAAATCAATGCCCTGTCGCCTTCTTTCAAACTCTGAAGGAACGAGGATTCACGGTTTGAAAGAACTAATTCGATTGATTATATCGTGAAAAATAAGATTCGAGTAGGAAAAAATTCTATATCCTCAGAAACAATAACGACATTGCATCTATAGAACAAAAAATAAACACAGTGAAATAAACAAAAGAGAAAAAAGAAATGCGAAGCCTAATTTGCAATAGATACTTTATCACCTCGATACATTTAGGTCTACTACATGCAAGAATCTACTGAACAAATGAAAATATGTAGCGACAGCAATACTTTACAATAGCATCTCACTACAAAGCTCAAAAACAAGAAAAACAGAAATCGTACTGCAATGACCTAAACATTTTGCAGACTGTTGTATCTGCTCTGAGCAAGCACAATCCGGGCTCCTGTTATACGACCTCAAGACAATTTGGTGCTTAGAAACAAAAACTCTAACTGCCAAAAGCAAACGCACACTTGCAGAAATTGCAAATAGCAAACACGCATCTCCATGAATAACAAATATTAAACATACACTCACATAAACTGAAAATATCAAACGTACACTCACATAAATTAAAGAATATCAAACGAACAGTCACATAAATTGAAATTATCAAACGTACACTCACATAAATCGAAATTATCAAACGTACACTCACATAAATCGAGGAAATATCAAACGTACACTCACATAAATCGAGGAAATATCAAACGTACACTCACATAAATCGAGGAAATATCAAACGTACACTCACATAAACTAAAAATACCAAACGTACACTCACGTAAACTGAAAATGTCAAACGTACACTCACAGAAATTGAAAATATCAAACGTACATTTCCATGAAATTTGAAAATATCAAACATCCACTTCTATGAAAATTGCAAATATCAGACACACGATTACACGATTCTTATAAGAAAATGAGTACGAGGAATTTAAATAGGACTACGATCGGTCAACGAGAGAATTACCGAGGGTGTCCACGAACGAGAATAACACACAGAGCTCATAGCTGCGTTTATCTTTAGCGCACAAACCGCGTTTCGCATTGCTTAAGAAGTATCCTTAGAGCGAGTTTTTTTTTAAGGCGAGCTACAAGAAACAACCGATTCCACAAGAGATTACAGGTACATAACAGCAGCAGCATGAGTAGCAACGGACGAGGCTAAGCAATTGTTCCGGGACATGCTTGCTGGATATGAGAGAGACGGAAATGCGAGGGAGGTTGCAGAGATTGTAAGTATGGAAGACTTAGGTATCCTTAGAGCGAGTTCTTCTTTTTTAAGGTGAGCTACAAGAAACAACCGATTCCGCAAGAGATTACCGGTAACATAACAGCATCATCAACATCATCAGCAGCAGGAGTAGCAATGGACGAGGCTAAGCTTATACAAAGCAATTGTTCCGGGACATACATGCTGGATATGCGAGGAACGGAAATGCGAGGGAGCTTGCAGAGATTGTTTTATGGAAGGGTTAGGCATCCTTAGAGCGAGTTCTTTAAAAAAAATTGAGCTACAAGAAACAACCGATTCCACAACCGATTCCACAAGAGATTTACAGATAAATAACAGCATCATCAGCAGCAGCAGCAACAGCAATGGACGAGGCTATGTAAAGCAATTGTTCCGGCACATAAGTTACCTGCTGGAAATGCGAGGAATAGAAATGCGAGGGAGCTTGCTTGCAGAGATTGTAAGTATGGAAGAGGAGGATTTGTGCTTGAGGAGACATGAATGGAATGGCTTGGCCTGGCAGGGGAGGAAGCTTGAGGTTGAGGCTGGAGGACATGTGCTGCCTCGGGAGTCGGGGCGAATCTGGTTTGGACGTTTTCTTGGGATGCTAGCTGGCACTATGAGATTGTTGGTTGAGCTGGAATGTTTTTTTATGTCTATTTGGCAGTTGCCACTCTGGATGAGGCTGCTTACGTTCACGACTCTTTAGGGTATGGATGATTTATGTAGAGCTTGAATGAATGTATTGATGTTGGATGGATCACGTTGAGTTTGGATGAATCACGTTGAGTTTGGATGAATCACGTCTTGTTTGGATGAATCACGTTGGGTTTGGATGAATCACGTTGGGTTTGGATGAATCACGTTGGGTTTGGATGAATTACGTTGGGTTTGGATGAATCACGTTGAGCGTGGATGAATCAGATTGAGTGTGGATGAATCAGATTGAGCGTGGATGATGGAGTCATGTAGACCTTGGAGGAAGTAATGTAGAAATACCATATTTGATCAATATGGAGTTGTTAGTTATATATGGAGTGTATTTGGACCAACATAAAGTCCAGATACAGTCCATATATAATTGACAATTCCATATTGATCAAATATGGGGTCTAGAGCTTGGATGAACTAATGTAAAGTTTAGAGGAACTAAGGCTCGGTTCAAACTAGCGACCGGTCAAAAAAATTTCAAACGGGATTGGTTGAAATTTGGTTTTTGTCGGCTGTAGGGTTCAAACTGAGGGTTTGTCCGATTATTTAACATCCATGTTCACTAACCAATATAGCCACGTTAATGGCCAAGATAGTGAATTTTTGGGACTTGCTCCAAGGGGGCATCAAATTTGTTTGGTAGAAGCACACTCTTGGATTACACATGATGACATGCAAAAGTTTCTGACATACAAACCATCGGCAAGGGTGCCAATTTTGCTACTTTGTCCGGCCACTAGTCTAAACCGGACCTAATGTAGAGCTTGGAGGAACTAATGTGAGAGTTTGGAGGACCTAATGTAGAGCTTCAATGAACTCATATATAGCTTGGATGAACTAATATAGAGCTTGGATGAACCAAATAGAGCTTGGATGAATGTAGAATTTGTATGGAATGTAGAAATTGTCCAAAAGCATGTACATTCATCCCAAATACAACAATAGCATCTAAAGATTAGGAAACAACTCAATGATTTCTAAATAAGATTGTGTTACATTTTTTTTTCAAAAAAGTTGTGTTGTTATATTGCCAAGAACAAAAAAGCCCCTAAAGCTAAATTGAACTAGGCATTGCTATGGCTTTTGTTTTCTTGTTGGATTTTTTCTTTTTAGTATTTTGTATGTACTTTTTTTAGAACGTGCCCAATATTTTCTTAATATCCATAATTTTGAGTATATATACTCTTGGAATAACCGCATTTGCTATCATCATTAAATGGTTATCAATGAACACCGTAAATCATAATGTTGTTTGGATGTTTCTCACATTGAGATCCCCAAACTGTGTGTCCCCCCATTGCATGCTTGGTACTATCAAAAAGCTCTCGGCAAGGAGGGGTGCACTGGTTTGGTTTTGTGGCGTTTGGGCCTGCAATGGGAAATTTATTGAATTTTGAAGTTTTTTATGGTTTAAAAATTTAAAAAATTAATGATTGGTTAAAAACAAGTTTTGTGTAAAAGTAGGGTAGAGTACAAGTTTAAGTAAAGTACAAGTTTAACCAAGGATTGCATGAGGAGATGGCATGGGGGACATAAGGGAGGTCATTGGGGGCATAATATCTACCAAAAAACAGTGTCCAAATCAACACATCCAAATCTACAAAACCTATCCAAATTGACAAAAAAGTGTCCAAATCAACACGTCCAAATCTACATAAAATGACAAAATTGACAGCATTTTCTTGTAATTATAAGGAGGGTCATGGGGGGCATAATCTCATTTGTACGGCGGGCAAACTACTAGTAAATATGAAATTAGCCCTCATTTCTTTATGGAACTTCTACACCTAATGCAATGTGGTGAATTTATCAAAAAAGTATGATATATTTAACAATTTCCCATGTCTATATATATGTATATATATGTATGTATGTATCTATTTTTATATAATAATAATAATAATAATAATAATAATAATAATAATAATAATAATAATAATAATAATAATAAGCTTAGTTTTATTAGTTGGGTAGTTGGGTGTCAAAATAATAGAATGTAAGGCGGTTGAGAAACTAATTAATAACCAAGTTTGTTGCAACCAAATTTTCTACCTTACTAACCTACATTGGATGGGAGGCCATGGGCATGTGAAGGGTCATGGGCATGGGATGGGATGGGATTCTTTGGTGGAACTCATTGAATCTTTTTCCAACTTGGATTTGAAAATCAACTACAAAGGGGTGAGGAAGGAGAGATGAAGAAGCAAATTGTTTTGAATTTAAGAAATGGATTGAACCACATTGGAGATTTTATTAATTTTGAAATTGAAACTCAATATTCTTCAAAGGGTGGGGAGCAATTTTCTCAATTTATTAGAAAATTTATATTAGAATTATTTAAATTGAGGTATTTAAATTGCTTTAACACAAATCTTTTTTTTTAAATGAAATTTCTATTAAAAACTTCAAGTTGAAAGCCTACAAAAAAATGCCAAATGGGGTTGCTACCTATGCTAAATGGAAATATCATATTTATCTCTGCTATGCTAAATGGGGCTACCTCCTTTAATAAATCTTCCTCCTTTTTGATTTTCAAAATCCTCCAACTTGAATCCCACATCACCACAATAAACGAGTCTTGAGACCATTTTGCAGTAGCAAAATGGGATCAGGACTTGTATATATATATATATATATATATATATATATATATATATATATATATATATATATATATATATATATAAAAGGTAGCCGCACCCATCCCCATAAGGGTCTCCATGCTTGTGACCTATGCCTTTGTCATATTGTCAAAACTAAAAGTATTAAAAAAAATGATTATGGGTAATTAAGTGATGGTTGTGGATGACAAAGTGATGGTTATGGGTGACAAAATGATGATTATGGGTGACAAAGTGATAGTTGTGGGTGACTAGCATGACAGTTTTGAGTACCTCATCTCACTGTTTAAGAACCAATAAGTTTTGTTTTTAGCATCTCCTACACGCGGCTTTACATTTTCAATGATTCTAGACTAAGAAATCTTTGTGAACAAATGCTTGCAATTGAAATTTTAAAATTAATGCCAATATTATGAATTTCCTCTTGTTGACTTACAGTATTCTTTTCAAAGTTAGTCCATTGTTTTATCTACTCCAAAACCCTTATATTTTCAAGCTTATGAGTGCAACTACCTTACATATACATACAAATGTATAATTGTTTAAGATCCTATATATTAGAATCTTGCGAAAAGTGTCGAAAGCTCATATGAATTTTAGTTTTTCGATTAATTTAAAAAACATACATTTTCATGTTAGCTACACCCCCGAGGACCGGAATCCTTGCTAAGCTTATGACCATTTTCAAGGTGTTTTTCCCATTGGCCACCAATCTTCATGACACCGGGCTCTTTGACGAGACCGTGACGACAGGAACGACCCCACTCGCACCATTCGCGCCCACGGTCACGTCTCCGGCGCTCGTACAAGCCCATCATCGTCATAGGCTCGGTGTTTTTTTTTGACTTCATGAGGCCACCCTATCACAAATTGAGCCAATGTGCCTCCCTCCCTCTCAGAATTCTCCATTATCAAAAGGACACGCGGTTGATGTTAGGTGAAAAAAAAATGCTACTTGAGTTGTAATGAGTTTTTATTTTTTCATAAGTTACAGTAGCTGATTTGTGATGGCATGTCGTCTTGTGGGGCTACGGTGGAAAATCTCAACTAATTTATCAATAAAAAAGGGAATTGATATATGCACACCGGGGTTGATATTTGCACACCCCAGGTAAGTTTTAGATTTCTACAATCATAAAGTTGAATTTGAGAATTTGAGAATTTGAATTCAGATTTGGACTTAGAGATCATGATTTAGTCTAGAACCATAAAAAAAGTTGTAATTCACAAAACACCCAATGAAAAAGCTTATCTTTTTTTACAACCAAAAGTAAAAGTAACACTTTTCCCCCTAGCTAAACTTTTTCATTAGGTGTTGTTGAATTGCAACTTCTTTTTATGATTCTAGACTAAATCATGGTCTCTAAGTCCAAATCTTAATTCAAAATACTCAAATTTAGCTTTAAGACACTACAAAGAAACCATGGTTGAATTTACAAAAAGTTGACAAAGATTGTGACCTAATCTACAGTATATTGTAGAATAGGTCACAATCTTTGTCAACTTTTTGTAAATTGAACCATGGTTTCCTTGTAGTGGGATGGTAGCAATCTATAACATACCCCCCAAGGGATGTGCAAATATCAACCCCCGATGTGCACATATCAATCCCCTTAAAAAATGTTAGAATTTAGATATTTATCATCTAGAGATTGAATTTGGGAAAGATGGATTCACATTTGGATTCAGAGACCCCAATTTTGAGCCACCTTAATGGCTGAGCAATATGTGAGCACTAAATAAGAGAGATAGCAGTGAAATTCTAAACTACCTATGCTTGAAGTGTAGGATTCGAGGTGGAGGGACTCAATGGTAAACTAGCTAAACAAGGAACTTGTGTTGCTAGTTTAGAGCATCTCCTGCAACCCTTTAATCATTGGGAGGTCCTTGCAAATCTCATGTCCATTTAAGAGGGGATGATCACTTGAATCTCCAACAGTGCAAGCCGTTAAATATAGTGCCAACCAATCACAAGTCAAGGAACTTTCAAAAGTAATAAAATAAGCTATGATCACCATAAAATATAGCTTGTAGAGGGTTTAGAGGCCTATGGCTTATTTGAAGGGGGAAGGTAAATGTAGAGGTTGACACACACTTAAATTGACTGCTTATCATCCAAAAATTAGAGAGGAGGGGACATTTGCAAGGTTGCAAAGATGCTCTTAGGCAGCTTACACTACAATATCCCTCAAGTACTAAGAAATGGGGCCACTTGTTGTCTTAGTGTTGTTGACCACATTTCTTGCTTCACTTAGTGTGCATGGAAAATAGTACTTCAATGCTTTTAGTTGACATGCAGCTCAATCAAAAACGCTGGTTGCAATTTCCATTGGGTACCTTGTTTTCGTGTCCACCTCCATCTTACAGTTTTTGTGCCTACATGGCATGTCCATTGACCAATATAATGAACAGATTTTTGTTTTCACCCTTGTTTGGAATAGAAGCTGAGATTCTCCATCTTGGTCCCACAAAACAGCATGCCAAATGCGCAAAAATACCTAGTGGCTAGTTCAAAGTTAGCCAGTGGAATTGGGAAAAAAATTGGTTTCGGGAAAAAAATTGGTTGCGTTTGGAAATTGCTAACAAAGGAAAATCAATTAGATTTTTTTACACAAATCTAAATATAGTTCAAAGTTAGCCAATGAAATTGGGAAAAAAATTGATTGCATTTGAAAATTGTTGACAAAATAACCAGTTAGATTTTACAAAAATCTAAAATACAATATATTGCAGTGTAAAATTAAAAACACTACAGTATTGTGACCCTGTGCTGTTGGCCCAATTTTTGCCCCCCACATGCCCCTCATGCCATTTTCTCATGCCACCCGTGGTTAAACTTATACTTCACTTTAGTTAAACTAGCACTCTATTTTATTTTTAAGTAGACATCTAAATTATACTTTAGTTAAACTTGTACTCTACCCTATTTTTACACAAAACTTGCCTTTGGCCAATCATTAATTTTCTAAAATTTTAATCCACAAAAAATTTTGAAATTCAATAGCTTTCTCACCTTAGGCCCAAATGCCACAAAACCAAGCCCGTGCACCCCTCCTTGCCGAGAGCTTTCCGACGGTACCAATCACGCAACATGGGGATACACATTCAAGGAAATCTCAATGTGACAAACAAACAAACAAACAAACATCTTGATTTAACCCTTGATCGATCGAGCAGCCCTTTGCGGCCAGTACAATACAGAATATTTTTCTTGTACTTGGAGTGCATCCACACCTCTATTACATTTGAGATCAACAAAGAAGTTAGAATATAGATCAATGATGTTCTAGTGAGGTAGGCAAGATCCCAAATTAAAACCTTTTATTGGTAGCAAATGTCAATTATACAACACCGTATATATGTATAAATGTAGCTCGGTCGCTCAAGGGTTAAGGTGTAGACTGTAGATATCTGACACTGTTCACCAAAAACCGGTTGAATATGAAAACTGCCTGATTATAGCTGGTGAAGTCCAAAAAAATTCCCTAACTTAACACTTCTAAGCTTAACCCCAGTCCATCGTCATCACCGTCATCATCGTCAAAACAGGTCCATTTCAAACCATTTCTTCCTTTCGAAGTCTCCCCTGCAATCACGCACCTCGCGTCCTCCGTTTCCGTCCCAGCTCGTTTTCCTCAAAACCAGGCCCATGTCGTTTGCATTGCTGGCAACAAAGCTGCTTGTTTGCTTCTCCCCTCCGACCAGTCTTGTACAGTAGGACAGGGTCCGGGAAATATTTGAGATTTTTCGGTAGATTTCCTTCAATTCATGTATTGAACCGGTTTATCGAGGAGCTCTATCGGTTATTTTCTCTATTTCAAAGTATTTTTTTAAATTTTTGACCAATTTTTAGCAGAAGTTTATAAATTGCAAACGATTTTTTCTCATTTTCATCGGCTAACATTGAACTTAGCGGTCGGTTCTTCCCGGACCTTGTGCCCCCACGTTCCCTCATTCCATCTGTACAGTACATTACTATATCTAAGCTACGAACTTTGACAGTTTATTATACCCTTCGCCATAGCTAAGCTTACTGCATATCATTGTGTACACAGATCCTCACCCCCACCCTTCTCCTTCTTCATCTCCTCTTGAAACAGAGTCGGTGTTTGCTTTCCAGTTTCGAGGTGGTGACGTCGGCAATATGGCTGCGAAGGTTTACGTCGTGTACGTTATCTGTCCCCTTGCTATGTCCTCTTGATCTGTCCCCTTGATCTGGATCATGGGTAGATTTTAGAGAGGTTATTGCTTGCTAATTGTTGAGGTTAGGCGTTGAGTTCAAAGTTTCCAGTTATGAAGAAACCTAGATCGGAGTTGAGTGGTTGTTTGGCAATGCTTTAAAGTATGTCACTTGCTATTATGGCTAATGCTAATATGCTGGATGGGCATTAGTACTCCGTGTGTGTGGGGTTAATATCAACCAGTTGCTGAGATTAAGATCTTCTTTTCAATGGAGCTAAGGGTGTCCTTCCATGCTGCATTAGTGGTTGGGAGGAGTGCTAGATAACAACAATTTTTCTGATTGGTATTCATGGAAGTAGTTTTAGGGCTAAGTCTGTGTGATGACTTTTCACCAATCTATTAGTCAATTTGGAAGCTCAGTTTTCTTCTTGCTTCTTTCTACTGATCATTGGTGAGGGCTATTTACACCACCCCTACCACATAGAAGTGCCAAAGTAAATATCGATAGCTTTGACTTGGGGATCCTTCACCCACAAACAGTCCTGCTTTTCTGAAACCGCCTCCACCCCATGGAAGGACGCCCTAAACTAGATTAGAAATATAGTTTTATTTTAGAATGTTTTAGAGAATGTTGTGAACTATTATGCCTTTTGCAATGGTTTCTGATATGTGGGAGGGGGTTTAACAGCTATTACTCCATGTACGGGCACATTGAAGCCCTGGCCAAGGAGATCCAGAAGGGCGCCAACAGTGTTGAGGGCGTAGAAGCGACTCTGTATCAAGTAAGCTTTTAATCCTCTTTATTATGACCGTATCCACTTGTTCAAATGCTGTGCTATGAATGTGGTATGAGGGCCCGGTTCAGACTTGAAGTGGACGTTCTACTGTACAAAATGCTTTGTTCAGTGTTTTGTCCACCTTCATTTGGTGGGAAACTACCATGTCATCATCTATTTTTGTTTGTTTTGTCTAGTGGAAGGTTTCACATTAGGAACCCTGAGGGTGGAATTATAGTTTTATTTCCACTTGACATGATTTTGTCCTTACCTCACATGAAGTGAGAAAGAGTATTTTCTCTAGTGGACAAGATTTGGGGTCATCTTGGGAGATGACCCCAAATCTTGTTCACTACAATTGAACTCCTCTGCAATTTTGGTGAAAATGGGTGATGACATGACATCAACACCTATCACCAACCATCCACTTCACTGTGAAAACTCCACTACACCAAATAGTGCATTTAGGTTGACTTAACAATTAGGTTGCCTTACCATGGAAATTTACCTCATGACTCATCACTTGGCCACTTGGAGGTGCATGTAACTTTCTAAATATTAGGATTTCACATGGTTTACAACATGGACACCACTAATTTGTCTTTCTATAGTTATGTTGTTATTGTCAAGGTCTTTAAAATTTGCTTATTGTAACAATTATTGCTGAAATCTATTTTAACAGCAGTAGGTATTTAAATAGGGTGGCAACCTAAATGCACTATATGGTGCAGACAAAACCCTCCCGCAAGCCAATGAGACGTTTGTTAATCTTGTCCATTTTCCAATCTGAACTGGCCCTGATTTAAAGAGGGACTAGAACTTGGTTGTTAAACATACATGGCTGTGCTTTTAGGTTCCAGAGACGTTGCCATGGGAAGTGCTGGGCAAGATGGGCGCGCCACCCAAGTCTGAGGTGCCCATTCTTGACCCCAAGGACTTGCCTGATGCCGATGGGTTCCTGTTTGGATTCCCCACTCGGTATGGCATGATGGCAGCCCAGTTCAAGGCGTTCCTTGACGCCACCGGTGGTCTGTGGAGAACGCAGTCACTTGCTGGCAAGCCTGCTGGCATTTTTATCAGCACCGGTTCTCAAAACGGTGGCCAGGAAACCACAGCGTTAGTCCTGTCTCCCTCTATCCCCTCTACTACTATCACCTTTCATAAACAACATGCTATCACTAGAAGGAAACACTATCAATTTGGTCATTATTATTATTATTTTGACAATTTGGACGTTTATTTTTTTTGTCAATTGTGACATTTAGTCAATTTGGACGTGTCAATTTAGTCAGTGTTTCCTTGTAGTGATATATAGTGATGGTTGGATAAGGTCAACCTTTGTAAGAGAAACGTTTGGATAGTGTTAAGGTCACCTTCTTTTTTTTGTTCTAGGTCCAGTTAAATAGAGTGTTTGTTTACGGTCAATGCTTGGATGTGGTCAATGTTTTTTTTCACTTGCTTGAGGCATTGACTTTATTCAAGCATCACTGTACTAATATCCTGCACATGTGTCACTCTATTGCCAACCCTGCTGAACTATGTCAATGAAACTTTTGGGACCCTGTATAGTGAAATCAAAAAGGCTGTAAAATGAAGAGAGGTTATGCTCACCTGTTGCTTATGTTTGCTAGAGTTTGTTTTAGTGTATTCTACACTCAAAACCTCTTTAATCCCTTAAAGATGTTGCTTACCAAAAGAGTTGGCTGTATTCATTTGAGGCAGTTTTCATTTGATTTGAGGACCAGTTTAGCACTTGAAGAAAATGGCTTTATAACAAATGTCAAAAATTCCCCAAAAAGTCCTAGTTGATCAGTAGTATGTCTGTGACTTGGATTGAAATTTATAGCTTCAATGGGATTCATGTGCTACAAAGTGCCCCATCCATATACAACATGGGAGAGTGCATAGAATACAATAACATCCTTAAGGGGTAACAACCTTCTCTAAAATCAACATCGTACAATATCGTTTACATATGCCACAATAGAGCACACTATTCAAAACTATATAACATTGAAAGAATAAGCTAAAGAGGGTTGAGTGTATGTCCTTGTGTGCTCTATGCATAGCATTCTAATACCAATTTTGATAAAATGGCCACATGACATTACTTTGACTTTGGTGTAATTCAAGATGCGCAACCTAATCTCAAAATCTACACTAATCCTAGTTTGTAGATTGAAATCAAACCTTTGTGAAGATTATGTCACTACTTTTGATGCATGAATATTGCCAAAATAACAAAATTGATGTTTTCTATCCTAAAGCAATGCTGACTCCTCACTCATGCTAGTGTTGTTATGATTGGCCTTCTACTTGCATTTGTTGGAGTATTTTAGTATAGCTAGGATTGGCTTTTTCACTTACGTTTTCCACTGAGTTTAGTGCTCATTTTTTGCAAGATTTTTTTTGTTTGTTATGTAGCTTTAACTTTTTTGGTTGATATTTTACAGGTTGACAGCCATCACCCAATTGACACACCACGGGATGATCTTTGTGCCCATTGGCTACACTTTTGGAGCAGGCATGTTTGAGTTGACGGAGGTCAAGGGTGGATCACCCTATGGCTCTGGAACGTTTGCCGAGGATGGAACCAGAACCCCCTCCAAGCTGGAGCTGGAACAAGCTTTCCACCAGGGCAAGTACACTGCCGAGATTGTGAAGAAGCTGAAGCAATGAAAATTCAAATTCTTTTCTTCCAAGATAGTAGACTTTTATAGTACACAAGTATGCTATGTCCGCACTTTGTGCTATCTCACATGCTTTTTTTCTTCTCTTTTTTGTTACATGTCTATCAACTTGTTCCTCTCTCTTCCTTTTTTGCCCTTCCTTTTCCTCTCCCTCTTTTGCTTTTTGGGTGTGACCCTGGTAGAATTTTATGGTACAAGTATACTTTGTCCGCAATTTGTGCTGCCTCACTTGCTTTTTTTCTCTTTTTTTTCTTTATTTGTCTCTTCCAACTTGTTCCTCTCTCTCCCTTCCTTTTTCAACCCTCCCTTTTCCTCTCGCTCCTCTTTTGCTTTTTGGGTTTGACCTTGGTAATTCTATGGTACAAGTATACTTTATCTGCATTTTGCGTTGTCTCACATGCTTTTTTTCTCTCTTTCCACTATTTGTGTATTTCAACTTGTTCCTCTCTCCCTTCCTTTTTCACCCTTCCTTTTCCTCTCCCTCCTCTTTTGCTTTTTGGGTGTGACACTGGTAGAATGTTATGGTACAAGGATACTTTGTCCGCACTTTGCATTGCCTCACATGCTTTTTTTTTTTTCTTTTTTACGCTACATGTTTACTTCAACTTGTTCTTCTCTATCCCTTCCTTTTTCACCCTCCCTTTCCTTCTTCCTCCCTCTTTAATAGAAATTTCAAGTGCTAGTGTTAATAGAGAATTTCAAATTTCTAATGCTTCTTCCTCCTTTACATTCAAGTATACCTTGTCCATACTTTGTGCCGTTTCACATGTTTTTTTTCTTCTCCCTTTTTGTTGTTTGTTTTACTTCAACTTATTCCTCTTTCTCTCTCTTCCTGTTTCACCCTACCATTTTCCTCTCCCTCCTCGCTTTGTAGTAGAGAATTTCAAATTGCTGGTGTTGATAGAGAGAACTCCAAATTTCCCTTGACGGAACATGCACTTGATGCTTTAAAATAGACATTATATGAATCCATGCCTTCTGCATACTTTATTAGATTGCTGATTAAATGGATTTTGAAGAAGGGTAGTTGTATGTATTATGTATGATTCTTCAAGGTTTCCACTATTTGTAGCTTTTTTTGGGATCTCGTTTGTACATGCTTTTTTGTTTTTTTAATTCCATTTATGCATTGTTGTGGAAGTAGTTTGATTGGTTTGATTGTTTGTATGAAACTTGTGAGTTTAACCCCTGAGCGTCCCACAGCCTCAAATATTGCCTCTCACAATTGAAAAAGTTTAATGTTTGCCTGTTATAATCTTTTCATCAATAAAGACAAATCATGTGTTCTTTTTTTTGTACTTTTGGGCCTATGTCCTCTATCAATGAATACAACTTGATTTTACGAATCTCGTTTGTCATGAGAGATTAGTTGGATTGAATGTGACTAAGTCTGTATTTTGGTGGATATGGCCTAGGCGCTCAGGGGTTAACCCTTAAATGTCTAGGAGGGCAAAAAATGTCCTCGGCCTGTAAAAAAAGATTGTGTTGTAGAAAAAAGTTGTTTTTCATTTGATTTGTTTTCAAAAGTGATCATAAACACATGGTCCATCATGGAAGGCAAAAAATTATCTCATCATATGCATTCATATTTTTAGGTAACCCAAATTGTGATAAGATTCAAAAACACAATGTTAAGCCTCAAGTTGCCTTTCTTGCAATTTTCATGAGGGCACCATGCACTATGGACTCTTGCAACTTTAGGAAATAATTTTATAATTGCTGGGCACTAAGATGAATAGTGAAAGTATTGTAGCTGGGGTTGGTCACAGTAACCAGCCCAACATTGAAGGGTTAATTTCAGTTTATAAAAAATGCTCAATCACTTTTTACGTAATCCTTTAAAAAACCCACAACAAGCACGTGGTTGATTTCTAGTATATTTCACATACTTTTGTCTTTAACCTTTCAATAGCTGGGCGTGCTGTTGCAACCAAGACAATACGAAGCATTTTTCTTGTATTTGAAATAGATTCATACCTATATTACATTTGAAATCAACAAAGAAATTGGAATACAAATCAATGCAATTCTAGTGACTATTCAAGATCCCAAATTAAAACTTTTTGTTAGTAGCAAATGCCAATTTATAGGTCAGCGTATATACTACACCCTATGGTTGTTTAAGGATCAAAGAGTTAAAAGTTTGGAGTTCTCTGTGGCAGCCCAGGATTGGTAACCTTGTGCACTGGCTCTGCATGGGCTTGATTGCAATCGCTTTGGTAAATGATCAATTAAGTTTCTTCAAGTTTCAAAATTGGGATCAATTGCTTAATTCGTAAGAGGGCCATTGTCCAACATGTGGACAAATGATTTCTTATGTATAATGTAGGAGATATGGGAAATAGATGAAGTTTGTCCAACTATGTTTACAAAACAATTTTTTCATCAAATTGTCAACTATGTGACTAGTTTGGTCACTGGATGCTTCATGATTTTTGTTTTGTGTAATGCTTTGAATCAATTCATGTAAAGACAGAAAGAAAATAAACTTCCAAAAATGAAGATCTTATTTCTTTTTGAAAAACTCCTCTTAGACCATAGCTTATTTTGCTTCAAAGGTTCCCTACCTACATGCTACCCACTCCTTGCATCCTTAGGGTCCCAAAAGAGAAATTCAAAACTTCTTAGGTTAAGATTCCAAATTCTCATTCAGTATTTGCATCAAGGGGTTGAACTTTAACCTTGATCTATTGTGGCATATGACAAGGCAAATAGGTTGGGTCTCAAACTAGTTATAAATTGCTCTTGTAGTGAGGGTTATTATTTCCAATACATCTAGATGTTGGAAGGAAAGAGTGAGGTTATTTAAACACCATGGAGAGGTTGGAGTCTTTTTGTTCCATGCTCACCCCTTGAAAGTTATTTTATTTGCTTCTATGTGAACAAATTTGCAACAGTGATGGATACATCTACTGTTGCATGGATTGCATTTGAAACTGCTCTAGAATTTGCAAGGTTATGTTTTATACCTCACACGAGTTTAGGTACTTATTGTACCAACAAAGGCAATATTTTTATTCTTACAATAAGCAAATTCTACAATAGCAATCTTACCACAAAATGTGGCCAATTAAACATTAAAACCATGAGTGATTAATTAACTCACAAACACCAACTTGATGCAAAGTAAAACCTCAATGTAAACCACTTTATGCATGTTTCCTTCTCTCCAAGCTTCTCTCCCCTATTGGTCCTGCGCTAAAAGGACTCAATATAAACCACTTTATACATATACTCCTCTCTTTTTTGTTGGTCCTTTGCTAAAAAGACAAACGGATCATTGAACATTACACCACAACCCTCTCTTAGCCAATCAGAAAGAGCGGCTCAAAAGGATGTATTGTTTTATAGATATATAGATTTTCATCACCCTTTGTGTAAATGTACTCCTTAGGATGAAAAGCTTTAAGCTCAATTTGTTGGATTGCACATCAGTTTATCTTATTTCACATGGAACTTGAATTGATTTTTACCTTGGGGCCAGCAAAGGTCATGGTTTGAAATATAGAGGGTGATATCAAAGCACTTGAACGAATGCTAAATAGAACCATATTTTTCAATATGCTACTGATTATCAACAAATGAAACATGGAACAAAGGTATTTAGAATGGTGAGTATTTGAATTTAGAAGGATGATGAAAGTTCAAAAATGATGTCTATTTATAGTAATGAATGGGTCCATACATGGTAATATGGAGAGGGACAATATTTGATACAATGTATTTTATTTTGCCTTCATCTTGGGTAGGGTTTTAATGTCATGGGTATTTTTTCTTTAGTGTCAAGCATGCAATCTCCTATAAATTTGCATCTTTGGAAATTGTAACTAATTCATTTTATGCCTCTAAATTATTTCTTCATTAACATTAGCCAATGTAACAAAAGTTTGTTATTTCCAATTGCATTCCCTAGGCATAGTTACCATATGATTTGAGCATTTGAAAGTGTGGTTCATTTTAAGATAGGACACTATTGCAAAGTGAAATTCATTGATGACTTTGGGGTTGAAGCATTTTACCTAACTAATGCATTGTAATCTTAGGAAAACATCAAAATTGCCCCTTAGTTATTTTGAAATATCCAATGTATCATTGTATTATCTGAGATATCAACAATATTCTTGGTTTTGTGTAAGAATAACAATTATATCCTTATTTACCTCTAAGAATATCATAAATACCTCAAGTTTTCTTATGCCTCTTTGTTGCGAATTTTTGTGAATATTGAGATGAAAATCATTTAAAGCTTAATTATTTATAAAAAGGACATCATGCCACTAGACAAACACACTAAAAAATGTATCTTTAATTTTGGCACGCAAGATTTGCTTGCAACTAGCAACCTAATTTAATTAAACTTTTACTTAATCTTTATTTTGATTTTTACATAGAACAAAAAGTAAACTTTGAAAATTTCCTAGTTCAATAAGGATATTGAGTTTAGGCCTTAGATGAAAGATTTAAGGCTAGGTGAAGTTGAGACCAAATGGTATTTCAAGAAAAAAAAAACCTCACAGCAATTAATGCTTTATTGCTTTTGTAAGATGAGGGATCCTCCACGACAATTTACAAGAATGGGCTTATGCAATTCCATTTCTTTGTATTAAATTAAGGGAATTACTAAATCAACACCCTAAATTGCTAACGGGACACCCCCTCTGAGCATGAAATTTGATAATTTAGTGCTTTTTTTGATTTATTAAGTGGTCCATCATTCATTCAATCACAACATTATCACCTCCTTGAAAGAAAACATGACAAATACAAAAAAAATTGAAATATTATTGCACCAATACTATTTTTTGATATACTTTTGCTTTAGGTAACTCAAAAGTCCTATATTTTTAATTTGAAATTTAAGCACACTTTTTTTTTTTAGTATAACCTTAGAATGGTAAAGGAGAAACAAATCTTTAGATCCAAATTAAAAAATCAGCAAAATCAACATTAAAAATCACATTTTCATGTTTAGAGGGGGTGTCTTGTTAGCAATTTAGGGTGTTGCTATAGTAATTCCCTAAATTAAAGGCCATCATTGTAAGAAGAGCATAAAAAATGTTTAAATTGTAAACAAGAAAATAAAAATTTGGAAAATTATACACTAGGAAACTCTTTCTTTGCAAATATTATTTCTAATGTTTCTTATAGCCATTACATTTTAGTGTATGATTAATTGGTGACTCCATAAGCAAAGTTTGATTTATAGAGAGCAACAAATATACTCTAGGTTGAAAATAACCACTACAAAATTCAAAATGAATGTATGAATTTTAATTGTCCGTTGTCTACTTTTAATTTTTGCAATTTTTGGATCTACTTGAGGCATGTTTTGGATGCACCTCCATCAATGATATTCTTAATACCAAGTTTACTGAAAAAAAAAATGAATTTTTTCAACATTTCCTTATGAAATAGTAGAGACATCTTCATAATTGAAAAAAATACATAAACCTAAACCCTTCACTATAACTTAATAACATCATAACCAAGAGTCTCACACCACCAAGAATGAGTAGGTTAAATTGACTATGCCAAAAAAACATATTAAATTGTCTATGAAGTTTACTTCGCTTTAGATAATTGGTTGTAATGACAGTTCAGATTTTTTTGTGATTTTTTTTTATAGACTAATTTCGTTGTTGAATTTATTAGGATATATACGTATATTCTAATATCTCAAACAAATTTCAAGGACACAATATTCAACGAAAGAATTTGCGTAAAGACTCAATGTGAAAATTTTGAAAAACATAGAAATAAATAATCTGGGTTTTCTTATTCATGAGTTACAACAATGAAAAATATGAAATGCATGTCACTTAGAAATAGAGACATTGGCAAAGATTTTGATGAAGATTTTTTCAAGACTAGACAAATGGGTGATAAGGAAAGTAAGGATGATGATATAGGAACTCCCTTGAAATTATTGCATGAAGGAGAGGGCCATAGAGTTTATATGGAGCTAAAGAATGGCGATGTTTGTCAAGGCACACTCATTGAATCGGAAAATAATTGGACCAGTCAGCTTGAGTCCATTAATTACATCTTCAAAAAGGTAAGTCTTCTTCTTTCTAATTTCAAACAAAAAAGATTTATATCAGGAATTTTGAACAAAATATTTTCTTGTTCAAATTGGGGGGCAACTATTTTGACAACATAGCTTGAAATTCTTGTGTAAAGAATACTTTTTAAACAAAAACACCATATTTATTAATGTGGAAAAAGTCTTTCCAAAAATAGATCTTGGGAATATTGAATTTTGCATTTGTGAGAATATTTTGGTGATTTATAGTGAGTTTTTTTTATAATTCCTTCAAGATACTTCATCATTGATGTGAGGCTTTGAAGAGATCATCATAAAGTTCACTTTAAATACACTAGAAACGTCTTGAAAACAAAAAATTCCAAATTTCCGAAACTGCTTTTTTTTCCCAAATTAACAAATATTGTATGTTGATGCTCTAAATGGGCAATTATGTAATTACCAAAACTTGGGAATTTTGCATGATCTTTCAATTTATTATTGCTAGAGTTGTATTATTATTTCTTATTTTTTATAGTGTCTTACACTAGTTGTAATACTAATTATATTCTTCTCTTGTTCTAAAATAGTTGTTGGAATTTGAGTTGATTTTTATCAAATTTTAAATGCAAAGTTTTGAGCTTTTTTTTACTTTGATTCAAAATGTGAGAGATTAAGTTAGCCAAATATAAACATATATACACACTCAAAAGAATTGTAAAAAATTGAGTTGCATAAACTGACATGTTCATAAAGGTTTTAAATCACTCTAATCTAAATAAACAATAGACATATATAGAGTTTTAAATTGTGGGCAAAGCATTGTATGTTTGCAAAAAAACACTTGGACTATTTTGAGATTCTTTATTTACGCAATTTTATATATTTCCTACTGAAATATAACCTTTCAAAGTTTCAGAAGGAACCAGATTATTTATAAAATCATCTTTTTAATGAACAATTTTGATGAAATTGTTCAAACCCAAATGTAAGACTCATTATCTAAAATATTTGAAATCATCTTATATTTATATTTCTAACATCAGAATGTTTCAATTTATGATATTTACCTCTTAGTTTTTTAAGTTTGTGCTTGCAAAAATTGACTAAAAGAATGTGCGATTGGTTGAAATTTGGAGAAATTTAAGTCCATGTGTTTTGGGAAATTTTGAGAACTACACAAGTCAAATATAAAAGCCTGTCATCTTTAATTTTATTGGACATCTTTGACAATTAAACCCTTCGTTGTCAATTTTTAACTCAATTTTAGAAACTAAATTCAAGCATTTAAATGCTTTTAATGATAAATAAGACAAAAATATATATTCAATTTTCATAAACACTATTCTTATATTTGAATAAAATCCTTTTTCCGTCTAATTGTAAGAATGTCATTATCTAGATACGCCCTTTATCAATGGACTTAGAAGCCAACTGCTTTAAGAAAAAACCATGTCTTTTAACCCTTAAACGTCAGGTTGGTCATTGTAGCTAACCTTGCTACAATGTCACAATGTGGAACATTGTTCAGAAGTGCCTAACACTTATAAAATGATTTCTTAAAATTACATAAGTCAACAGTGCATGGTGCCCTCATGAAAATTGTAAGAAGGATAGATTGGAACCTAACACCATGTTTTTGAATCTTATCTTAATTTAAGTTACCTAAAAATATGAATATATCTGATGAGGTAATTTTTTGCCTTCCATGATGTACCATGTGTTTATGATCACTTACGGAAAAAAAATTAGATGAAAAACTAATTTTTCCTATAATGCAAAATCTTTTTTCAAAACCAAAGTATGATTTTTGTCCTCCTTGACGTTTAGGGATTAAACACAATTCACAAAATTTACAAAACACTGTTGAACTTTATAACGTTCAATGGCTAGAAAAAACACCACTAATACTTTCTATTGCCAAATGGGCTTTTAATCAATAAAAAAAACCCTTATTCACACCATGTTGCTGAGAGTTGGATATCGGAAGTCTCAAATATGCCAATTATTATTTTGGTCAAGTTTTTAAACAACATGCATAAACCACGATTATATAGATATACATTGATTTGTAGAAAGAATCCATGGGTTTTTGAATTTGAACAAAGAACCAACCATTGACCCACTTCAACCAATGAGATTGAAAAAGTAAACAAATCCATAGAGAAACCCAAAGACAGTTTGGTAGTAGAAAATAAATTTTAAGCTTCAAAGGAAATGTTAGAGAGTTGCTACACCTATCTTAAATAAAGAAATAAATACTTACTAATTGTATTACCTGTTTCTGAAAACAATTTGGACAAGTTTACCTTTCCTATGATGTACAAAAAGATCTTTAAAAAAACTCTTCTAAAGATAATTTTATTGTATCCTTGTTTTCCTTTAAAATCATATGAAAAGATTCACTGTTTCCAAATGTAGATTATTGTTGTTTTGTATAGATAAACAGTCACTCATCGGTAATATTCTATTTGGTATGAGAAAACAGCCAAAGAAAAAAGAAATCCTAAGTCAAAGACCTTTTAAGTTGGAACAAATATTTATTCGAGGGAAGAAAATAAGGTTTGTCAACAAACAAGCATACGTATATGAATGTCCATATGTATTTACGTATCTATGCACATTTATAAACATGCATACATATGTGTAAAGTAACGTTTATGTGCGCACGTGAATATACATGTATACATGTGTGGATATTAACTGTTGTATTTTTAGGAATACGAAAATTTTCAATATATTGTGTAACATAAAATTGTAAAACAATACTCAATCATAATTTCATTAGTTGTCAAATACTCGTAATTATATGAATTTTACATTTAAAAAAAATACCAAACTAGTTCACCCTTCAATTGTAATCATTGATGCTATAAATTTTAAAATATATGGAAATAATGTGATCATTTTTGTAGGTTTATTTCTTTTCCAAATATGCTTGAGCATGCATCCTTGTTTAAGCTTCCCAACGCTAAAACAAAGGTAAGAATATTTCTATACGATTTTTTTTATTCTACAATTTCTTTTGTAAGGCTTGGTTTATAAATATTTTAAGTATGTGTGCAGTCTATTGAAAAGTTTAAGTTAATCCAAAATTTATTCATTAGGAGGAAGCCGATGATGATTTGATGTTGAGTTTAAAGCTTCTTCACCTCACCAAATATACTCAAAAAATAGCAGAAGAGCAAGGGCGATACTATTTATAAGTCTTGTTTTGAATCTTTATCTGGCTTTTATTTACAAATTGATTAGAACACATTGCATACTCCATTACATATGCAGATTAAATTGTGTGTAATTTAGGACTTCAACTAAGTTCAGCTTTGGTCTTTGCTTTACTACGGTAGAGCGTTTTTTTATTTGGAAATAAAAATATCACATAAAGCATGTGAGAAGTCAAAGTTGATATTCTACATAATTATATACTGTATGAAGGCATTGATCGTTTTAATCCTACCTATCGCTCACATTAGAAATTATGAGACATAAGTGGAGCATTCTTTTTAAGTACACAAAGGTAGGAAGATCTCTCATTTACATAGTTTAACCCTTTACGGCTGAAGAAGCCAATTTTGGTCAATTTTAGCACTATGTCTATGAAATAGTTTTTCAGGCATGCCACAGTTGTAAGTGACATCTGAATGACGTTGGAGGGCATGGAAATTCTAGATTGAACAAGCCCATGTACACTATTATTGGAAGAGTTGAGAAAATAGGGAAAAAGGTCGCTAACATCTTGAACTCAACTACCTGATCTGGGGCGCCCTTGACCCTAGTAATCCATTTGACCACTTTGCATTGCAAGTTGGAGCTAATTTCAATCTTGTATTTCTAAATCATTTTCATATCTTTTGCATTATCTCTAATTTTTAAACAATAACAAATTTTACATAAACATATAAAACCTGATATCTCTGGCTATAAAGGATCAAATTGTTTGAAACCTTCTCCAAGTAGTCTACCTCTTTGATGGTTTGTAAAATACTAAAACCACTTCCCTTACCTTAAATGTAAATTTGTGGCTAGATATAAACCAAAAAATGAAACAACCAATTAAAATAACTTGTGCAGTTGCTTTTGAACAAATGATACCAAATGCCTTAACTTAATTGACAATTTTTCAATTTACATCTATATCCCACTTTTTGGTTTTGTATTGTTTTTTGTCACTAATATTTATGAAAATATATTTTTGAATTTTGAAACTGTCCACCATTTTGGTTAGAATCACACGAAAACATGTAAACATTACACCTTACTAAAGGCTAGTAAATTAACAATAAAAAACTAAATAAAAAGATTAAATGCTTGCCTATGTTAAATAAAAAGAAAATTATTGTATTTATGTGTGCATATAAATACATGTTTGCTCATTTTTTTTACTACTTTAAGAAAATCTTTAGACTTTCCTCCAACAAACAAACGTATAAAAAATATTTATTATGCATTCTCTTCTTTTTTTACTACTTTCTTATTGTAACATGCTTTATTGGACTTGTTGCAAACATTTACTTTTCAATATATACATATTATAAGAAAGTTTTCATTTCTTTGTATAGTTAACATAGTCCATATCAATTATCCACAAAATTTTCACATGATTAAGCAAGATGATATCATGCATTAGCAGATTTACTAGGGAAAATCCTCTTGTCTGCACAAACCTATTCTTCTACATTACATGATTTGTATAAATCCAAAATTTCCAATGTGACTAATCCTATATAAACCATGTATTTTTGTAATATTGAAAGACTTTTTGCACAATTTTATTTGTGACTCTATAAAAAAATTATCCATTTTTTGTGCTAATGAGAATAAACATTGTAAGACACTGGAAGCCACATGCATTAGATAATATTTCAATCAAAATTTGACATAAAGAAAAATTATAATTCTCACATGCATTATTTTGTGAAAGAATCATCCCTTAGATGTTTGTCATTCACATCTTTCATTTTCATTGCAACGTCTAGTGAGGTCCAAAACATTTCATATTTTTCCATAAGGTGAATTATAATGAAAACCCAAAACTTTGAAAAGGTCTTATAACTTTTTATGCTAAAAAATTCATCAATTTATAAGTTGTAAATAATGTGAGAAAGATGGTAGAGTTTAGTTTGACATTACAACAAGTTAGCATTTACAAAATCACAAAAGTAAAACAAAATTCAATTAACTTAGTATTACCACAAAGTGTTGCTACTTTAAGCTATAATTAGTTGGTGGCGCTTGCTAGGCTATACATTTACCATAAGAAATTTATTAGGATTTTCACATGTTAGATAGAATCTAGAGTAAAATCTTTAATAAGTTTCAAATTGTATCTATGTGATAATATCACAAAGAGTGGCAATGTGATATTACACAGGTCATGATGTGATATTACAAAGAACACTGTGATTTGGTAGTATGATGATTGCTTGCATTCTCTTTGGCATAATTCTAATCAAAGGATGGGGTTACTTGAGAGATATTGTACTTGGCTTTGATTGAGTAGCTTGTGCCATTTTCTCATTTTTACTTGGAGTCCAACAATGTCACAACAAATCTTTGATAGTTTTTTATAGGTTATCTATGGATTTTACATACCAAAACTATGTAGGGTTAGTTTTGTCATCATGAGCTTGTCCTTAATCCTCATTCTAGTGCAAATAAGTTACAATGGACAAAAGCGCCATCTTTCATAAATCTCAAATACTTAGGATGATTGTACAAAAAGTACTCCCTCATAAACAATAATCACAAACTTGCTTGTTGTCTCTCTATTTGGAGGTATAATAACAAAAAAGCATTTGTTGAAGCCTCTACATGCACATACTTCATACCATTTTGAAGTATGTTGATAATTGAAAATTGATCTTATACAATAACACATTGCTTGATTTTTTTGTCACACTTAATTACCCTTGAATTCTTACACATCTCAAATAACAACCCCAATATCTATGCATTTCATTACACCTCACGCATTTCCACAATGTGACAACTTTTGTCATGGTGCTCAATGTAACCTCCTATTAGCCTATGTCAAACATGGAGTTTTCACACCTTCCATAACTCAAGTTTCAAACCCAAGTTATGAGCTTTGATAACTAGGGGTTATGAGTGTTTCATGTCAAATTTATGCCCTTTTGCAAGCATCTTCACACACATAGTTATTCATCTAATCCATTTTATACTTAGAGCTGGATTGATGGCCACCATGAAGTACTTAAATTTCAACCAATAGGATTGATTGGTTCTTCCAAATCTAGCCCAAGGGCTTTATACTAGGGCTGAGCCAAAACTACTACTAATCCTACATGGCGTCCTACATGGCACTATTTTGGCGCCAACACTTTGGGCCCAAGTGATGAAATCAAGACAGGATTTGGGGAGGTCCAAACTCCAAAATTGGGCCAGATTGAGCTAGACATTCATGAAAAATAATGAAAAAAATCCCAAAAATTCAAAAATCTGAAGAATATATATATATATATATATATATATATATATATATATATATATATATATATATATATATATATACTTTCAAAAAAAGTTTCAACTTTTTTTTTTCAAAGAAAAAAAAGAAATTTTTTTAGTTAAATACTATAATTCGATGTTTCCAAAGTTAACAATGAAGTTCCCAAAGTTCCCAATGATGTTCTCAAAGTTTCCAACGATGTTCCCAAAGTTACCAAAATTCTCAAAGTTCTCAAAGTTTCCAAAGTTCCCAATGATTTTTCCAAACTTCCCTATAATGTTCCTAAAATTCCCATATGATGTTCTCATAATTAGTTCAAGAACTTGTGGTCTATACATGGTTGACTTGGTTGCAAGTCCTAGGGCCAGATTAAAGGCCCAAAGGTCTTCAAATTGGGCCGGCATTCCATCTGGCCCCAAGCCATGTATAAAGTGGCCTTAATCTTGTCCATATAAGTCCTCACACACATGCATCCTGTTATGGTGTACGCTTAGGTCTTCAAATAACGTTGTCAATATGTAAACTAGGGCATGTTGTGAAAAGTTTGACTAAACCTAAATAGAAGAAAAAGTAGATAATAGCTCTTAGTGAGCTTGAGAAGCTGCTCAAAATGTGGCTTCCACTGAAGAACTCCTAAGGACGCATAATTTGACAGCTACTCGCAAGAACACTTAGTTCGTTCATTTCTTATGGACGAGATAATTGTAATAGTTCCATAGGTGCTAGAGTAGCAGTAACCAATGTGACTAAGGTGGAAGCACCCATTGCCAACAATGCCCCATTCCCAACTAGTAGGAGGTGCTATTTCCACCATGAGTAAGGATAGGTGCTTTGGAATGCGTTTTTCTGACTTTTTCAAAGTTGGGACTACTCAAGTCATGCCACATGTTTCAACGTGAGGTAGGAAGTAATGAGTTGAAATTGGTTTGACTAGTATTGGAATTGCATACATCTAGACATTGGCAATGGGTGTGGAACACTTTTTGACTCCCAAAATTCATAGTAATTTCAATTTTGCAAATAAAATTATGAAAAAATTACAATCCCAATATTTCTTATCTTCCTATATGGGAAAAATATTGTTTGCCTCAAACACTTTGTAGTTTTTTGCAAAATTGTTTAAGTTATCAAATATGGGTGCTCACACCTTAATTCATACTAACTCAAAAATTTTCAAATTAATTGACCACAAAATTGTCTCTTTTTTGGCTTTCTACCAAAGATACTTCCATTAACACCATATTTGTTAAATTGGGAAAAGAGTGCATTTTGGAACTTCTGAAGGTTTTAGACTTTTGGGTGATCACCTAAAACCAAGCTTGTAGCGTTTTTCTTGGTACAAGTGCCCTCACTTGAGAGGAGAAATTTGCAAGGGAAAAAATCTTAGTGGCTCAGACTAAATCTGATACCTTCAAATTTGGTTTAAGATAACTTTTTGGATTTAAGATAGAGTACAAAATGGTATCTCTGTTTTTCCCAATTTAACAAGTATGGTGTTCATTTTATTATGTTGCCCTGATTTTTCCACAGAAGTACACTTTCCCTTAACTGCTCCATTTTCGAGCCTCCTACCTCATCAAAGTGTATCGAGAGATCTCCCGATGTTCTACTGTATCGGGAGATCTCCCGATGAGAATTCTGCGACGTTCTGAGCAATTTTCGGTGGATTTGCAGGTACTTGAACCTCCCTGGCTCTTTGACATGTTCGTGGAAGCGTGAAGACTGCGAGCATACAAGTTTAAATTAGAAAGATCAGAGGTTTTACATGTTCTTTTTTGTATGAAAGTTGGATTCGAAAGCAGCAAAGAATGCGTTGCTCGGATAATTGTTATGTTAGATCAAAATTTCATTGGCAGATGTTGCAAAAGAAATTTTTCAATAATAGGTCCATTTTGATTGAGGAGACCTACACCAGATGATCAAGCTGCGCTTTTGGATGTCTTGATTCACAATGGCATCTTGGGGGCATTTTATCAAGAAGCGACGCCAACTAGATCTCTCAAGTTTTTGCAGAATCTGTTCCGAGACTTGATTCTAGTCCTAACTTGCTCTTCCTACAAAATAATGGCAGGAGCTTTGAAATTGCAGCAGATCGTGCTACTGTTTCAACGGATAGTGTAGAAATATCTAATAACAATCACTTCACGTTGGCTTCAAAAGGGGAACTGTGGAGAAATCAAGGGTTAAGGCATAGTGTTAGGGTGTCTAGGTGTATTAATTAGCAGGAGACTGTTCTCGTCTGATGTGGACGCAGGTGGTTTCGGTGATCACCTAAAATCGAGCTCAACTTTTTTTTTGGGTACCCGTGTCCTCACCTAAGAGGAGGAATTTTTGTAAGGGAAAAAATCTTAGTAGCTTAGACTGAATTTGATACCTTCAAATCGAGTTTAAGGTAACTTTTTGGGTTTAAGGTGGAGTACAAAGTGGGACACCTGTTTTTATGGTGCTTACTACTCCCAATTACAAGTCCGCAAAGAAGTTTTTTTTTTTTTTGCATGGATTGAAGCTGAAGCCTGAAGATCAAACCTCCAATGCAGTTCGGAGGATGCTGAGGAAATGGACCAGCGACTAACACTCCTATGGATTTAGAAAAGATGGGAGTGCCTTGGAACCCTTTCATTGTGTGTGGGGTGCTCAAGACCAACATTCATGCAGACACGGAAGGGCAAGGGAATGCTACGCAGCCATGGGGAGCTTGGTAGAGGAGATGCATCAGGAAGGGCACGAGTTAAGTGTGGTAACGTACACTGACAACTTTGATGCACTGATATCGACAACCTATGGACTTCAGTATGGTTCGAAAGATTTGGGAAACAGATGGAAGAGAAGGCTGTGAGACCGAATGTTGTCACATACACAACTTACATCGATGCACTTGCGAAATGGAAGTGCCATCATGAAGCTATGGAAGTCTTCTCAAAATCCGTTCCAAGTATGCTATTCCTAATGAACAACATCATGAGATTGCGTCTAGAGATGACTCTGTGGTTCCTTAATGGCTTCCAAAGCCGAAGCAACTCGTTAAGAAGCTGAGAGAGAATATAGAGCCGGGGCTGGAGACTAATCAGTACTCGAACAGGTTAGCAGGAAACTGAAACCTCCATACTTGAAGCTCAGGAGGGTACAAGCACACTCAATACATTTTCATGAAGATGATGGAGATTGTTGGGCGTATTCCGAATGCTGCAAGCAATGAGTTGATGGAACAAGTGCTACAACAATTAGAGCAGGAGGGGTCAAACGACCTTGGCAAGTTCGATCAATACTCTCATAAAGTATTATTATTCCGAGTCCCAGAAGATTTCCGCAGTTGAACACTCAGGTGCTTCTTATCTCATTTCCTACTTTTTCAGTTGATCATTCATATAGCAATTAGCATTTTTTTTTTCTCGTTTTTTCAGATATTTTGGCATTCTAGTGAGCACACCTTGTGGTATTAATTATACAACAACAAGTGACTCTTTGTTGCGTTTGCAAGCAGCTTGTGACCATTTTCTCATTACCGATGAGGTTATTAACCGTCATGATTGTCTTCCTTATAGGTTTTCAACCGCTTCGGTGCCATAGGGTACAAGCCCAACGAAACAACATACACACTGCTAATCGACATGTATGTATCCAAGGGCAAGAATGCATGCGAGAGCATCCACATTTAACTACCTTTGGACTTTTGAAAGTTCAGAATTTGTAATGGTCATCGAGAGAAGAACAAATTGAGCATTGGAGATCTATTCAAAAACAAATGGAGCATTGGGGGATCTATTCAAAACATTGGTATATCAATATAAAACATCAAGAGATCTCCCAATCTACACAACTATTGAGAGATCTCCCAATCTACACAACCATCGGGAGATCTCTCGATCCACACAACCATTGGGAGATCTCTCCCAATATTTTTCTCAGAAGATGCTTAGTCCATAATTCATTGAATAGTCCAAAAGTCATTAAATACGCCATTATCAAAGAATTTGCCTCTTTACTCAAGTAAACCCCTTTGTGCAAAAAAATCTCTAAATGTACATGATTTAGAATCTTAGATGTGTTGTTTTTGCTTTTGTTTAAGTGAATTATTGAAGGTTTATGAGGAGATGCAGGAGGCTGAGTGCACGCCAAGCATGCACACATACACAGTCCTAATGCACAGCTTGGCAATGTCAGGGAAAATTTTGGAAGCAAAAACGCTCTTTGAGAGCTTGCCCTCTCTTGGTCATAAACCAAATTAACGTTGTAACGTACACAACACTAGTCCAATCGCTTTGATCTAAACATTGGCAAAGACGGGAAAAAGCCTTGGCGCTATTTGAGAGCATGAAAGAAGCCAAAATCAACCCTACCAAGGTTACTCTCAAAGTTCTAGCCAAGGGGATTTGTGGAATGCTGGTCAGTTTGAGGAGGCTCAAAAGATTACACCTGGGTCAGTAAAGGCGAAAAGGAAGTGTCTAGTGAGCTAATCAAGATCCCAAATTAAAACTTCTTGTTGAAAGTGAATGCCAACTATATTGCAATGTATATACTATGCCCTATGGTAATTTAAGGGTTAAAACCTTAAAGTAGGTTGATGTGTATTCAAACAAACTCCCCTAGACAATCATGATTTTTGGTCAATGTGTTTTATATTTTTAAATTGTAAATATGGTGACACATGACAATGCCATAAAAGGTTAATATCAATTGATAGAGTTTTTGCATCCATGCCTTGATTTCAATATGCTATTGTTGAACATTCTCCAACAATTGCTAATTCGCTTTCAAACCTTATCCAATATTGACAGTCTATTTTTTATAAAGATCCACCGAGGCTAATTTCTACATACATGCTTGCTTTTGGATTTATAACCTTTGTGCACCAATGCAATGACAAAGATTGGAGTACTGTTTTTGGTCATAGATTTGTTGGAGACAATGAGTCCTCTTTGTACTCAAAACATGCAGATTTCTTTAGTCATATTAACATTTTACAAGGAGAAAGTTTTTGGCTATTGTTAAGTGAATAATTTCTATTGCTAAAACAACCACATTTTTTGTTAGTTCTATTCAAACACTCAAGTGAATTCCAATGCAATAAAAACACTCATTACTCAGATATTGTATGAACAAATTATGTGTTTTTTGAAGACTTGCGTATAAGGTGAGTAAAATACATTGTACATTGATTTTCATCGACTAAACATTGTTATGGTTGCAAGATTTCTAAATATAATTGTGAATCTATTGTCTTGGTTCTTGATGCCAAATAACAACTACTTATATTGTAACACTATATACCGGTATAGCAAGTGTGTCATTAAAGTCCATGCAAAGGAAGATAATTCAAGGGCTCACTCCTCATTTTATGTAACTAAGGTAGGAGCACTTAATATCAATAGTATACAATGCCAGGCAAGCATGAATTGTCCGGTGCCTTGCTGTAATTAAAAAAAACTTTTCATAATATATAGCAAAGTTGAAATTTTGTTGTTTTGAATCATAGAGATTGATTCCTATGCAATCCCAACCAAACATACCAAATTTTGATTCCAAAAAATCAAAACCCTATTTTTGGTGAATTATTTTGTATTAAATTCATGATTTTACATGAAAATTGATTGAAGAAAATTGGTGATGAATTTTTTAGATTTGATTACATGGGTATGTTGGAAACATCCATACGCACATTTTCACTTCTAAAAAGAACCCCCTTAAGTAACAAAATCATGATTGACAAAGAGTTTAATGTGAGGTGTGGTAAGACTAGAATTTGTAAAATAGATATTTCTTTATGATAATCAATTTATATTATTTGATTCATACACTATGACTAAATTTGTACCTTTGAACATGACAATATGTTTACTTAGCCAAAAACCAGTTAAAAAATAGAAATATCTACTTTACAAATTTTGGTCTTACCACAACCCACATTGAGCTCTTTGTCAATCATAATTTTGTTACTTAAGGGGGTTCTTTTCAGAAGGGAAAATGTGCGTATGGATATTTCCAACATATCCATGTAATCAAATTTAAAAAATTCATCACCAATTTTCTTCAATCAATTTTCATGTAAAATCATGAATTTAATGCAAAATAATTCACCAAAAATAAGGTTTTGATTTTTTGGAATCAAAATTTGGTATGCTTGGTTGGGATTGCATAAGAATCAATCTCTATGATTCAAAACAACAAAATTTCAATTTTGCTATGTATTATGGGAAGTTCTTCAAATTGCAGCAAGGCACCGGACAATTCATGCTTGCCTGGTACTGTACATAATGACGTCACTCTCTACACAAGGTGGTCATTCCAAGATTTAAATTTAGGTAAGTCAAAAATAGCTTATCATTTTAGTCAACAGCAATAAGCTATCTCTAGCTTCAATAAAATGTAAAGAGTGATGCCATTAGGTACATTGTTAATATTGGGTGCTCCTACATTACATGATGCCAAAGTCTTTACACGGAATGCAAAAGCCTTTCTTCAACCTACTAGTAATATTCTCTTTGCTTCTAGGACGGGTCCTAACAAAGGCACGATATTTTATCTCTTAGATTTCAATGCAGGAAACATCTAGCTATGCTCAAAAATATTATGAAAGTGCACGTTTGTCACAACTCCAGGTCTATTTCATGCCTGCCCTTCTGATTTGGAACTCACCTTAGGATGGTCGACTATTGGTGCCAATCAACCATTCGTTTTACAGCCTGAGATTGGTTAGCGAAACCCATCAATTAGTTGCAACCCTTGTCACAAAACCTGTAACAATGTAATGATACCAGGGCTTTGCACACAATCCTACATATACGGATCAAATTTATATCAAGCAAATCAAAACCGTCCTTCGCTAGAAAGTCACAAACATGAAATACCCTAAACTGCCGCGGTTGTGGGCATTTAAGCATTTCTTATCGGCCAAAACCGTAATGAGAGCTAACACCGAAATTTGAAAATTATGCACATAGAGCAATTCAAGTCAATAAATGTGACGAGGATCCAGGGCAATCAGGAGCAGTAGTGCCTTTGAGAACGAACTACAGAAATGAAACCTTAGCCAATTGATTGGATTCTCAGAACTTATAGTTCCAGACAGCAAAGAGAACCTACAGGACGAGTACAAAGGTGACAATCGGATAAAAGAATCAACAGAGCCAACGCATGTTGCCTTACATACTACACTCAGAAAAAAAGTAGCAATGGATGAGGGCTTTCAAACAAGAGCTCAAGATATCCAAACAAGCAGTGGGACCCAATGTTACCAAATGAGAGGGATGGGCCCTGCTGCTGCTGCTGTTGCTGAGCCCTTCGCTTAACCTTGAATCAACTCTAAAAACGGGTATGCTTGATGAGCATTCGACCCCAACTGGAGACAATTTTTCCTCGCCGATAATCTATAGCTATGTAGGATTGGTTTCATGCAAGACCTGCAGCAGTAGCAATAGCATGAGCCTGCATAAGAGCCAATGCTTGCTCCGCGATAACACGGGCACGCACATGCCTTGTCCAATCCGACACAAACGGCTCGGCTCTTGACCCTTTAACTCCTCGTTCCAAAGTGATAGCAGCTCGTGAGAGCTCACCATTGGCAAGACACGCTTCCACGGTGGCAATAACAGATTCCACTCCCTCACGTCCAGTACCTTCTCGTACCTGGAAATCCACACATGAACGTTAATCTCCTGCATTAGCATTACAAGAAACCAGAAACAAAACGGTTTGGCAAGTATGTACTCCCTCTGTCCCTTTCAAAACGTCCAAAAAGCTTCCTTGCAAAGGATTAACTGTGTTTTTAGTCTTTGTGCTAGTGACACATGCATTCTAGAATCAATATCCCATCTACCAAATGTATGTAAAATCTCCAACTTTGATGTTGCCGCTTGGGCACCCAAATTCCATGCATAAAGTACCATATTTGTGCATGTTGCCAGCTCCTCATTATTGATGATTAAAGATTAGTAGCAGCAATGGTACCTCATATGGGCAAAGCCAAGCTTGCTAGGAGACATATGCTCTCTAATCACTTAGCTTGCCCCCATAAGATCATTGAACATGGCAAACGGTTTCTCAGCGTTTGAAATCAGCAAAAGGGATCTTTCTAGTGGTACAATAAATGTGTCTGACTTGGAGCTTTTTAGAGGGACAGAGGGAGTATCACTTATTATCACAAACCTTTATAGCAGCAACAGCGGTTGCCATCGCATGTGTCAAGAGTCCACCCTGACCAGCAGGAATCAGTGCCAGTTGCCTCAGGGGACTTCGCAAGCTCTCAAACTGCAGACATTGTCAATGGATCATCATGCCAGTGAGATGAGATGTTACAGATGAATGGCAGGGAATGACCATCAAAACTTGGGAATTGCAAAACTACATAAAACTTCTAAATTATTTGTGTCCCGCAAAACCTTGCTCTCGCTACTACTCACTACAACTACTCTCACAACCGCGAGACATAACTACCCGTGAAGCCTTAATCATCGTCACAGCAAGGTGCTTGCACTAGCAATTACCGAGAGCTCCTTTTGCTGCTAGATTCGACTTACGTACAAATTTAGACCCATTAAAGCGTAGAAAAACTTGCCTCACGTTGCAGCTGAATCTGAGTTTTCGTCCCTTTCGTAAGCACATCCTCCGGCAAAGACTTAATGGCTACATCTATGAGCTCATCATTCCCATCAGCAGCTTGTTTAAGCAACTCTACTTCTTCCTCCAACGGTGATCCCCTTGTCATTGCCTCTTCAAAAGCAAACGCTCCCTGCACAAAAGTATATTTTAATATAAAAAATGTCTCGAGTGCTTCATAAATCTCTTCAAGATGTACCATTCCAAAGTTACGGGAGTGTAAAATAGAATTGTACTGTACCATTGCAAGCTTGTGTGTAGTGTGACTAACTCTGGCTCCCTCTGTTCGAGCATTGTACGCCCTATGCAGAGCCTCAACCTGCCAACGAAATCACATGATATAAATGACAACAAAACTCCTCACCAGAAACAAACGTAACACCTGCGGAAGAGGTCGAAATTCAAATTTAAAATATTGCTCAGCCTAGGAACCGAAACGTTCAAAACTATATAACAGATGAAAAACTCTGCGACCCAAGATGGTAATGACTGAAGGACCTGAATCTGCAGTTCCTTTGTATCCTCTAATTGTCTGGCCTTCTCAGCTGTAACGGCAGCATTGGTCTGGGCCTTTGTCAAGAGCTCCATCTTTTGTAACCGTCGTTTTGCGTCTTCCTCCTGCACAAATGGTTCATTCAGGTTTGCAGAGCCCGCGTACCCTCTGAGTAAAATGGAATTTTTTATTTGTCCTCTTCTGATCACAATTATAATCAGGTAATAAACAAAACACGATAGTCTGAAGCCTCTTTGAGCACGTAGGGTTTGGTTTCAATAAAAATCAAAATGACAATTGCCGTTAGCAAATGCATCACGAAGGGGTGTTCATTGCCTGGAAAGACCAAAGAACAGCACCACTCTAGTAAACGACAAAACAAACACAAAATCTTCCACACCGGAATCTTGGTAACAGCCATTTTTGAATTAGACAATGCCTAAATGTTTGTGAGATAATTTAGATTGACCTTGGACTCAGATGCCACATTAAAATCCCAGAATTTTGAATTAATAACATGAAGAATTGATTTCAAATATCAACAACAATAGTGGCTTCGAATAAGGTCCTATTCATGTAACGACCTATTCTACCCTTTGGTTTACAGAAAACTGCAAAGAAGCTGAGAATTAAAAAAGAACTACCTTGCGCTTTAGTTCATGGTGTAATCTTTCTTCGGCCGCATCCAGCTGTTGTCTAGCTTGTTCTTCCCACCTCGCTTTCTCTACGCTCAAGTCCTTGAGACAAAAAATTATAGTTGACAGTCAAGTGATAGATAGAACCAAGACTTATTGTTGAGTCTTGCATAGACACATCTAAAATTTGGATGATCAATGTTGTGAAGCACTAAAGATAGTGATATCAGATTGAGTATGTATAACCCGAAATGCCCACGGCCTTTTCTGAGCTTTTGGAATATGTTTTAAACAATATAAACAGCCGAAACCTTGATAAGGTTTGAAAACTTTTTATGAGTTGTAACAGTAGGATGTTAAACAAGACGTGTTATGGATCAAATGGGACATAGGAAAAGAAAAAACAGCAAACACTATATATGGATTGAGAGATTATAATACTTCATGTCACAAGAAGGTCATTTAAAACCATGGCCATGTGAAAAACATGCGTTTGAAAGAAATAAAATGCATAAGCATGGACTTTTATCTAATATCAAAAGCTACTCCAAACTTTTACTAAACGAATTTGCAACATGAACCTTTCCAAAACCCAATGTGTTTTGAGTCTCATCTCCAAAGAGCTCTTTAAAAGAACAAATCAAGTTTTGCAATGTACTCTGTGCACAAAAACTTGACAAGGAAAGCTATAAAATGCTTCTTGTTCAAGAATTTGTTTTATCGCTAAATATAAAATGAACCGAATATTCACATAAAAAGGGAAGTATTAGAAATAGTGATTTGATGAGAGATAGTTTAAATTCAAGTTCTGTCGACACCAAAACTTGGAGTCTTGGGCATTTAGGAGTAAAATGGGGACTAAGAAATGAAGATCATCTCTGAACATTCTTGATGCATCAAGTTTAAAAACCTTGCAAAAGATTGCAAGTCTGGTGAAATGACCTCAAAACACACCTTTTTAAGCTGTTTGGCGTACTCAGCCTGCTCCTCCTGTTGTTTGCGAGCTTCCCTCAACTCTTGTTGATATTCTTCCTGCAAATTTTCCAAATTCCACACATTGGTAATAGTGCTCACGTTTAGCGGCTTGCTGATCAGATTTGTACGCTAATTCTACTAAAGCATGAGATTACTGTATGATCTTTATTACTTCCAAATCTAACCTAAAACGCAATCTCGTAACCTCATCAGCCTAAGCACCGACAACTGCATCGCATCACTCCACTTCCGAGCATCGTTACTCACATCCAATTTCAACAACATCTCTCTAAACTGAGCATCAGTTTCAGATTGCCTCTTTGTGGCCTCTTCGATTGCTCCTGCATACTTGAAAAATTCGTCTGATCCGTACTCGTCAGCAGATGATTCTTCACCCTGCATACAAGACATACCACATAAACGATCACAATGTCGTTGAAATATAGTGCAGCAGCTGCTGCATATAACTTTGTGCGTAAGTATCGGTTTGCGTATGGTGATATTTGTTTTATAGATCAAGTGGTTTTTAGCAAGGCTGCAGTGAAAGTCTAACTTCGTAGGTAATAGGAACTCGCTACAAGTAGCAAGACAGGACTTTGGCACCACCACAAGTAGAATCTTAGTACACAACTCGTCCCCAGCATTTTCAATTAGAACCAGGCCTACCTCGTTGTTGCCTGTTACTGAAAGACAATAGGCCTCAGCAACACTTGGTATTCCCTGAACATCAGCATCGTCGGACTGGAGTGCCTCAAGCCCAGCCTTCTGGATGGCCTGAAAAATTCCATACGGGACAGCATTAAAAGAGAGGACGCGCCACATAAAATCCAAATGTAACCTTCTAAAGTCATGGCAACTCGACTATACCGCTATGCAAGATGCAATAAGTACTTTCACCCAACGTCCGACCAAAAAATTCGAAGAATGATCTTCATATTATCCTACAAGCTTACAATTTTGAACATACTCTTACCAAAATTGTCTAACGGACCTGGACGACAACAAAATTTGAAGAATACCTCAACCACGTCAGTTACAGCCTCGATAGTTTCTGTAACAATATTGGGAAGACCACCCCCAGAATCCGTAGAAGAAACAGCTTGTTCCACATCTTTATCACCACGTGTTTGATTATAGAGGATCTTGTCTGAAAACTCCTTCAAGTCATCCTCCTTAGCTGTTTCCTGCATCTCTTTTCTGAAGGTATCAGGATCTAGGTCTTCGAAGTTAGTGTTCGGCAAACGCTGTCCATCTGTGTCGACAGGGGAATCTGGTTGACCTGAGGGTCCTTCAGATTCGATAGTGTCCACATTCAACTCACTGACAGTACCATGAGGCTGCCCACCCTCTTCCTTCCCCTCTGTGATGGGATCAATCATGAAGGCAGAAGGAAGAAATTGTGCAACCTCCTCCTTTGTCTTGGTGACTGTGTCATCTGGAGGAGATTGACTAACCTCTTCCTTCACCACAGAGGCAGGATCAATCCAGTAGGCAGGAGAAACAGACTTCGCAATCTCTTCCCTCACCTCAGTAACAGTGTCATGAGGATAAGAGTGCCCAACTTCTTCATTGACCTCGAGAGCAGTTATGTTTGTAGAGTTATTCGCCCCAATATCAGATGAAGTGCTCTCCTCAGTAGATTGTTGCGACTCTTTTGAGTTATCGTTCAGTACAGATAATTGAGGACTAAACTCAACGTCCTTACTTTGAACACTAGGTTCCTCAGTCCCCTGATGTTCGCGCTCAAAATCCTCGATGACATTTGGCATCTGAGGTATCCCCTTGACTACCTGAATAACATGTTATTGTAAGCACAGAGAAAACTCCACACTTACAAACAATGTAGCTCATTTTGGCGCTAAAATCCCAGAAAAAAAGGGCCAAACACTGCAAAAGCGAACAGCTGTGCATATAGAAGGCATGCAGGAACTTACCTCGAGTAGACTGTTGGATCCCTCAAACCCCTTGGGACTTATCTCAGGAACATCAAACTTAGCCCTCGTGGATGGCCCTTCCGAATCCTTGCCATCCGATTGGTGACTAGTAACAAGCGATTCTGGTGCCTGCTTTTCCTTGCCTTGACCGTCTTTGGCGAGTTGGGGGAAGTACTCCAACACCTGTTCCGGTTTCACATCGAAAAACAAATATGCTGCTGCCCACGCCAAAGCAGCGACAGTGACTGCCACTGCAGTAACCTTCGTCCCCGTCCCAACTGTAAAATCACAGGAAAATGTTTGGATGATTCATAAGAAGAGGGGAAAACTGAGGAGATCATGCGGAGCTTGGGAGTACAGCAAGAAAATATGTGCTTTAAACATAATCTGAAAGTATAACTTTCAACGTTCCGAGCAAATATTCGTTTAAAGGTACAACGCTAGTAATATTCCCAGACATTGCAAGCATAAACAAGACAAAGACGGGAAACTAATCAAGGCAGAAGAACCTAAGCAATTCAGAAACAACTTCAGGAAACTGTCACTTCAAATTCTCCAATGCCAGTCCCCAAATATGATTCAAGCACGATAAAAGTAAAACCATAGCCAAAAAAATGACCTTCGTCATTGGAAACTAAATCAAGATTGAAAACTTCCGTTCAAGGACTTATTTTATGGAAACCCTAAATTATTCAAACTGAGAACTTAGCGAGCATTCTATCTACCATTTGAAAAACAAGACAGCTTTCCAACTTAACAAACGTATAGCCCAAAGGAACGATTAATACGTAGTGAATCAGTTGAGCGGGTTACTGGAGGAGTAGGACGATTATCGGCGTCGGTTGCAAATTTCCGGTGAGCACCAAAACTTGATCCAAGGAACTTTTGGTCCTGAAGCAAGCCAAACAATAATTATATAAAAACAAAGTCCAATCAAAAAAACATACATGCTGTGGATTGACGAACTGTTGATTGAACAACGGCTGCTTACTTCACACATAAGCTCCTAACACGCATGTGAGTTTGCGCTTTGCAAGATTATACTTGAGCAAACAACCGTCAAGTTTGCCTCAATCAGCCCTCCAGCATAAGTCCTACCGTTCTCTCAAATAGTTTGCGAGGACTCAAACGACAATGACCTACTTTATCCATTCGATAATGCGGGGGTGAAAGCTGGTTAGAAGAGCTCATCGCACACCCACACAACAAGGTTTAGGGTTTAACAAAGGAATACCGATGGAACGAATGGTGCGAATAATACACCTGATAGTAGTTGCTGGAAAATGTATAAAAGAAGTCATTACATCCACAACTTCCTCCTCGAAAATAGAGAAGAATAGAATGAACTTAACCCGATTAAGCAAAGGATAACTCAACTTGCATATTGGTGCAAATTCCAGTTGCTTCACCGAAGAGTAGATATTAAGAACAAGCAGACTACACACCTGGACAAGGGCACGGGGAAAGAGTGACGGCGCAAGACGCTCGCCTGTCGCAAAGCTTCGGAAGACGTTGTTATTTCCACAAGAAGTTGCAGTCAGATACTGCAGTTCCCGCTGACGATGCTTCAGCAGCGAGGTTAAAACTCGCAAGCTCCTCCGCCTGAGCAGGCTACTTGCACCACTCATGACTGGCTCCCCTTTTAATCGCGCACTATTCCTTGAGTTCTTGGGGCAATTCTTCTCTCAGTTCTTATAAAGCCCTGTAAAGAAAAAAATGAAATCAGCAACAGCAAACAAAGTAGCGAAACAAGAATACAAAAACCGAGCAGAAATTGCAGACGCATTTACATAACACTCGAAAGATGTCTAATCTCTCTCGTTTACAGCAAATTTGATAACGCACGCATCAAACTGAAAAACAATTTCCAGCCGCATATACATAACATATAATCAAGTGACCATATCAACCAAGTAATGAAAGATTTCTGGATAATTACGAGTCCTCAACACCGTCGAAAAGAGGCCAGAGAGCAATAAGCAGCTGATTAGTCAGCTCTAAAACTTCAACTCACTGCATAATCGTGTTTCGACATAATTAGCGCGTCTCAAAACTAAAATACTCATACGTTTGCAGCAATTGATCCTAGTCCAAGAAATGAACTCTAATATCAATAAGAACCGGATCCATTTCCGACAGGAAATAAACTAGATCCCTTCCGTAGCAGCAAATCGAACAACCAAAAACACCGATGACTGATTACCTCCGTAATTCACACAGCTGCTAATTCTCAAATTTGACAATCCTAAACCACATCGTCAGCTTCCACAATTCTTCTAAGGTCACGGAATAAAACAAAACCGCCTCAAACACGAGCATACAATTTCCAGAAAGCAAAAAACTCACGCTACTCGACTAAGTTACTCCTTTCCAAAATGAAAACAAACGCCATATCCTGACGATCGCGCCGAAGCATTGCCAAATAGAACCAAAAACCGAGCTGGCCATCACAATATCCACTCCAGCTTTCAAATGGAGCACAATCGCTTGAGATTTCCATTAATGAGACTTCGAGCGATTACAACAACCGATCGCCATTGTCGACAGAGCATTCATTCCCGTCCAGAATTCTTCTAAGGTCACGGAATAAAACAAACCGCCTCAAACACGAGCATACAATTTCCAGAAAACAAAAAAGCTCACGCTACTCGACTACTCCCTTTCCAAAATGAAAAAAACGCCATGTCCTGACGATTGCGCCTAAGAACCAAAAATCGAGCTGGCTATCACAATATCCACTCCAGCTTCACAATCGTTTGAGATTTCGATTGATAAGACTTCGAGTGATTACAACAACCGATCGACAGAGCATTTCATTCCAGTTCATTAGGAGTTCGTTTAAACGACGAGTGTAAAGGGGAAATGGTGAACCAGAACGTACCTGATCGAGAGAGCGTGAATCGGGCAGCGCAATGCCCTCCGCGGGGAAGCAATTGAGGCTGGAACCAGAAGATCTAAGTAAGTGAGTCCGTGGCGCGTGTGGCGCACTCAGCGAAGAACAGTGGCGATGGCAATAGCCAAAACCCTAAATTCGGTGCACATGTCGCATGAAACCAGTCATGTCCGCCTCCGTCTCTGTCTCTCCCCCCGGCCTTCCTTCTCTCCCGCATTATGGTCGTTCTTCGGAACTCTGCTCGCATCCAGAACTTACCGTATTTCATCATCCTACGGAGAAGGCAGCCTCGTATGTATGGTATGTAGTGACTGTCGCATACGATGTGTATAGTGGCTGTCTAATACGGTATCCAGTAAGATACACAGTGACTATCACGTACTGCATGTAATAGCTGTCGAATACGGTATGTAGTGACTATCGGATATGGTATATAGTGACTGTTGAATACGGTATGCAGTGACTCTCAAATATGGTATGGTATAAGGTAGCAATACTCATAACCATCACTGTACCCATAATCATCACCTCTAAAATCTTGGAAAGTATGTGGAAGTGAATAGATGTAATTACAAGGATGTACAACATGTGAACATGGAACCTCAGTGTTGATATTAGGTGCAATTGCATTTGGCTTTTTAAGAATTTACAACTTATTCTCACAATATCCAAACAATAAATTTGAAAGTGCAAACTCATTGTTTTTCTATTGCTAACAAGATCTTATAATTTGCTAGATGTTTATTTACAATTGTCATGTTCAAAACCCTTAAACTAGCACTTATGGGTGTTCCTACCTTAGTGGTAATCACTTGTTCTCAAAGATTGAAATTTCCCTAGAGATGGAGAACTACTAAGTGAAAATAGGAGCAAATGGGATCACTTCTCCATGGAGAAGGTGTGACACCCCCTGTGGAGAATGGAGAATAGTTTACTTAGAGAAAGAGTTTTACCCTAACAGCAACAAGGGGAGTGAAACCGTGGAGATAAAAACAAGAGGCTTAACCCCTAAATGCCCAGCTGTCCCCCGGGGGGACAGTTGAGATTTAAAGCATGTACCTACAGCTAATCTAGTTTTTGTGATTTTCTTAAACCTTTATTGAAGGTGGGGATTTCCAAGACCTATCCGGGAATCTAATTTTTTTGTCATTTTAACATTTGACAAAGAAGTTATGCAAGAATTTCTGCTGCCCAAGGGAGGGATGGCAATCTGGGCAGCCCAAAAACTTCTTAAAATTTTGTATATTCTTAAAATAGAAATCCGAAATTGGTTCTTTAGATTTTTTTGTATGTGGGAAGCTTTGAATCATTCAACTTAAATCAATGAGATGAAAGTTATGAGATGTTTTAGTTTGTGGGCAGTAATGGATTCTCTACTCTAAAATAAACTTTGAAGTCCTTATTTTCCACAATTTTTAATATTTTGGAACTAAAACTAAACCTAAGGAAGTAGATTGTTTATCACAACATTATAACTGTTGGAATTTTCATTTTTTCATTTCAATAACTAAATTCTTAACATTTTGTGATTTGACTCATTCTCTACTTCTTTTTACTTACTACTTTCGCCCATGTGTTATATAGTTCCAATTGATTTGAAAATTCTCCCACACATACCTAACTTGGTGTGCTACATGTAAAAAATAAACCTCAACTTTGTGTAGAGTAATTTTTTTCATGCAAGTGTGGACAAAGGCTTTTGAATTTTTTTGGACAATACAAAAAGAAACCTTTATTTTCACTTTAGATGTAAATATCTCCCTCCTCTCCATCTAGAATGACGTGATTTTTTCCCACAAGTACCTCTTCTAGTCCAAGGCAAGATCCTATGGTTGGATTTGCAAAACAAACTTTGTTTCCTACTTTTTTACTCATTCCCCCCAAAGTGGCAGTTAACAATGACTTTCACTGGAGAAAACTGCTTGGGCCTTTAGTGGTTAAGGTTAGAAACTCCCCAAGAAAATTCTTTGTCTCCATCCTCTGCTGCTGAGGTCAAAGAGAAAAATTTCCCCAACCTCAGGGAATCCTCTTTTGTGAATCATGTTGGGTCAGCCATTGTAGTGTTCTTTGATCTCAAAAAAAACTTAACCCTTGAACGGCACCAAAGCCCTTTGCGGCCATATATTCAAACGTATTTCAGCTGTTCTAAAAGTTTTCCAATTTTTTTATGCACCCCCCATCATGCAACCCTTCAATATGTATGGTTGTAACACTTAATCTCTAATTGATTCAAACTTTTAATACTGGTTGCAACCGTATTTGGTACCGTATCTCTAGAGCCCATGTGATGTTTAGGGGTTAAACCTTGTCGTGACTACCGCTACTAATTCACAAATAAGATATGATGTACAATACAGTGACTATTTAGTACAGTGTACAGTGACTCTCAAGATTAACTCCTAAAGGACCAACTATCCCCTCAAGGGACAAATGGGGTTTTGGGCATGTACTTACAACTAAACTACTTTGTATGATTTTCTGAATTTTTTATGGAAAATGGGGAATTCAAAGATCTACAAGGGCATCTAATTTTTTCTTCATTTTGACATTTATCGAAGAAGTTAAAAACAAATTTATGGAAAAAGGTCAAGATCAGGCAGCCTAAAAATTCCTCAAAAATTGCATTTAAAAAAAATAAAAATATGAAATAGGTTCTTTAGACTTATATATAGGTGGAGAGCTTTGAATCATTCAAGTTTCATTGATGAGATGAAAGTTATAAGAAGTCTTTGTTTGCAAGTAGGTATGGTTATGTAAAAAAAGGTGAGCTTTTTCATTAGGTGTTGTTCAATTGTTACTCCCTATACGGTTTTAGACTAAATCAAGGTCTCTAAGTCCAAATCTGAATTCAAAATTTTCAAGTTCAACTTTTTGATGGTAAAAATCCAAAATTTACCCCGCAAGAGGGTGTGCACATATCAATTCCCTTTATTTATTTATCTATTGTAAAAATGATATCTAAGGAAGATATATGTTTGTTATTGGTGATTTTGAAAATATTTTTGGAACATAATTTGAAAAAAATGTGTGAATGCCGCTACGACCAATACAATACAAGGTGTATTTTTTGTATTTGGAATAGACTCACACCTTTACTACATTTGAGATCAACAAAGAAGTTGGAGAATATATCAAAGTGGTTTTAGTGAGCTACTTGAAATCCCAGGGTTGCTAGCAGGGGAGCCTGTGAGCATGAGCTTGTGAGCCTATGAGCGGGAAACTTTTTAAGTAAATTTTGGAGTGAAGTACCTATGACCATGGAACTTTTGTACAAATATGAAATAATAAGTACGTCATATTGTAAGGGAACTTGTGGAATATATGAAACAAATTGAACATCTTAATCAATTTTTTCAAGTTTGTTGTAGACTTATATAAAGCATATAATAATTAAAGAAACTAACAAATGCAAGAAAGAAATATGTAGCCATAAAACACAAAAATGTATAGATAATAAAAAAATCATGCACATGCCACTTTGTGAATTATAGTCTCACATGTCTAAGTCTTAGTGGACTTACTAGATGAGTCATCTATACTAGGCATGTCTGAAGACTGCTCTATGTCAGAAGCCATTCCACCAATAAATTCAAAGATGGATGTTCAAAATATAAGTATCACAACAACATCTAGGTTTAAAGAATCATAAGCTTCAAACACTGAGGCCATTTGCTGTGCATACAAACATAGTGAAAAATTCTTATCTAGGCTAATTCAAAAGTCCTTAGTAGAGTTGGTTAGAGAATTTGTCGTTGTCATCAATCCACAATTACTATTTAAATACATTCAATATATTAAAGTCAATTTAAACATAAAATAATACATTAAATTTTAATAGAATGATGAAAGATGAAGACTTACTTACCAAATTAGAATTTTGTGCAAATGTTTGAGATAATACATGGATATCATTTGGATCTTTTGTAGTCACTATTGAAGATGGTTCCTCCTTATCTACTATGGCTGACAAGGTCTGCATCATGGATTTTAATATTGCAACAAAAGTATCTTCATTTTCCTCTAATTCCAAAATATGATGGTCTATACTACAACAAGCTATAACCGCTGCACTTGTAAACAAAATAGAAACCATTAAGCAAAAATAAGTTGAAAACAATAAGAAGGATACAAAAAATATAACAATTCAACTAGTGATCCTACTAGTTGAGGTTTGGCAATCCAAAATAACATCACTTTCAAGCAATACGGCTTCAATGAGAAGCTGAATGAACCTGAGATCTTTCACCCATGGTCCTCTAAGCCATGGTCTAATGCCATGCGAGCTAAATTGTTTATCCATGTAAAGTTCATGAAATTGTAATCTCATGCAATGTCCAAGCCTACTTTCTCCATTGTCTCTTTGTGTTTGAAAGAGAAATTGCATTTTTGTACCCCCTTCAGATCCTTCACCAAGTGGGTAAATCCAAATTTTTGTGTCCAAAAAACCAGCCATGCAACTAACAAATTACTATACACACATAAAATAAAATAAAAACAACAAATCAAAGAAGGAAAAATGTAAAAGACTCATGTTGCAAGAGGTATCAAAAGATAGAGTCAAATGTAGTCAACTTGTGCTCATCTACTCTTTCATTATCAACATACAATGTAGTTTTTTGTATTTCAAGGTTGTCGTGTGATGGTTATTTGATTTTTTTTAGAACTTTGACAAAATGATCATAATGTACTTCACATAGTTTTGTTTTTACTAAGAAGCATTTGCAAGACTATGGCACAATTGTTGTTGTTTATTCATATTTTGATGATTCTAAGGTTAGTATGACAAGGCTTTGCAAAACTTATCATAAAACAAAATAACAAGAAATTGTAATCTAGCCTAACACCATATCCTAAATCATATAATATTTGAGCAAGTGTATGACATTTTAATTGTTTAGAAGTAGCAAGACAATATGGTTCTTTGCACTATTGCTATTAAAAATATGACTATAGTCCAAAGTACACATTTTTTTTAATCCTTAAAGGACTCTACTTTAAAAAATATTGAATTATATGAGGAAAAGTATGATGAAAAAAAGGCATTTGTGTTTCTAAAAAGTGACAAAAACTATAGACTTTGCAAAGTGCTTCTAGTGGTCTAAATCAAACATCTACCAATGAAATCAAATATTATAAAATCAAGCCTAGAGGGCGGCTAGATGCAATTCAAAGAGCTCAAACATTGACAACTAGGCTCCCGAAGGTGCGCCTAATGATCCCCAATTTTCAACCATCAAATACAAAAAAAAGATATAAAGTAATCATTTGTGAAATTTGAGGATGGTTAGGCATAACCCCAGGAGTTTGTTTGAGGATGACTAAGCTCTTGGAAATGTGCCCAGCCACTCCCAAATTTTCAACCATAACAAAATTAAAAATAGAGGATATCTATTTATGCACTTAAGAGAGGATTGGGTACACCTCCAAGAGCTCATACTTGGAAGAATGAGGTCTTGCGAGTGTGCCCAACCTCCCCTAATTTGCACAAATTCATGAAAGAACATAATAAAAGTCATGACCTTTTGCAAAATGGTTGCAATCAGGCACACCCCTGGGAGCACATTTGTGGACGAAGGTACTCCTAGGGGTGTACCTAATTGCAACCATTTTGCAAAACTTCAGGAAAAAACATAATATAATTCATGAATTTTTGCAAAATGTTAGCAGTTGGGCACACCCTTGGGAGCACCTTTGTCCACAAAGGTACTCCCAAGGGTAATTTTTTTTTTTTTTTTATACCCTTGGGAGTACCTTTGTGGACGAAGGTGCTCCCAGGGGTGTGCCCAACTGCTAACATTTTGCAAAAGTTCATGATTTTAATATTTTTTCATGAATTTTTGCAAAATGGTTGCAATTAGGCACACCCCTAGGAGCACCTTTGTCCACAAATGTGCTCCCAAGGGTGTTCCCAATTGCAACCATTTTGCAAAAATTCACAAATTATATTGTATTTTTTCATGAATTTTTGCACATTGGTTGCGTTTGGGCACACCCATGCGAGCACATTCTTCCAAGAAGGTGCTCCTAGGGGTGAGCCCAAATGCAACCAATTTGCAAAAATTGATGAGTTATTTTTATTTTTTTCATGAATTTTGCAACATGGATGCAGTTAGGCACACCCCTAGGAGCACCTTTGTTCAAGAATGAGCTCCCATGGGTGTGCTGAATTGCAACCATTTTGCAAAAATTCATGAAAAAGTAAATAATCTAAGGCATGAATTTGTGCAAATTGGGGGTGGTCGTGCACACATGTAGGAGCACATTCTTAGACGAAGGTGCTCCTAGGGGAATGCCCAACCGCCTCCAATTTTGCAACCATAAACCAATAAATAATATAAGATATGTATTTGTGCATTTTGGAGATGGTTGGGGACACCCTTAGGAGCTCATTCTTGGACTATTGATTAGCTCCTAGGGTTGTGCCTAGCCACCCCAAGTTTTCCACCATAAAAAAAAATGATAAATGGAGGTTATTTGTGCATGTTGGAGATGGCTGGGCATACCTCCAGAGGTCATTATTCCAAGAATGAGCTCTTAGGGTGTATCCAATCACCCCCAATTTTTCAACCACAACAATGAATGAAGAGATAAAGGACATTTTTTGTGCACTTTGGAGATGGTTGGCACATCCCAGGTGCTTAGATTTAGACAACTAAGCTTCTAGAGGTGCACCGGGCCATTTTTGCAACTTAAGTAGCAAATGCAGTACATCACAAAAGGCATTCATTTTAGCAATTTTGGAGGTGGCCAATCACTCATTAAAGAAATTTGAAGGTGGCCAAAAGTATCTCTAGGAGCTTAGTTAGGGACGTCTAGGCTCTTGGTGGTTTGCTAAGGCACCTCCATTTCACTATTTAGTAATCACTAAATTTGAACATAGCCAAGTTCTAGCTATTCAACCCTCGCATGCAAAAAGTCATGGTCATTCTCTAACATGATTGTTTTAGTATTTTAACAAGTTAAGTGTATTGCTAGTGGTGAATATGAATAACTCACAAATCAATCATTGTTACAGTTGCTTTGAAGATATACTAGAAATGATTGCATTTCACTTGACTATGTTCACATTGGTAAGCTTTTTCTTTTTTGGGTATGTTGAACTTCATTGTACTGTTTAGTGTTTAGCCTTGAATGCCCAAGGCACTAAATTTTGGTGTCCAAAAAATTTCAAGAAGTTTGAAACTTTGTGGAAGGCACAGATTTGAATGTTATAAGGTGAGTTTTTGGGAGAGGTTTTGAGCTAAATTTAGCTTCAACATTCAATTTTATCTTCCTCAATCTCTTATTGTTGAAAAAACAAAAGTTTCTAACTACCTTCTTCATGTGTGATTTTGTTTTGTTGAGTCTTCAGTTTATGTGGAAGAAGATAAAATCTCTAAAATTGATGAACAAATACAATTGGATCCAATTATCAAGTCTATAGAACAAGATATGAAGTTCTAGAATCTATATTATAATTTTAGAGTGTATATTCTCCTTCTAAGTTTGGTTTCAATGTCTATTTTGAAACCCAATTGGCCATCAAGTGGTTCAAGTATTGACATGCTTTATGTACATTTCACAAAGTCTCCTAGTCTCCCAAGAAGGAATGTAATTTTACATGTACTCTCTTTTAGCGTGGCATAATTGAATGAATAGTTTTTTGTAGAAACTTTCTCTCCTTTGGTACAAGTAGAAATTTTCTATATATTGATATTCAAAACCCTCTTCTTCCTCAGTGTAGACTTCATATGAAAAATTAGAACAAGTGTTGGAGTGACATTACTTTTGTACAAATGTTGTATTTCAATAATTATCTAAAAGGAAAATTTTATAAATACTCTTGTAGTTTGTAGTATTTTCATAGATACCCCTTCTTTTATAGAAACATCACAAATACCCTTGGAACAAAAAATTTAGGTGTTTGTTTTGTTATGCATGCCACTTCCCTTCTTCCTTTGTGTGCACATTACTTTTTTCTTGTTATGCATGCCACTTCCCTTCTTCCTTTGTGCGCACACTACTTTTTTCTCGTTATGCATGCTTACAAAGGAAGGAGGGAAGTGGCATGCACAACAAAAAAAAATGGCTAATTTTTTTGATCCAAGGGTATTTGTGGTATTTCTAGAAAAGCAGGGATATCTATGAAAATATTGCAAACTTTAGGGGAATCCATGAAATTATCCCTTATCTAGATAGTCATGTTTTGTATTTTACTGCAATAATGAAGATGCTTCTAGTTTAGCTTAGAATGAGCCTAAAGAGGAAGGCCTTCTTTTTTACATGTGTTTGTAAATTATATTATCTCATTTTCTTATATTTCAATTATTCAATGATCCATCTTTTGAATGGTTGTACATGAAGCTCATAACTCACTTTGTAATTTTGAAATTATTTATACAATATTATCACCAAATTGAATTTTAACAAAATATTTCACATTTCCATAGTTGTAGGTATAGAAACTTATCCATGGTCATATATCTTCAAACTTTTTATAAATAGAAAATTTTGTTTGAATTTTACTATTTTTTTAAGAAATATGAAGTTAACCTATGGTTTTTGAAAGTTTTAAAGTTCAAGACTCACAAGCTCATGGTATTCACGCTCAAGGCTCACAAGCTCGCCGCTCGAGGCTCTCACGCTTGCGTCGTTGCTTGAAATCCCATGTTAGAACTTTTTATTGGTAGCAAATGCCAATTATATGGCAGTGTATATACTATGCCCTATGATCATTCAAGGGTTAAATGTTGAAGAGGTTGTTTCAATTTCTAGTAATTTTATTCAATTAAATTCTAAAATTCATGAAAGTTTAGTTTACAACTTTAGAGAGAAACATATTCCCTATAAAATAGTATCTTGTGAACACTATATGTAGGGCATATGTTTTGCAAATTCTTATTTTATTTTGCAAAATATTCAAATATAATTGAACACTTTTTAAATTCAACTTCATGCATATTTGCCATGTGTACTACAACATGTTCTAAAATCTCATTGAATAGTTTCAGTTATTCAAATTTTGATGGAAATTTTAAAGGTGTCCAATTAGTTTTGAGAGTCATCGTGGAATGCTACAAACATGCCTTGGTTCTAGATGCATCCCTTGTCTAGGAATAAGTAACCTACAAGAATAATATCTACAATTGTCATCAATAAAGGAGCGAGTAAAGGAGATATTTTGAAAAAAAGTTTGTGAACCCAGCTTACCTATTGGGGGTCTCAAAGTTAGAAATTTTTGCTACCAAAGACATGTGTGATCCAACACAACTTACATTATGATTAAATGTTCTTTTGTTGTAGAAGTAAAAGCTTGAAGCAAAGTTAACATACTGAATCTTGTGAAAACAATTTGCCATCACAACTATGAATGTTTGAGGTTCTTCACTGCAAGAAATCTTACAAGCCATAACACACTTGTAGGTTTTGGCAAGCAATTTTAGGTGAGGAACATTGCACAAAAGAATTACTTCCTTGAAGCCAAGTGAACATGTTGTTTCATCACTTGATAAGTAGTAGGTCTTCCTTAAAAAAAACTTGTATGACTTACAATTTTTTAATCCAAATTTTGAAACTCGCTCTTAGCAAGTTTCAAGTTTAAGAAAAACATATATTTTTAAAGATGAATTTGCAAGAGAAAAAGAAAATTTCTTGCCCAATCTCACTTTATTCTTTTGAGAAAACCAAACTAATTGCGCACCTAGTTAGGTCCAAAAAAGTGCAAGTATAGACTCTCTTACGTGAAAATAATAATAATAATAATCCTTGCAACCAATTTGAGAAAAATATATATTTTTCTTACAAAAAGGCCGAAAATTTGATTTTAACTGAGAAATGTAATAAGTTTTGCAACCCCTATTCCCCTATTATTATTCATTTGACCTTGTAATGTTGCAAAAGCCAAAAGTAACTCGTGAAATGTTGATATTCAAGCATGAGCAAAGACCAATATCAACTTTGCGTTTGCTTTTTTGAGAAACAACTCCATCCATGGTACACCTAAATCGTAGCGTCAGTTCTCAAATTTGTATTTGAAGTTTCATGATTAAGTCCAGAATATTCAACCAACAATTAACATTTTTAAGTATTGTGCTTTTTCTTTTTTTCTTTTCCTTAAAGAGAAATTTTAGCTTTTAAACAGGTGGTTTTGAATTATAAATTAACTTACAAAATGAAGCTTATCAAGGATGGTTTCTATATTCTTTAAAATCTTGAATTATTTGGATTGTATAATTTGAAGTAGGAAGAGTAGAGGCACTCCATTAGCAAAGTTTTGAGCCCTCCAAGAGCTCCCCAAGGTTTGATAAACCAAGTTATTAATTGGCTAGTGTATGTGAGTATAAGAAAAGGGCACTCATACCCATTGCTACCTTGTATGAAGGACCTAAGCCACATGCACAACCCAAAACAATAAAAAAGGGCATTGCACTCATAAACATGTAAGTGTACTCACTACTCACTACCCAAGTACTTCACTCATCTATTCAAGTAGAGTAAAGTATAATTTATGGTCCTATTGTACATTTGTACCCATAGTTTTTGTTCAATAGGGATAACATAATAGTATAATTTTCATGATTGCATTGCACTCAAAGGTGGGTGGAAATAGGGGATTTGTGATTTGTTTGTTGTAAGAAGTACATGCCTTGGGACCCATTTTGGTGTTTTGGAGGGGACTCTTGGAGGGCTCAAAACTTTACTAATGTTCTAATCATAATATACATCTATAATGCGTAGTGGCAAGATTGATTCTAAAAAGCAAAGGATTTCAAAACTTGGCAATATAGATATATGCTCCATCCTTACAAGAGTAACAATTTTACCTTTGCACACACTAGAAGAAAAATGTGTTCTAAACAACTAGTTCACAACAATTGCAAATATTCATGACTACAATTGAGTCATCTAATAGTCATTGTACAGTCATAGTGAACATTTGCAATTGTTGTGGACTTGTTGTTTAGGACAACATTTTCTTCTAATGATATTGTTGGCATGTATTTTGTGATTTAGAGTATTCACCACCAATTTATAAGGGTGGAATTAAATGTCAAAGATATAGGTATGATGGTAAAAGCATATGGTGTAAACTTTAAATTAATGATGCCTATATTTTCAAAGTGCCACATGGCATATTGCTTACAACTATGAATGGCTTTATACAATACATGGCACCTTGAATTTTTAAATGTTTTGTCACTTAAATGTCCAAAAATGTTAATTACTCACTTAGGATACACCTCAATGCTTGACTTATTGAACATGTTTGAATTGTATGAAAGATTTGTTAAGTATATTATAAGTTCATTTATTTTTAAGCAAAGAAAATCCATTGAGTTTTGTCTTGATTAATATTATTTTGTCACTTTCATTAGTATGACAAAAAGTGTGAAAGTTTTAACAAACTTGACAAGATTTTATTGAAAGCATTAGTTTGATAAGCACAAGATTCTTGGATATAATTTATTGAGTTCTGTTTATGGGTGGGGTGAAATTTCACAAAATCAAAATCACCGACTATGACACATGAATTGTAAAATAACCAATTTAAGAAAAGTTATCAAAGTTTGTTACATCTTAAGATAGTTTAATTTAATTTTTGAAATCAAATACTTTTATTACAACATTTAAATATCTTTTGAGCTCACTTTGACATATTAATGATTTAGAAAATTTAAAGTTGTATTTTTATTGTAAGTGGTTATAATTACTATGTTCATATTTGGATGTACAAGTTTTTCTCATTCTTATAAAAATGCAATTAATGCAATTTATAATCGAAGATGAACGTAAGTTTATATACAAAACAAAAAGAAAATCCATTTATTGACGTATTTCTTCTCAAGATGCTAGTAGCAATGAAGAATATTTAAAACAATCAATATAAACAAGACAAGTGTAGAAACCTACAATTATCACTTAGTCAGTTCACTATTAGTACACTTCATTTAGCATCATGATCATAACTGAATAGCATGTGCATGGTTTTTGCATGAAAAGATAATACATGTATGTTTTGAAAAATCTTTGAAATCTATTTAATTGTAAATTATTTCAAAAAATCTAACTCTGAGTAACTTTAGTACTATATACATTGCAACAATTTTTTTCAAGCCATTGTTGGGCTACAACATAACTAAATAACCACAATAAACAAAAAGAGTTTGGAAATCATTCAGAAACATCATAGTTATCTCCACTAGTTTACAATTAACTGATTATTTAATTTTCCTAAAAATCACAAAAATTCTGACTAGCTTGAACTTGCAACTTTCCTATTTAAGAAAATCATATGTCATTTGAAAAATGTAAAAAACATATCAAAATTTCCTTACCTAAAAAAAAGAAAAAATGTCTTCCCCATCAATAAGTGCTTCACTTTTATTTTTTTGTGCTTTATACCAATTTCAAACAATTAGAACTAATTTCATAGGATTACAAAAATCACAAATCAAAGTGGATTGAAAAGCAACTTCCACTTTCTTTTCAATTAAAATTTATCTAACAAAATTTAAGTCAACAATCTTTGCTAAAAGACAAACCGGGCCATAAAAATACTCATTTTAGTTTGACAATCTAATTAATAAAAAAGAGGAAAACGGCTTTTGCAATATTGAACTTCCAACCCTTAAATGCTTGGGCGGTCAATGTGACAAGCTCGGGTACAATTCTCTCTATAGTAGCAACAAGTGTCCATCCTATCAAATTGTTTCTTGAAATTGCAAAAGTTAACAATGCATGGTGCCCTCATAGAAAATTGCAAAAAGGACAACTTGGAACCTAACACCATGTCTTTGAATCTTCTCACAATTTGGATTACCTAAAAATATGAGTATATCTAATGAAATAATTCTTTACATTGCATGATGGATCATGAGTTTACAACCACTTCTGAAAAAAAGCAAATGAAAAACAACTTTTTCTTGTAGTACATAATCTTTTTCGGAGCTGGAGGACAAAAAACGACCTCCTTGGGCTAAACCAGTGTAGCACATCCTTGCTCAACATTGAAAAACTTTGAAAAAGTAAGGTTCCGCATTTAAAAAAGTACCTAAGTATTCTTGGACAGACTTGAGGTTTCATTTTTCCTCATAAGACGTATACATTTTAAAAATAAAACACTTCATCCAAAACCAACTGGCGTCTATCTTTTTAAAATTTTTTTTACTAATCCTACTCCTAGGGGGTACGGTAAGTGATGGGATTGTGCAGATCTGCTTATGAAAATCATACATAATAAATACTAGGAATTTTAAAATGTACTCCCTTCCCTTATAAGGGGGATAAAAATATGTCCCAAAACCGGGGAACAACCTAGGGGGGCAGTTAGAAAACGGAGAAGAGGGGTCCCTTCAACAGGCCCCAAGATAGGGCGTCCGGCTGCCACATCACGGACGTGACGAGGGGGACGGGTCCACCTCCTCCGGGATGCCAACCCGGGGTGGCCACGTCAGCCAGCGTTGATTTTAATTCATATCCAGATGTGCCGGCGAACGTCGTAGATCCTCCCTTTTCTCGTAGATCCTCGCGCCCTTCATAGATCCCAGTGCAGTTCATAGATTTACAATCTTCGCAACTCGACAGAAGGCAGCACCAGAATCCACCTCGGGCGTAGATTTTGATCTTCGCAACCCGACAGGAGGGAGGGCGGCACCAGAATCTACGCCTGCCAGGGCTCCAGGGGCAAGTGCTGCCATAGAAAACTTTGCTGGAGTTCTGTGGCGAACGAGACGCACTCCGAGCGAGCGAGCGAGCAGGCCATAGCCGGAGCCCCCCGGGTCCTGGTTTCCCGAAGGACGGAGGCGGGCGCTGGCAGGCGCAACTCAATCTTAACAAATATACGTAAGTAATCATTGAAAATTTCAGCATTTTCGAGCATTTTCGAGCATTTTCGAGCATTTTCCAGTATTTTCCAGGATTTTCAAGGATTTTTAGGCAATTTTTGGCGGCTTTTTTGGTGTTTAATTCCGTGGAAGAGTGGCCGTTACGGATCGCCTTGTCTTTCCGAGGGTTTGTGAGTGAAATTCGGGGAGGTTTATGATGGAGACGGATGCTTAGGGTTAGGGACTGGCCTTTGCATTCGAGCGGTGCGTTTTCCAGTATTTTCTAGGATTTTCAAGGATTTTCCAGTATTTTCAAGGATTTTATAGGATTTTCAGGCAATTTTTAGGCAATTTTTTGGTGTTTAATTCCGTGGAAGCGTGGCCGTTACGGATCGCCTTGTCTTTCCGAGGGTTTGTGAGTGAAATTCGGGAAGGTTTATGATGGAGATGGATGCTTAGGGTTAGGGACTCGCTTCGCATTCGAGCGGTGCGTGTTTTGGAAGTGGTTTTGATGATATTTGTAGCTCTACTAGCAAAGAGCGGTGGAGGCGTAATTTTAGTAGCTGAGGCTGACGGAAGGGCGCTGTTGGCGCGTGAGGTGTAGTTGATTGTTGTTGTAGCTCTGATGTTTTTCCTCACTTTCGATGAAGTCTGATTGATTTGTCGTTTTTTCTTTATATTTTATTTGACCTAATTTGTTTGTATTTTCAGACCCGGTGTATCATGTGTGATGTGCCGTGATTGGATAATTTAGGTTGAGTTTCATATTTATTTTGCAGTGGAGATTTTGTGACGAAGTCAGTGCACTTTTGTTTTATAGTTATAATTTTATGATGATTAGAAGAAATGGCTCGTTTCGATCGTGCGTAATTGATCTTTGGCATGCGTATTGAGTGTGAGAATTTCAGTTCGATGAGGAGTGTTTTTTATTTTCTGTGCGCATCCTGAGTTACGCGCTTGGAAGTTCTTCTGTGCCAACCGTTTTCGAAGCCAAGGCTTATGCACTTGAATTTGGACCTCTGGATTACGGAATTTTTTTAGTTGTTGGCTTTTAGTCATTCCATGACGATTTCATCGAGTAGCAGAATCTCTGCATGCTATTTTCTTAGTCTTGGGAGCAATGAGTTTAGAAGCTCTCTGGAGTCAGTTTGAGTGCCGTTACTAGAAAATAAATATTTTATTGTCCTCCTCAATCATGTCTTCCTCACTTTCTTGCCGCTTTGTTTATATTTCTTGGTGGCTCTATCAGAATTTCAATGCGACATGAAGATGCACGTTTAAAGAGTTTACTTGGATGCAAAGAAGTTGCTCATTTTTTGAGTTGCTGCATATGCTTCTTGCCTCTGCTATTAGATATGCAAATTGTAGTAACTAACTTAAGCGCATCTCTTCCTGCTTGCAGTACATTAGTGGCCAGAATGGCGCAGCTGCAAGATGACGGGCAGTACGTGGGTGACGAGTACATGGTGGTGGACTTTGAGGATGATGCGGACGAGCAGCTGCAGGAAGCCAGGGATAGAAACTCGCTCGACTCAGATTCAGATGATGAAATTGATGTGGTGAGTGGGCGTTACTTAGGGTTATCCTGATTCCCGGAACGTTTGTTTGGTTGCGTGTGAAGTGGTTTGCGTTAAATGTTTCTTTGATGCACCTGCAGATGAGTAAAGTATCTGATACTACTGCTGCGCAAGCCAGACGGGGAAAGGATATTCAAGGCATTCCATGGGACAGGCTGCAATTTACAAGGGAGAAATACCGAGAAACGCGGCTACAGCAGTATAAGAATTACGTGAATTTGCATCAGCCGCATGATGAACTAGAGAAGGTGACTGATGATGTTTTCTTGCTGTTTTAATATCACGGTCATAATATGCACACTTACACTATTTTAAAGTTTTTAGCATTTTGGAGCTATATCAAGCTTCATTTGCGTTTGGATTCGTGAAACTGACAATATATTTGGTTGAACATGAGAAGCTGTAATTTACATTGTCCGTTATCCATTATTCGTGTGTTGTCAACACACTTACTATTTTCACATGCGCAGGAGTGCAAAATGGTACAGAAGGACAAAGAATTTTATCATTTCCGACACAACACTAGATCAGTTAAATCTACTATCGTCCATTTTCAGGTCAGCTACTTCCTGACTAGTACTGTCTTAATCTTTGCCTAGTGTTGCTTTCGTGCGAACGATTTTTAGGCATGATTTATAGGTGATCTAGGTTACACTTTGTTACTGAGCGCTTAATATTAGACAGTTTCTATGCTGAGACCAAAAATATTCTCTTTCTCTTACTGGCTTGTGGTTTGTGGCTGAATGATGATCAGCTGCGAAATCTAGTGTGGGCGACTTCCAAGCACGATGTGTACCTTATGCACAGCTATTCAGTGATGCACTGGTCGCCCTTGACTAGGAAAGGAACGGAAGTGCTCAATGTTGCAGGCCCTGTTGTTCCAGCTTTGGAGGTAACTTGTCAGTTACTCCCTGAATTTGTAATTTTATATTCCATCCCATCAGCATTTTGAACCATTTTTTGAGTAATTGCGTCAGAATTTGTGGGGAGAGGTTTTGGTTTTGGAAGGTTTTACCCCTCTGCTTTTTGATTCAGCACGATATTAGTCGTAGTCATTGTTGCGGTTCTTGTCGGACACTAGTAGCAGTCAGCAGTTAATATTAGGAGATGAGAAGAGGTCAGTAAGTAGCGATGGAATTTGGTTCTTTTTGTCTTCGATTGAAAAAGCGCGGTATTGAAAAAAAATCTATTCATTAGCCCTACTATATATCTGCTCATCTTTATAAGCTATTATATTATGCGTAGGGTCAGAGAACCCCGTGGCCCTATCAACATGGGTTGGGACGTGTTCAGATCAGCACTATGTGTGTCAAACGCAACCTCCTTGTAGCAGGTGGATTTCAAGGCGAGATGGTTTGTAAGGTAAGCTGAGCTACCCTATCTGACGTGTGCTTAGATAATCTGCTGCACATATTTGGGCGTTGGCAATGCTTGTTGCTGGTATAATTTGTATTTGACAACGAAAAATATGCGCTAATCATGTTCTGTCCTTTCTGAACAGAACCTAGATCGTCCTGGAGTGTCGTATTGTGCCAAGATTACCCATGATGACAATGCAATCACCAATGCTATTGACATTTACGATAATTGCAGGTACCTTCAAGTGAAAAAGATCTCTTCACTGTCATTTTTTGGCTTTTGTGTAATACCATTATCATGATTTCTGATTTTGAAGATGTGGTTGTTTGCTTTTGATGAGTGTGTTTGGTAAGCTCTGGTTTGTTTGGGAGCGTTTTGCAGTGGAGCAGTGCGATTGATGAGTTCCAATAATGACTCAGTTGTCCGCGTCTTTGATTGCAACAACTTCTCTGTATTGAGCCGATTCTATTTCCCTTGGGCTGTAAATGTAAGATTTCTTGTCCATGTTCGTCCTTATTTTTCTTTGTTTGTACATCCTGTCTGCTGGTTTTGCTCTGGAGTCGTATGCATTCAGTGGGCCTTCGCAAAATTCATATCTATGTTTGCATCGTAAATACCTCTAACTCTTCGTTGTTGTGGGTACAGCATACCTCTGTGAGTCCTGACAGCAAAACCGTGATAGTCGTGGGAGATAATGCCGATGGAATTTTGGCTGATAGCCAAAGCGGCAAGGTGAAGTCCTCGTTATCAAACATTTGCTTTTGTTTGTTTGGTATGACTAAGGCATTAGTATAAATTTTTGGTAATGCACGTTTGGTCATCATTTAACACCATGTTACTCGCAACGACAACAGGTCATAGCAACTTTGAGAGGCCATCTGGACTACTCCTTTGCATCAGCTTGGCACCCAGATGGACGTGTCTTTGCGACTGGAAACCAAGACACAACCTGCCGCCTATGGGATAATCGCTATTTGGGATCCTCTTTGGCGGTTCTGAAAGGTCGCATTGGTGCGATACGCTCAATCAGATTCACAGCGGACGGGCGTTTCATGGTTATGGCAGAGCCTGCAGATTTTGTGCACGTATTTGATACTAAGCAGGACTACTCGCATTGCCAGGAGATCGATCTCTTTGGAGAAGTGGCAGGAGTCTCTTTCAGCCCTGATTCAGAGTCCCTTTTTGTTGGAGTGGCAGATCGAACATATGGGAGCCTGCTTGAGTTCAACCGAGGTCACGCTAACGCTTATCTGGATTGCCTCATTTAGACATTGGCTGCAAGCTCTTATGGCGAGGCAAATATTTTGTCAGCGTGAATTGGTTGCGAGGTATCGTGATCTATCAGTATTTATATTTCCGAGGAGCGTATGTGCGAATGGTGGGATATTATACGCGTATTATCAGCAAAACGGAGCTTTTGGATTACACGCTTAGTCGTGGATTCTTTTATCTGTGGGTGTGAGACATGGGACGCTGCTGCTAATGCCTACAGTTACAGGGTTGCAAATGGCAACTAGAAAAAGCTGCGCCCCCATTGTTTAAACAGAGGTCGTTTCTGTGAATAGATGGCAAAAATGATAAAAGGGCATGTATATTGACAGTGATCCTGAGTGGGAGGCTTTTATGGCGTCCGATGTTTAGCAGAGCCCGTGATTCGGAAAGGTAAAGAGAAGAAGACATGGTTTGACACTAGCCTTGCCAGTGCTCATCGCCAACTCTTAGAAAATAGAGAAATGGAAAGGAGTGGTTTCCTTTCAGAGGTGTGTAATTGTGTCCAGTTAAAAGACACCTGGCCTTTCAGGCCACAAAAGGTTAGCTTTTGTCAGTGAATCATCGACTGTTCGTCAAGAACTCATGGCTTTGAGTGATGATGATGCTTTAGCTGATTCCTTTGGAAGTACCCTTTTTGTAAATAACTGAGCGTAACCTACACTGTTCAGGTTGTTTTGGTGCTGGAGTGTACATTTTTTCTCGACTGGAACAGTTGGTGACAACACAATCTGCTGAGGAACTACCGGACTCACACAGTTATGTTTAGTTTGTCTAAGATTTGATTTCATAGGATGTGCTGATGTTTTTGTAAATTGTGTGTTTTGTCCAGTAGCAATGCTTTGTGTTCTAAGGTATGAGTGCTCACCATTGGCCCTGTCTTTAATTCTGACAACATAATCATGAATGGTACTCCCTCTGTCCCAATATAAAGCTCCAAATTAGGCATAGTTCTTGTCCCACTAAAGAGCTCCTTTTGCTAATTTCAATTGCTGAGAAAGCCTTTGTCATGTCCAATGATCTCATGGGGGCAATGATCTCATGGGGGCAAGTCTCCTAACAAGTTTGGCCTTGCCCACATGAGGTACCATTGTTGCTACTAATCTTCAAATCATCAATAATGAGGAGCTAGCAACATGTACAAATATGGTACTTTTTTTTTCATGGAATTTGGGTGCCCAAATGGTAACATCAAAGTTAGAGTTTTGCACACATTTGATAGATGGCATATTGATTCTAGAATGCATGTGTCATTAGTACAAAGACTAAAATAATGAGGAGTTGACATCATTCACAAACTATGCACAAATATGGTACTTTTTTCATGAGATTTGAGTATCTAAATGGCAACATAAAAACTAGAGATTTTGCAAACATTTGATAAATGATATATTGATTCTAGAATACATTTATCACTAGCATAATGACTAAAAACAAATAGAGTTAATCCCCATGGAAAAGTTTTTTGGAGCTTTATAATGGGACAGAGGGAGTAGTTCCCATTTGCCTCGCTGTTGTGGATTGTTGAAAACAACACATGTCACACTTACCAAATTTGAGTGATCATGTAATGGTTTTCATCCTAATTGACAATATTGAAAGAACTTACTTGCTTTTAGTGAATCAAATTGAAGTACGTACTGTGAAGCAGTCTTGATTTTCATGGCCCCAAAATAGGAAAATGCAAAACAAACACTTATTCCCTACAAACTTGTTTATCGTTTTCAGCATTTTCCAATCGAATTCCATCCCAGCATGGAAAATTCACCCCCGAAGTCCCTGATTTTTTAAGCAATGTTCTTGCAGTACAAGGGTATCAGCAAGCTCCATGTTTTTTGCAACTACTGAGGTGGACCTCATGGCCATCACATGGTCATCACATGGCCATCACATGGTCATCACATGGCCATCACATGGTCATCACATGGCCATCACATGGTCATCACATGGCCATCATGTGGAACTCACCAACAATTTTCAATGCCTTCTTTTCAAGAGCTCAGCTTTAACAGTGCACTTTTTTCTGGCAAAAAGAAGTCAGTTTTGCCAATTTTGACAAATTTAGATTAATGTGGGTTAATCACTCCATTTATTATCCAATGAAATGTGGATAGTAAAAAGATGGCAATTTGAAAATAAATGCTTTGAGCCTTACCATAGAATCCCTATATCTTTTTCTATGCATTGAGCTCCCTAAAATGTTTAAAATGTCTATCCTCGTACTTGATGTGAAATCTTTATTATTGAGTGTCGAGTGTGTTATAAAGCATCAAGTGTATGTTTGTCATGGGAAATTTGAAATTCTTTATTAAAGAAGAGGGAGGAAGAGGGGAAGGGAAGGAAAGGGAGGGTGAAAAGTCACCGATATTTTGAGGATGGGAGGGCAAGGAAAATGTAATGGGAAAGAGGGTAAAGTCATTAGAAATTTGAGGGGGGAGGGAGATGAAAAGGGAGGGAAAAAGAGTATGAAAGTGAATCACCAAAAAGTTACCAAAAATTAAGAGAGAGATGACACAAAGCTCATGTAATACATACTTATATGCTTATAACATGTGGCACATTGTATTTCCATAAGCAAATTGTAGGATCTCACTAGCTTTAGTACAAATAAATCTTAAGGCATCATATTGAAATTTCATGGATACCCCTTAAGTTTGCAATATTTCCATAAATACCCTTGCTTTTTTATAAATTACACAAATAACCTTGGACCATAATTTTTAGGCATTTATTTGTTGTGATTATACTTCCTTCATGACCAATGTTGAAGAAGGGAATGCAATGAAACAAAAAAGAAGCAACGTGCACATAAAAAAAGAAGGGACTTGGCATGCACAACAAAACAAACACCTGGAAATTTTGGTCCAAGGGTGTTTGTGTGATTTCTATAAAAGCAAGGATATCTATGTAAATATTTCAAACTTCGAGGGTATCCATGAAATTATCACTTGATTTAAACTTAAAATATATATATATTGAAAAAGGAAATTGATATGTGCACACTTAGGGTTTGATATGTGCACACTTAGGGTTTGATATATGCACACCAAGGGGGGTAAATTTCAGATATTTACCATCAACAAGTTGAATTTGGAAAATTTCAACTCACATTTGGATTTAGAGACCTTGATTTAGTCTATAACCATGAAGGAGGTTACAATTGAACAACTCCTACTGGAAAAGCTTAGCTAGGGAGCAAATTATTATTTTTACCCTTGTCTATAAAGCTAAAAAGCTAAGCTTTTTGACTAGGTGTTGTTTGATTGTAACCTCTTCCATAGTTCTAGACTAAATCAAGGCCTCTAAATCCAAATGTGAATTCAAATTTTTTCAAATTCAACTTATTAATGGTAAATATCTAAAATTTACCACCCTGATGTCCATATAACAAACCCCAAGTGTGTCTACAATATATGAATTCCTTGGTTTAAACCAAATACAAAAAGGTAGGCATTTTGAAAGCCATGATATGAGTTTGTTGTTTGGACATAGCAAAACTTTAGGGGTGAAGTAGTATTCATTAATTAAAAATTAACCCTTAAAGAACAATTGGGTGGCTGTGGCCTACCCACACTATAACTTCAACAGTGTTTATAGTTTCAACACTGTTTTAGTTAATGGGCAACAATAGTATTGCTTCTAAAAGTTTCAAAAGTCAATAGTGCATGCCAACCTCATGAAAATTACAATAAGAATAACTTGGGACCCAAGATTGTGATTTTAGGTTACCTAAAAAAATAAAAAAATATGAGTATATTTGATAAGATTGTTATTTACCTTCTATGATGGATCAGATGAAAAACGACTTTTTTCTGATGTACAGATCCTCATGAGCGTTTAGGGGTTAAAACATGAAATGGAATTGAAAGATTCCCCGGTATCAGACATGGTTGGCGGGTATCGGGGGGGGGGGGCAAGGGTGGTGGTAGGGGCCGGGTTGTCTGGAGGGGAACCCTCCGCTGCTGACACCCAAGGTCCTTCCACTCCAGTTCGTTTTCCACTGCAGCACCTCCTCCCTTTCTCTACCAAACCGCGCTGCTCCGCTCCGTCTCCCGCTCCATTTCTTTTGCAACCGCGCTGCTCTATCTCCCGCTCCGTCTCTCCCACCACGCTCGCTTCCTCGCTTCCTCACTCGCTCACTCGCTTCCTCTCTTCGACTTACCACGCCCCTGCTGCTCCTCCCTCCTCTCCTCTCCCTCGTCCCTCCCGTCCCCGGCCGTCATCGCTCCTCCTGCTGCTCCTGCTGCCCCTGCTGCTCCTCCCGCTGATCATTTAGTAAGTTATGTTGTGTTGTTGTGCTTGCCGTGGTTTCATTCCGATTCCGGTGCTTCTTCTTCCCTCACTCATACCTGCATCCTCCTCATCCTCATCGTCGTCGTGCCCGCCGTGCTCACCACATTGCTAGGACACACCTCGCCCTGGACCAAAAGCCAAAAAGACCAAAAAGAAAACAGAAAAGAGAAAACTGTGCACCGTATTCATCAAGGTTTGCAGATTCTTCTTCCTCAACACAGCCATCGACCGACGCCGCAGGTGCTGATCTTGTTGTTGCAATTATTAAAAACGTGCAAGGTGTGCATCGATGCTTGTTTTTTGTTTTGTTTTCCTTGTTTCTGGTTTGAAAACAATTTGATACCTATAATTGTAGAGAGAAATTTGCTTTTGATGGAGATCAGGGACGATTGATTAGTCGCATTTCGTTGTCGCTGGTGATGGTTTAGTAAAAAGATTAGGTCAGTGATGTTATTTGTTGTTCCATGTCGGGAGTGTACACAACATTGTACTCGGTTGTTGTGAAAGTAAAGAAGCTTTTGTTTGATGGAATTCGGTTTACTGTAGTTGACTGAATTTTGAGCATTTTGTAATGTAGGAATGGTAAAAGTAAAACCGTGGAACGAAGGGCTAATCATTAGCCTACATTAGGAGGCGGAGTTTTGTAGTGTGACTAGTTGTGTTAGATTGTTCTTAGGGTTGAAAAACGTGCTTATGTTTTGGTTCAAGCTGTACTATGGAGTCCGATCTGGAGCAGCAGCTGCGTTTGGTGGACCAGGAGCTTCAGCAAGTGCAAGGTGCATTCGTTCGTTCTATTGTGTATTTGCTCTGGCGATAATTTGAGGTTTTGCGATTCTTAAATTGTGGAATTACTTAGAGATTAGTGTATAATGTAAGATAGACCGCACATAATAGTATTACAGGTGAATAGCCTTTGTTTTTAATCGTTAAACGGCAAGAGCTCTGTAATCTTGGAGACTTTTGTCGTTTTGGAACGTTCTGATTGTTCTCTGTTTTGCAGCGTCGTAATTAGTTTTGTAGTTGAGAATGTGATTTGATGCATTGTTTTCTGGAAGCGTGTTTATGTCTTGTAATAACGTGATATGCAGATCAAATACAGTCGCTCATTCAGCATCAGGAGAGCCTGCTTGAACAGCAAGCTGAACTCCAGCAGCTACTCTCGTCTTGCAGGTAATATTTGTACTTTCGAGTCTGGAATTGGAGTGGTAGTCTTCTTTGTTTTCGTAATTTTATTTTTTTCAAGACTGCCTGGTACGGTTTAATTTGCAGCAAGATCATCTTCATCTGGTTCAACGTCTTGATAAGTCATCTAAAATGTATACACTTTAGAGATTGTAGAAATCGCATTGGAAGTTATTGACTGTTTCTTCCTTTCGTTTGTATGCAGGGACGTTGCAGCTCATGATGCGAATGGTAGCAGTGCCGGAGCATCTAAAGCAGGAAAAGAGAACTGGTCGGGTACCTTTGAATGGGACCAACGAGCTGCTGATATTCGCCTGAATCTTTTTGGCATCAAATCGTATCGTCAAAATCAGCATGAGGTATGATTTCTTCAGTTTTGGTTCTCAAATTGTAATACTCTTTTCCTATCTGGCTGAATTATAAATTTGCATTGAATGGAGTTTGTGTGTCCTTTTTCGAGCTACATACATGGGAGTAGATGGCACTTCTCGGGTAATACGTTTTCTCTTTGACGGGTTGCGATGACCAGAGATTGTGTATTGCTCTTTAACTTGGGAACTGATGTGTTATTTGTTTGTGACTTGGCCAGATCATTAATGCAATAATGAGTGGAAGGGATGTAATTGTAATAATGGCAGCGGGTGGTGGAAAAAGTCTTTGTTATCAGCTACCAGCTTTATTACGCTCTGGAACGGCCCTCGTGGTCAGCCCTCTATTATCCCTCATCCAAGATCAGGTACGAGTGTATAACACTTTAAATTTAATTTCAATGCATGTCATTCAAATTGTTGAAATCCAACTTCATCTTTGCTAGGCATAAGAATTGCTGATTCTGTCAGCTTCTTAAGTGCTCTTTGCATTTGTGTCTTTCAGAATTGCTTAGGTGGGCGCTCTTGGCATTGTATGTGCAGGTAATGGGCCTCACTGCCTTGGGTATTTCAGCTAGTATGCTCACGTCAACTACATCGAAAGAAGAAGAGAAGTCCATCTATAAATCCCTTGAAAAAGGGGAAGGTGATCTGAAGATCTTGTATGTGACGCCTGAGAAGGTCGCTAAAAGCAAACGCTTTGTATCTAAGCTGGAAAAATGCAATCACGGTGGCCGCCTCTCTCTAATTGCTATTGATGTGAGTTGAGTCTTATCTTTCCCAAGTGCATTTTAGGGTTGTTCTTTTATGGACTTACGCTTATTTTTATATCAAGTCGATATTGAAAAGGTTTCTAATTTTGCAGGAAGCACATTGCTGCAGCCAGTGGGGTCATGACTTCCGTCCTGACTATAAGCAGTTGGGCATTTTAAAGAAGCAGTTCCCCAGAGTGCCTATCATAGCGTTAACCGTGAGTGTGGCCTTTCTGACACGATTTTGTCTACAACATTTGGTAATTTTGAATTTTACATCTCTCTGTCAAGCAAAAGCTGTAAGATACTTAGCTTCATTATTTGAGGCAGCTGTAGTTATTACGCTTGCAATAGAATGGTTAGGTCCACTTTTTTTCATGTTTATTCTAATAACAAGGAATAGGATGATATACTATTTGGAGCTCAGTGTTAAGAGAATGTTGTGTGCAAGGCTACGGCTACAGAGCGTGTTCAAACGGACCTGAGGGAAATGCTACAAATCACGCGTTGTGAGAAGTTTGTCAGCACAGTCAACCGTCCCAACCTTTTTTATGAGGTGCTTAGAATCTGAGGATATTAATTTTCTGCAATTTAATATACGCCAATGTGAAATGCTAGTTGTTCTGGTATCTTTTAATTTTCTTATAGGCGGTCCAATAAATACTTTGTTGCGTCAATTTGTCAAAGATCTACTATAATATGTTACCGGTTGCTACGCTGCAGAGCTCAAATTTTGAGGCTTTAGGCCTTACGCGGTCTTCAACCACGTGACTTTGTTAGTGTTGGATTGGCGTTTGTTTAGGTGCGTGAGAAGAAGTCCAACGGAAGTGCAGCCATTGATGACATTGCATCATTCATCTTAGACAAGTATTCTGGGAAAGAATCAGGCATTGTGTATTGCTTTTCCCGGAAAGAGTGTGAGCAGGTATGACTAATTTCATACATTTTACATGTTGAGGCTACATTCAAAGACTTTCGTCTGGAGCTCGCTTCCGATAACTATTTTCCTCAGATGCCTTGTTGATGTATAGCAATTGATTTTCCTTTGCATTTATTTTGTAATCTTTATAAATCCTTCCTTCAGGTATTCGCAACTTTGTGATATGTATACTCAGGTTGCAGAAGAGCTCCGGAAGCGGGGGATTTCAGCCGCTCATTACCATGCTGATATGAAGCCTGAAACAAGATCATCTGTTCATACACGGTGCAAAGTCTAGCACGTTTTATGATTATGTGAAGCTAAATTTGAACTCTGACCCGAATTGTGTCGAAGGAGAGTTTATTGTTTGTTCTCTTTAGATTTGGTGAAACTGTTCTTTGATCATAACCAGTCGTCCTATCCTTGATATATGAAGAGTCTGTGATGGTCAAGGTAGTATTTTTCTTTCTGAGAGCTAAATGGGGTATTTCTTACATGGTTTTTGCAGATGGAGCACCAACAAACTGCAAGTTATCGTTGGCACGGTATGTCTCCCTGTTTCTGGAATACTTCCAGATCCTTAGCAAGCCATATTTATTGATGATTACATAGTTCTGCATGTTGCAACGTACTGATTTGTTTAATATATAAGAAGCACAATCTAGGTCATTGTGAAACGAACTATCCTAGCTATTTTGGGTGAGGATTCCTCCCTTCACAAGGTTCTCGATCGCTTGATATTTGTCAAGCAGTTCCGTTTCACTAAATAAGCAAGCGGCATTATTTTTGTTCCATTTGTCACCTACGATGTTGTTTTTTTTCTATGTTCTGAATTTTTTGCCACGGGGTTTGATTTTTCCTATGTAGGTTGCTTTTGGAATGGGTATCAACAAACCTGACGGTGAGACCCTGGAGGATTTCCTGCATTGTTCTATGAGTCACACTTGTCTGATCAACTTTGATGTTTGGATTTTGTTCCTAGATATTTGGGGGCAGATCTGTTGATCTGTTCCATCTTGGCTGTGCTTCTCATTCATTTGGACCTTTACTATTTTGCAGTGCGGTTTGTTGTTCATCATAGTCTCAGCAAGTCGTTGGAGACCTATTACCAGGTAATCTCAAACCCATGATTCAGATCTTCTCTTGGAATGTATTATCTCGGTGAATGAAGAAGTCATTAACATCTCAAGGCTGGCACCGTGACAGGAAAGTGGTCGTGCAGGTCGAGATGGTCTTCCTGCTCATTGCCTCCTCTACTTCAGGCCTGCTGACCTTCCTCGGCAGGTGAGTTTCTGTTAGACGTGATGTGTTGTGTTTCAATTTGTTTGGCTGACAAGCTATGAAAGTGCTTCATTGCGTCTTCAGGATTTCTTTTCCTTTCTTTCGAGTAGAATGTACTACGGCTGACCTCCCGTCGAGCACTTTTCTGGAGAATTTCTCCTGAAGGGACATGTACCAACCGGAGGTCAGCTCTATTATAGGTGCCTGCCATTTTGAGATCTATCGAGTCTGCTACTCGTTAATTGTTATTTTGCAATTATGCAGAGCTCCATGGTTTTTGCGGAGGTGGCCGGTCTACACAACCTGTACGCCATATGCCGCTTTTGTCAGGTAAACACGAAGTATTCTGTGATTACTTCATCTGAAGAGCAGAACTTGTATCACTCCTGGCTTACTGACTTTAGAAACGAAAACTTCTTTAAAGAAGTAGGTGTTGTGATGGTGTATTGTGTATTTAGGATATTTTGTTATTGAGTCTAAATTACTTCTTCGTGGAAAATTTCAGTCCAAGCGTGCATGCCGCCGTGCAGCCTTCTTTCGACATTTCGGGGAGAGGATTCAGGAGTGTAATGGTAATTAATCATCGATTTCATGAAATATGTTCTGTGACTTTTATGCACGTAGTACAAGCATGAGTCTTTAATTATTACTGCAATTAACTTTTTGTGAATGCAGACATTTGTGAGATTATATGCAGAATCGCTCAATTGGCTTTAAATTTTAGTTTGTTATCGTCTTGTAATGCTTGATTATCTAAATACATGCTGTGTTCAGTGGTTAGTTCTGGATGCACATTGCCTTAACTCATTTGCCTGGTCCCAGGTATGTGTGATAACTGCGCTTTTACCAAGGAGATTGTGGACAAGGATGTTACAGGTGTTTTGTCAACCCTTTATTCCTGAGTTGGCCTTTCAACGAGAAATTATATATTTTTATAGAATATATTTGCGTGTTCTTGGGACTTTAAGTGTGATTATTGGCAAACATATTTAACTGAGAATAGAGGCATTGTGCAGACCATGCTAGGTCATTGGTGGCGATGGTGAAGGAATCGAGTAGTGTTGATCAGAAGTCGACAATGCTGCAGCTTGTGGATTTATGGAGAAAATCTGGTATTTTTGGTAGAACCTCTCAAGTTTCATTGCATGTTTGAAAGTTCCCATAAGAACTGAATATTTCTCTTGTACACTGAAGTCAATCATTATGGAAAGAGTACTCTTTTGCTTCCCGTTTGAAATCTCTAGCCTGCAGTGAAAGCTCACTTTGTGTGGTGTATGAACAGATGCTCAACTTGCAAAAGATTTAAGTAAAGATGATGTGGAGCGTGTGATTGTGCAGCTTATTTTGGACGGAATTTTGGTAGCTTGTCTTGACTTTTAGTTCACTCTTTTTGCATCCAAATGGTAGTGACCGTGACGATAATTTAAATGTGAAGGTCTTTTGACCTGATCTTTGGCAATTGCACGTTATATAAGAACTTCCGTTCTACAGCTCTCTTCTGTTGTTACATTGAAGCAGGCGACGATATGCTTTAGTTGACAACTACACTGCTCTGTTGCAGAAAGAAGAATTTGCACATACAGCATATGCTACTAATGCTTACGTGGCGTTGGGAACTGGCTGGAGAGGTCTTCTGCAAGGTAATCCCAGTTAGTCTTTTTGTGGCGTGCTTATAACCTAAATATTCTTATGCAGAGTTTTTGTTGTATGCTTACGGGGGTAACGTAGAGTTTGCTCTTAGTACGACTTCTGGTCTGTACCGGGGATATGAGAATCCAGATAGGGTTGGTTTCAATCCAAGTGCAGGACAATGTCCAACCATTGTGGGGTTTCATGGAGGTGGAAGGTAGCAGATAGAATGATGGTTCTATTGTGCTAATCTAATTTCCTCAAATTTTCAGGGATAGGTCATAAAAAGGTAAAATTGGAGATAGTCCAAGGAGTTCAAAGTGCGAAAAAGAAAGTGAAGGCAGCCACTGCAGCAATCAAAGAGGATGAAATGGTGCATACTGGACTGGGATTGGTTTTGGATGAACTGCGGCATGATCTTGCAACTGTTCATGGAGGCATCTTCCCTCATTCAGTACTATCGTCTCAGCACATATCCTTGCTCGCGTCTCAGAAACCTCTTACGATGGATGAGGTATTGCGAATCTTCTTTATGCCATTTAGTGACGTTTTTCTTCAGAGGACTTGTAGAAAGCTGTTTTTAAAATGTTGTACCACGTCCTTTTGCTGAACTCTGGCGGTGGCATTAATTTTGCAGCTGGAGGGGGTTCTTGGAAGAAGGATAGCTGAGCAGTACGGAAGTGAGATACTAGTTGCAATTACAGATTATTTAGAGAAACATCCTGAGGATGCTGCAGATACTGGAGGCCCTTGGATGGCTCCAAGAGCTAAAAAGGTTGCTGAAGGTCCTGTAATTGGTATTACTAATGTTTCAGCAACGAAACAAGGTAAACGAGTTACAAAAGGTTCTACTTCACACCCAGTTACCAAAGCTCCAATGACTAGGCAAGGTAAGCGCACTGCTGAAGATCCTGATCGCACTGCTACCAAATCCGCATCTATTAAAGATTACCTAGTCAAGACTAATGTCGAATCTGGCTCAAGAAAAACCTCAAAAGTTCCACCGGTTGCTGATGGTTCTGGGCCTAGTACCACCAAAACCCCAACCAAAAGACTTACTCTACGAAGACCCTTTTTTGTAGCAGGTAAGGGCGTACTACTAGCTGGTGAAGAGTCGACCAAGCCCCCTCAGAAGAGTGAATGCATAGATCTTGATAGTGATAGTGATCACGAAGAGGGTCAACCTCCAGCGAATGGCAAGCAACTTAAGAGGGAGAATGAATCGGACGACGTGATTGAAGAAACTACTTCTGAAGAGGAGGATGAGTTTTCTTTGTTCAAGCGAGTACGGAGACATTAAATTTTGCAATCCACACCTTGGTGACGTTGCTAAGAATATCTCGTCTTGCCGTCTCCCTCCTAAGGAGCTGCTGAGGGGAGTACTTGAAGGCCTTGTTGCGACCATGGTTGACAGCCTATCTTGTGAGTTATTTGGAACTCTTGGACCTTTTATTTCATTTTGAGATGAAAGGATTATGTACTGCATATCAAATGCCAGAGTTGTGATCCGTGTCCTTTTTCTCTGACAGGTCATAGCAACTTTGAGAGGCCATCTGGACTACTCCTTTGCATCAGCTTGGCACCCAGATGGACGTGTCTTTGCGACTGGAAACCAAGACACAACCTGCCGCCTATGGGATAATCGCTATTTGGGATCCTCTTTGGCGGTTCTGAAAAGTCGCATTGGTGCGATACGCTCAATCAGATTCACAGCGGACGGGCGTTTCATGGTTATGGCAGAGCCTGCAGATTTTGTGCACGTATTTGATACTAAGCAGGACTACTCGCATTGCCAGGAGATCGATCTCTTTGGAGAAGTGGCAGGAGTCTCTTTCAGCCCTGATTCAGAGTCCCTTTTTGTTGGAGTGGCAGATCGAACATATGGGAGCCTGCTTGAGTTCAACCGAGGTCACGCTAACGCTTATCTGGATTGCCTCATTTAGACATTGGCTGCAAGCTCTTATGGCGAGGCAAATATTTTGTCAGCGTGAATTGGTTGCGAGGTATCGTGATCTATCAGTATTTATATTTCCGAGGAGCGTATGTGCGAATGGTGGGATATTATACGCGTATTATCAGCAAAACGGAGCTTTTGGATTACACGCTTAGTCGTGGATTCTTTTATCTGTGGGTGTGAGACATGGGACGCTGCTGCTAATGCCTACAGTTACAGGGTTGCAAATGGCAACTAGAAAAAGCTGCGCCCCCATTGTTTAAACAGAGGTCGTTTCTGTGAATAGATGGCAAAAATGATAAAAGGGCATGTATATTGACAGTGATCCTGAGTGGGAGGCTTTTATGGCGTCCGATGTTTAGCAGAGCCCGTGATTCGGAAAGGTAAAGAGAAGAAGACATGGTTTGACACTAGCCTTGCCAGTGCTCATCGCCAACTCTTAGAAAATAGAGAAATGGAAAGGAGTGGTTTCCTTTCAGAGGTGTGTAATTGTGTCCAGTTAACCCCTAAATGCCCACGGTGCCAGATTTCAGTGTTAGAAACACCACATTTTGGTGTTGTGGGCATTTAGGGGTTAAAAGACACCTGGCCTTTCAGGCCACAGAAGGTTAGCTTTTATTAGTGAATCATCGACTGTTCGTCAAGACTCATGGTTTTGAGTGATGATGATGCTTTAGCTGATTCCTTTGGAAGTACCCTTTTTGTAAACAATTGAGTGTAACCTACACTGTTCAGGCTGTTTTGGTGCTGGAGTGTACATTACTGGAATAGTTGATGACAACATAATCTGCTGAGGAACTACCGTACTCACACAGTTATGTTTAGTTTGTCTGAGATTTGATTTCATAGGATATACTGACGTTTTTGTAAATTGTGTGTTTTGTCCAGTAGCAATGCTTTGTGTTCTAAAGGTATGAGCACCTACCATTAACCCTGTCTTTAATTCTAACACCTCCAACATAAATCATGAATGGTAGTTCCCATTTGCCTCGCTGTTGTGGTTTTTTATAAACAACACATTTTACACTTCCCAAATTTGGTAATGATGAGTGATCATGTAACGATTTTCATCCAAACTGGCAATATTGAAAGAATTTACTTGCTTTTAGTGGATCAATTGAAGTACTGCATTTGCAGTCCTGAACCCCTAAACGACCCAGCGTGCCGCTGCGGCCAAAATAGGGTATTTTTCCCGTATTTAGAGGTGTTGTTGTTTTGGATTTTGCTTGGATTTTTGAGGGTTGTGTATTGCTGTTTGTCTCCACCTTTTGCGATGTTCGGCATGTTTTTGCAATTGTTTTTCCGATTTTGCAAAGCGTTTGTATTGGAGGTGGGTTACAAATACGTAGCTGGAACGTATCTGCGACTTATGGATCCTTGCGGTGGATCCTTGAAATGAACACGCTGCTAGAGTGCCAAGAGCAAGCGCTCTCGTCTAGCTGCTCAGATTCACAATCCGCATCAAGAAAAGAACAAAAATCAGATTTGTGTCACCTTAGAATTATGATACAGCCAGGATTTTATGGTTCCCTATGGTCATTTAAGGGTTAACCCCTAAGTGCTCAGGGTTGAATCGGGAAAATGAGGCATGGTCCAAAAGGGGGCCATGTTTGAAAACATTGTGTGCCCCAATTGGAAAATTAGATCGGGGAGGATTCACTGTTGAAACAACAAAAGGGTGCTTGATGCACCAGTCCAAAAATTTGCAAAACTTTTGACTGCCCCATTTTGGAGATTATAATAGTCAAAGTATAGTTGACTATGTGGCAATCGGTCAATTTTAGGGGGGTTTGTGGATGTGGACGCAGAAATTCATGCCTCAAGGGAGGCTCTTTTTGATGAAATTTAAGCAGGGGGTGCAATTTACAAGTATCTTACTTGTTGCTAAATTTGGTGATGTTTTGACATCCACAAGGTGCTTTCTGAGAGGCTTGAAGTTGCAAGGCGTACACGGCATGGTGGACAATAGACAAGGGAAAGGTATGGTTTTGACCTCCACAAGGGCACGGCTCCCTATGGTACATTTGCAAAACACTTCTCTAGTTTGAGGCATGCGTGCCAAAACACCCCTAACGGTATGGAACTGGCCATATCCAGTGGTCTCTATCCTCGTGCCCTAAACCGCACAAAATGAGATTATAGCGCACCATTGTCATACTAGACTTACAAGATCCACCCTTGTACAAGTGGTGAAACCCCATTGCCCACTATGTAGCATGAGAGTAGTACCGTAGCCTAAAGCAGGTACAATTTTCATAGCAGTACAATTTTGATTTGGACCTTATTTTCAAGAAAGTCTGATGTTGGGAGGTTGCATTTTGGCATGTGGGGTGAGGGTTAAAGTAATTTATTTAAGGGGAATTGATATATGCACACTTGGGGTTTGTTATATGGAGGTGGGGGGTAAATTTTAGATGTTTATCATCAACAAGTTGAATTTGGAAAATTTGAATTCACATTTGGATTTAGAGACCTTGATTTTGTCTAGAATCATAAAAGAGGATACAATTGAACAACGCCTAATGGAAAAGCTTAGTTTTTTTAACAAAGAAGGGTAAAAAAAAATATTTGCTCCCTATCTAAACTTTTTCATTGGGCGTTGTTCAATTGTATCCTCTTTTGTGGTTTTAGACTAAATCAAAGTCTCTAAATATGTGAATTCAAATTCTCCAAATTTAACACGTTGATGATTATAAATATCTAAAATTTACCCTCACAAATGTCCATATAACAAACCCCGGGTGTGCATATGTCAATTCCCTATTTAAAAGCATCTCATATTTTAGCTGGTTGTGTTGGATATAAGTATGGATTTATAAATCACATTATGCCCTAAGTTAATGTTTACTTAGAATTGCATACAAGACATCACTTTTTGATAAACTTTAGAACCAAGAACATGAGATTTCCAAAATCTTGGTAAGGCAAAATGAAAATTCAACGGGACTACCAAATCCCAACAATTTTTATTTTTCTTGAGCCTATTACAAATTACAATGCAATGCAGTTGGATTATGGCATTAAATTAATTTCATAGAAATAGTTGGGATATGGAACATTGTGCTGAAAACTTGTTTAAGAAATAACTCCCAAGAGGGTCTCCATTTTTTCTGCACCTAAATCTTGACCAAAATTTCATTTTACTAACAACAAGATCTTTAAAAAGTGCTGCCATGCAAGCATTTCTAAGGGCCGCTTTACATATGGGGGCCGGGCCAATTTGGCTTGGGGCCAATTGCCTCAAATTTCAACCCACATTTTGCTTAAAGCTGGCCTCTACTACTAATTAAAATAAGATTATTGTGAGGGCCAATTGTCTCATATGTAAAGGTCTTAACCCCTAAATCCCTAAACCCTTTTTCTTGTCAAAATCACTAAAAACTGCCATTTCTGAGGTAATAAGTAGAAAAGTAGGATTTTTTTTTTTTTTGGAACTTCAACCATAGGATCTTGCCCTAGACTATGGGAAGTACTTGTGGAAAAAAAATCAGCTCATTCTAAATGTAGATTAGTGAGATATTGACATTTGAAGTGACAAAAAAAAATTCCCTACTGCCCAAAAATTTCAGAAGCCTTTGACCACTCATATAGCAAAAAAATTGCATTGCACAAAGTTGAGGTTTATATTTTTCATGTAGAAGACCAAGTCAGGTATATGTGGGAGAATTTTCAGATCAATTGAAGGTGTACAACATACTTTGTAAAATCCTGCAATGTTGGAAGGTCATGAAATTTGTAAATACACTAGACAAAATTGAAAGATTTATGCAAAATTTAGATTAATGAATCACTCTAATCCCAATGGTGAAAACCTATAACTCATATTGTAGTACAACTTGACAAAATCAAAACTTTAAAAAAACTTATATAGATTGCTCAAAAACAGATAATTAAAAAAAATTAGGGGGGGCAGTGGAGAAAACAAGTTTGAAGGGTGTGCATCTCAGGTCCCATTTGACCCCATCACCCACCCTCTTGCACTTTTGTCCCACAAGACTTGCAGCTGCCACGCAGCATGTTTAGAAAAAGAAGAGTAAGCTTAACCCTTACCAATTTTGTAATATCGGGTGCAACCAGCGACTCCACTGATTCCAAGATTTCCATCTGCCCATCCAAGTTGCAATCCTGCCCTATTTATGTTGCCCCACATTTGAGTCAAACCCACATACAAAGAGGGTTAGCTGCCCAAATTGCCCCATCTCCATTTTTTTCCAAAAAAACATGCATAACTTTTCTGTCAAATGTCGGAATGGGGAAAAAATTAGATTCCCATGTAGGTCATTAAATTCCCCACCTACAATAAAAGTTTCAAAAAATCTCACAAAGTAGTTTAGCCATAGGCACATGCCCAAAATCCCATTTGTCCCCCGAGGGGACAATAGGGATTTAAGGGTTAAGGCCAAGGAGTCAGGCCAATTCAATAAAGTAAAGCCATCTTTACACTAGAGGTGAGAAGTTGTGACAAATCTCTTATGGGTCATGGCTTGTTTTCAAAAAGCTAGCCTTTGGAGATAGTGGCTTCTTGTTGCAATGTAAAGTGAGAATATGCCACAATATTTTTTTAAATGAATTAGTTTCTTTACTTTTTACATTTTACTTTTTATTTTTTAAATTGAAACAATGACATGATGATAGACACCAAAAAAAATAGAGTTGGATAGAGGGGGACGTTGCCAAAATACGCATGAACCCTAAACATGAAGTTTGAAACAAACTCTTAAGTTTTTTGTTTACATTATCAAGGAATATTATACCAATTGCCTTCATTTATTTTCTTTTTATCAACCACAAAACAATTATATTATTTTTGGTTATGAATAAGTTCTTCCCAAAATCAAGTTTTATGCAAGTAGTATCTAGCATAATAAAGACTATGAGTTATAGATCATCAAGAGTATCTTGCATAAAAGATGATAGAAAACAAATTAACACATCAACATATGCAAAGTTTACATAAAGACTTCTTGAGAAGCATAGAAGGAAAAAATAATTTGCAAAATAGAGACAAAATATACAAGCCTAATGTTTTTTATACACATAAGAACTAGTTTAGCAAGCTAAATACCCCATGCCCTCATGCCCCCCATCCCCCATCCCCCCATCTTCCCATGGCTCCCATCCCGCCCATCCTCCCCATCCTCCCCATCCCCCCATCCTCCCCATCCCCCCATCCTCCCATCCCTCCCATCCCTCCCATCCCTCCCATCCTCCCCATCCCCCCATCCTTTGGCTTCTCTCGTGACCCTGGCTCCAAGAATGGATTTGATTGGAGAAAGAATAATATTTTTTGAAAAAATATATATTTTTAATGAAACTTGACATAGGCCCCAAGGTTAAGAATTGGCCTCCCACTTTGGGTGCACCCAATTCAGTGAGTTCGAGCCATGTCAGATCTTGTTTTTGTTGAATAAAATATTCATTTCACCAAATTGGCTCTTTCTCTAGGTGTAAAGGGGTTGGGGCTGATTTCAACCTTTTGTCCAATCACAAGTGAGGATTCTTGACCTTTGACATAGTGAATTGGCCTTGCCCCCATATGTAAAGTGGCCCTAAGTAAGCCAAGACTTAAGACATAGCAAGGGAATTCAATCCTTAGAAAAAATTAGTTTGCTTGGGAATTTCTCCAAAACAAATTTTTCTTGCGGCATTAATTACAAAAAGAAGAGATCTCTTATGCAAAATCAAGTTTCTTTTTAGGAAACCAATAAATTTTGCACACTTACCAAGTATTGCAAAATTGCAAGCATGGGCTTGCTTGCATGAGAGAATTAGAAGCATAGGCCCTCTTGTATGAGGGAGGATAAAGACAAAAAAAAAAAAAAAAAAAAAAACCTCAAAACCACCGTGGGAAAAAAAAAATGTTTTGAAAAATGGAGCTCAAAACTAATTATCAAATATACCCAACTTTGAAATCACTACTGTGAACCTATAAGTCGATTTTCATGACCCCAAAGTAGGAAAATGTATAACAAACACTTATTCACTACAAATTTGTTTATCGTTTTCAGCATTTTCCAATCCAATTCCAACCCAGCATGGGAAATTCACCTCCAAGTCCCTAATTTTTTAAGCATTGTTCTTGCAGCACATGCCTTCCATACAAGGGCATCAGCAAGCTCCATGTTTTTTGCATCCACTGGGGTGGACCTCATGGCCATCACATGGCCATCACATGGCCATCATGTGGAACTCACCAACAATTTCCGATGCCTTCTTTTCAAGAGCTCGGCTTTACCAGTGCATTTTGAAAGAAGCCAGTTTTTGCCAATTTTGACAAATTTAGGGTGCTGTAAGTTAGTACCTCCATTTAAGGTAGGAACACCCATAAGCGTCAGTGATTTTGGAAAATCTGCGGAAGTGAATAGTGAATAGATGTAATTACAAGGATGTACAACATGTGAACATGACTTCTTAAAAGTGATTATGGGTGCAATGGCAATTTGCTCTTTAAAAATTTACAACTTATTCTCACAGTATCCAAATAATACATTTGAAAATGTAAACTTATTTTTCTTTTGTTCCTAGTAGGATCCTATAATTTGCTAGATGTTTATTGATACTCATCATGATCAAAACCCTTAGTTTGATGCTTATGGGTGCTTCTACCTTACTACCTAGTGGAATTTGGACAGTAAAAAGATGGTAATTTGAAAACAAATGTCTTTGAGCCTTACAATGGAATCTTTAACTCTATATTCTTTGCACCTAGCTCCCTAAAATGTTTAAAGATGTCTAACTCAGCACTTGATGTGAAATCCCTAGCTATTACGGAGTATAAAGTATCAATTGTGTTAAAAAGCGTCAAATGTATTTTTGTCATGGGAAATTTGAAATTCTTTATTAAAGAGGGAGAGGGGGAGGGCAAGGCAAGGAAAGGGAGGGTGAAAAGTCACCAAAATTTTGAGGAGGGGAGGGTAGGTAAAAGGCAAGGGAAAAGAGGGTAAAAGTCACCGGAAATATGATGGGGGAGAGATGTAAAGGGAGGGAAAGGGAGGGTGAAAAGTCACCAAAAAATTACCAAAAACTGAGAGAGATGGTGCAGCGCATGCAAGACATACTTGTATGCTTATAACATGTGACACATTGTATTTCCATAATCAAATTGTAGGATCTCACTAGCTTTAGTACGATTAAATCTTGGGTGTTGTATTCAATTAAATTTGAACTATTCATGTTTTTAAGAACTATGCAAAACATCAAGAGATATCTCGATTGATTTGTAATTTCTTTCAAGCTGCAAATAAAAGTAAAGTGTAACTTTGTTTTTTTTAGTGTTTTAATTGCTTAACACCTCTAGCTACAAATTTTAAGTCAAATAACCACTATGATCAAACAATAAGCATTTAACATGTTGAAAATGCTACTACCGTGAATTTTTACTTTTTCACATTTTTGGCTGGAAAAATGTTTTATAGTAATTCTTTATTGTGCAATGTGTGAAGAAAGGATTACAATGACTGTTATACATATAAATAACTCAAAACTTCTCAAAAAATGAAGACCAACCAACCATTAATAGCAACAAATAAATTCTAAAGGTGTTTGGAATATAGAATATATAAATGAGAAACACACACCATTGCGTACTTTGGATTTCAATACGTTAAACTTGTAATTAGAATAATTTAATGATATCATTAAAATATTGACTGAATAGAGATACTATATTTAGCTGAATCTTGACTATTCATGCAATTTTGAACTAATTTTGCAAAACACTAAGAGAGATTTTGATGTTGGTGGACACGTATCTTTCAATGTTTTGCAATAATTTTTGAATGTTTTGGTTATAATATATGCAAAATATATAAAGATCTCCCAAAGTCTTTCATATATCTCATTTCTTTTTGGATTATTATTTCTAAACTTTGAACTAGCATTTGGGGAGAAACTTTGACCTCACTAGCTAGAATCATTTTCAACCAATATTTCATAGGCATGCACAGCATATTTTTCTATATATATATTTTGCAGATTATAATTTTTTCATAGAAGTTTTTTTACGCAGTAGTTTCAAACTTTAATTGTTGCTTTTGGCATTTCAACCAAATGACTTTGCATTGATAGCCAATTCTCCCCAAATATTGCATTGAGCAATACATATTTACTTAATTATGACAAAGAGACCTACTCAAATTGACAACTATTTCCATTTTTGGTCAAAAATTTGTTGATTTGTGGTGTATTGCACTATACACTAAATAGTGCATTTAGGTTGCTTCACACTACTTTCTTTACATTCTACATTATATAAATACTTTTTGGTACTACAATAATTTTCATTAATAATTGGGCTTGACAACAATAATAAAATTGCAAGAAATCAAACTCATGGTGTCCATGTTGTAAACCGTACAAAATATTATCATCTAAAAAGCTATACGTGCCTCCAAGTGACCAAATGATGAGGCCTAAGATAACTTTCCAAGGAAAGACAACCTAATTGTTGAGGCAACCTAAATGCACAATTTTGTGTGGTTTAAACCAAATACAAAAAAAGGTAGACATTTTAAAAGCCATGATTGAGTTTGTTGTTTGGACGTAGCAAAACTACAAGGAAAACTGTCCAAAATGACAAAAATATGTCCAATCAACATGGCTAAATCTACAGAAATTGTCCAATTTGACAGCTTTTTTGTCATTTTGGACACATTTGGTCAATTTGGACATGTCAATTCAATTTCTTGTAGTGAATTCAAAGTAGTCATTGATTAAAACATATACTTTAAAAAAATGGGGTGTGACTAGGGAGATATCCCCTAGTTGCTAGGGAGACACCCCATGCACACCGAGGGGTAAATTTTAGATATTTACCATCAAATTTGTAAAGTTTGAATTCAAATTTGGATTTAGATACCTTGCTTTAGTCTAGAACTACAAAGGAGGTTACAATTGAACAATGCCCAATAGAAAAGCTTAACTTTTTTTATAAACAAGGGTAAAAATACCAATTCATCCCCTTACTAAGCTTTTTCTATTTGGACCCTGTTCAATTGTAACCTCCTTTTTGTAGTTCTAGACCAAATCAAGGTCTTTAAATCCAAATTTAAATTCAAACTTTCCAAATTTGATGGTAAATATCTAAAATTTACCCCCCATGTGCATGTGGGCGTCTCCCTAGCGACTAGGAGGTGTCTCTAGCCTTAAAAATGTGTGCAACCTTGATTTGCAGCTAGCTACCATAACATTGGAAAACCCGGGTGAAAAATTGGATGAAATCGTCAAAGTCCTCTCCAAGTGGGTACCACGTTCGCCAATTTTTGGATGAAGACGACTAATATTAGTAGATTTGATCAATGCACGTGCACACTTTCATGACTCTATCCATTTCTATCCAATATTTCCTTACCTGCTTGCATTGATGGATGCTTGTTGTGCAACCAATGAAAAAACCAATTTAAACCGTGGGTGTCTCCCTAGTCACTCCCAAAAAATGTATAGGGTCAAGCTCCAACCCTAGTGTGATAGGCGCAATTAAGCGCAAGAGGGCGGAGCTAGAGGGCGTTTAATTGTGCGTATTGCACGAGGGCCGTGGCTTAACCCTGCGTTAAGCATGGCCGGGCTCCACTCCGTGTGAGTTCGATCCCCGCTTGCAATTTGCATACCTGCAAGTCGATCCCCTTCTACTCACATTTAACAATGCAATGCACCATCAAAAATTTAAAGATACAGTGCACTATTAAACATATTTGTTGGTCTATTAAACGTGTGGATTTGTTAAGGCACTAAGGGCATCATCAATGCAGCACACGCACTTGGGCAAGGCCTGGGACGGCAAAAACACTACTATTTTGACTAGTGTATAATTAGAAAATGAGGATACTATCTTTGGAAGCATATACAAAAACTCGTCTAACAAATAAAATGACATATGGTATTGGAAATTGGACAATCAAACTAATGTCCATTGAAAAAATAGCTAAGGGACAAACAACACGGCAAACCATGCCTAATAAAGAATAATTAGATAATGGCACTCTAAATTCTGAATTTGGAGTGCCATTATCTAATTATTCTTTATTAGGCATGGTTTGCCGTGTTGTTTGTCCTTTAGCTATTTTTTCAATGGACATTAGTTTGATTGTCCAATTTCCAATACCATATGTCATTTTATTTGTTTGACGAGTTTTTGTATATGCTTCCAAAGATAGTATCCTCATTTTCTAATTATACACTAGTCAAAATAGTAGTGTTTTTGCCGTCCCAAGCCTTGCCCCATTCCGAGTGAATGCATTGAAGATGCCCTAAGAGCAACTCCACCTGGCTTTCAAAAACAAGCCGGCAGCGGCTTAGTGCCGGTTCCGTGAGCATCGGGGCTCTTTTCTGTGCCCACTCGCGCGGGGTCTGGCCCGTGAGTTTGTTGATCCCGTGTTCCCAAACTTCACGCCCGCTGAATTTCGACAATTTGCCGATCAGCTCTTCTGCCAGGCATCGGGCTATCGATTCCGACTTCCGGTTTTATCGTTTGTTGCTTCCGGATTCCTCATTTCTCGCTTCGTAGTACTTGCTAGTTTACAGGGCTGGCTACGACCGAGCGAGTGTGGAGTTTCACTCCGATTGCGATATCTGGCATTCCCGGCCACAGCAAATCTTAATTTCACAGGCTTTGAAGTGCAGGACAGGTGGAGTTGCTCTAAGTCCGGCAGGGCTTAACGGAATGTAAAGATTCCCCGGTATCAGACATGGTTGACGGGTATGCGGGGGCCAGGGTGGTGGTGGGGACTGGGTTGTCTGGAGGGGAACCCTCCGCTGCTGACACCCAAGGTCCTTCCACTCCAGTTCGTTTTCCACTGCAGCACCTCCTCCCTTTCTCTTGCCAAACCGCGCTGCTCTGCTCCGTCTCCCGCTCCGTCTCTCCGTCTCTCCCCCCCCCCCCCCCCACGCTCACTTCCTCGCTCACTCGCTCTCTTCCTCTCTTCGACGTACCACGCCCCTGCTGCTCCTCCCTCCTCTCCTCTCCCTCGTCCCTCCCGTCCCCGGCCGTCATCGCTCCTCCTGCTCCTGCTCCTGCTGCTCCTGCTGCTCCTCCCGCTGATCGTTTTGTAAGTTATGTTGTGTTGTTGTGCTTGCCGTGGTTTCATTCCGATTCCGGTGCTTCTTCTTCTTCCCTCACTCATACCTGCATCCTCATCCTCCACATCCTCCTCATCATCCTCCTCCTCCTCATCGTCGTACCCGCCGTGCTCACCACATCGCTAAGACACACTTCGCCCTGGACCAAAAGCCAAAAAGACCAAATCAGAAAACAGAAAAAGAGAAAACTGTGCACCGTATTCCATCAAGGTTTGCAGAACTATATTATTCTATTCTTCTTCCTCAACACAGCCTCTCGACCGCCGTCGGTGTGCGCCGCAGGTGCTGATCTTGTTGTTTGCAATTATTACAAACGTGCAAAGGTGTGCATCGATGCGTGTTTGTTTGTTTTATTTTTGGCTTTCTTTTTGTTTCTGGTTTGAAAACAATTTCATACGAGAGAAATTTGCTTTTGATGGAGATCAGGGACGATTGATTATACGCATTTTGTTGTTGCTGGTGGATGGCTTAGTAAAAAGATTAGGTCAGTGATGTTATATGTTGTTGTTCCATGTCGGGAGTGTACGCAGTGTGTTGATTGTTGTACATTGTACTCGGTTGTTGTGAAAGTAAAGAAGCTTTTGTTTGATGGAATTCGGTTTACTGTAGTTGACTGAATTTTGAGTATTTTGTAATGTAGGAATGGTAAAAGTAAAACCGTGGAACGAAAGGCTAATCATTAGACTATATCGGGAGGCGGAATTTTGTAGTGTGAGTAGTTGTGTCAGGTTGTGCTTAGGGTTGAAAAACAGAGAAAGAAACTGACTATAGGTTGTACCGGTAGACAGCTGCTGTGTACTTAACGAGCCTGGACGATAAGTTTCACTTCAGATGAAATGTTTGGAGTTTTTACAATCTGTAAGCATCGGTTCACACGAGAGCGCATTTCGTAGGGCTAGCTAATGTGAAAACAGACGAGAATGGAAAAATCGATCAAGTCTTGCCAGTACTCTGTTTTAGGGTTTTAGGATCTGACGTACACATTGTTGTTGGTGTTTGCAGGATGGCGCAAGTGGCAATGCGAGAAATGCGTTGGCAGTGAGAGACTGTCCGTTGTGCCGGTCGTGGTCTCTCCTTCCTCCTCTTGTTGCATTTGATCTGTTTGAGAGAAGGTACGTTCTACTGTTGGTCACCTTTGATTATTTTACTACCAGTGTTGCAGTCGCAAGATGTCATTTTCTGTCAACATTTGTGATTCCTTCTTCCTTTTCAATCTGTATATTTTGAAGTTCGTATTTCTCAAGGTATTCAAATTTGCACAATGTAAAAGTATTCAAAACTGCCTGTTTTTCATGCAAGTCCTATTATACTTTACAATGCTAAGCGTATAATATGTTATATCATACTTCCAAGATCAGTCTTGAGTCGTCTTCTCAGGGCTGATGACTCCTGTGCATATAATACAGGACCTGCCACCCCGGACTCCGAAAATCCGAGTCTGGTGTTATTTCCGTGGGGCGCAGAGAATTGGCGACAACTTTCTGGATCCTGAAGCTTATCAACAAGGATATGCTAGACAGGGGGCTAGGAACATCATTGAGTGAGTAAAGCTTGCTTGCATGCATCGTGTGAAGTGGAATGCAGCAAGCCAGGAAACGGCTTGGAAGTAGCTAGCACAAGAAAGACCTAGCAATTGTGGATCAGGCCCTTAGCAAGATAGCCAGAAAAGAGATCTGAATCCACCGTGGTAAGCTTTGCCTTGAAAAATACTTCGTTCCTTATTTAAAGCACTTAAGGTAACCAGTTCAGGACTCTACTATAGTTTTACGTCTACATTGCTACGGGATCTTCTCTTCCCTTTTAATACTAAGGCTAAGGAGGCAATCAATGCCATTCGATATGTATAGCTTTCCAAGATCTCTCACTCTGGAGACATCCTCGGAGGCACTAAAGAAGACCCACGACTCCGTCGTTACATCGGGTGACAACGGTAGCATTGATTACGAGAGGCTGATGGAAGCCAGGCCGCGTCAAATTGAGACTCATCGCTCCCTTGATGAGATGTCTCTCAACGATATCATTTCGTCGGGTCTTTCGTCACCTCGTCCTCCTCGGCAGTTGGAGACGGTCAAGAGCTCCGAGTGCTTGGAGGCGCTGTTGTCTCCCAGCATTCGATCCTCGGCCGGAACTCCTCGTGAACATCATGCTTTTGAGCCTCATCCCATGATCGGGGACGCATGGGAAGCGTTAAGAAGGTCGGTCGTGTTCTTTAGGAACAAGCCAGTGGGAACTATTGCGGCTTTGGATCCCACCGAAGATTCTCTCAATTACAATCAGGTTTGCTTGTCGTTAACCCTTATTCTTTCATGTTCTCTCTAAAGGTGTTGATTGGATTCGGTAGGAGTACACACGATGAACTGATGAATAATGCGATCTGGTCATTAACTTCTTAATTATGCAGAGCTATCACGCAAGGCCGTGTTTTTTGGTGTGCTACACGTGCATTATTTTAAGGTTTTTTTCTGTGACTTGTGAAAATAATCTACAAAAGAGATTTGATATAGTGCGTTTGACGGTGAGGCAAGTACGCCCTTCGGTTATTTAGAATCTATTGTATGTGGAACTTGAGAGTTCCTAATAATTATTTTACCTATCGAACCGAATAAAACTGTTCAGTCCTTCACGTCACAAGTTGCTCAAGGTGGATAACTTGTGTTACTCGGGTCTATCATGTAAATGATATAAGGATTGGCGACCATGTACTTGCTTATTTTTTTTTTACTGTGACGTATTAAATTCTAGTAAAGCAGCTCGACTTGGTTTAGAACTGTTTCTGTATTATCTACATGCCCATTCAACAACTTCTTGGGGGATGTTGTGTTGGTAATTTAACAGTAGTTATGATGAAGAGAGTGTAACGCAGTGAGTGCGTTCTTGATGGATTTTTGACTGGCGAAGATTCTGCTGGAACGTGGTATCGTATCTTTGTGTTGGGTTTGTTTCAAATCCCAGGATCTGACATAATCTGTTTTCAGGTGTTTGTGAGAGACTTTGTACCCAGTGCCTTGGCGTTTCTCATGAATGGCGAGCCGGAAATAGTAAAAAACTTCTTGTTGAAGACTTTGCGTCTTCAGTCCATAGAGAAGCGTATCGACTGTTTTACTTTGGGTGAAGGTGTTATGCCTGCAAGTTTCAAGGTAACTATTGTTTCTGGCAATCCGTTTTTATCACTTTCACGCTAAACTTCGTATATCACTTTAGGAGAGCGTTTTGTCCTGAAGGATTTCTTAGAGACTGTTTGCTGTCTGTTGCTTACCGATGAAGTTGTTCATGCAGGTTCTTCACGATCCTTCTCGTAAAACAGATACAATGATTGCTGATTTTGGCGAGAGTGCAATTGGAAGGGTTGCTCCTGTAGATTCTGGTTTTTGGTGGATCATTCTTCTTCGTGCTTACACAAAATCCACAGGGGACCACACGCTAGCAGACATGGTGGACTGTCAAAGAGGAATGAGGCTAATTTTGACCTTGTGTCTTGCGGATGGATTTGATACTTTCCCAACCCTTTTATGCGCTGATGGCTGCTGTATGGTGGATCGTCGGATGGTAAGTGTATCTGAAGCTCTTGTGAGTGTATTGCTGTGGATGCCAGCTGAATCCGAGATAAATATACTTCACTGCTTGTGACCAGTTTATTGAGGGAATGCCTATGAGTAGTCTAGCCCTTTATAGTATTTTCCCACTGTAAAACGTGTATACTTACCTACAGAGCTTTTCTTACACCTCTGGAGCATGCGCATGTGCGCGCATGCACACATATACAGCCGTAATTATTTTCAGTTGATGTCCCAACGAGGTTTTTGAATGATTCTTTTTACAGGGTATTTATGGTTATCCAATTGAAATTCAAAGCATGTTTTTTATGGCTCTGCGATCTGCTAAGAGTCTTATCAAGGCCGAAGGGGAAGGTAAAGAGTTTCTGGAAAGGATTGACAAGCGACTTCACGCCCTAAGCTTTCACATGCGCGAGTACTTTTGGTTGGACCATCTACAGCTTAATAATATTTACCGATTCAAAACAGAGGAGTACTCACATACAGCGGTCAATAAGTTCAATGTCCTCCCGGATTCTATTCCAGACTGGATTTTTGACTTCCTGCCTTTGAAAGGCGGTTTCTTTATTGGAAACGTCAGTCCTGCTCGAATGGACTTCCGTTGGTTTGCCATCGGCAATTTTATGGCTATCCTATCATCTCTTGCAACTTCTGAGCAGGCGTCCGCCGTCATGGATTTACTCGAAGCTAGATGGCCAGAGCTTGTAGGTGACATGCCTCTTAAGGTTTCCTACCCTGCCATGGAGGGGCATGAGTGGCGCATTGTCACGGGATGTGACCCGAAGAACACTAGATGGAGCTATCACAACGCTGGATCTTGGCCAGGTATAGTCTTCTCTTTCATTTTTTGCTATGATTATATTTTTTTAGTTCTCTGCTTGCGCCTTGTTTCATCCTGTTCGTTGTGTCCGAAATACATCGTACTTTGTTATCATTTAGATTATCCTCGAAGCTCTCAAATGGTCAATAGTGGCCGCTTTTATAACTATAGGAGTGTATTGATAATTAGAAGTCATCAAAGAAGAAAAACTAATGCATGAATAGAAAGAAGAATATATATCCTACATTCTTAAACAGTAAGGATATATCTGAAGCTTCTATAATTAATGTATAGCTCCCAAAGTGAACTCTCTATTTGTTTCTCGGGCACTTGGGAGTTAAGAACACGAGTCTTTTTGCTACTTCTGAGCGGTGGTGAGATAGTTCCCATTGTAGCAGTAGTTAGTTTGGGCAGCGTCGCAATTGGCGGTTTGAAACTTGATATTCATTACTGCGAACTAAGATTACGTAGTTGCTTCCGTGAATTCTGGAGTCAAACTGCACCTTTGGGGGTCCTGATTTGCGTTAAAGTCTTATGTTTATTTGATCATGTTGTGCGCAGTTATTCTTTGGATGCTGACTGCAGCCTGCATCAAGGCGGGCAGGCCTCAAATTGCAAGACGGGCTATTGAGCAGGTTGAGACCAGACTATCCAAGGATGGATGGCCAGAGTATTACGATGGCAAGTTGGGCCGATACATTGGAAAGCAGGCTCGCAAATTCCAAACCTGGAGTATTGCTGGGTATCTTGTTGCTAAGATGATGTTAGAGGATCCTTCGCACTTGGGAATGATAGGACTCGAAGAGGATAAAAAGATGAAGCCCTCTCTCACTAGGTCCGCATCATGGACAGCTTAACAAAAATCAGAAGCCTCATAGCTGTATTAGTATCCTATCATAAAAACCCTTTTTAGTTCAAGACTTTTAAAACTGCGGGTGGCAGTTTGCACAATCAGAAGAAGCTGAGCCAGGGGTGGGAGGGGGGTGGTCATCTTCCTCTATTATTATTGTCTTCTTGAACGAAGAGAAAGTTAGAGAGCTCTCTCCGACGGAAGTTCTCGATGATACCTGAACTTGTGACGGAGAATTATTTATGAGAGAAGGGCAAATGCTTGTACAACAATCCATTCATGAACAAAGTCGTGATAGACAAGGAGAAGAATAACGACCGAAGATTTTCTTCATTCGGGAAAGAGTACAAGAAGGGGGTATTGAGGAATGGAAAATATAAAGAGCAAGAGGAGGAAAGTGGCGCAAGGATGGGACAAGTGTATGGAAAGCTTTGGGTCATCCTGGCCTCCCTGTGAGGTAAGGAAATTTTAACGTTTCCTAGGGAGGTAAGACTGCTGACTCAACAACCGTGGCTCCATTTTGTTACGAGGGAAGGGCAGCTAGAAAGATGACATGAGGATGTATGCAATGCAATGCCGAATGACTAATTATGGGACGGCTTTAGCAGAGATAGTTAGAATGCCGGAGCAGGTTGTCATGAAGAAACTGGGCCATACTAGGACCTCCTAGACTCTGGTTACATGCTCTCCTTGCCCTTTGAGCATATTCAAAAATTTTAAACGTGTCATGGGAAGCCTGCTTTTAACGTTGTTGCTGCATGTATTCATTGCTGGTTGCACGCACCCTGATAGTGCTCGGGATACTGATCATTACAGTTTGTGAAATTGGGGTGTGCAATTTCAATTCCTTTTCAAACAAGGATAATAATGATAAGAATAATAATAATAATAATAGTGAGCCCCTATTTTATAGTTGGCTAATCAACATCTTCAAATTTGGTCTTCTAGGAGTAAATCATAAATTCTTCGACTCCAATATGTGTTGAAGATTTTGAGTCCAACGAATTCGGTAATCGGCCTACTGTGGCTGGAATTTGCTTGATTTTTTTACATACTCATTTCTTTGTGCTTCTGAAGGAGTGGCATGGTCTGTGTTTTATTTGGATTTGTGCTCGCAAGGTGCGGTTTGTGGAGGTGGGAACTTCACGTATGAAGGTTTTGTAAGTGCATTGCATTTAGGGGATGCAAAGAAGACTGAAAGTTATTCGTAGGAAGTTGGGTTAATCAACTCATGGGCATAACCTTTTTGCAACATATGAAGTTCTTCATATCTATGTAGAATAGATTGTGTTCCAACTGTAACACAAGCATTACAAATAGGTTGAATAGGCATGTATGCAATTTATACCAACAAGACACTACAAAAGAAATTGTGTCCTAATTGACATGTTCAAATTGACTAAATGTGTAAAAAATGACAAAAAAATTGTCGAATTGGACAATTTCTGTAAATTTTGCCATGTTGATTTGGACATGTTTTTGTCATTTTGGACAGTTTTCCTTTAAATTCTAGTATATAGAAGTCACATTTACAAAGGTGTTCAATGTGGATTACTAGAAAATGGAACCCTAGTCAACATTTTTTTGTTGATTGGGATGATTTGATTTAGACATTTTGAATAGAGTTGTGTTGATTAGGATGTGCTTGTGTTGATTAGAATCGCTTGATTGGGGCCTTGTTTTCTACTAGTGGGAGGACAAAGAATTGATGGATTTCAAGGTCATTGTACATGATGAGAGGTTTAGAGAGAACATAAAATGAGAGAGGAATTGGCAAGTAATTGTTGGTAAGGTATTAGAGGTGACATCACAAATGCAAACCTATCACTAGTAACAAGAACCCTTATAAAAAGGAAAAGAAGTGAAGTAGGACATACAATAGGGGTAGTCACACCTTCACCCCATTCTCAATCTTCATAGAATGAGGATGTGGCACTCTCTCCTTGATTTGCAAAAGCCTAATTTGTCAAAGATTGAGAAGTCTTTTTTCTTTTCCTTCAGAGAAGAAGAATGGTCATGAAAAAGATTTTGCACATGAAATTTTTACCAATATGTCTCTTTTTCATCTCACTTTTCCTACTTTAACCCTCTTGTAGCTGGAGATCTCAATTGAGTGTCTGAATGTAACTTGCTTTCTTACAAGATCACCATTTTCTAGATAAACTCATTCTCTTCACCATCCCCAAAAGGGGAGTTACACTTTCTTTGTTTAGAAGTGCTCCCATTAACTCCTATTTCCACTCCAAAACTTCTCAATCTTTAAAAAGTTTCATTCTCGAAGGTGTGACTACCCCTGGTGACAATAGTTGCTTTTGAGGCAGCTTTTGCCTACATCCAATTCGGAGTGCATCCCATAGATTGACCAGTTTATAGGTCGCTCTATATCTCACAATTGAAGTATAGACCTGTAATTGTTGTTGTATGTGCAAAAGGGGATGGAGTTTGAGCAATGTTATTAGAGAATGAAGATGAAAAACATGTGATGTTAACCTTTTATGGGGGTGGGATAAAAGATGAACCCAGCTTTATCCCCTAAATGCCTGAGGGTACATTTCTCGGTTCAAGATGGTATTTTTGAGGTTTTAGAACTGTCTCTGTTAAACAAACGTTGAAACAAAGTTGTAACTGTAGGATCTTGAACTTCAAGACATTTAGATGGTGTTGCCAAAAAAAATCTAAAAAAATCACACACATGTTAAGATGTTTGTGATTGAGTGTGGATGAGTATGGAATTTTTTGGTTTTTTTTGGAGTTGCTTGCAACTTCTAATACAAAATGACAGTTCTTGTGTACAAAATTGGGAAACAAATACTTGTGAAGATTTAGTATTTGATATTGTTACTTCAAAACTAATGACTCCTCTTCCAAACCCATTACCACAATTTCACAAATGAGCTTGCAATGCAATTGTCAAAGAGCTACCACCTAATCCAAAGAAAATGTTTAACTCCAATTACTGACCAAAAATAATTAAGAATGAAATAGAATTCAACAATGAATGAATTCCAATTTATATAACAAAAACATTCCAAGTGAAATTAGTCCAAAAATACACTTAACTTTTCTTAGATGATAAAATTTCAATAAAATGGCCCTCACAACCCAAGGGAGTGCCCAAGGGAAAGCTTGACTTCATTCTCAACTTGCTGCCCTCTTTCCAATGTCGCAACTTGTCATAGGCTTTTTAGTGACGCTATTTGTCACACCTTTTGGTGCGCAAGAGGTATGCTTGCAATTAAGGTTCCACCAAAAACATCTAGAATGTAGTACAAAGGACATTGAGATTGAACATTGAAGTTCACTTCAAACCAGAGCTTCTCCACAAAAAAACAAAAAACAAAAAATCAAATCTTTACTTTTGGCAAGGTCTCAAAGTTTCATCAACACCCCAATTTGGTGCGTCAAACATTTAGGGGTTAAAGCACAACTATACAGTATCATAAAGAAAGTATATGTGAGCCCTCTTATGGCATTCAAAGAAGTTTGTACAATTAAAAAAAATTAGGCATTTTATTCTCCTATTGTTGATATCTGATTCTTGTGCAATCCTAATCAAGCATACCAAACTTTAGTTACTAAAAACCAAAATATTAGTTTTGGCAAATTATTTTAAATGAAGTTCATGGTTTTACATGATAATTGATTAAAAAAATTGGTGATGAACTTTTTGAGATTTGATAGCATGGATATGTAGAAAACATCCATACGCACATCTTTCCTTCTAACAAACATCTTCAAAAGGTTTCAAAATTCTTTCTATAGAGATTTTAATGATGGGATGAACACACCAAATTTAGTAAGATAGATATTTCTTCATGGCAATTAAATTTTTCTATTTCACTCACACATTATGATTAAGTTTGGAATCACATGGGATGAATTTTTGGTTCAAATGGCCTTAACATGCTTCTGTTTTTTGGAAATGATAGTGCCAAATTTGTACCAATTATATATATTATGGCCAAAAATAAGCATTATTTTGACAAATGTGCTAAACTCATAACCCCCTATTTTTGATAAAATTCTAGATGATACTTCCAAATTTAAGTTTAGATGACAATAACATACTAAATATATTAAGAAATGATTTTTTGTCCAGAGTTGACATGAGTGTACCAAAATGTGGTCTCATCATAATATTTATTTGCAAAAAAAATCTAGCATTCTTTGAAATATATATATTAAAGTGGGCCTCAATATCAATGGCCTCAATTCCTTGCAATGTGAGGAGAAACCAAAAGAAAGCTTGATAGATAACAAAACCAATCAAAAAAAGAATAAAGTAGCAAGCTTTTGATATTCATATAGGACAAACTTTTTGGCCTCATTATTGACAATTTCAACCAATGAAATGGTTCAGAGGTTTGCAAGTATCCATGGAATATATGAGGTTGAATTGGTAAGGAAGGGCAAGTATGGATTTAGAATATGATGGGAGTGCTAGAAAACATTGGTTGTTTGGATTTAGGAGGTTTTGCTGTTGCTCATGCACTTGCCTCTTGTGCGTGCCTCTCCAAATGAGTTCTTTTCAACCCTACTTTTAAGTTTATAAAATTTGATGTTTGTGATTGAATGACAATGATTAAATGTTTAAGATTTTTGAAAGATAGCTAGTTTTAGAATTAGAACTTGTATGCCTAAATCTTTTTAATACAATTGAGTATATTTATTTTAATTTTAAATCTCAACTTAGTTTTGAGAAGTTAAGAAAAATCCTTGGCTTTTACATGGTGAAGAGCTATACTAAGCTCAATTCATACTAAGGATGCATAAATATATCATTATAGGTTCTAAAACAACAACTTTTATAGCAATAAAAAAATCTAAATGGTAAAAGATTTGGGTTCATAAATAATTATTTAAGTGCAAAAATAATATTGTGGGAATAAAAACCACTCCACTTGTGTGAATGGAGGATAATTACCCAAATAGCTTCCAAAACTCCTTAATCTTTGTCTCTTAGTGTGAGTTGACCCTAAGTGCAAGAGTACATGTGCTCACATCTTAATGGCAGTTCACACTTCACACTACCGGTACCTCCCACGTCCAGTTTGTGCAAGTCCCACCTCAATGCAAGTCTTTGGCTTTTGTTGAATTACAAAGGGCACAAATTGTTAATAAAGAAGACTTTGAATATTTTGTGCAATAAAAAACTGATATGACTAAGGCTCAAAGTTTAATCAAGTAAAATGCTTGACCCCACTACTGAACAAAGTCCCACCTTTCTAGTGTCAGTATTTCCAAAATATGTTGCCACATAAATATTTTTAAAGTGGATCAAGGTATAGAGCTTGGGACATAGTGTGAATTACCAAGTCCCAACTTTAGCTCTTCACTAATGAAGTTTTTAGATTTAAGTGATACTTGAGACACAAATCCAAGGGTCATTTTTTGACAATCTTTTACACAAAACCAGCATTAAAAGGGAACAATGTCAATTTGGACATTCTTTGTCAATTTGGACGGTTGATTTGGACATTTTTTTCTCATTGTGATCATTTTTTTGTCATTTTGGACACATTTAGTCAATTTGGTCACTACTAAAAAATAAATAATCAATTGAAGGATAAAATAGGCTACGTCTAAATAGCAAAAATGAAGAGATTGCGTGCAATACAATTTATTTGGGAGAATATTTGACACTATGCCTTTTCTTTGAAATAGATGAAATTGCCAAATTCCTCCACAATCTTTCATAATTTGCTTATGACATTTGTGTCCATGGATGTAAGAGCATCTCCACCCTTACTAGCTAAATGCGCTAAAAGTTCACATCTATTTTTGAAGAACCCTCAAAATTCTTGTCTTCCACTAGAAGAAAAACAAGGATAAACAACTCCACAAATCACAACGACTAGGTCACCAAAACTACCTTGCAACTCCACAAACAACTGCACAACAACTGCATGACTAGATTGTAGTTGTGCAAATGTTGTGGAGATGTTGTGCAGTTGCAAGGCAATTTTGGTGACCTAGTCATTTATCCTTGTTTTTCTTCTAGTGCTCCACCCTTGCTCACCAAAAGTGTCCCATAAATAATCAATTGATCAATCACCTAATGGGGTACAAGATAAAGTTCACTAAACTTAAGATGAATAATGTTTTCAAGGACCGTTATTTGACACTCTAGTATTGAGTACCATGAGATTATTGAGAGGCCCCAAACACTTATTATCCAAGTATGGTGAGTGTCAAACCCTTAGCTTGTAAGGGTGGAGATGCTCTAAATAACTCCATTAACCCTTGAGTGCCCCAGTGCCTCAAATATGGCCTCACATGATTTCAAAGGCTTGCTTGAGGTAGTGGATCTAATTTTTTGATCTTGCTATAAACTACAATTATGAAGACATGCAAGTTGTTCATGCCAATGGAGTAATGGCAAGGAAAGCCAAATGTTGTATAAGTGATGCAAGAGATTTGATTGGGTGAAACATCATACGAGGCGTGGTGGCAAGCAACCTTTTACAAGCTGCAACCAGTCAATATCCCTTGCAAGCTTCCTTGTGAGTGCTTTGTGGTAGCGGGAAATTTGTTGGCAAGGGTTCAAGCTTTTTCTAAACCCTTATTATGGCAACCATCGCCAATTGTGCTGGTCATTGTTTTCCATGCAATAGCAATTTGAAGTCCTAAAACTTGACATAAAAAGAAATGTGCAATCTTCAATAATTTACAAGTGTGTGCATTCACATCTAATCTTGCTGCTCACAAAATTTGAGATGAATCATGGACTTATAGGATTTTGTAAAAATCACAAAGTATCAACTACCTGCCAAAAAACAAGATTTTACCATCACATATTATCTAGTCAAATATTATAATCTCCCATTTTCCACAATAAATTACTTTTTGTGGATCATCCAAGCAATTGAGATACAATACATCAAAGTTACAGGTCTCCCAAAAACCTGATTTTGGTGAATATGGCCTGGGCGCTTAGGGGTTAATCTAGCAAAAGATCAATTTCTGCACTGCCTGGATTTTCTTTTAAACATCCGTCAACCTAATTGGGTCATAGTGTGCATTGACCCCCACTCCAAATCAATGATAACCCTAAAAACACGGGATTCTGCTGGCCACGTCAACAAACACAGCCTTGGTTGACTTGGGACCTGCTCCGTCCAGAAGGTGGCAACATTCGAAGAGGAATTCAAAGAGGAATTTTGGGGCTCGGTATACTGCACATACGTGTTTGTAGGGCCAGGGTGGAAAAGCTCAATGTTTTTTCAAACAAAGTAAAAGTAACAATTTGTCCATATTATTTAATCGGTCGGTTTAATTATCCTCTCATGTTTCCAAGCTCAAAGTAAAAGTCATGTTGGTCTTGAATTGGAAAACTCATTAATGATGAACAAATTTGCGATGTATAATTGTTTGTCTTTATTGAGATCTCTAATTTGAGGACCAGCATGGAAGTATGCTTCTTATGAGGCTTTCTCAATCCAAATATGTATATCAAAATTTCAAATTCAAGACCAAACCACACCAAAAAAAAATGGTGTTTCAAAAACAATGTCTTATATATATATAAAAAAAGAGAGCTAGTGGCAGCATTTACTTTAAAATAAAAAGTAGATTCTTTGAATTTTTACACTCAACTATTTGAAGTGTTTCAAATTGACATTTTTTAGTTTTTCTAAATGATTTTACTCAACGTCTTACCCTTGAATGATGAAGAGGTTGTTTTTAATAAAACAAGGCATGGAACGTTGAGCAAAGTAGTAGTCCCCCAATTTTCCAAAAGTTTACTAGTTCATCCGTTTCAAACCGGCTGTTTTGGTCCCAACATCAATCTCTCTCAATGACAATCTCTTAATTCTTACCATTTTCTGCCATTTCAAAAATGTGAGCTTTTCCACCATTGCCCCACAAACACATTTTGACAACGCTCCCAATGCAAATTTTGGTGCAGAAAATCATGGTACATACAGTTGGCCTTTCCCTTTTGACAAATACGCCTTGGCAATGAAAGAAAACCTGCAGTTTGCTCTGGCCTGCTTTGAAAATGGCATCCCCCTTTTCAGAGCAGAAAACTGGGACGAAGGAAAATGGGGTAGCTGGGGTTGACGTAATCTTGAAATCTCGAAAAGAGCCGTTCAAAAGTGCAAGTTTGGTCCACCGCTACCGGACAGGTTTGACAAAATTGGAAATCCCCCCGTTGACGCCCTTCGACCCTCACCCCCGAATTTCAAAACCCTCTCCGGCGGAGTTCTCCAAAAATGCGGCCATGTTTTAGCCCACCTGAATTTGAATTACTGACATAGGGTACATTCACACTTGGTGTTAGGAGGGGTATTAGCGGAGGAAAATTAGATGTATTTGGACGCACTTTTAAACTACATTTATACTGCTAATACTTCTCCTAACATCAAGTGTGAACATACTTTCTATGGCCTTTATTTTGTCAATAGACACTCAAAACTGTCAGTAAAAAAGTTTGAAAATTGGTCCTTTTTTATATTTAGCCATAGGATCTTGTACTAGACTAGTATAAGAATGTGGAAAAAGTAATTCAAAACTTTGGACCACCCAAATTGCAAGATATTTGCATCTAAAGTGTAAAAAACAAACTTTTTTGCACCTTGCATGATTAGATTATTTAACTTTGAACTTTTTTGACTTAAAATCTTTGCACCACAAAGTTTTGGGGTTTATTTTATTATGGTGGGAAATTGAGTTGAGAATCTTTGGAAAAATATCAAAACAAAAAATACTTAATTTTCATTCTTAAAAAAAATATTAGGTGGAAGAAGGTATGAAATTGAACAAAAACTTAAATTGTTAATAACCTTGCAATGGAATTGAAATGCAATAATTCCAATGAGGGGATTGTTCTAAAAAGAAAACTTCACTCTTTCCAACAATTTTTTTGAAAAAATGTTAAACTTGAATTCAAAAATGAACTTTATAAGATGCTTAAATTGCCCAAATAACAAGATTGTCCATAACTTTCTCATAACTAGTCCAAATGGAATGAATCAAAGCTTCAAATGTAGACAAAACTACAACCTATGAGAAGAAAATTTAAAAAGAAAAAGAAAATCAAAGTTTTTGTAAAATTTTATTTGCTGCCCGATCTCCATAATTTTTTGCTAATCTAAGCATGACTTTTGCTTTTGGGCATAGATTGGAATAAAAATTATATTCCCCAAAAGCTAGTGTGTTTTTCTATCTTCAAAAAAAGTTTCAAAAAATCAAGACAAAATTGAGGCTGTAGGTACCTGCCCAAAATCTCATTTGTCCCCCGAGGGGAAACTCAGGGACTTAGAGATTAAGCAAAGTTCTTAGCAGACCATGCCTAAGAGCATCTCCACCACACATTGATAGTTTCTCTTCCTAGGGAAATGCTGTGAAATTCCTTTCCTTTGTTTTGTTAAACTGTAATTTTCCTCACCCATGCAATTAGGCAAAATAGTCCTCAACCAATAACAAAACTCCTTGTTTGAAAAAGTAGATAGAATCTTCATCATTGCTTACTTAACCTATTAATTGACCAAGGAAAAGTAGTGTTTAGAGGAGTTGCCGTACACTAGGAAAATGCAAATTTTGCAATGCAAGAGAGAATATTTTGGAGGGTCAAAGCATTGATTGCTCTCTTTTCATCCAAAAGTGCCCCTAACATGGCATTTTGCAAGATGGGTGGAGATGCTCTACAGAAATTAGGAAAATCTTGATAGACATCCCTAAATCTTGGGATATTTTGATGAATATCCTTGAATTTTTGGAAATTGCAAGAGATATCCTTGTAGAAGTGTTAGAGATGGTACAATCACCAATATTTATGGTTGTCACAAAACAAGTGGCTTGTGTGCCTACGCCATGGCAAGTACATGATTGTGTGTTTAATGTGGCTGCAAGAGTTACAGGTGATTGCAAGAATGACATGTCTTGCTTTCTGTCCCCTTCACCTCCTGCGAGTGGTTTTTGGGTCCTATCTTTTGCAGTTTTAATCATTTTGACTTAAAATTTCAGAGTAAGGTGAACATGAAAGTTATCAACATTCAATATTTTTTTGTTTTATTTTAATTATTTTACTATTTTTAAGTGGACCCCAATTGCATGTCTACCTTGGTGGTTTTGGTGGTTTTTAGTACTATTTTGGATTGAAAAAAGCAATTCTCATGCCACAAATCAGGGAAGTTGTTCATTAGGAAGCATTACATAGATCTAAAGATTAGTTTTATGAAACTCAAAAAAATTTGCCCTGCACATTGTCTCAAAGTGGGCATCCTTTCTCCCTCCATTGGTGAAAGACAAAAACCTTTCTCCAAAAAGCACTTGCATCATTTAAGCTAATGAGAAAGATAAAAAATGACTAGTTTTTTTTTTTTTTTTTTGATTTTTTTACTATTTTCTAAAAAGCAAAAAGGAAATTGTCTTTTTATTGGTAATTTTTGTCCCTCTATTTTTGTGCATAACTTTTAGAATAAAAAATTCCTAGTTTTGAATTTTCATAAGTTTGCTATTTTAAGTGCTTTGCAAATTTTCCATATTTTATTTTATTTTTTAAAAATTATTTCAAAAGCTCATAGTACTATCTAGTACTACCAGTTTTAAGGGTCTTTGAGACAAAACTAGCAAGTCATTCTTGCAACTACCCTTACCCATATTTTATTATTTGCCACATAACAAGCAATATTTCATGTTTTGTATGTGCAACAAACGCAACTTTGACATTGTGATGCTTGCATGCCAACACCATTTGATGTCATATAGAAAGAATTAAACAACAATATGGCTAAAGACGTGATTGCTAAAACTTGCAAGCTTGATATTTGCAAAGCTCTTTGCAACCTTTACACTCTCAAGGGTGTCCCCACAATTTCTAAAATATCATGGGTATTTGTCAAAATATTGAAAAATACAAGAGTACTTTGTCAAAAATTTCCAAAAAGTTATTGTATGCTTGCAAACTACAAACCAATCATGAAATGGATGGAGTTGCTCGATCCCCAAAGGTCCAAGCCCATTTTTCCTCAAATAAATCATTCAAAACTACCGTTTCTAGTTATTTGGTCCCAAGAACATTATTTTCTATTCTATAAACCTAACCATGAGATCTTGCATTACATTTGTGCTAGAAGACATGGTGAAAGTTTTGTGAGGTTTGACTATATAAATTGAGGGATATGATCATTTGAAGTTAGTATAACAATTATTTTGACCTCTTCTCATAATTTCCTAGCCCCTTTGATTGCATGTTGTGGACATTTTATGCCCTATGGGTGCTAAAAAGATTTGTTTGACATGCTCTAAATTATTTTAAGCACATCCCCATTAGTTTTCATGACTAATGGAGACATGTAACACACCCTAGATGGCCCAACATTGCAAACATGCGCTAGAAATTCACACCACATTGAGGTTTTTTGCAAACCAAATTTTTAAGAGATATTTTACAAAAAGAAATTCCAAATTGTGGATCAGGAGATTTTAGCTTTGTTGACAATTCCAAAAAAAATCAAATCAAATTCAAATCACTATTAGCTATTGCAATTCAAAGGTTAACGTATTTATCTAATATAATAATTTATTTATCCAATATAATAACTTATTTATCTAATACAACATTGCTTTGGATATACTCCAACAAAGGGTCACGCTTTTGTTGGTTGCCCTTGAGAAAAGTGAAGGGAAATTGGCATGCTTGATTTGCCGCTTGATCAAAAAATCTCCAAATTTCCTCATAACTTTTGAACAATAAATCTAATTTCATTATAAACAAATTATGTCCATGCATAACCCTTGCAAAACTCTATCCATTTCTTTTGAAAATATTGGTAAAAAAATCCTAGTAGCATAAGCTTGCCCAAAATCCATTTTGTTCCTTGTAGGAATTGTGGTCCTTTAGGGTTTAACCCTTGAGCGCCCAAAGTTATTTTAGGATTTAGGAGAAAATGGGGGGTTTAATGGCCACCACACCTTGGAAAATTACATTTAGAAAAAGTGACCATAGGATTTGAAAAAGGATTACCTTCTCTATTGATGGGGACTAGCCATGACTGTTTTCACCGTACAAATTAAGAGAAAAAGCAAGATAAAGTTGTGGGCCCCAACAACAAAATCCTATTGCTGGGGCGCTTAAGGGTTAAGATCTATTGAAATCCCTTCTAATGGTAAGAGGTTAGCTTCCTTTTCTCACAAGATTTCACCTACAACAAACGACAATCCAAAGCCTCGGGTCCAAAGCCTAGATTCCAAAGGGTTGCAACCTCAAAAAGCTTATTATATATCATAATTTCTTTAATGATTATGATTGGGCATTAGTGTATTGATTTCAAGCCGCGTGTAAACAAATTACTCCTTAACTCTTAAATCCTAAAGGATGTTGCCTACCAAAAGTGTTGGCTGGATTCATATGAGGACCATTTAGTATTTGCAAAAATGGTTTTATGATAAATGTTAAAAATTTCTCAAAAAATCCTAGTTAATGGGTAGTATGTTTATGACATGGCTTTAAATCTATAGCTCCAATGGAATTCATGTGCTACCCAAGTATCCCATCTGTATACAACATACAACAACGTATACAATACAACAACATCCTTTAGGGGTTAATGTGAGCAAAGTTCAAAATGATGTTTTGATGTTGTAATCAATGATCATAAGGGACCCACCTCTAAGAGTGCAAGGAGGTTTGAAGCATGTTTGTTTTGAAGCTTTTCGGGGCAAAATAAAATCATGGCTTAGATCATTCTTAAAGGTGAGATCCTCATTTTCCAAGTCTTTATTATTTTCACCCCTACATGAATAAATTCAAAGCATTGCACAAAACTCATGAAGCATCCACTGACCAAACTTGTTACATGGTTGAAGAAGATACAAAATTTTCTTTTTAGACATTTTTGGATGTATTTTATATGTTTCATACAATTGTTATGGTAAGGGCATCCTCAATGTACTTAATGAACTTGTTTAGCATACAAAATTTGATTTTTTAATACATTAGCTTCTCCAGCATTGGGTGTCAATGGGTCTAACACTCCATACTTAGAAGATAATTGCTCTTGGCTCCTCAAAATATTTTCATGGCACTCCATCTTAGTGTGTTAATCAATGGTCCTTCAAAACATTATTTACCCAAAATTTAGTGAGCTTTAAACTACATTCCATTAGTGATTGATCATAGTATAGGACACATTTGGTGAGCAAGGATGGATAACAAGAGTTTTATAGGCTATGCAAAGTTTTAGTGTGTCAAACATTGTTTGTGGAAGTGCTAATGGTCTTAGGGCGGCTTCAGACTATGACTGGCCAAGTCGAGAGGCTGTCAAATTGAGTGACCAAACTTTGCTGAGAGGCCAAGCAAATCTGCTGAAAATAAACAATAAATGTTGAAATTGATAACAATAAATGCTGAAACTGATGGCCTCTCGCCCATAGTTTGGATCCAGCATTTTGCTGGACCCAAACTCTTGCCCAAAGGCCATCAATCTTGGATGATAAAGTGCTGCCATGTAGGCAAATGGTGGATGATGGCCTTTGGAGATTGGCCTCTAGTGTGAAAGCTTGAGCAATCGAACTCTCGATTTCGTGCAATATGATTGGTGCAAACCAACGGCCTCTTGACCTTTGGCCATAGTGTGAAGCCGCCTTTAGCAGCTACAAGGGAACATCAAGGCCATGCACTTAGACGCAATGTAGAGGTGAGTATTTAAGCAAATGGTGGGTGCTTCCGTCTCTCTCCAAATCCCCTCATTTCTCTTTGTATGGACCCCATATTGAAAAAGCTCTACTACAAGTCAAATGGTAAAAACTTGTTTCTTTTTGCAATTGTTTATTTTTACCCAATTTATTCATGGTAGACTAATTGAAGGTCTTCAAAAGTCCAATTATGAATACCAAACTTGGTTCATCATGGTAACTTTCTAAATTTGAGTATTTTTTCCAAGGTAAAATTTTTGAAAATTTTTGCCCTTGATCCACATGAAGGGTGTTGTGATAGAGCTACAGACTCTAAAGAAAGTGTTGGGAATAGAAAACACAACGAGGACACAAAAAAGATATAACAAAGTATGCAAGGAGAAGAAGTAACAAGTGTTATCATCCAAGTAGGATTTCCCTACTATATACAAGGGAAGACCAAAGATAGAAAGTAAAAGTCCTTCTCTACTATTGGTCCATGAGATTCCTTTACTAAAGTAAACGCCAATGAACTCTAGTTAACTATGTGTAGAGCGTATTAATAGAATATTTATCTCAACACTCCTCCTCGCTTGACACATAATTGCATGGAATCCTAAATAACAATGTTCTATATGATTATTCCCATAATCATGTAAGATATACGGTTGTTGCCTCATTAAAATCTTATCCGGGAAAACCTTGTTAATAATCAAGGATAAAACCATAGATGAAAGAAAAAGAGTACAACACCTTCAACAATCCATTCACACGGTAAAACCCAATGGGAAAAATCCATGGAAGGATGGCAAAGGTTCCTATAATATAAGTCTATTGAATCTTTTGCTTCAAAGTATTGAGTCGCCGCATTCCAATGTCATGAATAAATCGACGATGAGTATATGATAATAGGATTGAAACCAACATCAACGTACCCAGTGATTTTTGGGGTTCCACCATTGGTGTAGTGCAAGCCCAAGTCTTCTGTGTCTTTGAGGTATTGTAGTAGATGCTTAACTCCATTCTAATGACGCACTCCAGATTTTTGGATGTGCCTAGCAAGCACCCTTTGGCAAAAGAAATATCTAGGCATTTGTATGTAAACAAGTACAAAAGAGCTCCTACGGCTGCAAGGTATCTGTTCATGTCATAGAACTCCTCCTCCTCCTCGCAAAGACGGTAGGGATCATCAAATGTTCTACTTTGTCCCATCATGGGGGCGGAAAGTGGACTAACTTGGTTCACATGGAACCTCTTCAACAAAGTTTGAATATAAGTGATTTGATGGAGAAAAATACTCTCATTAGGTAAATAAGCCACTTGAAGTCCTAGGCAGAAAGTAGTTTTGCCTAGCAATTTCACCTCAAATTGAGTGGTAAGTAAGCTCATGGCATGTTTACAAGCGCTCGGGTGCCTACAAGGTTAAGACTATCCACATGTACTGAAATAACAACAAAACCAATAGTCTCCTTCAAAATGAAGAGACATGGTAGAGTTTGATCATGTTGGAACTTGTGGTAAAGCAAGAAGTTACATAAGTGCTTATACTACATCTTACCGGCTTGTTTAGACCATAGAGGACTTTCTAGAGTTTGAGTCCAGAATAGAATCTCTGAGTATCCTTTGGAGGGATCTCCAAGAAGAAGTCAAGTGAGGGCCTAATATATATGTCAACATCTAAGGGACCAAAAAGATAGGTAGTTATGACATCAAGGAGTTGGGTGACTAAGGAGTACTGTACAGCCATACCTAACAAATAGTGGAAAGTGCCCAAGTCCATATGAGGAGAATATGTGAAGTTATAATCCACTCCAAGTCTTGAGTGAATTCTTGGGCAACTAAATGGATTTTGTACTGAATGACATACCCTTGGGCATTTCATTTCTCGATAAAAATAAGTTTGAAATTGATAGGCTTACTAGGGAGGTTAGTGACTAAGGGACCAAAGACACCATGCTTCATAAGGGAAAAATTCTTAGTATTCAAGGCTTCTAACTATTAGGGCCAGTCGAAACTTGCTTTGGCGTCATCTAGTGTAACAGGATCAAAACCAAAGCTAGTAATCCGGGTGACAAAGGTGAGCACATAGTTAGTTTTGGCTGGGGTACAGATAAAGGATTGATCATAGTCAGAAGGGAACAAGAGATTATTTTGAAGACTGAGAGGGTTGGTCCGGGGTACTTTGGAAGAAGGTAGGATTGAGTTTGGATCAAGGCTGTGCTTCTGAGGCAAAATAGTGACTAGTGAAGGACCAATACTGGGGAGTGGATTGCTAGTGACCCTAGTGGTATTACTGAAATCATCAGGCAAATTTTCAGCAAGGAACTTGAGCTGCAGAAGCTTAGAAACTTCTAAATGAGCAATGATAGTTCAAGGATTAGGGTTTAGAATGAAGGTCTATGGAGTCCAAAATCCCAAACTTGGACTAGGTTTGGGGGTTGCTATGGATGGAAACTGGGTTTCCTCAAATTGACAAATTTGGAATCTTGCTATTTGAAAAGTCCCAATTGAGGGAATGACATAGCAAATAATACAAGGGTATATATACTCTTGACGGTAAGTACCAACTGTCTTCTTATGAGGCTCTGCTACGGGGACCCAAACACGGCACCCAAAGGTTTTCAAATGAGCAATATTAGGAACTTGTCCTGTTGCTAGCTCCAAAGGAGAATGATCATTGAACAGAGTAGGACGGAACTTAAGTAGCATAACTAATAGTTTTGGAAAGATCATGTTCCTAGTACTCAACAGTGATACCTCAAAATGCGTTTCAAAAGCATCAACAAGGACAAAAAAATACCTGAAGGATTCTGATGGAAGGTTGATGGGTCCACAAACATCACCTTGCAATCTTTCAAGTCTTGGTGGCAACTTTGTTGTTAGTTTCCATCGCAATGGCCTTTGGATTAGCTTTCTTTGAGAGCAAGCAACACAGTCACCCATATTAATATACATCACTGGGGCAAACTTTATGTCATGTGAGTATTGGTAGTATGTGCCAAAACATCATGGTTCCGGGATGTCCCAACTTGCCATGCCACATCCCAATCTTGGTTGGGGAAATCACAGAGAAAACAGATCCCCTGGGATATTTACTTGTGAGTTGACTGTCATCAATAGGGCTTGTAGCACTACTTGAAATCTTCAATCCATACAAGTCATTGGCTCCCGCAATCATGTGTGATGGCAAGGAATTGCGGCCCTTACCTGAGCTCTAAGACTTCTTCATCATTCCTCACCTTGGTGTGGACATGGATCCCATTAGCTCTAAGATCCCGGTAGTTGATCAGACTCCGGGGAGCTTTAGGAGAGTACGTTGCATGTGTACATTTGAGGGGGGTCCCCCCAGGCAATATTATAGTTGCTTGGCCCTCACAGAATTGGAAATTCCGTCTTCCAGCAATTGTGATAACATCATAGTTTTGCTAGGCTTCAGCTACATGGCTGGAAAAGATAAAGTACTTTGGATCTCGCAAGATCGTATGGGTGGTGATGTTGTTCAACAAAGTAAAATCACATTGTACCTTGGACTTATCCATGCTCACCATATAATTTTCGGGATCTACACTATCTAGTGATGGAGCATCTAGTGTATGACTTTCCCTATTCCTGAACTTAAGCTGCTGCAACTCCTCATACATTTTTACAAAGTACTGTGGAATTCTACAATCCTTAGTTAAGTGTCCAAGCCTACTATAGGTATGACAAACACAAGTGTCACACTAAGACTTAGAATTATCACTCTTAGTATTTCCAAAGCTAGGTTTTTCAAATAATTTATCTTTGGATTTTGAGGAAGACTGTCAAGGTTGATTACACTTTAATTGTTGTTTCCTTGTGCCACGTGGTTTTTGTCTTGCCATTTCCAGAATATGTGATTCTTTCACAGGTTTGAACTCAGCATTCTTCAATAGAAGCAGTTGTTGCTTCTCTACAAGCAAGAGATGAGACATTAACTTGGAATGAGTTTTGAAATTCATATTGCGGTACAGTTAGGCTAAAAGAGCAGAAGCTGGAGGAAAGGTAGATAGAGTCTTATCTATAAGTTCTTCCTCCTCAATCTTCTCTCCACAAAGTCGCAGTTGGGCTACAATGCAATGAAGCTCCACGTTGAAAGCCAAGGCACAGCCATGCTGAGAGATAAAGTAAAACAATGCAAGAGGGGGAGCAACAAAAACATTGAACTAATCTCCAAAAGTAGTAGTCACAGCAACACAGCTCCAATGCTGTATGTTGCTACAGAAAGCACAAGTAAAAACTGCTATAACCAATCTATAACAAAAGAAAGATGCTATATAGAGAAATGTAGAGATTTGTGCTGATAACGTGTTGTGATAGAGCTACAAACTCTAAAGAAAGTGTTGGGAATAGAAAACACAACAAGGACAAAAAAGAGATATAACAAAGAATGCAAGGAGAAGAAGTAACAAGTGTTATCATCCAAGTAGGGTTTCCCTACTATATACAAGGGAAGACCAAAGATAGAAAGTAAAAGTCCTTCTTTACTATTAGTCCATGGGATCCCCTTACTAAAGTAAACGCCAGTGAACTCTAGTTAACTGTGTGTAGAGTGTATTAAGAAAATACTTATCTCAACAAAGGGAGAGGAAGAATTTGGAAAAGATGGAGGCAAGCCCCCTATTCACTAAAAAAACTCAACTCCAAGATGCCTCTACTGCACTACTGTACTGAGCTGCCGAGCAGCACTCTTTATGCAATTTATTTTACCAAAGTCTTTTACAACTCAAAAAATGTGAATTTTAAGTGTTAAATTTAAGAATTTTAGCTTTTTAATAGTGTTCTATAGTCACTTGAGTTAAAAGTGAAAATCATACTTGGGATCACTATTGTTGCAGTACAAGGGAACATGAAGTTTGAGCACACTAAATCTTTGACTTGCTGGACTTAGAGCATCTCCAATGCAGTTGTAAAAGAGGCAGGCAAAAGCTTGTGCAGTGGTTTAAACAGGACTTGAGCAAAAACATGGGCTCCAATGCAGCAGGTAAACCATACTGCATTTTTTAGGACTCCCCACATAAGAACCCCTCCCTTGTAAATTTTCACTATTTGGAAAGTCCTGCATACCACTCCAGCTCTGCCACTCACGCAATTTCAAGGAATTTTAGATACTTTTGACATGAATCAGTCACACATAAGCACTTAAAAAAACATAAACTATTAAAAACTCATGTTTAGTGAGTGTCAGAGCTTGTTTGCATTGGGGGCTGCTTGGCTTGGAAAAGCCCCTAGTCTGTAATTAGGCCGATGTCAGCCACGGTCTAACAGCTTATCGGGAGCCTATTTCCGACCAGGATTGGGGATGCCCTTAGTAACTTTGACCCCTTGATTTTGGGACCAAGTTGAAAAAGCAAAGTTTTTGACAAGCCAAAAATGTGAGAGGTTTGAAATTCACCATTAATCCCGAAAGGACCAAGTGGCTGTTCAATAACCAATTGAGAACTCAAGTAGGGTCATATGGAGTCAAATTTTATTAGATGTTCTCAAAATTGTAACATAAGGTACAAATATGCATCCCTCAAGTGGAAATGTAAATTTTTCCCCAATTGGATGCCCGATTCAAAAATTATGTTGCCCAAAAGAAATTGGGCAACTCGGGCAATTTGGGCATCTTTGCAAAATCTTATGCTAAAATTCTCATCAACTTTTGAAATTTGGTATAAATGTAACTAATCAAATATGGTATAAAATTGTCAAAAAAATAATTGAGCTCTCAAATCACATTTGAAGAGGAGTCAAATTTTGTTTGGGCTATTTCAAGAAAATTTATTTTCTTCTAACTTCAAGCTCTATTATCTTGTAATTTATAAGTTCAAAGCTCTTGAAACTTTTTTCACATATTTTGAACGTTTGTCTCTAACATTTCCCCATTCAAGTTTCAAAATAAGTGACTTCCTCATTGCTCAATAAATCATGAAAAAACGACTAGTGTCTTGTTAGTTCACTTAACCCTTAAACACCAAGGAGGACATTTTTAATCTTTCGGCTCTAAAAAAAATGTATGATAGAAAAAAGCCATTTTTTATTTGACTTTTTCACAAGTGATCATAAACAAATGATCCATTAAGGAAGGCAAAATATTACTTCATTAGATGCACTCTTATTTTTAGATAGTCCAAATTGTGAGAAGTTTTAGATACACAATGTTAAGTCCCAAACTGCCCTTCTTGCAATATTCATGAAAGCACCATTTACTCTTGACTTTTGCAACTATAGGAAATAATATTATAATTGTTGGGCACTTATGAGAGTTCTACAAAATAGTGTAGACAATTGTAGCTAGGCTAGTAACAATGACCAATCCAGCATTTAAGGATTAACCTCCTTGCATTACAGGGTGATTTAGAATAAGCTAGATTCCATATTTGGTAAGAAAATTTTCATGAGTGAACCTAACAGCAAATACTTATGAATAGTCAAAAACCTTATTTTTGTGTAGAGCAAAAAATCTACTCCAAGAGGGCTCAAAGTTTACTGACCTTGTTTTGCTAGAATGAAAAAAAGTTGTTTTCTCACTTCAAATGAAACAATCTTACAATCCACGCAGTCAACGGGCTGAATTTTTTGCACACATTAATTTATTTGCTTAGAACACTTTTTATACGGTTGAAATTCAGAAGAAAAAAAAATTCATTCTCAATGATGGGCAATGCACTTGTGAATGTACTAAAAGCTGACAATTTCTAAGACTTTTCTCAAAAAACACCCTTGGTCCTTTAGGGGTTTAAATGGTGTAAGAGAGAATTGTGCAAGGTTAGGGCTTCACACGAGTGCATTTTCACGTTTGTGCCATTGGTTACTTAGGCTTTGCCCTTGTTCCTAATTGCTCAAATGTGAGAATGCATTTGCGTGAGACCATCACTCTACGTAAACATTGCTCAAACAAAATCTTGACTCATGTTTTTTCTAATAAGGTAAGTATACACAACACCGCTCGTCAACCTAATGCCAATTAAATGTAGGTCGTCAATTCATTTTAGAACTCAAATCTAGACCCTCTATAGATAGCTTATCTTCAGAAAGATAAGCTATCTATGGAGTGTCTAGATTTGAGTTCTAAAATGAATTGACAACCTACATTTAACTGGCATTAGGTTGACAAACGGTGTTGTGTATACCAACCTTAGTAGGAGTGACGTTACACATTGTGACAACACTCACCAATTTGTTACATTACAATTGCACAGTGTAACACCACTTTGCACTTTTTGTCAATACATTCAGAAGTATAAGGATAACTGAAGATACAAAAAAAATGGATCAAGCAACATTCATGACCATGAAATATTGGAGGATTACAAATTTACAACTAAAACCGGCCAAAGTTTTGAAAATTTGGTTGAATCCACCAAGGCAGGGGAAATTAGCTGGCAAAGCAGAAAATTTCTGCCCGAACACTGCTGTGGATAATTTCCCTGATCCAGGAGGTTTGTGGTAAAAAGGGGCTTGTACAGCTGTACGGACATCAACAGTGCGGGTTGGATGACCATGAGCCCGAGATTTGCGGAACTTTAGGGCGTCAGCGGGCTGCTCAAAATCCAGGATCGCACGTGTTTCCACGTGCCGACCTCTGTATCCCACATCCCGAAGCTCATTTATGACACGCTGGGTGCTGCCCAATGGTAAAGGAACCGCCAGCTCCGGATTGCAGACATTTTCATCTCCTCCGCGGCAGTGTTCGGGGAATTTTTTTTGGCCTTCACCAGCTAAAAACCGGCATTTCCTGTATTCAACCCGTTTTCTTCTAGACTGTGTCGGATAGTTTTTTAAATTTATACAGTAATATGCTATATTTAAAGAATTTAGTAAAATCTAACTAGTATTTTTGTCAGCAATTTCAAAATGCAACTGGTTTTTTTCCCAATTTCATGTGCTAACAATGAACTAGTAGTCGGCCGGTTTTTCTTGCACACTACTTGGCGGAGCCAGCAGCCCCGGAACCAGAAAAACTTATAGACGGCAACTGGTTAGGATTAGGGCATCTCCACCCCATTTCCGCAACATCAAACGTGACCAGAGAATTCACGAGCTACCACGTGGGCCACTTTACATACCGGCTCTGCCCTTTTGGGAAGGCTTCCACCGCGCACTCACGCTACTTTGTTGTTTCTTCTCTCCAGCACCAAGAAAGGAAACAAGCAGGAACAAGCCTCAACCTATTTGAGTCCTCCCGTGAGTTGTAACGTGAACTCAAAAGACCTTGAGAGTGGAGTGGACGGGAGCTTGTAGCATTGCTTAGAAACTCGGGAAAGGTTTTGGTGTGGATGCGGTGGAGCTCAGAAATTCTCCCTTTGCGTGACAATTGCGTTTGCGTTTGTTGTTGCGTTTGCAATAGAGATGCTCTTAGAGCATCTTCATTGCTTTTACTGGAAGGAAAACATGAACGGAGAGTCAAGAAGCTGGTCACTTACATAGTATCCAACAAGCATGAATCATCCCATGTCTTGTTGTCATTCAAATAAATTTGCACAACCCATGATAAAATTGGGGTTTTGTTGATTTGATTCATAGACATTGATTCTTATGCAATCCCAACCAAGCACACCAAATTTTGATTCCTAAATCAAAACCCTATTTTAGGTGAACTATTTTGTAATAAATTCACAGTTTTATTTGAAATTTGATTGAAGAAAATGGGTAATGAGTTTTTGAGATTCACTTGCATAGATGTGTAAGGAAACATCCATACACACATCTTTCCTTCTAACAAGCATTTCCAAAAACAACTTCTAAATTCCTTTCCTAGTTATTTGAGTGTTATCATGAATATGTCTAAATTTTGTAAATTTGATATTTCTTTGCAATAATCAAATTTTGCTATTTGACATACATTATGACTATGTTTGTACTATTGAACATGTAAATTACATTTACTTAGTCAAAAGCTAATTCATAAATAGAAATATCTATTTTACAAATTTTGGTCCTACCACACTTCACATTGAACTCTTCATCAATCATGAGTTTGTTGCTTAGGGGTATTTGTTTGAATACGAGAAAGGGGCATATAGATGTTTCCTACACATCCATGCAAGTGAATCTAAAAATTTTGTCACCAATTTTCTTCAATCAAATTTCACTTAAAATCCTAAATTTAACACAAAATAATTCACCAAAAATAGGGCTTTGGTTTTTTGGAATTAAAATTTGGTATGCCTCTTTGGGATTGCATAAGAATCAATGTCTATGATTCAAAACAACAAAACCCCAATTTTACTATGTATTATGCAAAGTTCTTTGAAAATAGTAAGGCACATGATGATTCATGCTTGTCAAATACTGTAGTAGTGGCTCCACCACTTCCAAAACACTCCCATTACACACAAGCTAACCTCTTGCCCTTGCTGTTGCCAACACCTTTCAACTTCTTCTCTTCAACACTTTTCAATTATAGTTAGAGGATTTGAGTCCTTACTTGAGCTTTAGCGTGGTCAAGAAAGACCTCCACAATGGTGTAAACAAAAGCTTGTACTGGCTCTGCCTATTCTTTGGAAGCCAGTCATTGCTATACATTGGAAGCTTGAACTGCAAGTTTAGAAAAATTTCATGGATATCCCTAAAGTTTGCAATATTTTCATAGATACCCCTGCTTTTTCATAAATATCACAAGACACAAATACCCTTGGACCAAAAAAATATGCATTTGTTTAGTTATGCATGTCACTTCCTTCTTCCTTTGTGCGCACACTACTTCTTTCTTGTTATGAGTGTGCACAAAGGGAAAAGGACGTGACATGCATAACAAAACAAATGCCTAATTTTTTTGGTCCAAGAGTACTTGTGTCTTGTGATATTTCTGAAAAAAACAATGGTATCTATGAAAATATTGCAAACTTTAGGAGTATCCATGAAATTTTCCCTATTTCAATGCCCTTCAAATCATAAATTTATACCGTTGTATTTCATTGTCTATTAAAAGTCCAAACGTAATATACCTGACCTGTTATAGGGTACACTACAAATGCCCTTGAGGACTTTACACACAAGAAATTTGATCCTTGTTATACTCATACACACATGTTATAATGGGCGCTGGAGGATGTTCTTGAAGCCATTTAGACTTAAATTTAGGTTATAGTGAGTAGTGACCCAATTTTTCATGACTTTTACTCCTAATGTAAAGCGGCCCTCAATCTATCGAGTCCTTCCTACCTTTTGGGAAGGTGAAAATGTCTACGATCCGGATCAGGTCCTTTTGATGTCCACCCACAAAAGGCAGTTTGCTTTACAACGCTGGCCTATTGTTTATTTATGGCAGTGTGAGTAAGTGCTGCCTTGTCGCCATAGCAGTAAACTTATAGCACACTCTCCACATCCTTGGCCTTCAATTTGGCCAATTTGCTGATGGGCTGATTTACACAAGCGGTGCAATCCAACATTGCCAGCAGATAAGGAAAACTTGGATAGAATTAGATAGAATTCACTACAAGTGTATGTTCATCCATAAAATCTATTAATAAGAGTAATTATCCAAAATTTGGCGAACTTGGTGCTTATTGGGGGATTTGACAACTTCATCCCTTTTTTCACGGATTTTTTCTAGTGTTATGGTAGTTAGTCAAAAATGCTTATGAGTGAACTAAGTGCTGGTTATGGGTGACAAAGTGATGGTTGTGGGTGGCTGGTAAGACGATTTTGAGTACCCATCTCACTATTTAAGAACCAACAAACCTTGTTTTTAGCATCTCTTACACATGGTTCTTACAATTTCAGTGATCTAACACTTTGAAAAATACCCACACACACAAGACTATGTGGATAACTTCCCAAACTAAACTAATGTTTTTTGTTCTCTGTTTCCAATATAATGATAAATTTTTTGCGCTTATCCAACTACCCTAACCATGCTGAAGTGCTTAAACTCATGCTTATGGGGGCGGCTACCTTATTTGTGAACCAAGGCCATGCAACCCTCAAATTTTTAACCTAGGAGTAAAACGTAAGAATTTAGTTTTAAACGTCACTAAAAAAATCACCTTGGACTTCATGACTCTCGCACCTTATTTTTGGGCCAGGGTAAAATGGATTCGGACTTTTACAAAAAAAAAAAAGAGATAGAAATAAGAACGTGCTTCTATTCTATAATTGGTCATTTTTATTCCCTTCTAGGGTTTCTGGAAAAGTTTAGGTTCTCTACGTTCAATTGTAATTTCAAAAATCCTAAGTTCACTCTTCTAATGATAAATTTTGAAACCTTTTCATTTTTTGGCAGGTGGAAAACAATAGCGGTTTCACTTGGACTCCACAACCAAGGTGTCAAAGTCATTGGGTTCAGCGTGAGATTTAGTGTGCACCTTTAGGTTTTACCACTAGGAGATTTTAATTGGAAATATTACTGGATTTCAAATACATGTTTCCTCACTAATTTTTTTTTTTTAATTTTTTTTATTGACCAAGGTTTTCTCTGTCGCTTTTTGGCAGGAGAATAGTTGTCATTTCTAATTGGTGGTTTCAAACTTCAAAGCTACCCTTTTCCATCCACCCAAACTCATAGATTTTTGAATTGTGGTTTTTTCGTCTTTTATGTTGAATTCTCACAAGAGTTACCTCTCGGAGGAGAGGTTGAAGTTTTATGCACCTATCAGAGGTTTGCTGGAATTATTTTGGTTTCTTGTGGTACAAGACAAATTTACATGAATATCATTTCCTAGAAAAAAATGCCAAGATTGGCAAAGAGGAAATTCTTTGAGAAAGCCTGGCTATTCTTGAACTTCGAAGCCACTTATTGAATTCGTACTTAGATACAAAGAGCCTGATTTACCTGTCGACAATACAAATACAACATAAGGGCGTATTTTTTATTTTTTCCATTGGTCTGCATCATATGTGGAAGTTGCACAGCCCGGGTTCACATACTGGTAAGATCAGTATCATGTGCCCTAAGAGCATCTCCACTCTTCCCTTCCAAACGGGAGAGTATCGGGCCCGGGTTGGAATGGACTCTGAACTAGGGTCCACCGGGAGCTCTCCAAACTGTGAAATATGGCCAGCCTCGCTAAGCGTCCCCCAGGAGGCACCAAGCTCCAGGGCCATCTCTAAATTTTAAGGAGTTAAAATTTTGAATCTTCCTTTGGAAAAGTGATCTTCAATCTCCCAAATTATAGAAAAAAACAAGAATCTCTCCCATGTGTGTTCCATGAAGCAAGGAGATTGCTTTAACCAAGCTTGCTTTTATCTAGTCACACGTTTTGGGGCAAGGCTTTCATTTGTGCATGTCGCCCCACCAGCCCCACCAATTGCCCTTGGTCTGCCAATTTAAAGAGAAAGAGTGGACCTAAAAATTATAGCCGCTCCCTTCAAGCTAAATTGCACACTATAAGTGTTGCTTGGTGCCCTCCCTGTTGAGAGCAAGAGTGGAGATGCTCTAAGGGCATCTTATACGGGTTTGGGACTGGGAACTGGCCGCTCATGCGCCGCTCATGCGCCGCTCTATGTCATTGTAAATTTATAGTCCTTTTTATCATATGGATCCTCCCAATCCTGATGCAATTTTTATTGTAAATTTGGGCATTGGAGAAAAGACTTGTGAGTACTTGCAAGTTGTTGTCAAGAAGTTGCAAGCTATTGCAAGTAATGTGTCATTCCAGCAGCAAATGCAATGGAAGTCCCTTGGCATTGAGAAACAAATAAATTTGCCATTTGAGGATTTATTGCTTTGACACAGCCATCTCCAAGTTAAACATTGCCGTGGTTGCATTGGAGCCCTAAAGGTACCTCATTCTCCCTGACAACTGGCCCCACCAAGAGAAATGAAGTTACAATCTCATTCCCTATCTTGGGTTGATGATGCTCTAAGAGCACCTCCTTCATATTTACTTCAAATAGGAGGCAAAAAAGTTTGTTAAAGAGTCTTGATGCAAGCCACGCGGTGTAGTGTCTCCCCTCCTTCCAAGGCACTTACATTGCACCTCCCTCTCACCTTACTTGTGACATCAACTATGTAACTCCCTCTCACCCATTTGTGACATTAGCAATGGGTTTGAGTAATTGCATGTGCTCTACCATGGTCTCAAAAGACCACACAGTGACATGAACAAAACATAGTAGCATTTCCCACAAAGTGTAGAAACCAATAACGGCAAAAGTGCAAATCTTCCTCCTAAAATACCAATGAAGTGCCACTTTTTATTTGCAGTGGAGCTGCTCTAATTAAGCTTGATTCTCACTTGCACTCTAGAAAGAGCGGTTTTAAAACCTAAAAGTGATCAGTGTTGAAGGAAGTGCAGGGTTGACAAATGAATGAACCAGAAATTAAGGTCCTAAAATTCCAAAAGAGAGATAGGGTTGTGGCATTCACATACAAGTTCTTATGTAATCTCTCTATTCTAGGCAGTTGTTTTGTAATTGAGGGCCACATGGAAGATTACTAAAAACCGCACTTATAATCTAGATAAACCTTGAGATAAACACAAAAATCTCCCTTTTGGTGATGATTTAAAGCTCCAAAGTATTTGCATGTAATCTTGTAACTCACGGATATTTATCTAATAGTTTGCATACACTATAGTTGTTTTTGGTGTGCCAGCACAACTGCCACTAGGCTTGGGTTCTAAGAGCACTAGCTAGTGCAAACAAGTACGATAAAAGACGCTTCAAGTACCGCTATTTCTTAACTCCTAAGTGCAAGTGAGAATCAAGCTTTAGTCAAGGAATAGCCATCATTTGATAGTGATTTCTAGTGCATGCCAGTTTGACATGAGCTTCAAAGTAATATAGAATGACAAAAATGAGCTTCAAAGTAGCATAAAGTGAAGCACACCCAATTCATGCCTAAACCAAGGGGGTTTCAAAGCTCTAAGGTAGGAGACTCGAACTCGTTAGGGCATTAAAGCCGCTCACCTCCCCAAATGAATTCTGGTAGTACATGTTTTTATTCATAACCTTTTAGTAATGTACATTGCATGTACATATGGGGAGATGGGTAGTTTTAGAGCCCTAGGGCCTTTCCACTTCAAAATTTCATAACTAATTCCATAGAGCTCCAAAAAATATGAAAGAACTTGGGTTAAACGCCAATTCCTCTTGCCTTTCAAGTAAAACTTACTGAAAACTATTTCAGAAAGTTCCACCTCCCCAAAATTCAGTTTCAGCCCTTTGATGGTTGGTTTATGAGCCTCTTACCTTAATGTACTCTCACCAAAACATTATTTTTCTCAAATAAATTTTTCTCCATGCTTTTTCATCTCTCACAATGGTCTCATACATAGAAATTTTGTTTTGAATTGGTAGGCTTTGTATCTATTCCACTAAATTCTTACACAAAGGAGCTGTGGTGAAGTTCTCTAAGGTAGGAACACCCATAAGCGTGAGTTTAAGCATTATAGGGTATATACCCTGATCAAACAAGCTTGAAAATAATATTGCTAGATTAGCAAGAAGGAATGAAATATATTGGGATCAATTTCAAAGTCCCAATTGCAAGCATTTGTTCATAAAGATTTTTCAAAGTCCAAAATCACTGAAAATCCATGGCCATGAGTAGGAGATGCTAAAAACAACATAATGGGGTTCTCTAAACCGTCATGCAAGTCACCTACAATCATCACTTTGTCACCCAAAACCATCACTTAAGTTCCCATAACCACCAAGTTTATTAATTTCAAATGACTCACAGCTTGTGTCAGATGTAGGTCATGGCCAAGGGTACACTCACAGTTGTGAGTGTTCCTACCTTATAGATATGCATGAAACTTTTTGGTTGTCATGAAAGAAAAAAATTGCCACAAGGTAACCATCTCCATACTTGAGCGGTCCCACAAAGCCAAATCCTACTTTAAGGTGTTCACCACTCAATGTGAACTCAAAGTGGAACATTTAATGTCACTTGTATAAGCAAATCTTGCCACATGTCAACTTAGGAGCTAGTTAAGGAGGGTCAAGACTGGGACCGTCAAGTACATGTATATGAACACACATTCAAACAATTTCAAGGATAGTCTCACTAGATTTTTTTTTTGAAGTCAACATAAACTACATGATGTCTTTTTGCTTTTAACGTACAAAATTGCATTGAACAATGCAATTTTTTGCGTTAGAAACAAAAAGACATCATGTAGTTTATGTTGACTTCAGCAAAATTTTCTTCTAGTGTCTAAAGTCACTAATAGAAACCTTATGAGTTGCAACTTTGCCCTTCAATATAAAATAAACTACAATACTTTTTTTTCACAAAAATTACATTCCATGATAGCTTGTTGAAAGACTAACCCTACTAATTTTTTCCTAAACTTTTCAAGACCTTGAAGTACCCTTAACCCTTAAATGCTCAGGTATGGGGACGGTTACCTTAATCAAACTTTGTTTTCATTTAAAAAGGTAAATTCTGCAGAAGTTTCTCTAAAATATGAAAGTAAAACTATAAGAATGAGAAATTCAAAATTTTGAAAGAATTGAGGAGGTGGGGTTGACATTCTAGAGCTGAGAAACGAGGAGAATGCGTAAAGGTAGGTCACCCCACCGCGACAACGTCTTAAATAATGCTCTCAACAGCAGTCCCTTGCTTGATTGCAAGCCCTGCTCCTGTGCAGACTGCAGACTAGTCAGCATTTAATTTTCTGGTGAATTTAACTAAAATCTTATCTCGATATATGACTGGCTACTAGAACACTAGAAAATTTGAGTGAAGAAATCAGTAAATTGACAAATCTTTCTCCAAGCAAACATCATGTTTTCTCAAATTTGGATGAAATTTACTAATATTACTAGATTTTATAGATGAACATGTTCACGTTGTTGATTCTATCTATTCCTATCCAAATTTTCCTTACTTATTGGCATTGTTAGGCGTGTGTTGCTCTACATCCAGCGTAACATAATTGTAACGTTACAAACTATAGGGTAGCATTTGGGAGAAGTCTTGGCTTCACTAACTAAAACTCTACATCAAAAATTGGATTTAGGTTGCCTTGACAATTAGGTTGCCTTACCTTAAAAAACTACCTCATGACCCATCACTTGGCCACTTGGAGGTGCATGTAACTCTCTAAAAACTTGGATTTCACATGGTTTACTACTTGAAAGTTACTAGTTTGTTGTTTTGGAGCTTAGTTGTTGTTGCTAGACCTTTAAAACTTGTTCATTGCAGTAAATATAGATGAAGATTACTATAGCAGCAGTAAATATTTAAATAGTGTAAGATGTCAAGAAATTAGTATGGGGCAACCTAAACGCAATATTTAGTGTATTATATTTTCCAATATCAACCAATTTTTCACTGGATTCCATTGGATATTTTCTATATTTACACTGCATTATGCTAAAATTAGCTTTTGGGTATGTTTTGACTAGTTTTTACCATGTGGTTTTTGATTCAATTGACTTTTTTTGCAATATCGACCTGCTAGTAATACACTAAATGCCGGTCCTCCTTGAACATTGATACAAAGAAGTGCTTTGGGGTATGTGGAGGCAAAGGCCAAAGAGCCTTGGTCTAGTTTGGTCTTGCTCTTAATTATGATTGGCCTCCATAAACATTTACCGCCTCCGAAAGGAATTTTCACTAAAACGCACCCTGGACTTAATGACTCTGACACCTTGTTTCTGGGGCAAGGTAGAGGAAAACATGTATGTTGTTTTATAAACAAGGATGAAGTAAGAATGCAAGGATGAAAGTAAGAATGTGCTGTAGAGTTGGTCATTTTATTAGTTCTCTTCACGAGTTCTTAGACAAAAACAAGGTCTCTCTAATGCCATGGCCTCGCATGTAAAAAATACTTGGTTGGATCAGGGTTTTTTTTGGTCGTCACCTTCTGCAGTGGTGTCCTCGTGACATTGGGTTATATTTAGAGGGAAGTCTTGTCATGGGCTGAAATCTATCAGAGGTGGCGACCAAAAAAACCCCTGGGTTGGATAGATGAAGAAGTAAAGTGTGTTCTTGGAAATTGGGGGACAACCATTTTGCTCAAGGTTCCATGCGTTGTCATAACAAGGATAACTTATTCACTATTTGAAAGTAAGAGGTTTGAGGGTTTGTGAAGACTCAAAACTATTGGTTTGAAAAAAACCAAGATGATAAAAATTCAAGGAAATTTACCTCTATGCAAAGAAGTAAATGATGCCACTTATTTTTTTACAAAATGCTAGATTGTTTTGGTAAAACCTAGCCTTGAATCAAATGCAATTTTAAAGTTCCCAATTTAATTTTTTAATTGGTAAAATTTGAGACTCCTATATCTTTTGGCATGTGAAATGCAAACCTAGTGCCACAAACAAAGTGTCAAAGTCACGAAATCCAAGATGAGTTTTACATGACAAGTCAAGGTTAGTTTATAACGTCCAACACCCCCAATGCTAGGTTTACATTAGTTGATTTTCTGGAAATGGCCTCAAGACCTTTACACAAAGAGTCAAGGTCAAATAAAAATAAATAAATAAAATTGACATAGACCCAACTCCAAAAATTGAGTTTTCCAAAAAATGGAAACTCAACTCTTTGCCTTAGAACCATTGTCTAATTTTATTCATACATGATTTTTTGAATAAAAAAATTACTTTGAGATAATCAACACTATAGGATGGAATGCATTATTCCTTAAATTGGGAAAAAGTGACATTTTGAGAATTTTGGATTTCACTATTTTAAAGAACATTCTTTGAGTACTTGAATACTCTTTAAAAAACAAAAAAACAAAAATTCTCAAAATGTCACTTTTCCCAATTTAATAAATAATTTGTTATGAAATAAATTTTGTAGTATCTCTCCTTGGTCTCTAGTTTTTTACCCATTTTTTCCTCTCCTTTTTTTTGAAATTTGTCCTAATGTCTTCTATTTTTTAACTTTAAGGCCTCTACACAAACAAGAATTGACCCTTATTACACTCATACTATACTAGGGACCATTCTTGAAGCCATGAGATTTTGGCTAACCTTTAAACGCCGATGGGGACAAAAATCGTCCCTTGCAAATACACTAAGCTTGTGTATTTGCAACGATAGGCCTCGTCGCTTAAGGGTTAAAATTGACCCCAAGTTTTCATGGCCTTGACTCCTAGTGTTTAATGTGCTCCTCCAGAAGGACCATGGTTGCCCGCCACGTGTTCACATTGGGCGGGGGTTATTGACAACATCCGGTACAATCGGTTTTTTGTTAAGCTTAACCCTTTAAGGACCACACCCATTTTCAAAAAACCCACTAAAAACAAGGATGACAAATTTAGATGTGCAGTTGAATCAAATATAGACCCAATTTAAACAATCCAACCATACAAATGTGGAGGATATGAGTGATTGCAAGAATGACCTGTACTACATTCTGTCCCCCTCACCTTGTGCTGCTTGTTTTTTGCTTGTAACTTTTGCAAAAAAGTCATATTGACTTGTCCTTTTAGAGTAATGTGAACATGCAAGTTATTGACATTCAATGATTTTTTGGTGTTTTTTAAAATTATTTTGCTATTTTTAAGCAGCCCCAAATGGGTGTCTACCTTAGCCATTTTGGGGAGTATTTAGTACTATTTTGGGTCCAAAAAAGATTTTCTAGAGCTATAAATCAGGGATGTTGTTTATGGAGCATGCTTACATGCACTTATAGAAGGGTTTTGCAAAATTATAAATTCCATGGCATCTACATTGTCTCAAAGTGGGCATCCTATCTCCCTTCATTGGCAAAATACAAAGAAATTCCTCAGCAAAGCAATTGTACCATGTGAATGTGTTTAATGGGTTCTCAAATGGCTAGTTTTTATTTTATTTTCTTGAATTATTTTACTTTTTTCTAAAAAGCAAGAAAGAAATTGGCTTTTTAAGGTGATTTTGTTTGCGCATAACTTTTAGAATAAAATTTTTCTAGGTCTGAATTTTCACAAGTATGCTATTTTAAGTGCTTTACAAATTGTCCCTACTTTATTTTATTTTAAAAAATTATTCCGAAAGCTTGGTAGTACTATTAGTACTACTAGTACTAAGGGTGTTTGAGACAAAACAGAGTGGTCATTTTTGCAACTACCCATACCTTGTTTGTTGTCACATATCAAATTTTCAGCTGGATCTACTGTTGGAGATGAAATATTTTAATGATTGAGTGAGTTGTATGTGGAGAACCTCTAGTTTTTCATGCTTATGTGGTTTTGGATGTTAACACTTTGTGCAAGTTTTGATTGAAAAGAACCTTACATTTCTAAAAAGCCAAGGCTCCCACCTTTCCAATAAGACTAGTTTCACACAAAATAGATGAAAATAGCAATCACTAAGTGTAGTTAAGTGGAAAAAAAGGGTCAAAAATCCCACTTTCTTGGCTACCCTTAAATTGTTCTACAAGAAATTTGATGAATGTTATGGAAAATCCGATTGGTGAAAACAATCAAGAATTGGCCTTAAATGTAGGATGTCAAATTTTAAAAATGAAATGACAACACCATTTCAATAGATCTTTAAACACTACAATTATACTACTACCATATACGAAAGCAATACAAGTGTATTTCTTAAGCATTTTGAAAAAACTTAGGATTGTTCAATTGAAATTTGACATTCTTCTTCCACACTTGATGTATTGTGTTGTTGCTTTGATCCATCTTTGACAAAAAACAGATATGTATTTTTAGGCCACTCCGTATAAACACCATTATTTGTCAACTCACATACCCAATTGCATTGTTGTTTTTTAGATGGATGCAAAATTCTTATGATGACAAGTGTTCTTCAAGACCAATTTCCAAATTGTTGAGCAATTTTGATATGTAGGCCAAAAACTACTTCCAGCAACCAAAATAAGGTTGCGTGGTCCTTAACCCCTAAGTGCCCAGAGTTGAAACAAAAGAAGCCTGACTTGTGTGCAATCAAAGTGCCCATGTGGATTGAAAAATACGATTCACAAGATCCGACCATATGAATTGTTAGTGGAAATAATCTCCATCATGCTCGGCTTGATTGGAAGTCATTTCACTGAACGTGCAATGAAATTATAACGGTCAAAATTGAGTTGACCCAGCTTTTTGAGCGACAGTATACTTTCGCCCGGGCGCTCACGGGTTAAAGAGTTAACTTAATTACACGTTGGAAGTATGGTATAAGTTAACCCCCGCTTGTACGTGGAGTTTTTCAACCTGTCCCAATAATTCCAGGCCGGGGTGAACACCCCCTCATTGCTCCCCACCCCCTGCCTGGATGAATGGGGCTGCGGTGTTCTGTCTGCACATTCATGTTTTTGGGTCAGGATTTATTTTGGGGTTTTAGAACGAAACCAAGGTTTCTTAAACCAATTGCGAACTTAAAATTTGTAAACTGAGTCTCCCAATTGTAAATTTTTGAACATTCACAGTTTTTGGAACGTGAAAAGGCTCCACTTCCGCTTTGTCACCCTAGCCCCAAAAACTCATAAAACAATAAACCGAGCCCCTGTTGGGTCAATTAACCCCAGCCTTTAGAAAGGGGTTAGAAAATGATATGCGTCTCAGTATTAGGCCCTTTTTACCCTAGAGGTGAAAAGCTGTGGAGTACATAATTTCAAACAATGAGAACTATTGTTCTTAATTTCTTGTAGTTTTCGTTACCTAAAGTTTTGCTCTCCATGACTTCTCCTACTATAAAGCGGGCTTTAGTATTGTAGTGTGAAATGGCTTTCCATTTTTATTAATTGATCAATGCCAAAATCAAGTTTTATAAGAGGTTAACCCTTAAACGCTCTAGCAATGAGATCTAGTCGTTGGGATCACAAATTGATTTCACTTTTTCTCTTGATTCATGCTGTGAAAACAGTTGTAGCTAGTCCCCATCAGCAAAGAAGGTAGTCCTTTTTCAAATCCTACAGTCACTTTTACTGATTGTAATTTTCCAAGCTCTAGTGGTCATTAAATCCCCCATTTTCTCCTAAACCTTAAAACAACTTCGGGTGCTCAAGGGTTAACCCCTGAGCGCCCAAGGGGCCAAAATATGGCCTCATTGTTTTGAAAAATTTCCTTGTTTGACAATTATAATCTTTTCAATGGTACTGTGAAAGGACGTGTCCTTTTTCTTGGAGTTCCGGGCCTATGTTCACTACCAATTGATATGGTTAATTTTTGTGGATCTCTTTTATATGATAGTTTGATTGGAATGAGTTCCAAAGGGTTTGAATTTGAGTGAACTTGTGCTGGGCGCTCACAGGTTAAGAAACAAAAAGTGAAATTTGTGAAAAATCAATAAGAGCTAGGTCAAAAACTGCACTAATCTAAAACTAATAAGGTAAGGTGCATTAATTGTGTTATGGCTCTAATTGCGTCGGCGTTTAGAAACATGTGACAATTGAGGTAAAATATCTATGATTGTCATTGATGAGTTAGGTAGGCTTAGCAATTAGAGCATCTTACCTTACCTACCTTACCTTGAAATAAACTGTCGCTTTTAGAGCACAGTACTTTAGTGTAAGACTCAATTTTTTTATCCTTTACCCCCACAAAGTGTAACTGACACGGAGGCAGGCAATGCAGGGAATATGGAACCCCCTGGTCTTCCACCTTCCACAGTTCCACATTCGTCAGGGAGGAGCCCAGACGCCGGGGCTGCCTGCCAGCCAGCCAGCCAGCCACCGCAGCCGGCCTCATAAACCCACTCCCTCGCCTGCCTTCGCTTGCATTATAACCTTCCCTGTCAGACCTCCCCTCCTGAGCATCTGAAACCTGCTCATCTCTCCCCTACCATTTCGTTGCCCATCTCCTCTCTCTCTCTCTCTCTCTCAGATCAGCTCCATCACCCCCAGTCCATCATACTCCCTCATCTCCCTTCTCCTACACCTTGCCTGCTCCGCTTCGCTTTGCTTCCCTTTGCAACAATAAGAGCAAGCTAGTTCCGTGGTTGTTGCTCGCACAATGGCGCAGGGAAGATGCAGTGCAATGTTGACAGTGGCACTCCTGCTGGTGAGCGCCGCGGCCGTCGCACAAGCAAGGACTTACCTAGTGGGCGATGCCTCCGGATGGTCCGAGCCCTCCGTCTCCACTTTCTACTCCACGTGGGCTGCCAACAAAACTTTCGCTGTCGGTGACACCCTTCGTAAGTCACTACTCACCTCTTCCTATTGCCGATACATGTTATTATTGTTTCGACTGTGGTCACTCTAGAAGCCCGATCGCCCCTCATTTAGCTCTAGTTGTCCATCTTGCATTCGCCATATCTAGATCTATGTCAATACCTCACATTTATGCGCAAAGCTCTCATGCTTAAGAGTTCTCCTGATGTCGAAACCCTTACTCTCACCGTCCTCTGTTTTTCTCTTTTGGGTCCCTGCTGTTGTCATATTTGGAATGAAGTAGTTGTGTGAGCAGTGTTCGGTACTATCGAAGCTATAACGAGGTCTATACCGGTTGGTGTAGAAGACTCGTGTTCCCTGCTGTTGTCATATCTGGAATGAAGTAGTCGTGTGAGCAGTGTTTGGTACTACCAATGCCATGACGGGGTCTATACCGGTTGGTGTTGAAAACTTGGGTTCTGCTGTTGTCATATTTGGAAGGAAGTAGTCGTGTGAGCAGTGCCCGGTACTACCAATGCTATGACGAGGTCTATACCGGTTGGTGTACAGACCCTGCGTTAACTGGAATGGGCTTAGATGAGGTTTGGGTTTTCAGTGCTGTGTTGTGGAACTCACACATTGTTTGTTTGTCTGTTAGCTATAACGAGGGCTATACCGGTCGGTGTAGAAAACTTGGTTTAAGTGGAATGGGCTGGGCTTAGATGAGGTTGGGGTTTTCAGTGCTGTGTTGTGGTACTCACGCATTGCTTGTTTGTTTGTGTCTGTGATGCAGTGTTCGTGTACAATAAGGCGGGGCACAATGTGCTTCAAGTAACCCCAACAGATTACACAAACTGCGTGACGACCTCCACCAACCTGCACCAAACAGGAAACGACTCCATTGCTCTCGTGAGCGGAGTGAACTCCTTCGTGTGCGGCATTCCCGGGCATTGCCAGGCGGGCCAGAAGCTGAGCGTGACCACCACTGCCACTGCTCCCGTTCCAGTGGCTGCCCCAACAACTGCTCCAGCACCCCCGAACACTACCGCCCCTGCCAATGCCGCTTCTGTAGGCCATGCGGTGACTCTATTCCAAGTCTTGACTGCTGCCATCACGGTGTCCTTGGTTGCATCTCTCTCTGCGTAAGCTTAGCAAACAAATACAGGCGGGTTTGGGATTTTCGAGGTTAGCTGGGGAGTAGCTCATCTAGGGCTCGTATTGTCTGTCGTACACACAGCCGTTGATGGATAGCCAGCTATTGTAGGGGGGTCTGTTGTCTACATGAGCTGTTGCTACACTATTTTGTTCAACATTTTGAGCTTTGTTTAACATTTCGGGCTTTATTTGACATTTTGGGCCTTGTTTAACATTTTCAGCTTTGTGTAACATTTTGGGCTTATGGCTAACATTTTGCGAGCTTTGTTCTACATTCTGAGCTTTTGTTTAACAATTTTAGTTTTGTTTAACACTTTGGGTTTTGTTTAACATTTTGGAGCTTTGAAAGTTCGTATTAAATCTCGGCTTGATGGCCGCATCACCAGTCCATTCTCTGACAGTTTGAAGGTGCAAATATTAGTAAATCCTTGGGTTGGGTGATTTTAGGTGATTTGTCTATTTGTGTGAAATTTTGCCTGCACAGGCTCGGAGGCTCTGTACTGTAGGCGTATTTCTAGTGCCGTACAGGAATTGGCGGTTTGTACAGTGGTGTCTTTGCTATAAACAATAGTATATTGTTCGTAAGCAGAGGTGGCAAGGTTGCTTTTCTGGTCTGCCCTATTCTGCACAGAACATCAGGCTTGCTCCACTGACGCACATACACGTTCTTTCTCCGGCTGGGGCGCTGGGCTAGTGCTAATCCGGATGAGGGTAAGCTTAACTGTAGTCCGGCTATTGCGCTTTGTACACCAGCGACAGTGAGCTGGAGTGGGAGGGGATTGTTTTCTGTCTCTCGCCTTGGGCCCCCCGCCGGGCCCGCCAGTTCAGTCCTCCTTGTGTCATTTATTTGTGCGACCTACTTCTGGTTGTCACTGTCTGTGCTTCACTTTGTTCGGCAAACCGAAGTATGAAAGAGCCTTTAACTTCCACTACTCCACCGACGTCCATTTAACCCTTCAAGGTCTGAAACGTTTAGATTTGCACCATTAGGGCATCCGCAATGCATCCTGTGGCTTCGGCATTGTACCGCTCTAGGGATTAACCTCCGAGCGCCCAGGTCATATTCACTCAAATCTATACCTTTGTGTATTTAATCCAAATAAAAATATTATCTAAGTAGTGTCAAATAGTTTGAATTTTTTTTGAGTGGTAGTAGATACATGCCTAAAGATACATGAAAAAGTACAAGTGCTTTGACTTAACCATTAAGAAGAGGATAAGAGTCAGATGTGAACATTTTTCAAAATTGAGCGCCCCATCCCATTTTGAAATCCTAGGGTGCTCACAGCCTTAGTATGCAAAGGTGTCAAATTGGCATTTTGGATCAACTTGCTTGTGCTTGGAAGGGTCTCAGGTACTTTTTCTCGTGACCAAATCTGCACCAAGCCTCCATGCATCAAAACAACTCTTTGTCATAAATTGATGTGAACTGGCCTTGCATTGGGGCACTTTGGATGGGAAAAAAGCCGGCATTCCAAGCGTCTTGTGGAATAGCCTGGTGTTTGCTAGGATTGTTTGCAGGGTCTACATTGCAAATGCCCTTTCTACATTTGAGATCAACGAAGAACTTGGAATACAAATCAATGTAAGGTAGGAACACTTATCACCAACATTGTACCTAATGGCGTCATTCTTTAACCCTTAAACGTCGGGTTGGTCATTGTGACTAGCCCGGCTACAATTCTCTCATTGTTGAGAGCAAGTGCCCACCCTATCAAACTATTCCCTGAAGTTGCAAAAGTTAACCCTTAAAGGACCAAGATACTATATTACATACTATGTACGTTGCTGTATAATTGGTATTTGCTACCAACAAAAAGTTTTAATATGGGATCTTGACTGCCTCACTAGAACAACATTGATCTATATTCTAACTTCTTTGTTGATCTCAAATGTAATAAAGGTATGGATGCACTCCAAATACAAGAAAATACTTCGTATTGTACTAGCCGCAAAGGGTTGCTTGGTCGTTCAAGGGTTAACAGTGCATGGTGCCCTCATGAAAATGGCACCGTGACTAGCTCGGCTATAGTTCTCTCACTGTTGAGAGCAAGTGCCCACCCTATCAAACTGGCGGCCCATGTGTGTATGGTCACTTCTGCAAAAACATCAAACTAAAACTGCTTTTTTGTGTGTGAAGCACAATGTTTTTTTGAGGCTAGCGTATGATATACGTCTGCCTCGATGTTTAAGGGTTAAACATGGTAGTCATTCTAGAACTCAAATCTAGGTTTACCATAGATAACTTATCATCTTGGTCAATAGCAATAAGCTATCTATGGTATACCTAGATTTAAGTTCTAGAATTGCTACTATGTGTAGAGAATGATGCCATTAGGTACAATGTTGGTAATGATTGCTCTTACCTTAGTTCTAGTGAGCTTTTTAAGATCCCAAATTAAAACTTCTTGTTGGTAGCAATGCCAATTGTATGGCAACACATACATTATGCCCTATGGTTGTTTAAGGGTTGTCACAAGTACTAGACTATTGATTAATCATAACATTTACATGGGAAGAGTCCTTTATTAACAAGATAGAATGTTGATTAATCATAACATTTACATGGGAAGAGTCCTTTATTAACAAGATACTATGGAGCGCTCTCAAGGTGTCCTTGCATGTGAGGGGGGTGGGGGTGAAGCTCACCAATAAGCGGTTAGATGGGAGTCCCAAAAAATTGGGATCTCCATTTGATTAACTCTTGAATGCCAAGAGGCACTAGATTCTAGTAGTTTTTACATTAGAATTTGGTACCTCAAGCATTTAGCGGTTATTTATTGGTGAGCTTCAACCCCCACCCTCCTCACATGGAAGGATGCCCTAAGAGTAACCTCAATGGTTGTGTAGTATGTGTGAGTATTGAATAAGACAAATACTGTTGGAATTTTGGGCTCTTGTGTATGAAGTGGAGATTTGGGGTCAAGGGACCCAAATGGTAAATTAGCTAGACAAGGAACTTGTGCTACTAGCTTAGGGAGAACACCATATTCATTAAATTGGGAAAACCAGATTCCCAAGTTGTACCGTAATGGTTGGTTTAAGTTGGTCAACTTAATCCCAAAATGTTACAAAATTCCCAATTTAACCCCTAAAGGACCAACTATCCCCTCGGGGGACAAATGGATTTCGGGCATGTACCTACAGCTAATTTACTTTTTGTGATTTTTTGAAACTTTTATTGAAGGTGAGGAATTCAAATATCTATGTGGGCATCTTATCTTGTCTTCCTTTTGAAGAAGTTAAAAATGAATTTCCAAAAACGGGCAAGATCGCGCAATCCAAAACTTCTTTACAAATTGCATTTAAAAAAAACAAAAATATGAAATAGGTTCTTTAGACTTATGTATACATAGGGAGTGTTGAATCATTCAATTTTGATTGTTGAGATGAAAGTTATGAGAGTAGGTGTGGTTTTTCTTCAAACCACACCTACCCACAAACAAAAACTTCTCATAACAATCAATATTGAATGATTCAAAGCTCCCTATGTATACATAAGTTTAAAGAACCTATTTCGTATTTTTGTTTTTTCTAAATACAATTTTTAAAGAAATATTTGGGTTGCCCGATCTCGCCCATTTTTGGAAATTCATTTTTATCTTCTTCAATAAGTGTCAAAAGGAAGAAAAGATAAGATGCCCACATAGATATTTGAATTCCACTCCTTCAGTAAAAGTTTCAAAAAATCACAAAAAATAAATTAGATGTAGGTACATGCCCAAAATCCATTTGTCCCCCAAAAAGGGGCTTGGTCCTTTAGGAGTTAATGAATATGGTGTTGGAGGCAAAATGTTGCTTTAATGCTCTTGATCCATATTTCTTACTTCACTTTGTGTGTCCAGCAATAAGTTGCAAAATATTACTTCAATGCTTTTGGTTGACATGTACCTATTTCCCTATTCTCATTGGGTCCCTATTTCCATGTCCACCTTTATTTTGAAGTTTATGTGACTACATGGGGTATCCATTGAGGCTAATATAAGAGCATTTAGAAGCTCATTTGTGCCCTAAGGTAGGTCCATAAACTGACCATTTAACCCCTAAAACTCTTTGTGTTTAGAGGCCCAAAATTGCTTCAAAATACTAGTCCCCAAATCAGGGTCAAAATCTTCATTGAAACTTATTTTTTAACAAATCCAACCGTAGGATCCTTTGGTTGACTTGCACAAGTACATTGTTCCAAAATTTCAAAATGAATATCCCCATCAAATGCAAGATCAATGTGCCTAAACTTCAAAATGTAGGTTTTCCTAGTCCTTCCAAAAGGTGAAGTTTTGATTTTCAAACTGTTTAGAAAAAAACACATATGTTGTATTTCTTGTGCAATTTTTGCAATATGTCGGAAAATGGGTTGAAAGCATACATAAAAAAATTAACCAAAAAAAAATTGGATTCATTTTTACAAAAATTGTAAAGTGAAAGGTATTGATGAATGAAAGATATAACTAATATGCTAATAAGTTTTGGAAGAATTTGAAAACTGTTAATCCCAATGGTGAAAATGCTCTAATAGACAATTAGTAACTTTATTTTTCATTTTCATTTGTAATTTTTCAAAATTGAGAGTAAAAAATAACTTTATATGTTTTTTCTATCCTCTTCCTACCTTCATTGCCCGCAAAAGAAAACTCCTTGTAACTCTTACCTCATTATTTGGAATTGAGTGGTTCTATTTATTTTGAGTAGGTATCAATCTATAAAATTCTATAAAAAATAAAAATATATTTAGAATATATTTTTTGCTGCCCAATTTGACATTGAAATTGAAAAAACCTTATAACTTTTGCAATACTTATCAAAATGACTTGAAATAAAGCTTCACATGTAGATTATGATGAGTAGCATCCATCCTAAAAATTTCATGTAAAATTCCAAATTATGAAGTCAATAGAACCTGCCCGAGTTCTCATAAAGCCCAAAGTGGGCTCCTTGGGCCTTTAGGGGTTAAGCCTACCTAACTCATCAATGATAGCAAATCATTAATACATATATGAAAGGAACATATCACTGATTCCCAAATTGGGAACACATTTAGAACATGGTTGCTTTTAGAACCTCCTACCTTATTGGTAGACTAGATTGAGTATGAAATTTAGTTTCTTTTGGTTGAATATTATTGTGAAACATTTCTACAAACTTAAATTTCTATCATTGATTATTAACCCTCAAATGCCAAGGCCCATAGTCATGGACCCTGCACTATATAGTTACAATGCACAGGCTGTGCCTAGCTTATAGTATTGCTTCAAAAAGTGGGAAAATTCAATAGTGCATGTTGCCCACATAAAATTTGTAAGAAGGGCAAGAGGGGACTTATCAACCATGGTTGTGAATGTTCTCACAAATTTCAGTTTTGAAAAACATGAGGACTTCCAATCAATCCAATTATGGCACTCAATGATGAAGAACCTTGCAATGACCTCTTTCAAAAAAAAATTGAATAAAAAAAAGTTTTTTTTCCAACACCTAGACTGTTTTTTTTTTGCACCGAAAGGACGAGAATCGTCCTCTTCGACCTTTAGGGGTTAAGCTTAGAGTACAACACTTTTCAGTTTTCACTTGTTCAGCATTTTTGGGAGCTGATCCAGTGGAGAGAGAAGAAGCGGTCAGGATGTTAATGAAAAAAGCCTTTCTCGAGGTGCTTTCTTGAAGCTGGTCAAAGCTGTGTTGAAACGTAAACGTTGCTTACAAAAAATCTACAGCGTTTTGAGTTGCCCTTATGCTTGTGAACATAACTACCGAAATCACAGAGTGGTGTTACTACCGTAACGCAACTTCTAACATTGCGGAGTGGTGTTACTTTCAATAACGTAAGATTTTTTTCAAGCGGCGTTTACGTTGGGTAAGCGCCTTGTGCGCGGAGATTCTGACAATTAAGCCACTGGAACTCAAGCTTTGCCGTCGTTACTAGTGGCTTAATTGTTAGAATCACTGCGCACAAGGCGCTTACACTACACTTAATTGTGGCGTTCCCTTTGGAAGAGAGCATCGTGACGGTCGAGTGAATAGGAGCAAATTAACGGTATTAACCCCTAAAGGACCATCAGGGATAGGTTGGACTTTGGGCATGTACCTATGGCTAAACTATTGTGTGTGATTTTTTGAAACTTTTATGGAAGGTGGGGATTTCAAAGATCTACGTGGGCATCTAATTTTTTCTTCATTTTGACATTTGACGAAGAAGTTATGCATGAATTTATGAAAATTTGGGAGGACTGCCCATCCAAGCTACCCAAAAACTTCTTTACAATTTACGTTTTTTTCAAATACAAATTTGAAATTGGTTCTTTAGATTTTCTAATTCATGAGAAGCTTTGAATCATTCAATTTCAATCAATGACATGAAAGTTATGAGGAGTTTTTATTTGCGGGCAGTTACGGAATCTCTACTCTAAAATAAACTTTGAAGTCCTTTATTTTACTCAATTTTCAATATTTTGAAAAAAAAAGTTAAACTAAAGGAAGTAGATTATTGATCACAACATTATCACAGTTGGGATTAGCATTTTTCATTTCCATAATTAAATTCTTAACAATTTAGTATTTTGACTCATTCTCTACTTCTTTTTACTTTCTATTTTTTCCCATGTCTTGGAAAGTGCCAATTGATTTGGAAATTCTACCACACATACGTAACTTGATCTCCTACAAGGAAAAAAATAAAGCTCAACTTTAGGTAGAGCAATTTATTTGTTATAAGAGTGGTCAAAGGCTTCTGAAATTTTTTGGGCAGCATGGAATAAACTTTTTTTTTCACTTTGGATGTAAATATCTCACTCCTCTCCATTTGGAACAAGCTGATTTTTTTCCCACAAGTACCTCTTCTAGTCTAGGGCAAGACCCTATGATTGGATTCCCCAAAAACAACACGCAAAATCCCTTTTTTCTAAACCTCCTAGAAGTGGCAGTTTTTAGTGATTTTGGTAGAAATATGGCTTGCTACTTAGGGGTTAACCCCTAAACGCCCAAGCCCTTTTTTCTGTGAAAGTCACTCAAAGCTGCCACTTTTGGGGAATGAGTAGAAAGGTAGGAAAACATGTTTTATTGGAAAATCCAACCATAGGATCTTGCCCTAGACTATGGCAGGTACTTGTGAAAAAAAAATCAGCTCATTCTAAATGTAAATGAGTGAGATATTCACATATGATGTCAAAAAAGAATTTTTTTCCCTGCTGCCCAAAAAATTCAAAAGCCTTTGACCTCTCCTATATCAAAAAATTTGCTCTACTCAAAGTTGAAGTTTATTATTCCCATGTATAAGACCAAGTTAAATAAGTGTGGGAGATTTTTCAAATGAATTGGAGATGTGATACATACTTTGTAAAATATTACAATGCCGGAAGGCCATGAAATTTGCATATACACTAGGCAAACTTGGAGGATTTATGTAACATTGAGAAATTTGAATAATTTTGATCCAAATGGTGAAAACCAAGGAATCTTAGTCTACTACAACTTGGAAAAAAAAAGTAAAAGAAAAACTCAAGGACCAAATTTTACAAGGGGCAAAAGGAATGGAGGTTTGGGAATCCCATGCCTATCCAAAAACCAAAACTTCTCACTCATAAATCAAAATTGAATGATTCAAAGCTTCCCAAATTTGTAAAAATCTGAAGAATCAATTTCAGATTTTTAATTTTGAAAGAAAATAATTTTAAAGAAGTTTTTTGGGCTACTTGGATTGCCTACACTCCCATGTTGTTCAGATTTTCATTCATAATTTCTTCAAAAAATATCTAAATAAAGAAAGAATTAGATGTGCACGTACATCTTTGAATTCCCCACAATCCTCAAAAATTTCAAAACAATTATAAAAACTGATTTAGTCACAGGTACATGCCCGAGGTCCATTTGCCCCCAAGGGGACACTTGGGCCTTTAGGGGTTAAAGCAGTTCAGTTTGCCCGGGATGCCAGAATCAAACTATGCGGTGAATCCTCCAAGCAGAGCTGGCTTAACTCTAGGGGTAAAGCTCTTAAAGATTCCGGAATCTTTTGTTCACTTGAGTCCCTTTGGAATACTGGAGAGTCACTCCTTTTTTTTTGTTTGTTTCTTCCCTTGTTTTCTTCAAACGACAAAATTAGGGGGTTTCAAACATAAAATCTAGCCTTTGAACTTCTCACCTCACAGGATCTTTGTTCACTTGAATTGTTTTCTTTCCCTTGCACACGCAAAGTCTGAGACACCTCTGAGTTTGCGGAAGTTTCTGTAAAAGAAGTTTTGGGGTTTGAGGAAGTAGGTGAATAAGCCCCGCAAAGCCACAAAAGTGAGTTTCTGAAGTTCACTCCTTATGTGTATCACGTTAGGAGTGAAGTCCAGAGGTGAGTTACCTTGCGGTTCACTAGTGAATTTACAAAGCTGAATCGCAACATGAATCACCTAAAAAAGTTGATGTTTGAAGCCCCCTATTGTCTTCCAATTTAACAACCTGCATTACAAGGTTAACGGACATAGATAGAGGTTGTCTAGCCAACAAAACCTATACTAAATATTGCGATTAGGTTGCTCCACACTAATTTTTTGACATTTTACACTATATAAATATTTACTCTTGCTACAATAGTTATTGTAATAAACTGTTTTTAGTGGGCTTGACAACAACAATGATGTTTTGGAAAAACAAATTAGTTTCTTTCATGACGTAAATCCTATGAAATTCAAAAATCTAAAGAGTTGCATGCTCCTCCAAGTGGCCAAACAATGGGTCATGATTTAACTTTCCAAAGTAAGGCAACCTAAATGTAGTAATCCATGTAATTGTTTTTGGAGTACCTGGTATCACATGGCACCAGCTCTACAAGCCCAAATTCAAACTCCATATCATTATTTTGTGAAAATAAATACAAAAGAATGCTAGAATGTTTAATGTCAAGTAATGGTTGGAACTAAGGGCCTCCTTCCATGTGAGGGAGTGGAGTAGATTCATAAAAGTAGGACTAGTTGTGGGTGGAAGATCCCAATTCAAAGTCACTGATTATTGCTTTTAGCACTTCCATATGGAAAAGGAGGTGTAAATAGTCTTCATTAGTGATCAGCAGAAACAAGAAAGAAAGAAAATTGAAACTAAATAATGAATGATACATCAATGACTTTCCACCAAACATACTTGACCTTGAAGGTGCTTCCATGAGCAATGTTGGGAGAACTAATGTTATCTAGTCATGAGCAAAAATTTGAACCTTCCATAAGGCCCTTAAGAAGTTTCAAAAAGGATAAAAAAGGACCCCAAGACATGTACTTATTGCAACAAACAAGTCACTAATCCCCTATTTTTGCCCACCCTTTGAGTTCAATGCAATCATGAAAATTATATTGATGTGCCATCTCAATAGGACAAAGATGTGGGTACAATAGAACCATAAATTCTATTTTGCTCTATTTGTATACGTGAGTGAAATACTTGAGTAGTGACTAGTGAGTTCATCTACATTTTTTTTCAATGCAATGCCTTTTTGTATTGTTTTAGATTGTGCATGTGAATAAGATCCTTCATACAAGGACTAGATTACCATTATCTATTCATGGTTTTTGTGATGTACAATAGGAAAGTTGTGCAAGGTAAAGACACTTCACACACTTTCTAATGTACCTAGCCTAGGCTCAATAAATGTTAAGAGTGTCAAATCTTAACGGCCTTGTTGGTGGTTCATAATTTTGCTAATGTGCTAATTGTGCTCCTCTCAATCACCAATTGAGTACAAAAAGATGCCCAAAGTCATTAGGAAAAATTTGAGCCCTTCAAGAGCCCTCTAATGTTTGATAAACCAAGCTATTATTTGGCTACCTGGAGTACAAGGAAAACCACTCATATCTATCTCTTCCTTGTATGAAGGACCTTAGTCACATGCACAACTCAAAACAATACAAAAGATTGCACTCATAACATATGTAAATGACTCACTAATCATTATCCAAGTACTTCACTCATTTATTCAAATAGAGGAAAATAGAATTTATGGTCCTATTCTACCCATAGTTTTTGTCCAATTGGGATAACATAATTATATACTTTTCATGATTGCATTGAATTCAAAGTATGAATGGAAATAGAGGATTAGTGATTTTTTTGTTGTAATAAATACATATCTTAAGACCCTTTTAGAGAGTTTGGAGGGGGCTCTTGGAGGGCTCAAATTTTTCCTAATGCCTAGAGTTGGGTTTCCATTTATCTATATCTTAACCCCTAAAGGACCAAGCCCCCTTTTCAGGGACAAATGGAATTTCAGGCACGTACCTATGGCTAAACTACTTTGCGTGATTTTTTGAAACTTTTATGGGAGATGGAGAATTCAGAGATCTGTGTGGGCATCTAATTTTTACCTCATTTTGACATTTATTGAAGAAGTTAAAAATGAATTTATGAGAATTTTAGTTTGGCGGGCAGCCCAAAAACTTTTTTAAAAATTTTATTTTAAAAAAATAAAAATTTGAGGTTAGTTCTTTAAACTTACATATATGTGGGAAGCTTTGAAACATTCAATTCTAATTAATGAGATGAAAGTTATGAGAAGTTTTAGTTTGCGTGTAGGCATTGTTTTGAGATTCTCCACACCTACCCGCAAACTAAAACTTCTCATAAATTCATTTTTGACTTCTTCAATAAATGTCGGAATGAGGTAAAAATTAGACCCACACAGATCTTTAAATTCCCCATCTTCCATAAAAATTTCAAAAAATTACACAAAGTAGTTTAGCCATAAATACATGCCCAAAATCCTAAAAGTACCCCAAGGGAACTTTGGTCCTTTAGGGGTTAACAAACTTATCCTAAATTCCTAATTCCTTGGCCTGAAGTTTCCAAAAGTGCTACCAAGTACGCACTACGCAGTTCTACGTGAACAGGGACTCGAGAGACACGGTTCTAATACTTTCAACCAAAGATCTTGTTGGAAAAGTTATATAAATACACATTTTGTCTTTTTGTTCTTTTTGTGTAGGTAAGAAGGGCTCGCCTCATACTTATGGCAAGTGAACTGTTTCAAACCAGGACCAGATCTCTCACCAACTAAGATATATAAAATGCGGCATCCGCATTGCACGATGAGAAAATGGTACTTGGCCGTGCAATGAAGTGCGCCCTCCTTTTAGTACGAATGCACTAGTATACAGTTCATGAAACTGGGGCTGGCGCAACAACAACAGTCCTGACGATGGTCTCGTCACTCTCGTCACGGTCGTCACTCTTGTGGGAGTGGCGTGATGGTCGTTGACAGTTCGCCGATTGCATGCGACTAAGGCAGCTTTTATTCCTGGTCACCGGACCTCTTCTTCCCCCACACAGCGTTGAGCCGCAAACTCGCTGAAGACCAAGCGTTGACAGACCGTGCATTATTTTGTTGTACTTTCTGGGATTTCGCAACTAAGGTAGCAGCACCCATACACGTGAGTGTTTCCATGGGCGTGACCTTCATTGGCACCCATATCGGCACCCATATCTGTGTTTTTTTGGTCACATGATTAACAAATAACACCATATTATGTAACCTGGGGAAAAGGGAGGTACCATTTTGTACTCCACCTTAAATCCAAAAGGTTACCTCAAACCAAATTTGAAGGTATCATATTTAATTTGAGCCACTAAGATTTTTTCTCTTTCAAATTTCTCCTCTTAGGTGAGGGCATGTGTACCAAAAAAAATTCTAGAGCTCAGTTTTAGGTGATCACTTGAAACCTTCAAAAGTCCCAAAAAGTACCATTTTTCCCAAATTACATAATATGGTGTTAAATACAAAAAAATAATGGTTATAGGTGACAAGATAATGATTATGAGTGATAAGTGTAGTGCATTTGAATGTCAATGAACGTGTTATTCATTAATTTTGGAAAACGATGGGTACCATTTTGTACCTCATCTTAATCCAAAATTGTCACCTTACTTCAAATTAAGGAGGTCACTTGAAACCTAATTAATGAATTTTTGTCCAAACTTTTAGAAGTTCATGAACTTTCTATCCAAAAAGAGCGTATTTTTGGATGATATATATCTCATTTCATTGAAAATAGTCAACAAATTCTCAATTCAATGAATATGGCGTTCTTTGGGAAAAAAAAACCAAAAATCCCACTTTGTACATTTTTTTCCAAATTAACAAATAAAGTGTTAATGGGTTTGGACACAAATATAGTGAATGGCATTAAATAAATTTGTAATACCATGTATTGAAGTAATGTACTAATCCTCAGCTTGTTCATTATTGAAGTTTGACAACTTCATACAAAACAATGCATTATACACAAATGACATATACACAAACATAATTAAAGCAAAAGATACTTCATTCAGTTTAAAAGAGAATCCAGGTACACAACATTTGCACCTATTAAATGCTTGCTTACACATTCTTCTACTACTATGCTTCTGAATGACTATTGTTCTCATACTTGCTACAAGCGTGAGTGCGAGAGAGAGGATAAGTTGCGTGAAATTCTAGATAGATAGATAGATAGATAGATAGATAGATAGATAGATAGATAGATAGATAGATAGATAGATAGATAGATAGATAGATAGATAGATAGATAGATAGATAGATAGATAGATAGATAGATAGATAGATAGATAGATAGATAGATAGATAGATAGATAGATAGATAGATAGATAGATAGATAGATAGATAGATAGATAGATAGATAGATAGATAGATAGATAGATAGATAGATAGATAGATAGATAGATAGATAGATAGATAGATAGATAGATAGATAGATAGATAGATAGATAGATAGATAGATAGATAGATAGATAGATAGATAGATAGATAGATAGATAGATAGATAGATAGATAGATAGATAGATAGATAGATAGATAGATAGATAGATAGATAGATAGATAGATAGATAGATAGATAGATAGATAGATAGATAGATAGATAGATAGATAGATAGATAGATAGATAGATAGATAGATAGATAGATAGATAGATAGATAGATAGATAGATAGATAGATAGATAGATAGATAGATAGATAGATAGATAGATAGATAGATAGATAGATAGATAGATAGATAGATAGATAGATAGATAGATAGATAGATAGATAGATAGATAGATAGATAGATAGATAGATAGATAGATAGATAGATAGATAGATAGATAGATAGATAGATAGATAGATAGATAGATAGATAGATAGATAGATAGATAGATAGATAGATAGATAGATAGATAGATAGATAGATAGATAAGCTCTAATTTGAATTAGAGGACTTGGAAAGAAAGAGGTTCTTGGCCTGATGTCATATCTCTATACAGATCCTCATGCTGTAGTTACAGGTTTACAACTACATATTCCCACAATATCTTGAGTGATAAATCAAGGAAGTGAAGACACAATCCAAGTACCATAAGCATGGTATTTGTCACCTTTCATGATTTTGAGTGTCCCATCTTACAATTGAAGTAGCTGTTCAAACTAGTATTATGAGCATATTAACCATTTGAAGACTTTAGTAAGCATTTATTTAGCATCTCCTACACACAATTATACATTTTCAATGATTTTACATTTTTATAAACTTTGCATGAACAAATGTTTGCAACTAGAACTTTGTAATTGATGCTAATATTTTTGGTTTCCACTTGCCTACTTAACAATAATTTTTTCAAAGTTTGTCAATTGATTTTCATACTCCAAAGTCCTTAAAATAATGCTTTTGAGTGCTTGTATCTTACTAATGTGCCATGTGCTCTGCTTGTTTATCTTTCTCAAATTTGAAAAGCTTAATTTTCCATTGTTGCGTCCCATGCAACGGTCCCGCTTTTGTTTATTAGAGCACCTGCATTCTGGCGACGAATACTCCGCCATAGCCAAATTTTGAAATGAGAAGGTGTTCTCAATGAGTGTTCGGATCCAACCACTAGGGGGGAGAAGAAATGGCATCTTTTACGGGGTTTCAAACCTCGTGGAAAATAGACTTTTCTCATGCGAAGTTGTATTTTTTCCTTTAAAAAGTCGAAAAGTTTTTAGCACCCATTGAGGTGCTTGAAAGTGCAAATATGGACTCTCTCCTGTGAAAAAATAAGGAAAACAACAAGAATTTAGCCTTGAAAACGTTGTAAGAAATCAAGATGTTTCTCTCTCTTGTTAAAAGGGTTGGAGGAAAAACAACTAAGTTTGTTAAGAAACTAATCAAGCTTTGATCTTCCTATTAAAGTGGTGCTTGGATAAGGCCACCACTTTGGGCTAGAAAAAAGCGTTAATTGTATCCAAACACTGATTATGAACAAGCACTCTATTCATATTACTTCCCTTAGTTTTGGTGGTTGCAACTTTGCAGGTGCTTTTCCACTTGTGTTTCTAATTCATTAATTTGACACCTTTCAAGTTGATGAGTCAAAATGGGCAATGACAAAAAGCAATCGTTGATTGTACGCAAGCACTTGACCTTAATCAGGCTCATAATACACATTTTGGGCAAAAGGAGAGTGGGGGTGTGATTCTATCCAATTGTTTCTGCTACAAAGGTTGACATTAACCAAGAACCACTATAGAAAGTAAGATAGTGGAAACTATATAGTAGTAATTGGTTGGCTTATGACAATGAATATTTTAAAATTGGAGGAAAGATTGATTGGATAGGAAATCAACTAGTGTGAAGAAAACATCAATGGGTTTCTTATCTCTGAATGTCTAGATAGAGCAAATTTTAGTTGGCTTCTTTCCATAAATTAGGATTTCAATTGGTTGAAATGATTTATAAGGTTGATAAATATCAAAAAATTGGTACATAGAGTTGGATGAGTATGGATGGATAGGTGTGAATTTAGCGTAGAACTGGAGTATTGGACAACAATGGTAGTTTAGGATTTGGGGTTGAGTAGTTCTCTCCAAATGACGTCCCTTTGTTGCTAATGACTAGCCTCCTTCACAATTGCATACTCCTTGCGCTCTCCACTATTGCATCTCTTGCTTTGACAATCCTCCACCTTGCAACTCCTAATACTACAGCTTTTATTTTTTTAACCTTTTTGCTTTTGCAACTCATGCTCTTGCATCTTTGGCTTTAGTAGTTAAATGGAGTGTTTGTTTAAGATCAATGCTTGGACATGATCAATGTTTTTTTCCTAGACCAAGGCATTGACCTTATCCAAGCACCACTATACAACCAAAGTGGAGATAGTAGAATATCATGTGCTCAATAATTCTGCAATTTTTTCTACAAGTGAGAGTAAAAGCTCACATAATGAATACAAAATGGATGGTACTTGAAGAACATTGCAATTCACCATTAAATGCAAGTGCACACTACGCACAACAAATATGACCACAACATTCTTGCTTCAAGGAAACTTTGAGCAACATGTGCATTCAATATATATACAGAAATCTTGACGCACTACTTGGGATACACTAGGATTGTGGAGTTTTACTTGAAGATTGATAGTTTACAACCAATCAAACAAACCAACTACAAAAAGGCACTATAAACTACAAATCTTTTGTAAAGAAAGGAAAGTACCATTGCTAAGACTCTCCAGTACAAGAACTTGCACTCCATCAACCATTTTGCCAGTTTTGTGTGTTCATTGTCGCTAGAAAACTTGTCAAGTGTGTCCTTGGCTAGGGATGAAGCAGACACATCTATTTTGTTATTTTGGGCAATTTTTGGCCAAGATGGCCAAGCTATCCAATCTTGGAAAATAAGAAAAAAAATTGTTATGTTTCACCTTCATTGCATGACATGATTTTAAATTTGGTAATGTAACTATCCATGCTAAAATCAGGACGTGAACTAAGATTGGAACAATCATGTTACAGCATGGACTTTAGGTCTAGGCAACAATATGCTTGCATGAGGGCAAATACACAAAAGGACAACAACATTAGGTGGCAAGGTGCAAACATTTGCATATGGACACGTAGACAATGTTTGCACATGTCATAGCATCTTTGCCTAGAATTAAAATTGACGCCTAAATTATTGCGTTTTCATCACAACCCTACATCTATGCCCTTGCACATGAGCCAACACCTTGACTCCATGTTGACAATTATGTGTACGTTCAACATATAGCCATTTTCAAAGTAAATCCACGTCCACCTCTTCTTTCTTTTTTTGAAATCAAATATGGGTTCACTCCATTAAATAAGCGGGAGCTCAAGACAAACAGACATTTGGTCTAACATGACAAATTGACAATCCAAACATGACAACCCAAAGGCACATCACTGGTGACTTTGGCCACGTTGGTGGTGATGACCGTGACCTTTGTGACCGTGGGCCCTGTGACCGTGGGCCCTGTGACGGGCGCTAAATGGGGTCTCTGTCGAAGCAAGGCCTTTGGATTTCGAAGCTGCCAACTTTGAGCAACAGCTTCCATGCTCACCTCCAGGTCCATTTGAGGATTATTTGAGCTCAAGAGAAGGCCTCCCAATTTTGATACATCACCTTATTTATTTAGGAGAAGAATAGGTAAGGTATTTATACAAGGGTCTTTACTCTATTTTGTGTAAATTACTCAAATGTATCATGTTACATGACAAAAGGATTTGATGACCATGCAAAATAATATTATAACGTGATAATAAAAAATGCAAGGATCTCTAGTGGAACACAAGAATAAACTACAATTAGATTTCCCAATTGAATAAGGACACTCATCACACAAAGAGAATATAATATTGTAAAAAGAAATTATCCTCATGAAGTACTACGTAACAAGTTGCAAGCAGGTATAGGGCATTAGTCTCTTTTGATCTGAAAAAGGACACCACTTTTAAATGCTGTTGACCCCTCCAGCCACCTCTCTTGAGGGCCTTCTCTTGAGCTCATTTTTCCTCTAATGATAGTAAAAAGAGGTTCCACATTGTAGTTCCAATATTCCAACCTCGTTTTTTCTATCGCTTGTTTCACTAGACTGCACTCTCACATACTCAAATATTCCAAGTGTGGCTTACATGGACGTTAGCATGCACACACATTTTGTAAGAAATGTGAAGTTGAGCACAGATGTGAGGTAAGGTGGGAGGTCCATAAGTCAACCATTTAAGCCTACCTAACTCATCAATGATGGTAATAGATATCTAGAGGAACATGTTACTATTCCTAAATGGGGAATGCTTTTAGAACATGATTGCTTCTAGAGCCTCCTACAATAAGCTTATTTTTTCCAAAAAGGATAGGCAGTTAGTCATGATATCTTGAATTTTTCACAAGGCATCAATCATCACCCATGTTACTTTGGGCAAGTTTTGGTCCAAGGATTGAACTAGGTGTGAACCCCACAAATAGTTGATTTGATTCAATGTTGCATTTTATGGTTCTTGACCTAAAAGATTAAGAAACAAATTGTCATGTATTATCTTCACTATGTAACATGGTTTTTGATTTGACAACATGATTGTCCATGTTGAAAATGAGGGTTAGGTCGTTGACGTTTAGGGGTAGACGCAAGGTTGCATTAAACCCTAAACCCTAAACCCTAAACCCTAAACCTATGTCCCAATTGCTTGCGTCCTTGCACTGACCATGCAACTAAGCTCCATGTTCTTAATTCCGTGCCATGACTCCATGTTGGTAGCCACATTACAAGAAAAATGTCTAAATTGACAAATCCAAATTGACTTAAATGTGTCCAAAAATGACAAAAAAAACATTTGCAATGATAAAAAAAAATATTTGAATCAACATGTCCAAATGACAAAAAATGTCCAAATTGACACTGTTCCTTGTAATGCAATGTGTGTGACCAACATGTACAAAGTATGCCCATGTCTGTTTTTTTTATTGTATTTTGAAATCAATTATAAGTTGATGATATTGGACGGGAAAGAGCTCAATCAGACGGACAGACGGGTAGGTGAACAAATAATCCAATGTGACAACCACGGCATCACCATGTTCCTCAAAATGGTGAAATCTCCAGGAACTGATACTTTTTCTTTCTAGACAATCGTCTTAATCCTCAGACCTACTCCAGTTTTGGTTTCTACAGCTTTCTGCACACGAAATGAGCCATTCTTGGCACTCCCAGAGTCCTAGGAATGCCGTTCTAATGAGCACGACCATGGACTTCCAATAGGCCCCAGTTCATACCACATAAAATTCCTCTTAGACTGTAATAAAAATAGATAAAAATTCTGGTCCAGGGGGAGGTAGAGTGAGTTGCAAACCTGCGTTGGTTTGTGGAGTAAGGTAGAAGCACCCATAAGCATCAAAATAACCCCTCACCGCCCATGGTAATTTTGAGTATCTCAGAATTTGTTTGAAAGTGCACAAAATGTTAGCATTTTGATCAATCTTATCAATTTTATCTAAAGCGCAGCCGTACAAATTTAAAGTAGACATGTTGTAGATCACATAGGAAAAGAAATCACAACAATATCATTTATGGATTGAAAAATTATAATGTTTGATCATGAGGGTGTTAAAATTGCAAAAGTGATTTGAAGTCTTTCAATCCTAAAATTGAGGGTACCAAAAAAATAGAAGTCTATAAAGTGTAACGTGCATAACGCCAATCAATTTATGGCTTCTCAAAATCTATTCTACAATTTTTTAAATTGAATTTTTAATGTGATTTTTTCTCCAAGTTCTAGTGTAGTTGTTTCCAAGAAGAGCCTTCAACACTAGAAGAAGATTTGCAATGGACACCCTTGCACAAAATCTTGAATAGAAAAATTACTTTAATTCATTTTCAAAATCAGACTCTTGATGCTAAATCTAGACTTCAATAAGAATTTAAAAATAAAAATAATCACTAAAAAAATCTTAAAGAAAAGTTGCACATCTATAAATAAAATTTAGAGGGGCCCGATTTGGGTCCCTTGGGCGGTGAGGGGTTAAGGATTTTGGAGTAGGAAAATCAATTGATGAACTTCAAAAAAAGTATTGTCAAGTCAAGAAGAGGAAACCAAAAATATTGGCATCAATATCAAAGTTCCAATTGCAAGCTTTTGTTCACAAAGATTTCTCAAAGTCCAAAATCACTAAAACTATATGGTTTTGTGTAAGAGATGCTAAAAACAATGCTTATTGGTTTTTAAATAGTGAGATGGGACACTCAAAATTATCATGTTAGTCACCCAAGACCATCACTTCATCACCTATGACCATTTGTTTTTGTATTTGTCAATCATTAACAAAGCTAGGTGACGCCCATGGAGACATGACGGAAAGTGTTGCTACCATAACTTGGTTTTGACAACGTAGTTGCAAAGTTAGCCACAAAACATGTTCTCCTACACATTGTAGGAGACTTAAGGTAGCAGCACCCATAAATGTGAGGTCTCCATGGGCGTGACCTACATTTGCACCCATATCTTTGATTTTGATCCCATGACTAACAAATACAAAAAGATTGGTTATGGGTGACAAAGTAATGGTTTTGAGTGACAATGTAATGGTTCTGGGTGACAAGTGCATCCCATTTGAGTGACAATGGGTATGGAAGTAGGTTCAATGAATGGTGTTAAATAGTTTTGCAATACCACAAATAAATAAACAAAAAAGGTGAAGACACCATTCAAGTACTCTAAGCATGGTATTTTGTCACTTTTCATGACAGGTTTGGGTGTCCCATTTAACTATTTAAGTGACTATTCAAGCTAGTATTATGAGCGTATGAGCACAATGAAGACTTCGGTTGGCATCTTCTTTAGCATCTCCTACACACAACTATACATTTTCAATAATTTTGAACTTTGAAAAATCTTTGTGAACAAACGCTTACAATTGGAACTTTTTAAATTGATGCCAATATTTTTGATTTCCTCTTGCTTATTTATCAAAAAAATTCAAAGTTCATCAATTGGTTTTCTTACTCCAAAATCCTTAGTTTCACTCTCATAGGTGTTGCTACTTTTAGTATCGCCTATGCATACAAACCTCAAGTTTATTGAATTGGTGATACTTGGGAAACTAGCACTTCTGAAGCTCCTCATTGGAACCTTAGATCTACTAAGATTACTACCATCAAGACTAGGTTTCAAATGAACCCCTAAAAGTCGAGGAGGACAAAAATCGTGCTCCAGCCCTAAAAAATGATTTTGTGATTCAAAAAAAAGTTGTTTTTCATCTTATTTTTTTCAAAAGTGACCATAAACACATGGTCTATCATGAAAGGCAAAAAATTACTTCATGAGATGCATTCATATTTTCTTGTAACCCAAATTATGATAAGATTCAAAAACACGGTGTTAAGTCCCAAGCTGCCCTTCTTGCAAATTTCATGAGGGCACCAAGCACTGTTGACTTTTGCAAGTTTATAAAACAAAATTCTAATGGGTGGGCACTTGCTACGCCATTGTAAAAACCACTGTAGAAGGTAGCCACCCATCCGACGCTCAAGGGTTAAAAAAACATAGTTGTACAGTATACTGGAGAATTGTTGTGATTTAGAATATGATGTCATAACCCAAGATCGCAACAAGCACAGGAAAACCCCACATGATAAGCAACATTAAAGATTCAATTATGAATATCAAGCACTACTACCAGATAACGTTAATGAAAAGCAGAAAACCATAAAATCGACACTGCCAATAAATACAAAGTTTCATAAAGACAACAAGTAATTATCCATGTCCAAGGTAAGCATCGACACCAGCATGAGCAACAAAGAATGAAGGAGCAATATAACTGAGGACTATCAGCAACGAGAAGAGGAAGTCTTGGATATTACAAATGCACTGGAAGGGAGGTAATCAACTGCAGGGAGTATATTTGGTGATACCTCAAGATTGAAGCAAAACCTTGGGTATTGTATAAACACCATGAATCTACAGTCTTCGCAATGCTAAGCTTGAGAATGGCAATGAGAACAGCAACATTGGACCAACTGCTAGAACATGCAGTCCTGAATAATACAAGGAGATAATAAGACTGCTCCAAAAATGTCTTGTCTGCATTTGAATGAGGAGGCCTCACATGCAGCAACTTCACATTACGGGTCACATTTGTGCCATTTTAAAATGTCGAAAGAGAATATACCGATTATAAGCCGTGGTGATAGGCTAAGAATAATATTGATAACGAGTCCATTTCAGATGGCTGATTTGCTGTTACGCGTCTTCATCTCGTCTTCCTGAATTTGATCTTCACGCGCGTATGCGTTCATTCAATTAATGTTTCAGAATCTGTCTGTCCTGTTTCGCCCCAATTCTTCTCCTCAATTTTACTTTGTATGTCGATTCTCGGTCGACCTCCACGAGCTTATGTATAATGCCTTCAACAGTGTTTGTTTTTTAATCATATAAGGTGGATTGGTATAACTTCAGTTTTGAGTAGGAACTGAACCCGTGAGGCTAGCAGAATGTAGGCTTGGAAACCAGAGGGTTGGATAAGGCGGTGGCTTAGGAACGGTATTGATATATTTTACAGGTAAATAATATTTACTTGACAAGGTAAGACGGGTTTTGGAGGTCATTGCGACCATAATTGGAGGCTGTATCCACAAGTGATTTGAAGCAGGCTTGGAAGACAACTTGAAGTACGTATGGCATTTTTAGTTGTAGCTGTAGACACCCTTCTGAAGGCTGTTTCGGCTTTCCAATCCCCACTTCTTCCAGTGCACGAGCCTGCGCAAAAACTCCATAACCTGTGGAGTCACGCTACAATTTATTAGCGTGTGATAAAAGAAAATCATTACACACAAGACCCTCTCCGCAAAGATGGTTCTTAGAAGAACCGATCTAAATGAAAGTAGCAGATGTTAGAACGCATACCTCCGATGGGTCTTGGAGAGTCAATTTCGCACGAGTTGATTTGGGAATTGAAGATACCAAAATGCTGCAACCGTGCTTTGAACTATTGATCGTCTGATAACCAGAGGCATTACCAACAGTCAGTAGCGATAAATATATCTCAATTTCACATGTACTAGAGACAAGCAATTCACGTATATGCAGATCCATAAATTTCACAATGTAACCAAAAAAGCAGAACTAGTCCCTAAAGGAGCAACTTGCAAAAAAACCATGCATATCACGAACATCCACAATTTCCGGATTCACAACAATTCTAGTTGACAGCATACACAGTACAGAACGTAAGGAATGAAATACGGTAAATACCCTAAAAGCATCTTCGTCAGTCTTATCATCTCCAATATACAGAGGAAGGACATCGCTTGAGTCGTTGTATCCTGCAGATGAAATTCAACAAATGAGTGTCTCTAAATGAACTTGAGAAACTACTCAGAAATAGCAAAATAGCACATAGAACACCATATTAGGTAAATTGGGAAAAATGGAGGGACCATTTTGTACTCACCTTAATCTAACATACAGTAAATGTATGCATAGTTATAGCTCAAATTTGTAATTATTAGAAATTCTTGGAGGCAATCACTGAGACTTCACTATTATTCAAGGAAGTGCACGCTTGTTTTTTTGTAAAATGCTAAATTATACATAATGACAGAAATAGCGGAAGTCCCAGAATGTACTGTTTTTCCTAATTTACCTAATATGGTGTTATAGAGAAATAAATACATGACACGGTACAAAACAGAGTCTTTTAAAAAGGTATGGCTGGTCTCAGTGCTAGCCCTCACCTAGAGACTTGAGAAGGAAGTCCACTGCTTTGCCTTTATCCCATGAAATAGATGGACGAACCTCTAGAACCTGTCAGATACATGATACAAGTGTGTGTCAAAACTCTCTGCATTATCACATAAACGCATACTAATAATGTGACTACATGTACCAGTAAGCTAAAGGCCATGAGTAAAGTACCTTCCGGCCATTTGTCAAAATCAAAGTCGGAAAATCTTTCATAACATTGCCAACCAGTTCCGCAAGTGGCTCCCAATGCTGCACCACAATCGCAACAGGTCCACCAGATTTAGATTGAAATGAATATGTCTATTCACCAACTTTAAACCGTTCACAAATTTCAACTCAAGATAAGTGCAGTACAGCAAGAACTGTAATACGTGAAAACCAATGGCTATAAGTATAAGGTCATACACACTTCGGAAATGTACCTCCTCTTTCACTCGTCGAAAGTGAACAGTCACACAAAATTTGTTATGCTCCACCTTGGCGCCCTTGATCGACTTCGTGGCTTCGATCAAAGCATTACAGACCTGAGTAACCAAACACCTAAAATCAGGCCTACAAAGCAAAAGATGGTAGATTAAGGGAAGTTCAACCATCTAAAAATTATCAAAGCACACAACTGCTACAATGAATAGATTGAGAAAGATTTCTCAAGTCAAAGCATAAAATAAAGACCTTATTTATCAGTTCAAGATAATCACTGGCTGGCTGGAATAAAACAACATCGTTTCCCTGTAAACAAGAACAATAAAATTCAAAGTCAATATATGTTCACCGGCGTAAGATCTCCTACATATGGCCAGCTTCTTTAGAAGAAAAAAACACCAGCCGACATCAAAAAGCAAAAAATACAAGTACCAAACATAAGAAATTGCAAACAGTTGGCAGGTTATCAATGGCGCTTACCTTCTTGTCTCTACCTTTTGTTCCTTTCACCCGAAAACCATCCGAGCTATTTGCAGGTCCCATGATATCCATGCCATGACTTCCAGCGTAATATAATTCTGATAATTGAACAAACTCATACACCTGCTCCAGAAAAGAAGCAATCATAAGCATACTTTAAATGTTACCTTTTTTATACCCTTCTCCACACCCAAATTAACCCCAACTACAATTTCAAGACAGACTCTAAGCAAGGCAAGTAGTGCATTAGAGAGTTCAATACATCCCGCTCGTGTCCATGGGCTACTTCTAAAGCCGAACACCAGTCCCATGCCATCCTTACCTTAGGTCGAGATCTTCCACTGATCACCGCAGTAGGGAAGCAAGCTGCCAGCTCCTTCACAGTGGCTCGCATCTGTTGAACATCAAAAGCAAAGCTTCTACGATTTAGTCACATGTTGTTCTTGTTGCTTTCAAAACTTAATATATACAACAGATTTGGTAGAGTAATTCTTGACAGAGACACGGACCTCAGCTGACATGAAGGCTCGTTCAGGATCCTCCACAATCGGGGAAAGAGTACCATCATAGTCGAGAAACACCACAATTTGCTTCTTGTGCGAATGCTTGATCACTGTATCGAACGAACTCAGAGCTGACGGATGTTTTTCCTGCGATTGCCGAGGCGACTTCAATTAGCTTCACAGCACATGCTATATCACATTCATGATTTGATACAGCAAGTAATTGATATGAAATTGCATTTCGAAGGTAAGAAAAATGGCTTCCCGCCACTCTCAATCAACGCCAAAGCTCTACATGATATGAGGGGTTCTGCTAGGGATAGAATGCGAAGGTACTTACGAGCCAAGATTTATAAACAGCGTCTTCCAAACCGAAAGCTTCAGGAATATCGTCGTGGAGTGAGCGAACGTGAGGGGGTGACTGGGCCCTCATCGCATCGATCCATGCATGAGATGAACCCTTCTCGGTGTAAGGGCCATGCCTTTTCTGCAGGACGATAGGAACGGGTTTTGAGGAGACAGAGCTTGCATTCATAACTGATGGCTTTGAAGGGGAGGTAGACAGTAAAGAGGACACTGACAATGATGATCCGCACGAAGAGGGTGGAGCATCTGCGCAGACTGTTGAGCGCTTAGACCTAAGGGCCATTCCTCCCACGAAACTCTCTCCGAAATTAGGAAAACTTGCTCGCAGTAATCCTTCCCTGACTTCGAAATCTCCGTGGTATCTATCAAGACTACCACTAACCTCGCTCACTTTGAGAACCATGGCTGAAGCCGTCTACAGCTCTCAGTGCACAGATTTCTGAGAAGCCCTTTCAAATTAGGCCGCTCAACTACCTCAAATTTTCACCAATCTGCAGATGTGCTCTGGAACTCCGCAAAAGAACTGCTATCTCTCAACACTCTGCGCAGGTAGACGCTTCCTTGACTGTAAAGCTACTCCAGTAAGTTGAGATGAGTACGCTGATTTCGCGCTGCCACGCAACGGAAACAAACAAGGAACTCCTGGATCATTGAAGTTCAGAGAAGCTTAAATAGGGATGTATCTGCACTTATTAGTGGAACACGGCCACGATTAACTGCGGGATATTTGTGAAAAGTAGTCGCGGAATTTGCATGTTCTCGGATCTTTCACGCACCTGAATAGCACCTGTCGCACACGATACAAGAAAAAAAAGTCACATGTAAGCCACCACCATACAATGTGCCTGTTATTTACAATCAAAAAAGCAACATCATGCATCATGCTCTTACGGCCGCTTTTTTCTAGGGTTCTGCTCTAGTGAGCGTCATGTGATGCATCATTGACGTACATATGTACGAGCGACGAGATTTTAAGTGATGACGACTTTAGATGAAGAATTTGAGTTTAAGACGTAAAAGGTTACTAGTTCAATTGACAATATCATACGAAAACTGCCAGATCTTGCTAACCGCTGGATCGCCAAGCACACTGACGGACTTATCAAAGAGAATAACTAACTACTCATTCAGTTTCATCCCAGGTGGTGACATGTCGGATTCCGCACGATGAGGTGTTCCAATCAGGACGGACATCAATGCAGTTAACTAAAACAAACAACTGTGAACAAAGTCCAAACCCTGAAAACTTCACCAAATATGCGAAACAATACCTAATCGAAGCTTGAAAACTCAGTATCAAAACCGTGTAAAAAGCTAACTCGAACTAGACAACCATAGTTACCTTATATCAACATATACAGCTGCCAGACTATTCCATCTCCAAAAAATATCATGACTTAACTGTGAATCACGCAACTGGTAAAAGATATGCGACAACTACAGGCACGAAGGCAACAAAAAAAAGTGTAAATAAGAGAGAAGGCTAAATAAATTACTATTAAAACTCTCTTCGGTAGCTTATCATGATTATAAGTACGGAGAGGCCTGGAGGAAAGGTTCAAAACACAGAACAAAATGAGTGCATACCTACATAGAAAATGTCGAGTTCAAAATCGCGGCAAAGAACCGCGACACAAACACAAGCGATGACAGATCAAACTCGTACGAGCGAGAGTTCAACCACGAATTGTCTCAATCCTCCCACCAGTGGAGTTGGAGTCGTTGAGGCACAGACACCTCGCACAACTTAAACCACAGGCAAAGAAGGCGGTCAAGACTAACAAGGCTCCTCCAACCTTGCTGGCGCGTATTTATACTCACACACAACGATGTCCTAAGCAGGTGACACTGTGACAGACCTCAAAGAGCACGAGCCAAGCCCGCCATCGGAGTCAGTGCGCGTCAGTCACGTCAGAATTAGTCATAACCGGCGCTGCCTTTCCTGCAATGGCAGTAAGATTTAACTTGAAAGCTTAACTTACACTCTCACTCTCCACACACTGGAACTACAGTAGCAATCGCGCCGAAGTCACGCCAGCCAGCCAGCCACCCCTTCCCGAAATCGCGGTTGTCTGTGCTCCTCCCGAAGCAACCCGGCAGTCTCCGCCTCCTCCTCCTCTCACAAACAAATTCTTAACTCCTGCACGTCTTTCAATGCATGCACCTCTCTGGCTCCCTCTTAAGCTTAAACTTCCACCACCTCCGGCCTCGTCCGCGCTGACTGACGGCACAGCTCCCACCTACCCTGGCAATCTCAAAACACTCTCAAAAAACCTCCAAAAAACTTCCAAAAAATGTCCAAAAAAGCTCCAAAAACGTCCAAAAAACATCCAAAAACTTCTAAAAAACCTCCTCGAAATGCTTCGGAATATAATCGAGAGAAGCACTTCGATTCTTGCACAGTCAGCGATGAGAGAAGAATCTTCTTTGCGATGCTTGCTGTAAAGGCGCTGCCACAGGCGTCACAAGTTACGACGACGACGACGACGACGACGACGACGACGATGACGACTGGTCTGGTTCCCCGCCAACCCCGGCGGCTGGCGCTCTGAGTGCTGCTGGCAGGTTGAGAATGTTCTACTGTCGTAGATTGTACCGTGGGTCCCATCTTGGCCGTTGCTTACCGGCTGCTTGCCAGGTGGCGCTACGCTGTGTGAACGATTGTAGTTGCTTCTAGATCGTCGAGTTGGTGATTCGTTGCCACCCCCTGTGGTCCCTTACTGGCAAAGTGGCATTCCGTTTCGAAAGTAGGAATGTTCGTCCGGCGTAGATTGCATGGGTCCCGTCGCGTCGACTGTCCAACAGGTGTTTGCTAGGTGGCGCTTGGCTGCGCGGTCAATTTTGGTTAGGTCAAGGTTTGATTCAGTTTAACTAAAGTTAAGCTTAGTGCTAATTGGCTGGCTGCGTTGATGCTTCATTGCCATGATTGTAAGAGCATCTCCACCGCGGACTCAAGCACACACGTAACCGTGATTGTTGCGAGGGCAAGCAACGCTACTGCGCTCCGTGCACGCCAGAGTTCCGGATTGTCACGTTCACTCAACAATTAACGAGGAAGACTATTCCTTTTCATTTAGCGCAGGGGTTTGTCAGCTGTTTGCACCTCAGTGGTTGCCTAGTGGTTGCCGGGTGGTAATGCGTGAGCTGCATTGTGCGTGTTCGCTGAAAGACAAGACGGAACACTCTCGAAAAGTTTTTTTGAGTTCCTGGTTACGTCTATGGGGTGGAGATGCTCTAACGACTATGGTCCCAAGGCTATCAACTTGGGATTCATATTTTGAAGGGAAATCAATACCTTAACCTTTAAGCGCCCCATCGACAGTATACTGTCAATGGGCCCACAACTTCATCTCATTTAAAAAAAAATTTGTACGGTGAATACAGCCATGGTTAGTCCCCATCGGCAAAGAATGTAGTCCTTTTTCAAATCCTACGGTCATTTTTTTTGGATGTAATTTTCCAAGCTATGGTGGCCATTAAACCCCCCATTTTCTCCTAAATCCAAAACAATTCTGGGCGCTCAAGGGTTAAATCATGCTATTTGTTTGGATGTTTGTTTGTTTGTTTGTCACATTGAGATCTCTCGAACCATGTGTCTTTCCATCACATGCTTGATATTATTGGAAAGCTCTTGGCAAGGAGGGGTGCACAAGCTTGGTTTGGTGGCATTTAGACCTACGGTGGGAAAGTTATTGAATGAGGTAAGCTATTTTGTGAGCGTAGAACAGTGAGCCTATGAGCGGTGAGCCAAGATTTGATGAGCGGGAATCAATTTTGAGCTCAGAATTAGTGGAAAAACTTAAAAAACAACAATTTTTCAAGAATTGAATGTTTATAATGTGCAATTATAAGGTCCTATGTACACATTTATAGGTGAAATTTAATATTTTGACAAAAAAAATTACGCTCATGGCTAACGGCTCATGAATCCTTGCTCACGATTTAGCATTCCCCGATAGAGTACAAGTTTAATTAAAGTAAAATTTGGATGTCCACTTAAAAATAAAGTACAGTATAAGTTTGACCACGGGTGGCATGAGGAGATGGTATGGGGGGGGGGGAATTGGGCCAACGGCACAAGGCCACACTAGTATAGGATGATAGCAAAAGAGAGTATTCAAAAAAATGGGTTGATATTGAAAGCAAAGCTCAACAAAAAATCCCATTTTTTCCAATCAAAGCATTATTGAACATAAATCATTGCAAGAAAATTAATGAACTGTATGTAATTTTCAATGAACCTAGATAAAGATTTTCTAATTTTTGATTCTACAAGAAAACTTACAAAAAATTCTCAAAACCTTAACCCCAAATCACCTTAAACCTAGTTTATTCCCAAAACGGGCATTTCTTCGCAAATTAACGAATATGGTGTTAAGTGCAATCTTTGATAATAAGTGTGTGCATTCACATCTAATCTTGCAACTCACAAAATTTGAGATGAAACCGGGGCTTATGGAATTTTGTAAAAATTATCAAATAGCAACTACCTATTAAATAATGAGACTTTGTCATCACATGTTGTTTGATCAAATGTTATAATCTCTCATCTCTTGTGGTGAATTGTTCCCAAAATTTGCAAGCTATTTTCTAAGTAGATGTTCCACTATTTTCAATGGTCACTTTTTGTGGATCATTTGATTGAGTGAGATACAATGTATCAAAGTTGTTGGTTTCCAAAAACCCTGATTTTGGTGATAACGGCATGGGCGGTCAATGGTTAACGGAAGCCTGCTGTTGGGGCCACACATGCACAAAACTAGCAGTTTGAAATGGATGAAGAGTAACTTGTATTTTTGGAAAACTGGGAGACAAATACTTTTCCTTCTTTTCATCTATTGTTCACCTAAAGATAACCTCTCCACCATCTTAGAACATGAGGTTTGAGACACCGGTTTGTAAACTCTCAAAACTAACGTTTTTAAACAAACTAGAAAAACAGGCCCTTTGAAAGTCAAAGAATCTACTTTTCCAAAAACCTGTAACTTCGCTGCCTCCGCAACCTCCGCTCTTTGTTTTTACAAAATGTCTGTTTCTAACGCTTGCTATGGCCTGTGTGGCCCGGCCAAGATCTGGGAAGAACCAACGACTAGTTCAATGTTAGCTGATTGAAATGAGAAAAAACCGTTTGCAATTTATAAACTTTGGCTGCAAAACCGATCAAAAATCTTCAAAAAAATTACTTTTAGTATGAAATAGAAAAAATAACCAAAAGAGCTCCTTGATAAACTAATTCAATATAAGAATTGAAAAAAAATCTACCAAAAAATCTCAAATATTTCCTGAACCCTGTGCCCAGTCTTCAGTGATATTTTCCTTTCTCCCAAATGATTGAATCAAGGGGTGATTCAACAACAACCAACAAACATTGGCGGCTCCGCGGTTGTTGAAGCTGCAAAAGTACCATGGAACGAGGACTCTGGTTGGTGGAGAGCAATATCCTCCTGGAACCAGGAGTCCAGGAGTCCAGGACGTCTTCGTGGCTCATGCCCGACCGACATCCCCACCGGATTCTCGGCCATGGAGGCATGGACTCATGAAGTCATGGAGTCTGTACAAAGCCACGTGGCAGGACTTAGGGCCAGTTTCCTTGGAGATGGAGGGGTCCAATCTGGACGTCCAGCCTTCGATTTTGTAAAAGTCAAAATATATCATTAGAGGTTTTGGACTTAAAATTGGAGGTTACTTTCTGAACTATATGCATTCTGAACATGTCAAGACTTTTTCTTTGTTCTGCTTGGGTTAACATGGATGAGCTTTTGATTCCGGCCCCTTCATAGAAACTGGCTCTAACAATATGGGGAAGAGGCGATGGCACCGCTGCAGGACGGGCCAATCATTGGAGGAAAGCCAAACACAATAACATTGGCTCTAGAACTTTGGAACTTTGTAGCATTGGAACTTTGGTTGAGACACTTGGGACTCAACGTTTTTTTTATTGGCAAATTTTTGCCTAAATCTTATCTCAAAATCCTTGTGGCTACCACTACACTAAGAAATTATGCTCAAAAAATGGATGGAACTGCTATATTGAGCAAATATTGAGGCTAACACACGATCTGCTAGCTTTTGGTTAAAAGTAAACACGATATTTGTTAAATTGGGAAAAACAGAGGTACCATTTTTTACTCCACCTCAAACCCAAAAAGTTACTTTAAACCAGATTTGAAGGAATCAGATTTAGTCTGAGCCACTAAGAATTTTTACAGCGCAAATTCCTCCTCTTAGGTGAAAGCACATGTACCAAAAAAATGCTGCAAGCTTAGTTTGAGGTGATTTCCTCAAAATCCCAAAATGTACTCTTTTTCCCAATTTAACGAATATTGTGTTAGCAGCTTATAATAGTAAACTTGTTGTACAAACGTGCACACATCATTCATTCCTTCCAATATTAGCCAATTTTTTCTTACCTGCGCGCTTTCTAGGGTGCGAGTCGCTCTACGGCCTCTACCTTGGCAAAAACATTATTTTAGAAAAACACTGTTGGGACTGTGGAACTTTGGAATTGGAGGAGCAGGTTTCATGGAGATGGTCGGTTCCGCAACTGACAGTTTGCTGCAAACCAGGACCAGGAATTCAGATCTGTTTCTGCGTTGGGGGGTAAATAATGTCATACCCAGAAATAGGAGAGGTTGTTACTATCAGTCGGAGTCGGAGGAAGGATATTGGAGGAGTTCGGTCTTCGTTGCTTTAACCCAAACTTTAATGGCCGCTTTGCTTTACCCATGAAAATTTGGGGCCAATTCCCACCAAAATTTCAGCACAAATGGCCTCAAAATATGGTCTGTAAAATGGCCTAAAAAAACCCCTTAAAAACGGTCTAAAAAATGGTCTCAAAATATGGTCTAAAAGATGGTCTCAAAATATGGTCTAAAAGATGGTCTCAAAATATGGTCTAAAAGATGGTCTCAAAATATGGTCTAAAAGATGATCTCAAAATATGGTCTAAAAGATGGTCTCAAAATATGGTCTAAAAGATGGTCTCAAAATATGGTCTAAAAGATGGTCTCAAAATATGGTCTAAAAGATGGTCTCAAAATATGGTCTAAAAAATGATCTCAAAATATGGTCTAAAAGATGGTCTCAAAATATGGTCTAAAAGATGGTCTCAAAATATGGTCTAAAAGGTGGTCTCCAATAGTGATTGGGGAGAACCGACAGTTAGTGTAATGGCAGCTGGTTGAAATTGCAAAAAACCCGGTTGAAACTTGAAACTACTAGCTAAAAAACCAGTCCATTTTTTTAGAAATTCTAAATATAGTATGTTGATAGTAGAAATTTAGAAATTTTATAGAAAATAACCGGTGCATGTTAGTGTAAATCCGGTTGAAACTGGGAAATACCGAATTTCAACCAGTGAAGCTAAAATTTCTCCCCGAACACTAGTCTCATGCGCTCAATATATAAACAATATAATGAGGCCAATTCTTTTGTGAGATGCGTCTAAAGGTCTTAAAGTCAAAAAGTTGGGATTGTCTTTATAAGCTTTTGAGGATATCAGTAAAGATGGAAGGAAGAAAGAGACCAAGTATAGTTGTTTATCATTTCTATTTAATACTAGATTTTTGACCTATTTGAAAAAAATCATTTGTTTAAATGATTGTATTTGAAATTTTCTATTAGAGAGGGGAGTGGGATAGGAAAAGGCAAGGAAAGGGAGGGTGAAAAGTCATACAAAATTTGAGGAAGAGGAAAAGGTAGGGAAAGGAAGGGTGAAAAGGGAAGGCAAAGAGGAACAAGTTTAACAATTTGAACAAGAGAAATTGAGGAAAGAAAAATAAAAGTCACGTGAAAAAGCGCGGACAAGGAATATTTGTTCACATTGAAATTGAAATAGATTGAAATTTATAGTGGAAATAATCAAAGAACTATTCATAAGCTGCCATAGAAAGTCAAAAACCAAACCAACTCCATTCCTCTAGACGCAATCACATAATGTTTAGTATTTTACTAGCATTGTCAAAAACTTGGATATTTTTTGCACAAGAATTAAGGAGATGTTCATTTTATGTTCCCCAAGTCTCACTCAATCTTGAAAATCTAATCAGTTGAGAGTTGCAAGTTGGGTGCTTATAGTTTCATTCTATTTTCAAAATCCTAAGTTTGTGTTGTTTAAGAAATGTAGCACCTTTTGGAAATTTGGCCCCTGAAAAAGTAGAATTTCCCTTCGATAGCTGAATTCAACTTATAAAGGTCCTAGGGTCCATTGCAAAGACAAGGATTGTTTTCAAATGCTTACAATAGGAGATTTATGAAATAGATAAAATACATTCAAGTATGTTTAGAAAGCAATTCTTCAACCATGTGACAAGTTTAATCATTGGGCACTTCATGCTTTGTGTGCTAGTCTCAATTGATTTATGTAGATAATTAGTCCATTTCAATTGCATCAGGTTTATTTTTTAGATGGAAGAAAAAACAAAACTTGAAAAAACAAGGATCTTATGTTTAGGATTTTTTAGGCTAGAATTTGTTTTGCCTCACATTACAAGGGATTTGGACCCCCAAAGAGGCTCCTTCCCCCAAATTCATGGGAACTTTGGGAACACCTTCCACATGGGCAGTTTGCAGCAGTATGACATGGCATTGAGGGTGACCACGTTAGTTAGTACTATTTTATTGAAGAAAAAAAGTCAAAAAAAAAATTATTTTAAAAAACAATAATATATATTTTTTTTTTTGACGACTAGCACGGGATGATTCCCATCATTGGAAACAGCCAAACTCACAACCCCTTCTTAGGTCCAAATCTTTCCTAATGAGAGCTCTAGATTTACATGCTTCCTCCTCCCATGCACTCTTAGGGAAATAGGGATCAACGACAACAAAAGAACTATCATGGAATTCAAATCTTAAATAAAACACAAAGTCGACACTTTTATCACTTGGAATTATGGTAGGCCAACTATTTTCTAGTTTTTGCACGTGAAAGTCCTAATATGAAATTGGAGTGTCAAAAAAATCCTCCTTCCCAAAGATTTGGGTATCTTAATTATTCTTTGTTAACCCTTGAAGGGCTCTTGGGCTCTCAAGCTACGATATTAAATACAATCGCAACCAATATTCAAAAGTTTGAATCAACTAGAAATTAAGTGTTACAATCATACATATTGAAGGGTTGTAAGATGGTGGGTGCATAATTTTTTTTGGAAAATTCTCAAAGCAACTCAAATACGTTTGTACATACGGCCATATGTACGACAGCAAAGGGCTTTTGTGACATTCACGGGTTAAGAGCCCTCTCTTAGTTGTTGTGATTTGTCAAATTGTTTGATTGCATTTCAAATATTCAATTAGAAACTACGTCATTTACAAAATGGGAATTGATATGTGTATCACACCATTTCAATTACTGTACCACATCCTAGAGTAAATTTTAGATTTCTATCATCACAAAGCTAAATTTGAGAATTTGGAATTCAAATTTGGACTTAGAGACCATGATTTAGTCTAGAACCATAAAAAAAAGTTGCAATTCAACAACACCCAATGAAAAAGTTTAGTTAGGGAGAAAAGTGTTACTTTTACTTTTGTTTGTAAAAAAGATAAACTTTTTCATTGGATGTTGTTGAATTGCAACTTTTTTTTGGTTTTAGATTAAATCATGGTCTCTTAGTCCAAATCTAAATTCCAAATTCTCAAATTCAGCTTTTTGATGGTAGAATTCTAAAATTTACTTTAAGGGTGTCGTAAAGTAATTGAAAGGGTGTGTGGTACACATGTCAAATCCCTTACAAAATCACACAGAAAGCAAATAAAACACATGTATAGGCATGTCAAGTTTGCTCTTCTCACTAGACTAGCAAATTTGGCAAAGAATTTCATACTACAAACAATTTATTTTGGTGTACCACATTCAGATATTTTTGTAATATATCTTTTTGTCCCTTTCCAAACCAATAAAGATAGTTTCCGGCCTTTGACCAAAGACTCAATCGGGACTTGATTGGGACTTGCAAATTTGGAACTTGATTGGGACCACATTGAGACTTGATTTGGACTTGATTGGTACTTGTGATTTGAGATATGATTGGGACACGATTGGGACTTGCGATTTGAGACATAATGAGGGCTTGCACAGTTGAAACTTGATTTAGGACTTGTAGAGTTGGGATTTGATATAGGACTTTTAGAGTTGGGGCTTGATTTAGGACTTATAGAGTTGGGACTTGATCTAAGACTTGTAAAGCTGGGATTTGATATAGGACTTGTAGAGTTGAGGTTTGATCTAGGACTTGTAGAGTTGGGACTTGATCTAGGACTTGTAGAGAGACTTCCAACATAGTGTGAGCAACCCCTAAACTACATGTTTCCATAGCTTGCAAACTGAGCTTGTATTAACCCCTAAAGGCCCAAGGAACCTACTTTGGGCTTTATGAGAACTCGGGCAGGCTCTATTGACTTCATAATTTGGAATTTTTTCATGATTTTTTTAGGATGGATGCTACTCATCATAATCTACATGTGAAGCTTTATTTCAAGTCATTCCAATTAGTATTGCAAAAGTTATAAGGTTTTTTCAATTTCAATGTCAAACCGGGCAGCAAAAAATATATTCCAATTTTTTAAATTTTTTTATAGAATTGTATAGATTGATACCTACTCAAAATAAATAGAATCACTCAATTCCAAATAATGAGGTAGGTTTCTTTTGCGGGCAATGAAGGTAGGAAGAGGGTAGAAAAAACATATAAAGTTAATTTTTACTTTCAACTTTGAAAAATTACAAAATAAAATTGAAAAATAAAGTTACGAATTGTCTATTAGAGCATTCTCACCATTGGGATTAACAGTTGTCAAATTCTTCCAAAACTTATTAGCATATTAGTTATATCTTTCATTCATCAATACCTTTCACTTTACAATTTTTGTAAAAATGAATCCAATTTTTTTTTGGTTCATTTTTTTATGTATGCTTTCAACCCATTTTTCGACATATTGCAAAAATTGCACAAGAAATACAACATATGTGTTTTTTTCTAAACAATTTGAAAATCAAAACTTCACCTTTTGGAAGGACTAGAAAAACCTACATTTTGAAATTTAGGCACATTGATCTTGCAATTGGTGGGGATGTTCATTCTAAAATTTTGGGACAATGTACTTGTGCAAGTCAACCAAAGGATCCTACGGTTGGATTTGTTAAAAAATAAATTTCAATGAAGATTTTGACCCTAGTTTGGGGACTAGTATTTTGAAGCAGTTTTGGGCCTCTAACATAACATTCAGTAGCAGTCAACCTGACTATCCTCCCTCCAACTGAAGAGTGGAATATTCTACACTCTTTCATCTAGCTGGATGAAAGAGTGTGAAAAATTCCACACCCATCAGTAGTTAAGAGGACACTTGGCTGAATTTTTCAGAGAGTTTATGAAAGAGAGGCTCAGTTTAGTGCACATATGTTGATGTGGGGGCCAGCCATGTCAGAAAAATTAAAAAATTATTATTATTATTTTTTATCATGATGAAGTTCGTGAATGATACCTGCAAAGAAGAAAAGGCAGCCTCTCTTCAGGCTACTGAATGTTATGAAACACAAAAGAATTTTAGGGGTTAACATGGGGAACGATTATTTGTTTGTGCCCTTTGTTCGTACACTTGATAGCATAACAATAACACTGTAACTGCATGTTGGTAACAAGGGCGTAACTTCTGCAAGGCTGGAGGTTTGCATAAATTTGAAGAAAGGAATTTCAGGAGCATATTTAGAACAATAAATACTGGGTCAAGCCCCCCCCCCCCCAATGGCATTGCTTGGCTTGTGCTTCACTTTGAACCAAGCATGCAGCTGACTTTTCTGCAAATTTACAGGTAGTGTGATTGGCAAGGTGCTGAATTCCGTTGATTTTAAAACTAGTATCAACTGACGAGTTGTTAATTTCCATTGAAATATTCATTCTGATATGTCACAATTATTGTTGAAATAGGAAAGTACAAAATAAAATAAAATAATCCTTAGAATGATTTGAGGACCCAACCCTACAGCTGTTGCTCTTGCCTTGGGTATAATTCCAAATTAGTTGAGTTCTTATATCACACCATTTTACTTACCTCTATTGTAAAACATGAAGTCTATGTTTTTCACCCGGAAATTAAAATTTTCTGTTAACGTCAAAAATTTGAAATTATCAATTAAAGAGGGGGGAGGGATAGGAAAAGGCATAGAAAGGGAGGGTGAAAGCAAAAAGAGGAACAAGTTGAATTTAAAAAATTGCAAAAAAAAAAAAAAGATGGCAAGAAAGCGCAAACAAGGCATACTTGTACTCCATCAAAATTCTAAAGTCTATTGTGAGACTTCTTATAACAGTTTCACATGTGTGTAGAATTATAGGGTTCAAATCACACCATAATGCCAAGTTTGTAGTATCCCTTTATTTGTATTAACAAGAATTGTGTTTGTAGGATAAAATATATAAACACTTCAATCAAAAATCTATGCTTCACTAAGTACCCTTCAACTATTAGAGGATTTATTTGTATTTTTTAATCAGCAAAACCTTACAAATCCAAGAGTTCCATATTTTTATTAAAGAATGAGACAATGGTGTTCAAAGATGAAGGGATAAGACAACCATGACACTATTTCATCAACTAGTAACCCCTAAAGGATCAAGCCCTTTATTTTGTGAAAGCACTACAAGGAAATTATGGTTGAATTTACAAAAAGTTGACAAAGATTGTCACCTAATCTACATTATACTATAGATTAGGTCACAATCTTTATCAACTTTTTGTAAATTCAACCATGGTTTCCTTGTAGTGAAGTCACTAAAAACTACCACTTTTACAAGAATGAGTAGAAAGGTAGGATTTTTTTTTACAAAAACCCAACTGTAAGATCTTGCCCTAGACTATGGGAGGTACTTGTGGGAACAAAATAAACCATTCTAGATCTGGAGGAGTGAGATATTGATACGTGAAGTGAAAAAAAAAGTTTTTCCTTGTTGCCCAAATATTTCAAGAGCCTTTGACCACTCCTAAATCAAAAATTTGCTTTACGCAAAGTTGATGTTCATTTTTTCCATGTAGAAGACTTGGTTAGGTAAGTGTGGGAGAATTTCCAAATGAATTGGAGGTGTGAATCATACTTTCTAAAATTTTGCAATGTCGTAAGACCATGAAATTTGCATATACAGTAGGCAAAATTGGAGGATTTATGTAAAATTTAGAAATCTTTATTGTTTTGATCCAAATGGTGAAAACTAATAAATCTTAATCTACTACAACTTGGAAGAAAAAGAAAGTCAAAAAACAAAAACGCAAAGAGCTTAAAAAAGTAAAGCATCAAATTTTACAAGGGGCAAAAGGAATGGAGGTTTGGGAGTCCCATACCTACTAGCAAACTAAAATTTCTCACTTAACAATCAAAATTAAATGATTCAAAGCTTCCCACATATACGTAAATCTAAAGAATCAATTTTGTGATTTTTTTTTCAAAAAATACAATTGTTAAAAAAGTTTTTGGGTTGCCTAGCCTCCCCCGGTTTCCAAAACTTCATGCATAACTTCTTCAATAAATGTCAATATGAACAAAAAATTAGATACCCATGTAGATCTTTGAATTCCCCATCTTTCATAAATGTTTCAAAAAATTACACAAAGTAGTTTAGCCATAAGTACATGCCCAAAATCCCATTTGTCCCCCTAGGGGACAATGGTTCTTTATGGGTTAAAAATATTTCATGACTAACAAACCTACTCTTGATTATTATTTTTGAAATTAGGTTATAACTACAAATTCAAATGCTCTTAGTGTGTATTAGAAACTTGGCAAAAACATACAATAATGCTATTGATTCTCTTGATTTTCATACTTGTATTGTTCTGCAATGATTTCTTATGATGATAAAATTGAAAAGCTTCTCATAAATAGTTGAACTTCCAAGACTTATAAATTTTACATGGTACAAATACAAGTGCTGATACCCATCAACATAGTCTATACTCTATACACTTCATAGAAAATTCTTCAAGCTAGGTGCACTTTTAAACCATTGCTTAGAATCTAAATTTGATTAGCTAAACCTAAAAATAAGGGTTTGATTTTTAATTCTAAAAAATCAAAGAGATCTAGTGTGTGAATACAAACATTTAAATAAAATAAAAAAAACTTTGAGGCCGTAGATGAATGTTTTCGTGATATAATATTGCAATATGGTATCATGAGATATACAAACAAGTCCTAATTACTCGCCTAATTAATCTGGGTAAATATTCAACGTCCAAATGGTCATGCTTTGTTGTTGAATGACGAGTTGATAGTTCAAATTTCAAGAAGTGTCAATATATGTAATGATATTCTATTCGAAAGAAAAATTTAATGTAATTTTTAAACTCTAACGTTCATTGATAATTTGAGGCTATTAATTGCCCCTAACTCTCTAAGACACCCTTTTCTAAAGCAATGCTAAATAATATGAATTCCTCTATTCCTTTCAATTCTTATATCTACTTATGGATCCAACCAAAAAAAAACGTCTTTGTAACATTCTATAAACCAAAAGTTGATCAGCTTATCTATAAATATACAAATTTTGGATACAAGTCTTTTTCAATATCTTTAAAAGGAAAGTCACATCTCAAGTTTCGTAATAAAAAGTGTGTATATGTCTTGTAAATTGAGGAGATTGCTTTTATTTTGAATAAACAAGTTTGTCACAGAAGAAGTAATTTCTACAATGTAAGCCTCAATATTATTATTATTTTAAATGTTATATGGAGGGCGGTGTGTAGGAAACACAATGCAGACGGTTTTAAATAAAACTAATTAATTGTCAAACCCTACAATATTAAAAAAATTATGAAAGTTTAAAATTATCATCGGGAGATTGATTTTGGGAACAGAGGGCCTGAGGGGGAGGGGGACACGAGGGGTCAGTTCATTCTGACCCGGGCACCCGGCCCCCTTCAGAATTAAATTAGCAGGTGTAATTACCAGAGGAACTCATTAAAAAGCTGCAAGTCGTTGCTGAAATGTAACTGGCTCCCATAGACTAGGAGAGAACATGTTCCCTAAAGTTCTCTGCTCATCCCTTCAGTTTCCTTCCGTTCCCTGCCGTTCCCTCACTTCCCTGCCATGGAGGGGAACTTGGCTAGTATTGCTTATTCTTTTCGGCGTCCCGTGAGTCCGAGTTCATACAAAAGCACACAAGTTATTTCAGTCACTGTGGTACACTGAGTATTGCGTTTAGGTTGCCCCACAATAATTTTTCGACATTTCACACTATATAAATATTTACTGCTGCTACACTGTTTTCATCAAAAATTACTGCAACAAAACAAATTGTTCTAAAAGGGTTTATCATCAACTATGAAATTGAAAAAAGACAAACTAGTGGCTTTCAAGACATAAACCATGTGAAATCTAAATATTTGGTGAGTTGCATGGGCTTCCAAGTGACCAAGTGATGAGTCATGAGGTAACTTACTTGGGTAAGGCAACCTAAATGCAATATTTAGTGTAGTGAAAAAGAGTGAGCTTAGAGAATTGCGATCATTTTCAATAAAAGAGTTTTTGTTGAGGTCTATTAATTAGAGTGGCAATTTGAGTGTGAAGTTCGTTAGACAATGAGTGACTTAACCCCTAAGCACCCTGCAGCCCCAAATTTTGCCTCTCACAATTGAAAAACTTCTATGTTCGACTATTATAATCTTTTCATCAATATTGACAAATCATGTGTCCTTTTTTCTTGTACTTTTGTGCCTATGTCCCCTACCAATCAATACGGCTAGATTTTATGGATCTCGTTTGTCATGACATATTAGTTGGATTGAATGTGACTAGGTCTGCATTTTGGTGACATGGGCGCTTAGGGGTTAAGTATAGCAATGACAAGTTGACTACTGTAAAAAAAAGAGTCTAAGGATTGATATGTAACATATTTGTGAGAACTGGATTAAAACATGGGGATTGATATGTGCACACCTAGGGATTGATATATATGCATCTGAGGTAGATTTTAGATATTTACCATCAACAACTTGAATTTATAAAATTTTGAATTTAGATTTGGATTAAGAGACCTTGATTTAGTCAAGAAGTACAAAGGTGTTTACAATTGAACAATGCTTAGTGAGAAAATTTAGCTTGGGGCATAATTATTACTTTTACCCTTGTTTGTAAACAAAGCTAAACTTTTCCACTAGGTGTTGTTTAATTGTAACCTCTTTTGTAGTTTTAGAGTAAACCAAGGTCTCTAAATCCAAATCTAAATTCAAATTTTTCCAAACTCAAGTGTTGATGGTAAATATCTAAAATGTACCTCCAGTGTGTACGCACATATCAAACTTGTGGTGTGCATATATCAAACCCCCGGGTGTGCATATATCAAACCCCCGGGTGTGCATATATCAAACCCCCGGGTGTGCATGTATCAAACCCCCGGGTGTGCATATATCAAACCCCCAGGTGTGCATATATCAAACCCCCGGGTGTGCATATATCAAACCGCATGTGCGCACATATCAATTTCCGTAAAACAAAAGAACTTTTGTATTGGTAACTTATTATTTAAAATGGAAAAATTGACCATGTGAGGCTTGCTGTTGTTTTGAGTAGTCAAGTTGTCTTACCAATTGAGTGTGTGTTTTCATAAAAAATTATGACAGCTAGTGATTGGCATATCAGTAACTCAAAAACGAATTATCATTGTGAGTTAAGTTCTTTTTGCTGTGAAGTTTGTGAAGTTTGTAATAGATCATTTGTCAGTGAACAATTTAAGAGCGTGTCAAATTGATAAGGATTGATTGATAAGTATATGTTGCATTTAGCAAAGTCTACTTACTGTGAAAAATTATAATCAAAATTAAAGATTGGCAAAGCATAGTTAGTCACGTGACAATGAATTGTGATACAACAAATACAGTAGACAAAAGGGTAAACTCGTTAAAGATGATTAAGTATAACGCAATACGGTATGACCAGATTGACTTGCAAATATTGTTTTGGATATAAGAAAAAACACGTGGCTATTTGCTTGGAGCTAATTGCTGCCAGAATGACAAATGACAACTTGATACTTTGGGATCACTAGACAAATTGATTTAGGTTATTATTTGATTGAGCATTCAAAATTAGTAATTATGATAACAAATAGTAATTGAATAAACAAGGACATGTTTAAAAGGACATGTTTAAATTAAAAGGATGAAATGAAAAAACTATATATATATATATACATATATAGTATATTTGTATATTTGTATATTGACTACTTGTTGGGCTTGCACAAGCACTTGATTACTAACCAATCAAACAAATTGACTTTAAGTCTTTGAAATTTAGGATAAGACAAGAACAACGTTCACTAACATGCATTCTTTTGAGATGGATTGGCTGTTAGACTAGGACAAATAACTAGTCTTATAAAATCAACAAAAGTAAATTTCAGTTTTTAGATATAAAAACAAACGTCTTTTTTATCTCATACCAAATGATAGATGATATGACCTCCACCTAAGAAGCTCATGTAGATAATTTCTTGAATTTGTTCCTAAACAACTTCACACTACATAGCACTAAATGTTCCCTTTTTTAACTTATTTTTCCCTAAGCATAAAAATTTGTAGTTGTAAGCCGTTGCAAGATACAATGGACATGTTCTTTAAGAAGAAATCTCTGTTTTCTGAAAACTAAAAGATAATAATAGAATAATCATGAAACGTGAGCACTTGAACATTTATGTACCAAGCTTTCAACTCTTGAATAAGAAACGGATGAAAACAAATCCCATGCATATCATTTTTTTATTTTCATTCATCCATGTTGAATTATATTAGTTTGTTAGTTTTTTGAAATATGAATTATAGATCTCCAAAAAGATCTCAATATTTATTCAATGATTTAATAAGTACATGTGCGTTTCACTTCAAATAATCACCTTTTCTAATTCAAAAAATGGCCCTTCAAATATGATTTTGAAAAAGTGAGTAAATCACACAAAAATCCAACGAGGGCAATTATAACTTAACAATGAAAATTAAATAAAATATTTATAAAAAAATCGTTAGATTTAGTCTATTTAGAAATAATTTTGAATGGTTGGTTTCAAATCTCAGATGTGAACATTGGGTGAGTGTAATTGTTAATCAAATCAAATGGATATGATTTGCAAGTCATAGTCTAAACTTTTCAAGCTTTTACATGAAGGTCGTCATTAGTTGTTCTTCTTGACTGTACTTTCTAACACATTTTGCAAGTTATTTGAAATCTAGAGTATCCCATTATCCGTAAGGAATGAACATTGGGCTTGATTTATGTACCCCTTTCACCACTTGAATTGAAAAAAAATTCTTCTTACCACAAAACTTCCTAAGATTACAAAACCATTCAATTTTTTTAATTGAGCAAATCAAAATCAAGGTTGGGGCATTTTTGAGGCTATAACTCATTGCTGCAAATCATAAGTTATCAACATACACTCTTACGTGTTTAAATTACATTAATTATGGAACTATGGCATTTAACCCCTGAACGCCCCCATAGGACCAAAATGGTTTTCACATGATTTCACAGGCATGTTTGAGGTATTGGATATTATTTTTTTGACCATGTTGTAAATTTCAATTATCAAGGTATTCAAGTGGTGCATGCAAGTGGAGTAATGGGATGGCAAGTTAAATGTTTTGCAAGTGTTTCAAGAGTCTTAATTGGGTGAAACACCACATGGGGAGTGGTGGCTAACAATGTTTTACAAGTTGCTATTGATCAATATACCTTGCAAGCTTCCTTGTGTGTGCTTTGTGGTAGCCAGAAATATGTTCGCAAGGGTTCAAACATGTTCTAAACCCTTATTGTGCCAACCTTCACTAATTGTGCCAGTTATTGATTTTTGTGCAATAGCAATTTGAAACCCTAAAACTTGACACAAAAATAAGTGCAATCTTCCATAATTTATAAGTGTGTGCTTTCACATCTAATCTTGTTGCTCACAAAATTTCAGATGAATCAGGGGCTTATAGAATTTTGTAAAAATTGATTAATAGCAACTACCTGCCAAAAATGAGGTTTTGCCATTAGATGTTGTTTGATCAAATGTTATAATCTCTCATCTCCCAAGATCAATTGTTCCCGAATTTTGCAAGCCATTTTCTAAGAAATTGTTTTACTATTTTCAATGTCACTTTTTGTGAATCATCCAATTGACTAACTGATAAGGTGCTTCAAAGTTGTAGGTCTCCTAAAACCTTGATTTTGTTGAAATGGCATGGAGGCTTAGGGGTTAACATCATGTCAATGCAAAACAAAGTGCAAATTTATAGAATGGACATTAAATGAAAAATTCAACCTTTGAAAAGTCAATACATTCTTAATATTTTGCACAAAGATTTTTAAGGGATTGAAGAGATAATGCCATATTCAACTAAATATGAATTGTTTGTGTGAATATGGAATGTAGAAGTTTTGAATTTATCAAAGAATATTTGAATGTAACAACATCCAAAGGAAGATCATGGCACAAACATCGACTGGTCACTTATCTAGAGATCTCTTCATGCAAAGTGCTAACGCGACAATGAATAAGGACCACTTCAAATTTCTCTTTGCGTCACAAGGCTAGGGTTTGTTAATTGTGGAATCTACAAAGTTTTTTTTCAGGCAAATGTGGCATTCCAACAAGTTCATACATAATTCTATTGTAATCACACAGAATCATACATCAACCACGTGGTAAAATTAAAAAACAAAAAGATACAAAGATTGAAACATAGATTTAGCCTTAGCAACAAAATAGTTTTAGGAAATTAAATTTTTATAATAGACCAATTTGTTCTAATTGGAAATATTGTATTCTTTTGCAAATGAAAGAATCACCAGCAATCAGAAGGTCAAGTACCTTGGCAACGGTTTTAATTAGAAAAATATATGAGTTTGTTAGTTAGTTTCATTTTTAGAGATTCTTTTTCAATAATTGGGCCAGAGATGAAGCGTTTGTTTCTGTCTTTGAAGGCAAGGCTAAGTAAAGCAATTGGTCTCTTCAATTATTTGAATTTTACTAGGTGCTCTCCTTCGCGTCCTACCTGTAATGGCATGACTCAGTATATTTTAATTTTGTAGCTATTCAATGAAAATGCTTTCATTTGCCTTTAAAAAAATACTGAAATTCATACATCAGTCAATACAAACTCCAAGTCATATCTGCTGTTCGCCATACTTTAGTAAACTTGAAGTTGGTGTGTTGACATTGAGGTGGGTTCCACACAGGAAACTAATTTTTTTAACAATTTTTCACATCACTAGAAAAACAAGGTAAAGGACAAAACTAAAAGTGGAACCTTAAATTCAAATAAGGTAGGAGGCTCTAATTCGGAGCAGGTTCTAAAATGGAGTATCTCCTTAAATGTACTCTCTTTGTACATGTTGTTTTTCATAGTCCTTCAACAATGTATAAGTCATGTACATTTGAGGAGGTGTTCCTTTTTCAAACCCTATAGCCTTTTCATTTCAAATATTCATGTCTAATTCCACAAAGTTGTAGAAAATATGAAACAACTTAGGTTAGATGCCAATTCTTCTTGTCTTTCAAGGAAATTTTACTGAAAATTATTTCAAGGAGTTTCACCTACCCAAAATTCATTTTCAACCCTTAGATGCTCCATTTATGAGCCTCCTACCTTATCTTCATTTTAAGCTTCCCACCTTGTATCTAATGTTCTGCAACTCCAAAGCTAAATTTCATTGGGATATGAACTTTATAAGATGTATTTAATTCAGTTTGCTATGAAATGCTTTATCGAGATCATTCATTTTTAGGAAATACAAGTGGAAACTAGACATAGAAATATTGGATGGATAAAAAAATCCAACATTTGCATATATAAGTATGCCTTGCACATGCTTTGTGCCTTATTTTTTAGGTTTGTGGAGGACTTTTCTAGTGACTTTTTCATCCTTCTTCCATTGTTTATTCCTCCCTTTCCCCATTGAATTTTCAAAAAAAACACACCCTCCCTTTATGTGCCTTTTCCTCTCCCTCCTTTTTTGAATTTGAAAATCTGGATGGCATACAAACACCCAATGCTTTATAGTAGAAAATTTGAAATCATGGTATTAATAGAGGATTTGGGTATTACGTGACAACCCACGCTTCATACTATAGGTGAGACGTACTTAAGTTCATGCATCATCCAAAACATTGGTTCCTAAGACAATTGGAGGTGAAAGGGTAAAAATATTAGAATAATGTCAATCTACTTCAAAAATACTAACTCCCTAATTCTACAAATCATTAGAAAATAATTGCTAAAATATCTTGGGTGGGTGTAGGAAGTGATGGAAGATACCATCTCAATTATATTGTTTGATTAATCTTGACTTTCCATGGATGCCAGTGGAGTCACCGGCTTAGTTGCAATATGGTATAACTCAAGATTACTCAATGACACTTTTGTGCCTCAAATTTCTTAATTAAGATAGGAGGCTCTAATATAGTTCACAAGTTTTAATTGTGTTTGTTTTTAGGAATAAGTGACATGTTCTTTCAAATATCTATAATTGTTATTGATGAGTTAGGTGGACTTAGCTACATTCCTAAAAACAAACACAATTAGAACCTCTGAACCCAATTAAAGCCTCGATCCTACCTTAGTCTATTATGAGTTGATTTGAGCAAAGAGAGATGACAGGGACCACTTTGTTGATCTTCATCAAATTATTGACCTTCCAAATACCTTGGACCCAAGTGGCACTACCTCAATCACCTTCTTTTCAATTTCATTCTTATTTAAAGTTAATAAATTTTTAATGAAGTTCCAAAAAAGCGCAATTCTTGTGGGGTCTGTAGAACAGTTGTGGCCATAACTTCATGGCTTTGGCCTAGTATACCATGAGGTGGTCATGAATTTGAACTCTAGTTTTGGTCAAGTGCTTACCATCATGATACATCCAATTATAACGGGGTCAAATAACCTTGTTGTGACATAAAGACTTAAGAATTCCTGAAGGAAATAAAACTTGTTGGTTCATTACAAGGACCGCCTCTAACAAAGATGTTAAGAACAAAATTTGCCATCTAGGTCCACGAGACTTATATAGTTGGACCACAATCCCAATATGGTATTCATTAACATTAGGCTTTGAAACTTTAAATTAACCCCTAAGATTACTTTTCATCTTCTTCTTGAATATATCTCAAAAGACACAGTATCACCCGAGCTTGACACGTGGCACTCTTACACCTGAAATATACCATAGGAAAAAAGAAAAAGAAATCGGTTTCGGATATGCATTGCAAAAGTTCAATGAATCAATGTTAAGCCCAGTTTTGGATAGGCATTGCAAAAAGTTCCATAAACCAATAAAGGATGTCACTCATTATTCAATTTTTGGACAGACCACTTCAAGCATGCCACCTATTAAGCTTGAATGCAGCCCAGAAGGAGTAGACACTCTGGGTATAATGATGACTACAGCAAGGCATGCCTGACTAACACAACAAAATTACAAATATTAAAAATAAAAGTAACCAATTGACGAAGAGCATGCCAAAATCATGAGAGCAAGAGTCGTCTCTATTTGGAACCCCCACTAAATATAAATACAAACATGTGAACAAACATTCTTTTTTTTTATGTGTTTCTGGCGATTTTGAGAATTCACGGAGTTTTCATAATAAATCTCTTCTTTCCTTTTCATTATAGTTTTTAATAACTTCACAACATAAAAAGCATACCCTTACATTTTACTAGTAAGGGCGTGCAATTTTCGCAAATTGGACATATGTAGCTGTTGCAGGTGGAAAAGTTTGTATACTTGGAAGTTGGGAGTGCCATTTATTCTTACAACCTACCCCGAAGTTTTAGAAGGTCTCAAACATAATACATAGTGGGGGAAATCCTCTTAGCTTAACCCTTAAAGGCCCAAGCTCTTTTTTCTGTAAAAGTCGCTAAATTTTTTCACTTTTAGGAGAATCAGTAGAAATGTAGGATTTTTTTTGGAAATTCAACCATAGGATCTTGCCCTAGATTGTGGGAGGTACTTGTGGGAAAAAAATCAACTCATTTCAGTTGGAGAGGAGTGAGAAATTGACATTTGAAGTGAAGAAAAAAGTTTTTTCCTTCCTTTCCAAAATTTTTAGAAGCCTTTGACCACTATTATAACAAAAAAATTGCTCTACACAAAGTTGAAGTTTAATTGCTCCATGTAGAAGACTAAGTTAGATATGTGAGGGAGAATTTTCAAATGAATTGGAGGTGTGCAACATACTTCAAAAAATCTTTGAATGCCAGAAGGTCATTAAAATTTGCAAATACACTAAGCAAAGTTGGAGGATTTGTGTAAAATTTGGAAATTTGAATTATGCTAATTTGAATGGTGAGAAGTAAGAGATCTTAGCTCATTACAACTTAGAAAAAGAAAAAGAAAAAGAAAAAGAAAAAGAATCCACAAACTGCTCAAAAAATTAATAAGGTGAGTACACCCATTCCCGACCATGTTCCCAATTCTGACCCCATGTACCCAGGGTGTTCATACCAGAACTAAAATGACCACCCTAGGTACATGGAGTGGGAACATGGTTGGGAATGGGTGTACTTACCTTATACTAAATTTTACAAGGTACGGAAGGAATGGAGGATTGAGAGTTTTCTAATAAGGGCCCCTTTGACTTCACTCCCCTTTGCACAAGTGTCCAAACCTTGTGTCCGTAAAAGCTAACCCTTTTTGGAGTCAACACCCACTTACAAAGGAGAAGCAGTGCTCCCTAGAAGAAAAAAGTGTCCCAAACAACTGGTTCACAACAATTGCTTATATCCTAAACAACTATATAATGACTCAATTTTAGTTGTTTAGGACATTTGTAGTCGTTTAGGACCAATTATCTATTGCATGTTGTCTTTTAGCACTTGAATTGCCCCTCCCCCCTAGTTTTGATAAATTCTTGCATAACTTCTTCTTCAAGTGTCAAAATGAAGAGAATATTAGATTCCCATGTAGATCTTTGAATTTTTCATCTTCAATGAAAGTTTCAGAAAATCAAGCAAAATACTTTAGCCATAGGTACATGTCCAAAACCCCACTGGCCCCCCAAGGGGCCTCTTTGGACCTTTAGGGGTCAAGAGCCAATTTCCATGAGGGGGCTGGAGGGGTCCGGGCTGGACCTCATTATGTAAAAGTTGACTTACATTCTTGGAGCCTTGGACCCTTGACTAGAGATTTCTTTCTAAATTCTGTGTCTTGTAAAGATTTCAAAAAATTTCCTTTGTTCTGCCTGGGTCATCCTGGAGGCCGCCTCCAGTTTTGGTTCCTCATGGAAATTGGCCCTAAGATACTATGAATTTCAGGGTTTTTTTTTGTAATGTAGCATTACTATGTGCAATCTCCTTTAAAGAGCATATTGCGAAGGACAACAGTGCATTTGCTAAACACGAATCTTACTGTAGCAAATTTGGCTGCAAAGAGCCAGAAACAAGAACCCTACAAAACCGTGAATTGGCACACTATCAAGTCAAATTTTAAAACCAGATAACAGTCCTTTAACAACAAGTACAAATTTAAAGAAGTCACATTTTGAGGTCCTACCGCGTTTTTAGTTGAGGCACGGATAAGATAGAGCACCAAATATGGGAAAAGGAGGACCTTGTTATCTGTGCAATTCTTGTAGCAACTTTTTCAAGGAGTTTAAAACCCCATGCATAATCTAATCCGAAGTTGTCAAGGACATGGGAACACATGATTGGAGAAGTTGATTGTAAGAGGAATGGGAGAATTGCAAAATGAATAGTTAAAAAACTAGATGCATTTGTCAACAAGTTTGATAATGATTAGCTTTTTGAGCTTATGCAAGTTTTTTTGAGTGCAAGTCAAGAACACTCTTGTATTGAGGCTGTGACCTTGTTTGGCTTTGCAACCAAATTGGGGACAATTTTCTCTTATTACACTCAGGCCCCTCCACTATTACTATACCCTCATCTCGGTCAAATTGAGGACGCCCTCAAGGTTTTATAGTTTTTGCAAATTTTAAGTTTCTACATTATACCAAATAGTGCATTTAGGTTGTCTTAACAATTAGGTTGACTTAACAATTAGGTTGCCTTACCTTGACAAAGTTACTTCATGACTCACCTTGGGCCATTTGGAGGCCCATGAAACTGTATTTGTGCTATAGTTATTCTTTGTTTTGTCTAAAGTTCTAGCTTCCCTAGCTTTGGCACTTGTTGCTGCCTGCAACCTTTGCTTGCTTCCTCCATAGTTTATCACAATAATTATTGACAAAATTAAAAATTTACTATAGTCTCAATAGATATTTAAATAGTATGAAATGTCAAGAAATTACTATGGAGCAACCTAAGTGCACTATTTGGTGTACCCCATATAGTGCATTTAGGTTGCCTTAACAATTAGGTTGCCTTACCTTGGCAAAAGTACCTCAGGACTCATGGCTTGGCCACTTGGAGGCACGTGTAACTCTTTAGATATTAGGATTTCACATGGTTTAATACAAGGACATGGCTAATTTGTCTTTCAGCAACTATGTTGTTATTGCCAAAGTTATTAAAAAAGGTTGCTTATTGTAGTAATTATTGTTGAAAATTATTGTAGTAGCAGAACATATTTAAATAGTGTAAAATTTCAAGAAGTTAGTGTGGAACAACCTAAATGCACTATTTGGTGTACTGTACAGTACCTTGAAGAAAGTGTACGTAAGTCCTCTTTCTTGTATTCAAAGAAGTTGGCATGACAAAGAATATAATCGGCATTTCATCCTCACATTTTTTGCCTTTGATCCTTGTGCAATCTCAATCAAGCCATACCAAATTTTAGCTACTAGTACCCAAGATCTTGTTTTTGGTGAATTATTTCAATCAAAACTCAAGGTTTTACATAATAGTTGATTGAAAAACATGGTTGAATAATTTTTGAGATTTGATTGCATGGGTATGTAGGAAACATCCATACACACATCTTTCCTTTTAACCAACATCTTCAAAAAGTTTTAAAATTCCTTCTATAGAGATTTTAGTGTTAGGGTGATTGTGACCGGATTTAGTAAAAAACTTATTTCTTTGTGATTATTAGCTTTTGCTATTTGACTCATATATTGTGATTATGTTTGTACCTTTGAACGCAATAATATGTTGACTTTGCCAAAAGCTAATTAGCATGAAGAAATATTCATTTTACTAAATTTGGTCACAATCACCCTAACACTAAAATCTCTATAGAAGGAATTTTAAAACTTTTTGAAGATGTTGGTTAAAAGGAAAGATGTGTGTATGGATGTTTCCTACATACCCATGCAATCAAATCTCAAAAATTATTCAACCATGTTTTTCAATCAACTATTATGTAAAACCTTGAGTTTTGATTGAAATAATTCACCAAAAACAAGATCTTGGGTACTAGTAGCTAAAATTTGGTATGGCTTGATTGAGATTGCACAAGGATCAAAGGCAAAAAATGTGAGGATGAAATGCCGATTATATTCTTTGTCATGCCAACTTCTTTGAATACAAGAAAGAGGACTTACGTACACTTTCTTCAGGGTACTGTACACTAAATATTGCATTTAGGTTGCCTTAACAATTAGGTTGCCTTACCTTGGTAAGTTACCTTGTGACTCATCACTTGGCTACTTGGAGGCGCGTACACTCTCTAAATACTAGGGTTTCACATGGTTTATGACATGGAAGCCACTAGTTTGTCTTCTTGCAGCTTAATTGTTGATGACAAGCCCTTAAAAAAATAGCACTAATTTTTGGCAAAATTTAATGTAGCAACAATAAATATTTATATAGTGTGAAATGTCAAGAAATTAGTATCAGGCAACCTTAACACAATATTTAGTGTACACCAAATAGTGCATTTAGGTTACCTTAACGATTAGGTTGCCTTACGGCCAAGTTACCTCATGACTCACCCTCGGTCACCTGGAGGGACATGCAACTCTTTTTATGTTATAGTAATTTCTGATTTTGTGGAAAGTTCTAGCATCCTTGCTCCTTGACTTTGACGCATGTAGATGTGCCTAACATGTGCTTACTTGCCCTATTGTTTATCATAATAATTATTAACAAAAGTTAATATACTCTTAATAAACATTTAAATTGTGTGGAATGTTAAGAAATTAGTATGGGTAACCTAAATGCATATTTGGTGTACACCAAATACTGCATTTAGGATTCCTTAATACTTAAGTTGCCTTACCATGAAAAGCTACCTCATGACTCATCACTTGGTCACTTGAAGGTGCATGAAATTGTGTAGATTCTAAGATTTCACATGATTACCATGTGGACATTACTAATTTGTCGTCTTGCACTTATGTTGTTATTGCCAAGGCCTTGAAAAGTTGCGTATTGTAATATTTATAGCTGAAAATTACTATAACAACCGTAAGTATTTAAATAGTGTAAAATGTTAAGAAATTAGTGTGGAGCAACCTAAATGCAATATTTGGTGTACTGTAGGTTATTTCTAAAAGTGTTGATAAAGGATACATGCGTATGTCATGGGTACTCCATTTCTCCGTTGTTTTCCTGGAAAGATGTGCATACCTGGACCTCTCGAATGTTGACAGATGTCTCCTTTTTCACATGGATTGTGATTGATTTTGTTACACTATGAACTTTGACCATTTTCCATTCAAACTGGGGTTATTGCTGGAGAAGGTGCACTTGGGCACATATTCCCATGCAGTAGGGGGTCCTTTTAGGGAAAAGGCTATTGACATTAGCCATTGCAGCAAAACAAGAGTCATGGAGACATACGCTGTTAACTTCCTTGCTGATGAGAATGCGCGTAATCAATTCCATAAAGCCTGCCATCTAACTGCGTTAAAAAAACTATAAAAATACAAAATGCGCCAAAATGTTGTAAAAAACTAAAAATTATAGAATGCTCATCTTGACATGGTCATAAAGGAAGCCTAAAGAAATATTAAGTTTGAAAGTAAGAAAAGTTTGAATATTTTGCACTTTTTTTTTTTGTTAAGACATGGTTCCAGCCTTTAACTATCATTAATCCCCGAGCGCCTAGAGTTATTTTAGGATTTAGGAGAAAATGGGGGGTTTAATGGCCACCAGAGCTTGGAAAATTACATTCAAAAAAAGTGACCGCAGGATTTGAAAAAGGACAACCTTCTCTGCTGATGGGGACTAACCATGATTGTTTTCACCATACAAATTAAGAGAAAAAGCGAGATAAAGTTGTGGGCCCCAATGACAAGATCCTATTGCTGGGGCGCTTAAGGGTTAACTATCATTTTGCAAGACCAACCTCTTGGAGCAAAGTCCCATTTATTGGCGTCAAAAAGTGTTGTTCGATAAGTATTTGTAAGTGAACCAAAATTTGGGATGTTTTGTGAAGTGTTTCCTTCACTTATATTACAGTCATTTGTGTTTGTAAAATAAAATTAGTACACAAATGTTTAAAAATTTAAGTTTTAAGCTTTATGAGGTCACTTTCAATTATAGGGGGATTTATTTGTAATCTTTTAATGCAAAAACCTATAAAATCCATGTGATCCAATAATTCTATATAAAAAAAATGTTATCCACAAATCAAATACAAATAAAAGGATAAGAGCATCTCCACATGTACAAAAAAACAACAAGTTAGGGAAATTTTAGAAAAAAGGGAGAAATTAATGCATAGATCAGCCAAAATGCAGATGAAGATTGCAATTTCTTTATTCATGACAACTCCTTCAAACATTATATTTTATTTTCATATTGTTTTTTTTTGCAAACAAGGAGACTTATCATTGGTTGAACACTAATGTAACTGATTGGACAAGTGAGGGAAACAAGTAATCAATACTAGAAACAAGAAGCACTCTGTTCTCAAATGATTAATTTTTTGAGGTCGAGTGAAAATGCTCAAAAGATCTACAAAAAAAAATTGCTTGAATGATCACGTTGAAATTGATTAGATATGTCCAAATTGTCAAAAAGTTGTGTGAATTGACACATCTTAACCCTTTAGAGACCACCGAACCATATTTTGGTTCAGCATAGTGGTTTTTGGTGTATAGAGTAAAATTGCTCAACAATTTGGAAATTGGTCTTGAAGAATGCTTGCAATCACAAGAATTTTGCATCCAACCAAAAAAACAACAATGGAATTGGGTATGTGAGTTCATAAATAATGGTGTTTATACGGCAGGGCCTCAAAATACGTATTCATATTTGGTCAAAGATGGATCAAAGCAACAACGCAATACATCAAACATCCAAGAAGAATGCCAAATTTCAATTATGCCATCCTAAAAATTTTCAAATTGCTCAAGAAATACGCTTGTATTGGTTTCCTATACAATAGTAGTATAATTGTAGGATTTGAAGATCTATTGAAATGGTGCTATCATTTCATCTTAAAAATATGTTGTCCTACATTTAAGGCCAATTCTTTATTATTCTCACCAATTGGATTTTCCATAACATTTATCAAGTTTCTTGTAAAATTATTTTTGGGTAGTAAAGAAAGTGGGATTTTTGACCCTTTTTGTCCACTTAGCTACACTTAGTGATTGCTATTTTATCCATTTTGTGTGAAACTAGTCTTATTGGAAAGGTGGGAAACCCAGCTTTTTAGAAATATAAGGCTTTTTTCAAGCAAAGCTTGTATGAAGTAGTAATATCCAAAACCACACAAACATGAAAACTAGAGAATTCCCGCCTACAACTCACTCAATCATTATAATATTTCACCTCCAACGGTAAATCTAATTGTGATTTTGGTGTTTTATAGTAAACAAGGTATACGTCTCATTTGTACGGTTGGATTATTGAAATTGGCTCCATAATTAATTCAAACGCACATCCAAATTTACTACCCTAGTTCCTAATGAATTTTGTGAAAATGTGTGTGGTCTTTAAAGGGTTAATTGACTAAAAATGTCCAAATTGAATTCAGACTTGGGATTTGAAACCTGGGACCTGAAGCGAACTGCTCACTTGGGAATTAGGACATGGGACAAGGGCCTTGGGACATGGTGTGAAATGGCCCTTCAGCGTTTGCATCAGCCTCGTGTTCCACGTTATCTGTACATCGTAGGCTAGGTCACGTGGCATGCCCAGAACACGCCCATACAGACATACATGCATATTTTTAGGCTGTTTTGTAATACTCTAATTTTCCTAAGAGAAATCTGTTATTTTGAAAATGAGTACAAAATGTAGTGATATTTCAATTTGTACTAAGGTAGGAACACCCATAAGTATCAGTGTCTCCATAACCGTCACTTCTGAAATCTTGAAAAATCTATAGAATAGAATAGATATAATTACAAGAATGTACAATATGTGAACATGAAATCTTAGTGTTGGTACTAGGTGCAATTGCAATCCGCTCTTTAAATATTCACAATTTATTCTCACAGTATCCAAATAATACATTTGAAAGAGGAAAATTATTTTTTTCTTGTTCCTAGTAAGATCCTATAATTTTGCTAGTTGTTTATTAATAGTCATCATGTTCAAAACCCTTAGTTTGACGTTTATGGATGCTCCTATCTTAACATAATTATGTAATGGACAATGCAACTTTGTCCAGTTGATACTAGACACACCAAGAGGATGAATCTTAGTGGTTTCATAGATTGAAGATGTGGAAAGGTACTAAGGGGCGGTTCACAAGCAGGGTTTTTTTTTTTGGCGTTTAAGCACCAGATTCAAAGTATCTAAACCCTGCTGTCAACGAATGCACATCTGTCCCTCGAAAAATTGTCCTCACCTCAGAAGGCACGTAGTGATTTAATGTAGAGCTACTGTATCAAAAAAAAAAACGCTATTTACAGGACAATGGGGGGACAAATATCTTTGGTCACTCACAACCCATCCAAAGTTGTAACTTGAACAAAAATCTTTGTGTCCCCCCATTGTACGTCCCACCTCTCAACCCAACAAATCCCACCGCAACTTGAGATCCAAGTTTCATTGGGTTATATAGGACAAAAAGGAGTTTAAAAAAATTCACCAATAATTCATGCAAACATATTGGTGGAACTTGGGCTGAAAATTGGATCTAGCATAATTGTTGACCCAAATTTAAAATGAAGCCCCACCCTCTTTACAACCAAATTTTTCAAAAGAGTGCTGCCATGTAAACACAACACAATGAATTGGGACGTGGGACATGGGACGAGAGTTCCATGCAACCTTTTGTTGTTAGAATTGGTAGAGCATAATCTCACATTGTTGAGCATAATAAGTTTTGTCAATTACATTCATGTGAGCAAGAAAGAAAATCATGGAGCTAGTTCCAAGACAAGGAACAACGTTTCCCCAAATTGGTCAATTGACAAGACGTGCTTGCTCCATTTTTCATTGTAGGGTGCTCATAAATCCAGTCGACCAAAATTTAGACAATTTTTCATTCCTCAAACATCACACACTTCCATGCATGCATGGGTACCAGCCAAACTTCTATCTTTTCTGCCGTTATGAAAATAGTTTTGAGAGAGCCAAGGGAAGAGAGATAAGCACAGACGAGGCCCAAGGTTCAGTACGGTTCACCCATTTGGCTTTTCAAGCCATCTCATAACCCATGGAAAGCTTCAATAGAATTGACCAAGCCCTTTTAGAATCGTACAACATCTTGCAAATGTTCCTCACCATCCACACTTTGGGCACAATTTCCAGCAACAACAACAAACTCGAGAAACTCCAAAACAACAAACTCGAGAAACTCCAAAACCTCAAACTCCTTGGAAAAAGCTCCAGTTCCAAGTCTGTCTAATGTTGAAACATCCGCACACTGCTCTGCGCCCTCCAATTCATGGACCTTTTCTTTTGCACTCCTGACAGACTTCAATCCCATGCACACAAAAAAAAAGAAAAAGGAAAAGAATGTAGGGGTAGTCACACCTTTGAGAATGAAACTTCTACAAAGAATGAGAAGTTGTGGAGTGGAAATAGGAGTCAATGGGAGCACTTCTCCATGAAAACAATGTGATTCCCCTTTTGTGAGCGGTGGAGAATGAAGACTTAGTTTACCTAAAAAATGGTGATGCGGCAAGAAAGCAAGCTACATTCACATTGAAAGAAGAACAAGGAAGGTGAAATTATGAAGAGCAAGATGAAAAAGAGACAAAGAAGGTGATAGTAAGAAGGGCAATTTGAAAAAGAGAGGCTCATTGATAAAAGTGCAATTTTTTTCTTTGGCCCATTCTTCTCCTTTGGAGATGAAGAAAAAAACTTCTCAATTTTCAAAAAATGGGACCTTTGCAAATCAAAAAGAGAGTGCCACTTCCCCAAACTCTGAAGATTGAAAATGGGGTGAAGAAGGTGTGACTGCCCGTACCAAACGATTCTGTGAAACCAGAATAAAAATTTGGGGACCCTAGATATGAACACCTTGAAAATGGACAATTTCAATTTATAATATGATTCTCTTGCAAGTGGTCAATTACTCTACATTAGCCCAAAGTAAAGTGAGTGTTATGATTGTAAACAATTGTAGCAATGCTTCTCCTTTTAATACGGGGTTTCAAACCTCGAGGGAAACAGAATTAAGTTGAGGCATTTTCATGTAAGAAAAACAAAAATTCTACTCCCTCTGTCCCAATATAAAGCTCCAAATTAGGCATAGTTCTTGTCCCACTAAAAGCTCCTTTTTGCTAATTTCAATTGTTGGGAAAGCATTTGTCATATCCAATAATCTTTTGGGGGGTAAGTTAAGCAATCAAAGAGCATTCCTCTCCTAACAAGCTTGGCCTTGCCCATATGAGGTACCATTGTTGCTACTAATTTTTAAATCATCAATAATGAGGAGCTAGCAACATGTACAAATATGGTACTTTTTGCATGGAATTTGGGTGCCCAAATGACATCACCAAAGCTAGAGACTTTACACATATTTGGTAAATGGTATATTGATTCTAGAACACATGTGTCATTAGTACAAAGACTAAAATAATGAGAAGCCTGCAGCCTTCATAAATTATGCACAAAAATTGTACATTTTGCATGGAATTTGGGTGTCTAAACGGCAACATAAAAACTTGAAATTTTGCAAATCTTTGGTAGGTGGTATATTGATTATAGAATGCATTTGTCACTAGCATAATGACTCAAAATACAGTTAAACCCTCATGGAGAAGTTTTTTGGAGCTTTATAATGGGAGAGAGGGAGTATGACATAAAATTAAGTTTTTCTCATGAGAAAAACTGGGAAGTTTTCTAGGTGCAGAAAAGTGCAAACATAGGTGAGTCAAAACAATAAGAACCTAGCCTTGAAACCACCATGCAAAGTCAAGATTTCTTTCTATCACAAAAAGGGCTAGAGAGAAAACGGATCTAATTGAGAAATCTAGTTGAGAAATCTACTAAGCTCTAAAACTCCTACTATTTAATGTAATAAGCTGGAATTTTGAATCACTACGGGAGTTGAATGATCTAGTATTATACTGATCAACAACACACCAATTGATTCATTGGGTGTGTTTAGTAGCAAGTAGTGTAAACAACTTTGTTCTAGCCAAAGGGTTTCATGGTTTTCATGTTATTGTAGGTACCATTTTCCTACAATTATCCTAAAAATATGCACTATTTGTCAATATCTAGGGCATTTCAGACATATCACTTTAGCTTTGAAGCAATTTTTTAGTAAGGTAGGAGTATCAAATTCCAGTTGGGTTTTAATTGCATTCATAGTATATGAACAAGTGACATGTTCCTTGAAATATCTATTACTGTTATTGATGAGTTAGGTAGGCTTAAGTCAGTCTATAGACCTCCTACCTAACCGGCATTATATTGACATGGTTTTGTTATTCCTATTTGTATCCATTTATTGGTGGGGAGGTAATTAAGGAAAAGAGAAAAAATCTGACTTTGTTCCATGTATATGGCTACTGAGTTTTGTCTACTATCACTTGTTGTAATTTTCAACCTCCCACTTTGAAATTCTATGAGAAATTCAGTGATTCAGTGATAAAAACCTGATCTCAGCAGATTAGGCTCTCCAATCTACACATCTGCCAGATAAAGCACACTTTATACGTTAAAAATGCTTGAAGTGACGCAAGGAGTATTCTCTCCTTAACCGTGAAGATTAACATTGTACCTATAGTGCATAACCAGCAACTATTGGCCAAATAAGAAATACTAAAGCACAACACATCTACTCAGATCAAAAGTAATTCCACCACCAAGTGGGACAAACCCTAAGCTTCATCTTGGTGAACTTGAATTTTTGATAACTCTGGGAAAATTTCATGGATACCCCTGAAGTTTGCCATATTTTCGTAGATACCCCTACTTTTTCAGAAATTTCACAAACACCCTTGGACCAAAAATTTCAGGTGTTTGTTTTGTTATGCATGTCACTTCCTTCTCCCTCTGTGCGCACTACTTCTTTCTTGTTATGCTTTGCACAAAGGAAGAAGGGAAGTGGCATGCACAACAAAACAAACACCTGAAATTTTTGGTCCAAGGGTATTTCTGAAATTTCTGAAAAAAGCAGGGGTATCTATGAAAATATGGCAAACTTCAGGGGTATCCATGAAATTTTTCCCTTTTCTTTTGACAAAGCCTTAGACTAACCACTTGAATTGGGAGTTGTTGGTTATAATGGTCATGCACCATACCAACTCTCGTGATCCAAACAGGTATGCTAAAAATGTTGGAGCATGTTCTGATAAAGAAGAGCAATTCAAGGAAGAAGGAAGGGTCAAAAGGCAGCGAAAAAAAGAAAAAGAGAGGCCGTGGAAATGTAAGTCAGTCGATTGCTCTGGAAGGAGGCTGTAGACCCCCCCTTGTTGATATTACAATGAAGTGAACGAAGTTCTCCGGACCACAGAGGTTCCTGGCAACCCACTCCAGTGGCAAGTCAAGGCTCGGCTCGATTCCCTGTATCCGGATGATCCCTTCAAAATCAAGGATACCAGGCTCTGCAACAACTGGATTGTTCAGCTCCGTTAACGTCTCCTTAGGACTACTACTACTACTACTATTACTTGGTACTTCCTCTGTTGCATCAGCGATACCCTGACTCACTCCATCCTCCCTTGTAGCATCTGGCTCTGGTTCAGACTTACCTCGTTGCAATGGACTGCTATCTCTGGATGGCTTTTCCACGCTCTCCGGATGAGAGAACAAGTGTGGCACCATCTTCAATAACGCATCTCGTACAGTCAGAATGTTTCCTGCACAATCGGTAAGCTTAGATCACGAAAATACACACAAAAAAGTACTCCCTCTGTACCACTAAAAGGCTCCCTTTTGCTGATTTCAAACTCTAAGAAAGCATTTTCCATGTTCAATGATCTCATGGGGGCAAGTTAAGCAATTAGAGAGCATTCCTCTCCTAGCAAGCTTGGCCTTGCCCATATGAGGTACCATTGTTGCTACTAATCTTTAAATCATCAATAATGAGGAGTTGGCAGCATGCACAAATACGGTACTTTTTGCATGAAATTTGGGTGCCCAAACAGCGACATCATCAAAGCTGGAGATTTCGCATACATTTGGTAAATGATATATTGATTCTAAAGTGCATGTGTCACTAGCAGAAAGAATAAGAACACAATTAATCCTTTGCAAGGAAGCTTTTTAGACATTTTTAGAGGGACAGAGGGGGTAAAGAACCGCAATGCTGGAAAGTATGTAAAGATGTGATAAAGAAAGAGAAATAGTAAAATACCTCCACGAAGATCAATGGGACGCGTCGTGTATACCACTTCATCCCAGCTTAACACTGGAGCAGCATCAAAAAGGTCGTCCAAGTCACAGTCTACTGTCCTCACGTACACTCGAACTGGAACCCTGCTTGGTCTTCCGCTGTCGCTACCTAAAACAGAGTCAAAAGAGTTGAAGATACGGATCAGTACTCAAAAATATACCAAGAGACCAAGATTGTTTCAAATGCTGAGAAAAAACATTCAAAATATTTGATAATATTCTAGTGGAACATTTACAATGACACGTAAGTGCGAAGAAAAACAAGCCACGTCATCTCTTTAATAATGCACTGAAAGGGGTTACTTAACCAGCAAGAACACCCAGCACAAGCATTATGCAACGAACTAAAGACAATAAATGCACTTCATTGTATCAGCAAAGGTATGCCTGGAGGAACTCGGTGTATGAATAGTTATATGCTCCTAGACCTGCTTGTAGTAAGAAAATGTTGCTATTGTTACACTGTCCTTACGATGATAATAATAATTGCGAAGAAGTATTTGCGGCACCTCGGACTTGAGTGCTCAAGCTAAATGAAGAAAGTTCACCTTTGGAAGGTAATATGATGTTTTCAAAATACATTTCAAAAATGTAGGGAGATGGTTTCTTCTTTGTATTGGTGTGTTCTGTTACCTCTCTTAAAGCTTCATAAATGAGATATTTCAGCTGTATAGATGCGGAAAAAGATATGGAAATAGCACTTTTGGCCATTTGAGCATTTTTGAGCACTTACCAGCTCTAAGTAATGGAGTACCGGACGAAGAATCATCAGATGTCGGAGTGAGCAGAAAATCACGAACCCAGTTTCCTCCCCCACCAAATCCAGGTCTCAAACGAGCTGCAATTTGATCATAGCCTTCCAGTTCTCCTGTAATTTCATTCAAGCAACGCTATCCATTACCTTAGAAATCTCAAAGCAGAAACTTATCCCAAGAATTGCAATCTCTCCGAGGAAACTAGAAGCTCTAATTGTCTTAAATTTGATCTATTGACCCATCCCTGTTTTATGATTCACCAACCAGTCACCTCACGTACCTTTACTTACACAACGCCACAGCTCCACCTGGTCTAATTGCGACATGTTCATTATGCTCTTTGTGCTTCCGTACATGATATAGGATGCCTGTCCAAGCAAACCAAAACGATAGGGAATTTGTCAAAGTTGGTTAATCCATAATAACATCACTTAAGAACACATGTCTTCTTTCAAACATCTGCGACCCCAAATGTGAGTTTTCTCGTCACCTGATTAGTAGTCAATCTCGATTTTACTCTTTGCCTCTTACTAGTTGATACAAACACAGGGCCTAGAACTGAACGAGAACATCAAATTCGCTTGTACCTCTTTCAGGGCGTTAATGAAGTTCCACTTGACTGCCTCAACCTCACACAGAGTCAAGACCTCTGTAGGATAAGATCTAAAATGCACCTGCACAAGAATTCAGAGACGAAAAATTAGAAGGTGAAGCCTACGAGCCAATGAACTCAAAAAAATTCATTCATTAGCAACACTGAAAAAGGTACAATCGGCAGTGACGACTTGGATTACAAGTTAAGAGGTAAAACACCGGTTACTTCTCAGGGTAAGTTCTGAGCAACAACGTTTTTATGGCAATGGAAATTACACATACCGTAAGGTTCCAAGGCCTTTCAAATTCTGCAACCAGAAGATCGTAGAGCACACCTATTGGAATGTGCCTGTGGTACCCGAGAAAAAAGAATCCTTTTCAAATTTCAAAAACGTATATCAGAGCAAGCATAAATCTTAAAAAAGTGATACAGACAAACCACGTAATCACATAAGATGAAACTAAAGATCACCTAAACTACTTGTAGAACCGTTCGTACCATTTCAAAGGCAAGCCTTGGAAGTCAAACCATATGGAATCTGAATTAGGAGGTATGACTCTAGCGAAATGATGTCGAATATCAGTCTCCAACAATGGGAGATAGCCATTGCGTGGTGCCAGTATCTGCAATACTTTTCAAGAGACTTCCTATTAGTCACACATCTTTGTCTAATTAGAGTATTCGTCACTGCATCTACACCATTTACTCTTATTCTGCTTAGCGTAAGATACACTATTTTATAGTTTTAATACTGATTCAAAAACCAGTGTGTCTCTGAATTGACAAAATCGGAACACAATTAAGCCAAAAAAAATAAACACAGATAAATCCAAAGCTCCCACACCAAAATTGAACCAAGTGCACTGTATAATTAGAAAAAAAAACAGTTCATTACTATAGGGCAGGCAGGCTACTTTGGAGGCACTTTACATCATGAATTTTAGGGTTTAGGGTGAATGGTGTAGTTTCCAAATTCTCAACATGATTGCCTCGCATTTCATAAACTGCTTTCTCTCAAATCAAGAGCTGAGATCCAGCTAGCGTACCAAAAACTACATTAGGTTTGTGACTAAATTCAAAACAGCGTACGAGAAGTTAGGGTTTCAGCATCGATTATGTAATTGCTTGTAGAAAAGCTTTAAGTATGCAAGATCTAAGTTCAAATTCGCCATGTAGTTGTGATCCATGTCATTAATTGCAAAATTACGAATCGCAAATACATTTTTTGTTTTCGTATCTGCCTGACATGATTTCATGAGAACTTAAGAAATCCGTAAAAACAATGATTCGCAGTTTTAAGCAATATACGAGGCCTCTGTGTCAGTTAAAGAGAGCTGATCTTGACTCTTACGTAGCTTATGAAGCTACTAATTACTCACTCGCATCGCGATCGAGTGATCAAGTGATCGGCGTCGAGTGAGTGAGTTCATAAAATGCTTCCTCTCAAATCAAAAGCTGAGATCCAGCTGGCGTAACAAAAAAACTATATTAGGTTTATGACTAAATTCGAACAGCGTACAAGATGTTAGGGTTACAGCATCGATTATGTAAGCTTAAATATAGAAGATCAAAGTTCAAATTCGCCATGTAGTTGTGATGCACGCCATTAATTGCAAAATTACGAATCGCAAATACATTTTTGTTCTCGTATCTGTTGACATAACTTCACAAGAACTTAAGAAATCCTTAAAAACAACAATTCGCAGTTCCAAGCAATACACGAGGCATCTGTGTCCGTTAAAGAGAGCTGATCTCGACTCTTACGTAGCTTATGAAGCTTACTAATTACTCACTCGCATCGCGATCGAGTGATCGAGTGAGTTTAGGGTTTCATGAAGCCAAAGGGAGAAGAGAGATTGCTCACCAGGAAGGGGCACGGCGCAGTTGGCGACGACGAGGCCGAAGTTTCAGAAGGGTGGAGGTGAAGCTGCACGGGCACGGCACCTGACCAGGCTTGTTTGCGAGCTTCTCCGGTGATCACGCCAAAATCCACCTCCTCCAGCACCTTCTTCTTCGTCTGCTTCCCTCCACGCGCCATCTCTCCCTCCCTTTTTCACACTCCCCCCTCACGAGCAACGATTGAACGAAGGAAGGCGCGATTGCGGAGTGAAGGACAAGCTTTGCAAACTCGCAATCACGTCGACAACACGTCTCCACTCACACTAAATGGATTTTAGTGTGGATGGAAGTTACGAAGATTTTCAATACGCAACTATTGTGGCGTGGATTTGAATGTGAGAACTCCTAAGCATTCACACCCTTGGTTGTCAAATTTGATACGCTACAAGTTCACAGCCTCAAAATTCTTGATTCTTATCCTTGCTCATTCAATATGCCTAGTGAGTATACAACTGATCAATCTCCAAGTGGAATTTAGCTATACTACTAAAATCACAAACTAAAATCACAAGGACCTCTGTAATATCAGATCTACACCTTTGTAATATCACATACCGCCTCCAATTCCTGCCGTTAAAGCTCAAGACCTTATCATATACCGATCACACTCCTTAAGTAGCCGCTAGAACTATTCGAATATCAATAATCAGCCTTGCACGAATTCAATTACACAAGCTAAGCTTAATTGAAAACAGATAAAGCTCTCGCGTGAACAACTGCAGGGGCACGCACTCCACCAGCGATATTGCGTTGACGCCAACACTCAATGCTTTTACTGCGTTCAAAGGCTTCATACAGTATGTCAAAATCCAAGCAGTTCCAATACGCTCGAACTAAGACACGAGCAAACCCTGAGAAGAGCAAGGAGCGAGCACCTGCACAAATGGGCCGCGGGAGAAAGCATAGCGAGTTGGAAGCGAGATGGCCAACAGCAACGGAGGAGCAGCGAGGAAACGTAAACTGTGACCAAAAAGACGAGGGGAAAGGGCGATGGGCAGAGCTGCTGCGGATCGCAACACTAGTTCTGTAGCAGGGGGAGCAAATTAGGGTTTCGGGGAAGGAGACAGAAAAGACAACATCAGTGGTTCGATTCCTGCTACACTGAATATTGCATTTAGGACAGGCCTCTTCAATTTACGTTTTTTCATAAATTAACAAATTAGGAATTAACAAACTTATTTTTTATATTTGTATATTTGATATGACAAAGTATAAAATTGTTTGCACTTCAACACTTTCTCAAGTGAGAGGTTAGTTAACAATTTATAATATTCATCTTTTGAGAGTTTAACCCCTAAAGGACTGAGCCATTTTTTCAGTGAAAATCACTCAAAACTGCCACTTTTGGGGGGTTAGTAAGAAGGTAACTTTTTTTGAAAATTTGGGAAATCCAACCATAGGATCTTGCCCTAAACTAGATTAGGTACTTGTGGAAAAAAAATCAAGTCATTCCGGATGGACATGAGTGAGATATTTACATTTAAAGTGAAAAGAAAAGTTTTTTTTCATGCTGCTGCAAAATTTCAAAAGCCTTTGACCATTCTTACATGAAAATAATTGCTCTACGCAACTTTGTGCTTTATTTTTCCCATGTAGGAGATCAAGTTAGCTATGTGTGGGAGAATTTTCAAATCAATTGGAACTACACAACTCATAGAAAAAATCAGTAAGTAAAAAGAAGTAGAGAATGAGTCAAATCACTAAATTGTTAAAGAATTTAATTATTAAAATGAAAAATGCAAATCCCAACAGTCATAATGTAGTGATAAACAATTTACATCCTTTGGTTTTGTTTTTTTTCCAGAATAATAAAAATTGAGTAAAATAAAGGACTTCAAAGTTTATTTTAGAGGAGAGATTCCATAACTACCCGCAAACAAAAACTCCTCATAACTTTCATGTCATTGATTGAAATTGAATGATTCAAAGCTTCTCACCTATAAAAAAAAATCTAAAGAACCAATTTCAAATTTGAATTTAAAAAATTTAACTTTTAAAGAAGTTTTTGGGCTGCCCGGGCAGTCCTCCCTTGCTTTTTAGATTTTCATGCATAACTTCTTCAATAATTGTCGGAATGAGGAAAAAGTTAGATGCCCACATAGATCTTTGGATTTCCCACCTTCAATAAAAGTTTCAGAAAATCACACAAAGTAGCTTATCCAAAGGTCCATGCCCGAACTCCCACCTGTCTCCCAAAGGAACAACAGTCCTTTAGGGGTTAAGAATAGAGAAGTTGGATTTAACTCTAACCATTCTAAGGAACATGGTGGCCTTGCTGGCACAAAAGTTACACAATGACTGCCACGTGGCATATGTCAAGTGCAAACCTTTTTTATAAGGAACCAATAGACTTAATTAATGCACATCATCAAGGGTTAATTTGTTAACCCCTAAAGGACCATGGCCTTTATTTTGTCAAAAGACACACAAAATTGCCACCTCCATGGTAAAGAGTAAAAAGTTTGAAAATTGATCTTTTTGCATATCCAACTGTAGGATCTTGTACTAGACTACTATAAGAATGTGTCATACAAAACTCAAGAACTTTGACCATACAAGTTGGAAGTTTTTTGCATTTAAAAAGTAAAAAATAGCTTTTTTGCATCTCGCATGACTAGATTGTTTAACTTTGAACTTTTTAACTTAAATTTTTTGCACCATAGAGTTTGGAATTCTATTTTTGCATGGTGGGAAGTTGAGTAGGTAATCTTGGGAAAGAAAACAAAACAAAAAATAATTAATTTTCATTCTTTAAAAAAAACACTAGGCAAAAGAAGGTATGAGATTGAAGAAAAACTTAAATTGCTAATAACCCTGCAATGGAATTGATATGCAATGATCCCAATGGTGAGATTGTTCTAGAAAGCAAACTTCACCCTCTTCAACAATTTTTTTTGAAAAAATGTTAAAATTGCATTTAAATATGAAGTTTATAAGTTATTTTTTCAAGAGGATGCTTGAGGTGCCCAAAAAACAAGATTGTCCATAACTTTCTCATAACTAGTCCAAATGGAATGAATCAAAGCTTCAAATGTAGACAAAGATATAATCTATGATAAAAAAATTAATTTTTTTTTCAAGTTTTTATAAGAATTTGTTTTGCTGCCCAGAGTCCCCAAATTTATGCTTATTTGGGCATAACTTTTGCTCCTTGGCATCAATTGGAATAAAAATTAGATGCTCACGCAGATTTTTTAATTTCCCATCTTCAATAAAAGTTTCAAAAGATCATGCAAAGTAGTTTGGCCATAGGTACATGCCCAAAATTCCATTTGTCCGTTGAACGGACAGTTGGTCCTTTTGGGGTTAATTTGTGCATTTTTTTAGAAAACATAGATTAAAGAGGCCTGATTTAGAATGCATTTAGGTTGCCTTGACAATTAGGTTGTCTTACATTGGTAAGTTATCTCATGACTCATCACTTGGCCACTTGGAGGTACAATTAATTCTTTGAATACTTGGATTTCACATGGTTTATGACCTGAAAGTCAATAGTTTATCTTTTTCCAACTTCATTATTGTTGATAGGCCCTCTATAAATGGTTTGTTGCAATAAATTTTGATGAAAATACTATAATAGCAGTAAATATTTATATAGTGTGAAATGTCAAGAAATTAGTGTGGGGCAACCTAAACGCAATATTTAGTGTACCCGCCTCTTTTATACAGTCATCAACAAATAAAAAATTATTAAAGATTTTTTTATAAAATAATTAGATAACTTTGTATAATATAAATTTAGCTTACGAAGAAGGACAAGGCCAAGGAATCTCTTATTTTCTTCTTTTTTCTCATTTTCAACCTGTGTTTGTTTTGGTTGAGGGCATCATGAACCCATACACCAGGTTTGGAATTGGGAACTGGCAGCTCTTGCACCGCTCTCCATTCCCATAATTTTGCAGTCCCTTTCTTTGGACGAATCCTCCCAACCTTGACACAATTCCCATTGTAGATCTAGGCACATGGGAAGACACTTGCAAGCACTTGCAAGTTTGTTGCTGAGAAGTTATGAGCTATTGCAAGCAACGTGTCATTCCAATATCAAACGTAGTGGAAGTCCGAGGGCACTAAGAAACGAGCAAATCCGCCATTTAAGGAGGTTGTTTTGATGATGCCATATCTTGGTTACGCATTTCCGTGGTTGCGTTAGAGCCCTAAAAGTACCTCATTCTCCAACACGCCCATAGGGTTCACACTTTAGAACATGCCCCTATTTTTGGAGTTCCCAAAGTTGCTAAATTTATAGAATCGTAAAAGCAAATTTTCCAACAACTTATGGTGCTCCTCACAATTGAACATATAATATTGGAGGTGCTTCACACTAAGCCTAAGGCCAACCAAGTAGAGAGGCCTTGAGATTGAGTGGGCAACTTTTTATGAGAGGTCAAAGAAATGGGTTGAAAATAGGTAATAAAATTGCCATACTACTAAAATCACATTGACCGTTGTAATATCACATAATCAATTTTGTGATATTATAGAAAATGAGGAGATCGTTGTTGAAGTTGATAGGTGATATTAGAGAGGATGCACAAAGTGATATTAAAGAGGTCACAATTTAATTGCTTCTCTTTGCTTCACACTTCATTTTTTTTCAAAATTTTGTGATTTTGAGGTGCTTTGGACTTTCATGATTTCACTTTCCTATGGAATTATCAAATGATTTGAAACATTTGTTTATGTTGAAACAATTTCAAATTTCACAACAATTCTAATGATGAATGCATAGTATAGCAAGCGCTAAGTGCTAGTCATACTACTAAAATCACAATGACCTTTATAATATCACATTTGCACGTCTATAATATCATATATCTATCATCATACTACTAAAAGCAAAATGACCTTTGTAATTCTACACTTACACTGTGATATCACATATCCATCATCATACTACTAAAAACAGAAGGATGTTTTTAATACCAAGTTTGCACCTGTGAGAGAGTTTTTGTGATATTATCACACATATACAATTTGAAAATTTACTAAATTTTTTACTTTGCATTCTATTTAACATATAAAAATCCTCATAAAATTCTAATAGTGAATGCGTAGCGTAAAAAGCACCAACCGCTAGTTAAACATAAAATGACAAGTGAATTTAGAACCATTGCTTCACACACTTGAATTGAGTAGCATGAATTTCTAATGAAACACTTGGAATACTTGTCATCCAAGTTTGGCATGTGTCCTTAGCAATCAAAGGTGTAGATGCCCTAAAAGCATCACCCACATCTAGCAATCAAGCACCTGATGCAACCAATCAATGACAACCTTGCAATAGGTCAAATTTCCTAGGTCTTTTAATTTTCCATCGTGGCTTGGCACGTAGCTCTAATAAGAGTGAATGCGCGCATATTATTTAAAAAATGTTCAATTTATGCATTAAATGGTGGACTTTGAGGAAGTGGCAAAACAAAATTGCTAGATATATTTATGGGATATTACAAATAGGGGCATGAAAATGAAAAATATTACAAATAGGGGCATAATTTTGAAACAACTTATATCTTTTTGTAATTTTTTTTGGTTTGGGCATTAATTGATTTTGGTACATCACATTAAATGTTAGTTAACTTCCAAAAAAAATCACAAGGCCTCTCCAAAAATTGTCATCCTTTTTACTAAAATTTCTTCATTTAGGCTCAATTTGGAGAGGCCTTTGATTTTTTTGAAAGTTGCCTAACATTTAATGTGATATATCTAAATCAACCAATGTCCAAACCAAAAAAAATTATTAAAAAATTCAAATTATCTTGAAAGGGAATTGATGTGTGTATCACACCCTTTGAACTACTATACCACATCCTGGGGTAAATTTTAGATTTCTACCATCAAAAAGCTGAATTTGAGAATTTAAAATCTAGATTTGGACTTACAGACCATGATTTTGTCTAGAACCATGAGAAAAGTTGCAATTCAACAACACCTAATGAAAAAGCTTATTTTTTTTTTTTACAAACAAAAGTAAAAGTAACAATTATCTCCCTAGCTAAACTTTTTCATTGAGTGTTGTTGAATTGCAGCTTTTTAATGGTTCTAGACTAAATCATGGTCTCTAAGTCCAAATCTGATTTTCAAATTCTCAAATTCAGCCTTCTGATGGTAGAAATCTAAAATATACCCCGGGGTGTGGTACACATATCAATTCCCATTTTGAAATTATACCCCCTATTTTGTAATTATCTTGTGCTCCTATTTGTAACATTTTTCATTTTCATGCCCCTATTTGTAATTTTCCCTATTTTTACCACAAAAAAATTCAAAAAATTATAAGTTATTTTGAAATTGTGCCCTATTTGTAATTATTTTGAAATATTTGTAATTTTTCCTATTTTTATAACAAAGAAATTCAAAAAATTATAAAATATTTTAAATTGTACCCTATTTTTCATTATTTTGAAACTATGCCCCCATTTGTAATATTTATCATTTTCATGCCCCTATTTGTAATTTCCCCTATTCTTATCCAAGAGGGACTTTGGTAGACTATTTGTCAGCGACACTAAATTCCACAAATAGTGAAATAGTGTGGTTTCTAGTAGGCCAACCTACTAGGCTTCCCCGACTCTCCTCCCAATTCCGTCGTCCGTCGTCGTCGTCGTGCGGGGCCGTCTGCGTCTGTTCTGCAGCGCGCGTGGTTTTATCGACGGAGACCGTGACTGCAATCTCTTCTCTATTCCTCTGCATTTCCTCATGGCACCCCCTTCCGCTTCTCTCTCCCCTCTTTAGAACCCGCACACTCAATACTTTTCATTCGAGTATCTACACATAGGTAGACAAATAGGAATAGAAAGAGAAAGACACAGACAGAGAGGTAGTCGTAGAACCCGAGCCACATCCATGTCGTCCGAGGTTGAGGTCGAGGTCGACCAGCGGAGCAGAACGGGAGCAGGCATGGCGGAGAAGCTTGCTAGTGGTGCTCTCGTAGGTGAGCATTTAACATGGCTGTTGTTATTATTTTACAAAAGAACGCAATTAAAAAATAAGCTCCGATTGAGTTTTAGGGTTTGAGAATGTACTCTGAATGTGAGCAAATGATTGGACAGGTTTGACGTTGTTGCCCTTGGTCTTCAAGGTAGCATTTTTATTGCTGTTTTTATTATTTTGTAAAAGAACGCAATTCAAAAATAAGCTCCGATTGAGTATTAGGGTTTGGGGATTGTACTCTGAATGTGATCAATGGTTTGACAGGTTTGACGTTGTTGCCCTTGGTCGTCAAGGTAGCATTTAATATGGTTATGTTTTTATTATTTTGCAAAAGAACGCAATTCAAAAATAGCTCCGATTGAGTTTTAGGGTTTGGGGATGTACTCTGAATGTGAGCAAAATGGTTGTTTGGCAGGTTTGACGTTGTTGCCGTTAGTTGTCAAGGTGAATCCTAATCTCAACGTTGTAGCAACAGCTTGCTTGACGGTGTTTATAGGATGCCATCGCTCGGTCAAGCCCGCTCCTCCTTCAGTAAGCTCTCTCCTTTTTTTTTTCTACTCTCTTTGTATTCTATTCTCTAAAATCACAAAGAGTTTCAATATTTGCTTGGACTAGTCGGAAGAGTCTCTCATATTTCAGCGTAATAGGTAAATTCTGAATGTTGAATTTTTGATTTATAAGAAAGTGTACATCTTTTTTGGTACAGAGCATCCATTTGAGTGCAGCATATCACTTTTTATAGTATTATGTACAAGAAGCACTGCATCTGAGAACTTTAGTGATTCGCATTTTTAATAAGGAGTGCTTCTTTCTTAACCCCCGACCTCCTCATTAAACCGAAATTTAGGACTTATATGGTGGTATGTACGGCTGGTGCTACAGGAAACAATGTCGAAGGAACATGCAATGCGATTCCCTTTCATCGGCAGCGCAGTTCTGTTGTCGCTCTTCCTTCTGTTCAAGTTCTTACCGAAGGATCTGATCAACACCGTTCTCACTCTCTACTTTTTTGTGCTCGGGGTTTTGGCGCTTTCGTACGTCACACTCTTCTAACCCTATTACTTTCTCTTTCAAACATATATTTTACTTCTTTTACAGTAGCTGATCTGTTTCCATACTTTTATGACTGGCATGAGATAGAGACGACTATAATTATTCTAGAGGCAACTTAACTTGCTAGTTACAATTGTACCTTGCCCGTCTTCTTGAGTTTGCTCAACTTGCGCATGTGGTTGTTGATCTTTAGTGGTTGAGTGCAGAGCTACTATTCTCCCAGCTTTGGAGCGTTTCCTTCCTCCCCAATGGAATGATGGCGTTATAACGTGGAGACTACCGTACTTTAAAAGTGAGCAATTTTTTTGTATCTCAAGCTCTTTTGTGTGTCTCATTTATGTCTTATTACGTGTTCTAGAATTAGTCATAAAATAACGGTATACCTAATAGGCGTAGATGAGTAGCACAGAATGTTTGTAGTACAGATCTGGGCTTGCAGACATTCATGACTCGTTAGTACAACATTTCTTAGTGTGCGGTGTTATCTTAACTATGGATGTGATTGATTATTCAGATGTGGAGGTGGAGTTCACAAAGTCACAACTGGTAGCAAGCGTTCCAGGGACAGGGTTCTGTTTATGGTATGTGATGAAGAAACATTGGTTGGCCAACAATACGCTCGGTTTGGCTTTCTCTATTCAGGTTTTACTCGTCTCCACGTCGTGTAGCCACTTTAGCCATTGGTTTCAGTATTGTGTTCGTACTGTTGCTCATTTGCTGGTCTAGCTGTAGCTATAGTATCAACTGAGAAGCTTGGCATAGGGATACTGTTGCTGATATGTAAGCCTTGCGTTCTGTTTTTTCCGTGATTTATGATACGTTTGCATCGATTCTGTCAAATGGACGTGTTGACACTGCTAAACTTTCATGCTTGAGCTTCAAATGTTTGTAAGGTTACTTGTGATCGTTCCAGTGGGTTGAACTGGGTTTTGAAAAGCTCTGGCCGACTTATTATCCTACGTATTTTACACAGGGCATTGAAATGCTTTCTCTGGGATCTTTCAAAATTGGAGCTATTCTTCTGGTGAGCTTACTATTCCCCGTTGATATGTGATGCTCATTTCCAGATATTCTTTTACAATCCCCAGTAAATTTACTTCATCTCGTCTCTAGTTTAAATCACGTACTTGCAGTTTTTAGTGATGCCTGGAAACTTGGGACTTGGACAATAGATAATTAATTTTGAACGTTGATGATCATCCACAGGCAGGGCTCTTCATATATGACATATTCTGGGTTTTCTTTACTCCTGTCATGGTGAGCGTAGCGAAGTCATTCGATGCTCCTATTAAGGTACTCCTCGCTTTCCTGTGCTTTTGTCCATTTTTCTTGTCGGAAGTTGCTGAACGTACAGGAGTCGTTACAAGGCTTGTTTGAGAGGCCAAGTCTAATCCTCATCGATTTCAGGTGACTATCGTCTCTTTTTGCCTTGCTGCTGCACAGCGGGCTGTGTCATTAGACAGGTATCTAAAAGCACTAATATGAGTCATGTTGTGAGTTTCTATATAACGTTATGTTGATTTCTTGTATTGTTGATGACATCCTCGAAAGGAGTGTAGTTTTACGAGGACTACCTTTGATAAATCTAACGCTTTCTTCTATTTCTCTCTGTGCAGCTTATCTTCCCAACTGGTGATGTTACTCGTCCTTTCTCAATGTTGGGCCTCGGCGACATCGTGATTCCAGGTCTTCCTCTAGCTTTTCGAAATTCAGCGTTAATTCTGTGACTATATGCATACTTTTGTGAGATTACCTGCACTTTGGGGGTTGGCAAGGTTGGCTATCCATTGTAAGCTTTGTCTTTATCATCTCTTACAATTAGAATTGAGTTTAGACTTTTTAGAAACACTTAGTAGCTACCCTTGCCAGTTAGTTAAGTCTAATGGCTCTTGTATTTTGGTGTACTGGGACCTTCAGGAGAAAAGATAAGACTTCTTTTCCAACTTTTTAAATGCTTTGACTGAGATTGTAAAAGAAGATGTCGGAAAGCCACTGCAACAGTATGTACTGTAGAAGGTCCTTTCAATTTGGCGAAACTAAAGGCACAGGAATGGTCCTAGCCGTACTTCATCAAACGTTGTTTTGGCCTGTATTTTGTTTGATTTTGGTGCTTGTAGGGACTGTCAATGCAAAGTTCTACACAAGATAAACCCTGTCTTCTCACGAACAGAACTCTGTTTGTTTTGAGATTGCAGGTATTTTTGTAGCTTTGGCATTGCGTTTTGATATGTCAAGAGGTCGGGAGAAGACGTACTTCACCAGTGCATTTGCTGGCTACTCAGCAGGCCTCTTAGTCACCATTCTGGTCATGAACTGGTTCCAGGCTGCACAGGTATTTTCCTTTGAAAGATTTGATAATTCCTTGGAGCACATGTACTGTCGATATGAGGCTGATGCTCATGCAATTTCACGCAATCATAGTGGCAGACATGTGAGGGGTGTCAAAACTGCAATCAAGGTTCCTCGTTGGTATCTAGCCTGTATTTTCTCATCTATCTATACTACTAAGTGGGAGGATTTCCCTAAGTACGCCTTTTTCTAGAACCTTTTAGAACTTTTTGTCGTAAGTTGAAGCAACAAAGGATGCCCAAGATATAGAACACCAAGTGTCCTCCAACCATGTTCATTTCCAAAATTTTGTAGAACTTTTTGGTGGAAGTTGAAACAATAAAGGATGCCCCAAATATAGAACACCAAACGCCCTCCAACCATGTGCTAGAAATCAATAGAACCCCAGGGCCTCCTAGCAAATATAAAAGAGTAGCATTGTGATGAAAGCAATTGGTATTGTTGGTCTCAAAAAATGACCAAAATGATGGTGCATGTGGGTTAGATATTGATTTTTTTGTATACTTAGTACATCAAGATTAGATTCTGGACCAATTGAATTGTGAGATATCAATTTTTTGTAAAATGGAATGTTGCATTACTCATACATGTCCTACTCACGCAAAGCGTGTGCCTCTATACTAGTATACAGTAATTGCGCAGACGGTTGAGCTATAGGAGAGAAGTTAGAAAGAAACCACCTTCGAGAAGGTGTTAATTTTGTAGCTAGGTCGAGTGGAAAAAATATAGCAAGCTGTTTAAAGTTTTTTCTGTTTTGCAGCCCGCACTGCTGTACATTGTACCAGGAGTTATTGGCTTTTTGGGATTGCATTGCGCCATCATGGGTGACATCAAACCTGTAAGTGCTTGTTTTGCAGCTTCTTTGGATTGTTGGTGTTCTTTCTTAGATTTTACTTGCTCCTTTCAAGTACATTTGTATCGCCGTTATTTTGAGAACATAAAGCTGATCTTGCTTTTTACTATTATGTTTTTGTATTGTGAAACAGAAACTTTGTTATTACCCTACGCTAACTCTTTTTCATTTCTTTTGCTTATTGGTTTCATGTAGCTTCTGGAGTTTGATGAGTCTGTTGCTGCTGGAGAGGATACTGATGAAGCACAGGAAGGTGATGTGCTAAAAGAATCTGCTCATGAAGTCACTGACAAAAAATCAGATTAAGTTATCACTCAACCCCTCAATACTCAAGGGGGTATGTTATTTTCTCAAATGTGTTATAAAACATGTGTTGGAGGTCTATTTTGGTAATGGTTTACAAATGAATGTTGTAGATGGTGAGCTCCGGATCTCGGTTATCAAATCGACCATTTACCATCATAAGTATCACATTATATTTACTTTGGTTTTCTGGGTATTAAGACGGTTTTCGAATTCCTTGAATATGTACGATTTTCAACCTGGTTTTGGTGTAAATTGTCATGATTAGCATGCGTGTCCGTGTTTTTTTTTTTTAATTTGAAGAATTGGGAGCTGAAATCTTTGAGTTGGGTCGAATTTTTCAAATAAAAATACTGGTGTAGGGGTACTTTGTAACACACCTGTACGTTTGGATAGTACAGACTCCCCCGTATACCTTTCAGGATCAAAATGTCAACCTTGAGGGTTGATTCGGCTGCCTTCATAACATCATTCTTTGTTGTAAGTTTGTCGTGAATTATCCCATCTTAGACTTTATAAGTAGTTGCAATACGATAGAAGAACTGCAATCTTCCAGCAATATGCCAATCAACTGTATAGGATTCAGTGGTACATATCATCTGTCTTTAGGGAATAGTATATATGCTGACGTATAGTTGTTATTTGCTACCAATAAGAAATTTTAATTTGGGATCTCAAGTAGCTCACTAGAACTGCATTGATCTATTCTTCAAATTCTTTATTGGTCTCAAATGTAGTATAGGTGTGGATCCATTCCAAATACAAGAAAAATATCCCATATTGTATTGGTTGCAAAGGGCCTTTCAGTTGTTTAAGGGTTAAAATCAATTGATACAAAATGAAAATTGCTTATGTATTTAGCTCTGCAGATTCCTAGCCACAGTAATGAAGAACATGACTAGTACACTGGCTATTTGTTGTTCCAATTTTGGGGCTGTCTGTTGTTCCAATTTTGGGGCCAATATGGAAGTTTACTCTTAGGTACTTGATCCCAATGGTTTTCATCCAAACTCAAACCAATCCCCTAAATCCAAATACATATTAGCAACTTGTAAACAATTCCATTGTCTCTCCTTGCTAGTTGGATCATGGCTTTTTGCACAATGCTCTCAGGTAAGATTGCACAACAAAACAAACGCCTAAATTTTTTGGTCTAGTAGTATTTGTAAAGAAGTATAGGTATCCATGCAAATATTGCAAATGATGGCAAACCTATTTGCTTCTGCAAGCAATGAGATTGATAAGTTGGTCAAGTGTTGATCCACCTATTTAGACAGGTGGGAGAAATAAATGGTCAACGTTGGAAATTTGCCATTCATGAAGCTCATATTTTGAGCTTTTGAGGGCAAGTAGAGATGCCATTAAGGTAGAAGCATCCAAAAATGACACTAGTCATCTAGTGACATCTATAAATAAATATAAAGCTAATCACTCTTGCACCTAAACAAGATATGTAGGCACCCAAACTAGACACGCAAGTTAACATAAGGGAACAAAAATTGTGTAGGTGGTAGTTCATGACTAGATGCAACATCTTTTTGTTGTCATGATAGGTCTTTTCGTTGTCACTTTTTCAAGGGTCTAATATTTGCAATATGTCAATCTAGGAAGTACCTTCAGCAATTTGTAATTTAATCATACAATCTCAAAAAATTCCAAAAACAATTTTACTTGCATCTTCACCCATTTCCTAACAAGCGCGCATTACAAGAAATTGTGTCCTAATTGACATGTCTAAATTGACTAAATGTGTCCAAAATGACAAGAAAACTATCAAAGTGGACAATTTTTGTAAATTTGGCCATGTTGATTTGGACATATTTTTGTCATTTTGGACAGTTTTCCTTGTGTGCTAGCACACGCCATTAAATTCTCAAAAGATCCTCCAAGTTACCACATCTGAGGTAAGTGTCACTTTTGGGTGCTTCTACCTTAGAAGGGCAACATCCTCTTGATCTCGAGGAGCACCTGATCACAAACAGGGTCAAGGGGAGGCCAGAACAGCCAATGGGACGTGAGAAAAGTAAACCCTAAAGTTCCGACTTTCCCAACCCATTTGGAAGGCCGCAGCTCCGGGAAGTAAAGCTTCCACGCCGCTTCCAAAGCAACGGCGACCCCCTGCACAACGAAGAAGTTATTCATCCGCCACGTCACCCTCGTCGTGACGTAGAACACGCTCAGCTCATGCGCCAATCCGGACACCAGGAACGCCGCCAGCATGGCCACTAGCTTAGGCACGTCAAACCCCCCACGGGCACCGGTCCCCGCGGCTCCACTCTCCTTGCCTCTACGGGGTTTAGGGTTTACGGATTTAGGGTTTAAGGGTTTAGGGTTGAGGAGGTGGAGAACCGGGATGAACACCGTCTCGCGCAAACAATTGCTCACGAGCAAATTCCATCGCCTCGCCCAAAACTCCTCCAGCGACACTGCCGCGAACGGGTTGTCGAAGTGCGGCTCGATGGTGATCCCGAACACGGTGGTGGCGATGGCGGCGAGGCTTTCGAGCACGATGGTGACGAAGAGGTAGAGCTGGAGTGAGAAGAGTACGTGGACGACCAGCAACGGGAGCGACGTGCGTCGCGACAGGAGGAGTTGGAGCAGCACTCCGAGAGCGACGAGTTTGAGAGCGGAGCGGAGGAGAAGGATGTACCAGACCTCGGATTTTGTGACTGTGTCGATCCAGGACGGGTACGCCACCTGTACTTTTTTCACCACCTTTCCGGCTCGCTTCATGTGTGCGGGGTAGGTCATGGCGATGGCGAAGCGCGGGAAGCAGGTCGCCACCCACGGGTCGTACCCCGGGCCTGTGTTCCAGCAGAGCAGCAGAATCTTGAAGGTGGAGAGCCATGTGAGGATGCAGTAGAACACGGCTATACCGATGAGGTGTGTGTCTCGGTTGAAGATGAACGGGACGTAGACGAAGGCGGTGATGACGGGCAAGCAGGCGATCACGCGAGGCATGCCCTGCGGTAGTCGCCGGACGATCCAGTAGAGATACGCTGATGCAAGCCATGCCACTGCATGGCCGATGACTAACCCTTCCGTCCAGGTCGCCACTTCGTATCCCAGTACTGCCATTGTGAAACCCTATCAACCCTAATCTGCTAATGTGCACCCTTTCAAATCCTAACCTGCCATTGTTGCACCCTTTCCAAACCCTAATCTGTCATTTGTGGAACCCTATCAAACCCTAATCTGCCATTGTGAAACCCTATCAAATCCTAACCTGCCATTTGTGCACCCTATCCAAACCCTAACCTGCCATTCACAACAAACTTTTGTTAATTTCCCTCTGTCAATTTCAGGAATTCTTCGCATTTTCCCTGTGAGCAGTTAAACATTTCTGACTAACTCTTCTGTGATTTTTCCCTCTGTCACAGTTCCCTATTAGTACACAAGGAATTCATATGAAAATCCGTACAAGAAAATTGACGAGAGTTTACTGTGATTGTGCACCCAATCAAACCCTAACCTGCCATTTGTGTAACCCTATCAAATCCTAACCTGCCATTGTGCACCCTATCAGACCCTAACGTACTCTCTTGTCACCTTGGGGTTTCCTAACCCTAACATTGCTCTAGATTCGAGAGACTTCATGGTTGACAGTACTCTTCCTCTTAAGGTAGGAGAACCTAAATGTAACACCAGTAGTTTATCAACATCTGCAAACAAACCTAAAGTTACAAGCTGCTACACTCAATGCAAACAAGACACACATTTTGACAAAATCTGTCACAACAATGGGGTAAAGGGAACATGAATTGTGTAGGTGGCAAAGAAGCTGTGCATGTGATACGATCCTTTTGTTGTCCCTTTTACATTTCAATATGAACATTTCAAGGGGGTCTAGTGTCTACAATAGGTAAGTATAGGGAGTTGCCTTCAACAATTCCTCATTTATTCATACAATCTCAGGAAATTCCAAAAACAATTTTGCTTGCATATGTGCCTATTTCTTAACAAGCACATCTGAAGTAAAGTGTCAGTTTTAGGTTCTCCTACCTTACTCGCCTCCCTTGTCAGTTCCTGAACTGACCGCAGTTCTTTCTAATTCCAACACCAAGCAACTCGCTCCGCATCTCGAATTCTAAGCACCTGCTTTAGCTAGACCACACGTCCCATCCGTAAGCTTGCTTGCCGACATCTAAGCTCACATCTAAAGCTCAGAGAAGCGCATTCTTATCACCAGGAACACGAAGCTTGCAACAGGATTCTGCAGTGATTTTGAAGTGACATTCTAAGGGTATGTTCACACTTGTTGCAAGTGTTAAGAGTGATAGTAGCGAAAGAAAATTAAGCACATTTGGACACACTTTGAGACTGAATTCATATTGCTAATACCCCTCTTAACACCAAATGTGAACCTACCCCAACGCACCTGCTTCGTCAAAACCACACGTTCTACCTGCAAATTTCAGCTTGTTGGCAATATTCAAGGTCGGGGAACCACGTGATCATGAGCAGCAACACCAAATCCTTGCACAAGTTAGAAACTCTCTACTGAAGAATCGAGTATGGACCTAGCAAAACATAAGAGAAAGAGAGAGAGACGTTGCTCACCTACTCGGAATTCATGGTGAGAACGACTCCAGAGCTGCTATTAATTCAAGAGCCGATATTTTTGTGAATAGGCGAGACTTGTCGGCTAGTGTGTTGTTGTTTTTTTCTCTCTCATAGTACTGGATGAACCTTGCGAGACGCGGGTTGCGTGTGGTCGCAATGGCACAGCGGCGAATTGCTTCGAGGGCTAGAAGTAGCGGCTGTGCAACAGAGCTGCGAGACGGAGTCGGAGGCGGAGAGCTGCAACCGTGATAGCGGTGTCCGGAAGAGCTGTGAATTTTGACTTTGTGGGTGTTATTTGTCCACATCAGCGATCTTTAAACTGGCTAAATTTGGCAGGATTGATACCAAAATAATTATGCAGATAAAAAACTTGTGAGATTTACAATGGCAATTTTGAATTATGCAGCTGAAAAACTTGTGAGATTTACAGTGTTAAATTTGAAAGTTTTAGCGTTTTAGTAGTGTTTTTAGCCACTTGAGCGAAGAGTGAAAATTATATTTGGGATCAATTCCACAGGCTCTCAGTCCTTTCAAGGAGAAGGAAAAAACATCCAAATTTTGAAATTTTGAAAAACCTAATTGTTGAATTTTTCAACTTTTAGGGATTTTTTTAAAAAGATATCTACAAATTGTACACAATTTAGGCTCTTTAGCGTTAGGTGAGTTTGTCTGTAAGAGCAACTCTAGCGCATTGCTGTATACTAAGGGGCGGTTCACACTACATTTCACGTTCCATCTCTCCAAGTCCCACTTCAACGTGCAATTCCAACTTAGTTGGATTATCAAGGGCTAAAAGGAGTACTTAAGAAAGCTATGAATTTCTCATGCTGGTGGAAGTTGAGCTGAAAGTTGAGTTTGACATAATGATTGACCCAAATTTTGAGTGAAGTCCGACCTTCTTTGGCGCCAATTTTTTTAAATAGTGTTGCCATGTAAGCAACCAAGATGTGGGACTTGAGACATAGTGTGAAGAGCCAATTTGTAACTTTTAGCTTTACACCAATCACATTCTTTGGTTTCAAAGAGAGGTGGGACGTGGGAAATAGTGTAAATTGTCCTAAACTATTGTAAAGTCACATTTCTTTGGGTTAGTACTACACAAGAGATCACTTTTCATTTGAGTGGCCTAGGGGATTGTGAAAAGTCTTGAATGGCAAACTTAGAAGAGCTACCCTCTATCACTTCTGTAGAAGACCTAGATATAATTAGTTGACTACCGACACTCAAAACATTAGTTGGTATGAATCATATCCTAGCAAAGACACAAGCTTTGTTGATCATGAATGTAGGGTTGCCGGCTTTAAAAATTTGCAAATCATTTGGTTGACCCTTGAAGATGTTTTACAGCGTTCCTCTAGAAGTTGATCTTGGTTCTCAAAGATATTACCTATTTTTAAAAAAATTCTCAATTTAGTTTCCTCAAAGACAAGTATGAGCTATATCATTATTTAAGTTTTTCTAATAAGTCTCAAATTAGTTATGAATTTTATTGAAGTTGGCATGAAGGTGCTCTAAAAGTGTCTTTAACTTATTGACGTTTCGGTTAATATAGTGATTTTTTTTTAAATGCATCTTTTATTAGAAGATGCCCTTCAAGCAGTGTACTTTGTGTGTGTGGTGATTTGTGGCTAAAACAACCTTTACTATGAACAAATGTTTTTAAAGTATCTATTTTGTCACACAATTCAAAGTAGATTGAGCTATAGGATCTTGAAGAAGATTTAGTTATACCCCACTTTGTAAATTTTCACTAAGATTCAAAATTGTAACTTCAAGAATATTAGCAATAAATTTGACCAAAATTGTCAAAACAAAGTATTCAAAAGGAAATAATGTCCATAGCATTCAAAAAAATCAATTCTAACAAGCTTTGTCATAAAGAGATTTTTTTGAAAACAAAAGAATGTTACCTCCTAAAGGGCCAAGCCCCCTTTTGGGGGACAAATGGGATTTTGGGCAAGTACCTATGGCTAAACTACTCTGCATGATTTTTTGAAACTTTCATGGAAGATGGGGAATTCAAATATCTACGTGGGCATCTAACTTTTTCTTCATTCTGACATTTATTGAAGAAGTTAAAAATGAATTTTTGGGAAGAGGTCCAAATGGGGCAGCCCAAAAATTTCTCAAAATTTGAATTAAAATTTAATAAAAATATGAAATAGGTTCTTTAGACTTATTTATAGGTGGGGAGCTTTGAATCATTCAATTTTCATAAATGAAATGAAAGTTATAAGAAGTTTTTGTTTGAGGGTAGGTGTGATTTTGAGAGAAACCACACCTACCTACAAACAAAAACTTCTCATAAATTTCATCTCATCTATGAAAATTGAATGATTCAAAGCTCCCCACCTATAAATAAGTCTAAAGAACCTATTTCATATTTTTATTAATTTTTAACTCAAATTTTGAGAAATTTTTGGGCTGCCCCATTTGGACCTTTTCCCAAAAACTCATTTTTAACTTCTTCAATAAATGTCAAAATGAAGAAAAAGTTAGATGCCAACGTAGATATTTGAATTCTCCATCTTCCTTAAAAGTTTCAAAAATCATGCAAAATAGTTTAACCATAGGTACTTGCCCAAAATCCCATTTGTCCCCCAAGGGAACAGTTGGTCCTTTAGGGGTTAACTTAGATCAAGTTTCAAGGATTCTAGATTTTCTATTTAATAAAAAAAAATTGAGTAAGAAGGGACTTAAGCCAATTTTGTTTGAAGACCAAAGAATGAGAGCTTCTAAGCTTTATGGATTATGCTCATAAAAGCTTGGCTTATAAATTTGGAAACTGCCCATGCCATGTAGCAATTTTCAGTTGTATTTGAATTATGCATAAGGATAACAAATAGCTACACTACAAAAGACGCTCTCCTTGTAGGATTGGCTTGCTATTTACCTATTCAACTTCCTCAAGGTAAAATTTCTTGATACAAAGACTCTTGACAGTCAAAGCCAATGGATTTCATCTACTTTATCTCAAAATAATCATGTTAAAAATTAAGCTTAGTATTGAAGTAGGGGAGTGATATTCTATCAGTCTTCTTGAACTATTTATGTCATCGTTAAGTAGCTTTTAAAGTTATTTTTATTAGTCATTATAAACACATTAACCCCTAAAGGATCAAGCGACCATTGTATGTAGATGTACGCTATCATATAACTGGCATTTGTTATCAAAAAAAGTTTAATTTGGGATCTTGACTAGCTCACTAGAACCACATTTGTTTATATTTTAATTTTTGTGTTGATATCAAATGTAGTAGAAGTGTGAATGCATTCCAAATACCATTTATACAACATTATACATAGTAGGTACAGTGGTTGTTTAGTCCTTTAGGGGTTAAGATCAATACAAACATCAAAAACTTAAATTATCTTTCAATGTTTTTATTACGCTTCACTTAAGGGGCCATATTTAGCATGTAAAGTTTTAATGGTTATATGAAATAAGAGCTCTTCACTAGCCAAAAACAAAACAAAAAAATTAAATGAAAGTAAAAACTAACATCTTTTCATGTGCTATCAACACTACTGGTATATAGGTTGATGTTTGATTCAATGTAACATTTACCCCTAAACGCCAGGGTGGTCACCGTGCCTGCCCCGGAACAGTGTTTTACAGTGAACCGTGATTCTCCAATGCTACCCACATATTATTTATTATTTTTGAAAGTTGCAAAAGTCAATAGTGCAAGCTGCCCTCACAAAAATTGTAACTAGGGCAACATGGAACCTTCAACCACGGTTGTCAATCTTCTCGCAAACTAGAGCTTAAAAAATGTGGGGGTAATTTATAAGTCTATTATTAACATTTCAAAATGGAGCACTTCTCCATGACCACTTTTGGAAAAAAAATGGATACAAAAACTTTTTTTCAACCCAAAAATTGTTTTTCCCCTACTGAAAGGACAGAAACCGTCCGCTTTGACCTTTAAGGGTTAATAAAAGGAAGAGACTCTTCCATTTTGGAATTGACAAAAACGAGAATGAAAGAAATTCATTACAATAAACCTAGCAGAATAACTATTTTTCCCTAAACCCTTAAACTCATAAGGGATAATTTTCATCCTTGGTCATAAAAAGAGATGTTTTCATCCAATTTTTGTGGAAGTGATCATAGATACATGGTGCATCATGGAAGGTAAAAAACAATCTCATCAAATGTACTCATATTTTTAGGTAACCTAAGTTCTACAAAGATTTGGAGACACGGTGTTAGGTCCCATGCTACCTTTCTTGCAGTTTATGAAGTTTGGTATGCATTGTTGAGTATTGTAGCTTTTATTATGATGGATAGGCACTCGGAGAGCTACTATAGGAGGGGCCATTGAATAGCATTGTATAGCCACTATAATGGGGCTGTGACAAGCCCAACAATTAGGGGTTAACCCCTAAAGGACCATGTGTTAATTCAACTAACACTTGAGAACTTGGATAGGGTCATACAAAGTTAATTTTTATTGGATGTTCTTGAAATTGTTACACAATGTATAAATATGTATCACCCAAGTGAAGATATAACGTTTTCTCCAATTGGATGCTCGATCAAAAGTTATGGTACCCAAAAGAATTTGGACAGCTTGGGCCATTTGGGCATCTTTGGAGAATCTTATGTTAAAACTCTCATCAACTTTTGAAATTTGGCATGTATGTAACAAACAAAATATTGTATACAATCGTCAAAAAAATTGAGCTCTCAAGTTACATTCTAAAAGGACTCAAACTTTATTAGGTTCAAAAAAAAATCTTTTAACTTCATGCCCTTTTATCTTGCAATTTATAAATTCAAAGTTCTTGAATTTTTTTCACATGTTTCAAATGTTTAGTCTGTAACTTTTCCCATTCAAATTTCAAATGAAAGACTTCCTCATTGCACAAGAAATGAATAAAAAATGACTAATGCATTGTCATTTCACTTAACCTCCTTGCATTGCAAAGTGGTTTAGAATAAACTAGATTCTATATTTGCTTCTAAAAATTTTCATGAGTGAACCAAACATCATATACTTATGAATGGTCCAAAACTTTCTTTTTGTGTAGAGCAAAAAATTTACTCCAAAAGGACTCAAAGTCTATTGACCTTGTTTTGCAAGAATGAAAAAAAAGTTGTTTTTCTCACTTCAAATGTTATAATCTTACAATTCACGCAGTCAAATGGGCTGAGATTTTTAACACCCATTGGATAAATATTTTACTGTAATTTTATACTGTCAAAGTTTCCAATTTTTTTTTATTTTTTATTTTTTTTTGTTTTTGATCAACATACCAAAAATTGCAATTTCTGACAATGTTGGGAGAAAAAATCACTTGGTCCTTTAACCCCTCAAGGCCCAAGCAACCTTTTTTATGTTGTCTAGGTTTTTTGGATAGGTCACTACAAATGAGTTTTGCATTTGTTTTTTTTTTTCTTTAAATTTTGACACATGAAGTATCCAAGGAGTAGCTACAAGGTCCAATAAGTTTCATGACTTTTTTGACTACATGGATCAAAAGTTATTGCATGATGTGTTGTTTTCTTTGCTCATCATGGCAGCCCAAGCAGCTCAAAAACTTCTTTAAAAATTACATTTCAAGTTTGGTTTTTTTTAAATTGGATCTTTAGATCTAATTATAAGTGGAAAGCTTTTAATCATTCAATTTCCATTAATGAGATGAAAGTTACGAGAAGTTATAGTTTCCAGGTAGGTATGGTTTTGAGAAACTCCACACCTACCCAAAAACTAAAACTTCTCATAACTTTCATCTCATTAACCCTTTAAGGACCACACCCATTTTCACAAAATCCACTAAAAACAGGGGATCTAAGCTTAGATGTGCAATTGACTCAAATATGGACCCATTTTTAGTAATCCAACCGTACAAATGGGAAGTACACCTTGTTCACTTTAAAGCACCAAAATTTTAGCTAGACCTACCATTGGAGGTGAAACATTATAATGATTGAGTGAGCCGTATGCGGTAAATCTATAGTGTTTCCTGCTCGTGTGGTTTTGAATGTTAACGCTTCATGCAAGCTTTAATTGAAAAAGCCTTACATTTCTAGAAAGTAGAGTTTCCCACCTTTACAATAAGACTGGTTTCACACAAAATAAACAAAAACAGCAATCACAAGGTGTAGCTAAGTGGACAAAAAGGGTCAAAAACCCCACTTTCTTTGCTACCCTAAAACAATTCTACAAGAAATTTGATGAATATTTTGGAAAATCCAATTGGTGAAAAAAATCAAGAATTGGCCTTAAATGTAGGATGACAAATTTTAAAGCCAAAATGACAACACCATTTTAGTAGATCTTCAAATACTACAATTATACTACTACTATATAGGAAAACAATACAAGCATATTTCTTAAGCAATTTGAATTTTTTTAGAATTGCGCAATTGAAATTTGACATTCTCTTGGATGTTTGATGTATTGTGTTGTTGCTTTGATCCATCTTTGACAAAAATTGGATAGGTATTTTGAAGCCACGCCGTATAAATACCATTATTTAACAACTCACATATCCAATTGCATTGTTATTTTTTTAGTTGGATGCGAAATTCTTGTGATCACATGCATTCCTCAAGACCAAATTCCAAATTATTGAGTGATTTCAACCTACAGGCCAAAAACCACTCCCAGCAACCAAATATGGTTGCGTGGTCCTTAAAGGGTTAATGGAAATTGAATGATTCAAAGCTTCCCACCTATAAATAGATCTAAAGAGCCAATTAAAAAAAAACCAAACTTGAAATGTAATTTTTAAAGAAGTTTTTGAGCTGCTTGGGCTGCCAAGACGAGTAAAGAAACAATACATCATGCAATAACTTTTGATCCATGTAGTCAAAAGTCATGAAAATTATTGGACCTTATACAGTGATGAACAAAACCAAGTATTCAAAAAGAGAACTCAAGTTTAACTAGAGTTATGTGGCACTTGATAACATGAATTGTTAAAGTGAATGATAGAAGTGTGAAAACAACTTGTTCCACTCATGTGTGTGAAAACAGAAGGTGGAAAAGTGATAAAGTGCTTTAGAACCAAGAGTTTGAACCACTTATGGTTTTAGTACTCAGTATTGTTCAAAGCCATCCGTCACACTTCAAAATTTGTTTCCGTGAGTGTTTGCGCTTGTTCCGGAGAGGTTGTTGGTGTGTTGCAATTCTACGTCTGTGGACTTTGTGGAGATAGTGAGGATTTTCTATTGTTTGAGTATGGCTCTTGTAATTGAGATAAAGAGAACCGTTGCTTTGTCTCAAATTTGGAGCTATCTGTTGATACAGAAAGTAGCTGTTTCAATTGGCATGAGTCAATAGTGCGTGGCTCAATTGCAAAAGGAGATTGCTAGAGAGGTGGAGAAACAAAAAGGAGGGCGTCCAAAGCATCTTAATGTGAGAGAGAGGCGACATTGCGCAACCCTACTCACTGAAGGTTGCCTTGGTATTGCGTCAAAGACAACAAAACAATTTTTGAAGCGAGACGGGTAAAATTGTGTTTGACATGACTGTGAGGCGCGCTTTGAGAGGTGAAGGTTTGGCTGCACGTGTGCAATAGAAGAAACATTTTTTGGCATGGAGACACGTTTTGGCACGTTTGAGGTTTGCTCAAAGTTATGCAAACTGGACAATTCATGATTGCAAACGTGTTATCTTTAGTGATGAGACAAAAATAAATAGGTTCAATTCAGATGGTAGGTCTTGGTGTTGGATTAGAAATGGAGAGCATGTTCAACTGCAGCATCTTTGTCAAACAGTGAAACACAGTGGCGGGCATATCATGATTTGGGGTTGTATGACAGCATTTGGACCTGGAGCTTGGTATAGGATTGAAGGTATTACGGATCAGCATAAGTACAAATTTATTTTAGAAAACTTTTTGTGGTCTACAATTTGGCATTATAGTATGGATCCAAGCAACTTAGTGTTTTAGCAAGATAATGATCCAAAACACACCAGAAAGTTGGTGCAAAAATGGCTTAAATCGCAACCATTTGAGCTTCTCCAATGGCCTGCTCAATCTCCAGACTTGAATCCCATAGAGCATTTCTGGGCTCTTTTGAAATGGCAATTGAATGAGTTTTCTACGCCTCCAAGAGGAATTGAAGAATTGTGAGAGCGTGTGTGTACAATTTTCTCAAGTTTTAGTTAGGAGGATTGCTTGACATTGTATGAAAGCATGCCGCAAAGAATTGTTGTTGTATTAGTTGCTAAAGGCTATTGGACGGATTATTGAAGTTCAAGAAGTAAGTTGAACAATACTGAGTACTTGTATATAGTTGTAGATTATAGGTTTTAAGAAATTATATACTTTTTAATTTGATTTATGGTTTTGCATACATGTTCACAACTCTATTTGCTTATGAATACAATTTATAGCTCTAAAAAATGTTATGTAGATTGTTTGTAATTGTATTTTGAAGTTCACTTCTTGAAAATAGTACTCAGTTTTGTTCGTCACTATAGCTACTCTTTGGATACTTCATGTGTCAAAATTAAAAACAAAAAACAAATGCAAATCTCATTTGTAGTGACCTACCCAAAAACCCTAGACAACATAAAAAAGGCTGCTTGGGCCTTGAGGGGTTAAGGGTTAAGTTTGCCATTTAGAAAGAAAAAAAATTACAAACAAGTATCATTTGATAACAACGTTTGAAGTAAGTTTTGAAATGTTCCCTTGCAGTACATGCTTTTTTTCATAAGTTTTCAAAATGTACAAGAAGTGTACATTTGAGGAGGTGGGCAATTTTAGAGACCTACAGCCTTTCCACTTCAAAATTTCATTCCTAATTCCACAAAACTCCAAAAATTATGAAATAGCTTGGGTTAGATGTCAATTCTTCTTGTCTTTCGAAGAAAATTTACTGAAGTTTCACCTCCCCAAAATTCAGTTTCAACCCTTAGATGGACGGGCACACTACCTTATCAACGAAAACTACAAACATGTCCACATACAAATTCTTGATTGTCTAAGAGGATGGAAAACGTAATTTACGTAAGCTCGTTTGTCTTTACAATTTCCAGTATCTTAATCTGTACAGAAGATTGATATAAGCCTTGATTTTATTAAAATGACCTTTTTGTAATATTATATCCTTCATTCTGTCAACAATAGAATTGCAGAAAACAAAAACATCGAAGTAAAGAACCACTACCAATACATATTTCCATGATCATATTACGATGCTTCAAAAAAAATTAACAAAATATTATCATGAGGAGTTGAACGACTAAGGTAGAGGCTCTAGTTCCATTTGGGTTCCATTTGGGTTCCATTTGGGTTCCATTTGGGTTCCATTTGGGTTCCATTTGGGTTCCATTTGGGTTCCATTTGGGTTCCATTTGGGTTCCATTTGGGTTCCATTTGGGTTCCATTTGGGTTCCATTTGGGTTCCATTTGGGTTCCATTTGGGTTCCATTTGGGTTCCATTTGGGTTCCATTTGGGTTCCATTTGGGTTCCATTTGGGTTCCATTTGGGTTCCATTTGGGTTCCATTTGGGTTCCATTTGGGTTCCATTTGGGTTCCATTTGGGTTCCATTTGGGTTCCATTTGGGTTCCATTTGGTTCCATTTGGTTCCATTTGGTTCCATTTGGTTCCATTTGGTTCCATTTGGTTCCATTTGGTTCCATTTGGTTCCATTTGGTTCCATTTGGTTCCATTTGGTTCCATTTGGTTCCATTTGGTTCCATATGGTTCCATTTGGTTCCCTTTGGTTCCGTTTGGTCCCATTTGGATCCATTTGGTTCCAATTACGTTCACGCTAAGCCTACGTAACTCAAGGGGTCACTCTTTCCTAGAGAGTGAACGCAACTAGAACCCAATTAGAACCCAAACGGAACTAGCGCCGTCTACCTTATTCACGTAACTCAGGAACCTGTTTAGTGTGAAACCTCTTTAATGTCACATTGCATGCAAAAGATATGTGATCACAACACAGCAAAACACAATTTAACCACATGCAATTTGGAGGGGGTTACGGATAATGAGGTCGGGGTGTGAAATCAATTTTCTGTGCTTCACATCCACATTGGATAATGATTATCTTCAGGAGCGCACTTTGTGTTAATTGATTGCAGTTGATGAAAGGAAGCATTAATGAGGAACCTCAGAATGATCGTACTTACTGCACTGCCCAAATCCTTACGCTTTAATACCAACACTCATGGTACTGCACTTCCATCATTTTGTGTACGCGCCTGCTGTGCAGTCACTTTACGATAAGTGCTTCTTCGCTCGTAATTATAACGTGAGATGGCCACATTTCACAGAAATTGTTTGGAAGTTCAAGCGCTGCATCATGCAACTGTAGACACAAGGCTGTGATTACGGCCATCTTGTGCAAATCATAGATGCTATAAGGGCTCTTCATTCGTACATGCTGATTTCTGAAAACATTCCAACTTGTAGCTAAAGAGTATGCATTGAAAGTTACGAACTCTAAAGAAGTCAAACGAACCGTATTATTTACAATGCATCAGGACAGATAAAAAGAAAATTGTGTGGGACCTTTGATTGCATAGTCGAATGATGCAGCTTACATATGTCGAGACTCGAAGAAAATCATAAAAGGTGGCATAAACCCTATCTTGCAACCCTCATCATTGGTCTACAAAATGTCTCGTATGTAAGTGGACTTCATCATGGCTTCACACTTCGTGTAAGTCACTTCCGTCTGCATCTGCATCCCTGCCGTCCACAACAAAACTACAGTCTTTCAACAAATAGTAGCAGTCACATGCAGAGGTGTGTCCCTTTTTGCACATACCTCCTGTTGTAAGAACGCATCTACATGGAATTGTTCGACTAAAACAAAAACCAGCATACTTCGTGACCTATAGTAGATATCAGGTCGATACCCGAGTAACAATGATTTACATGTAGAGGGATGGTGAATTGGTCTCATTATGCTGGTCGAGTGAACTTTGTCTAGGTAAAATGAGATCTAAGCAAACCCTGACTATTTAATAATAAGAGATGCGAGAGACAAAACCATCTCAACACTCACAAGAAGATATACATCACCTGTCAAAATTGCACGGTCACTGTTTGAACATTCGCGCATAAGACTTCTTCTCCTTGTCGTTCCGCTCATTGATCTGAAAACACGAAAATACACTAGCAATTAAAAAAACAGTCTCGTGTTCAATTGCATACATATTTCCTAATCGTCATCAGAGAGAAATCCACTACATTGTGCGTACACATCAGACCCTGGCCAGCCTCTTCGAAATAAGTAATCTACTAGACAAACCGTCTAGATAAATTGCAATATTCCTATATCGAGTTAACTTAAAAATAAGATAACCCACCTTTTTCCTAACAGCTCCAAGCTCTCTCTTAATTCCGGCTGCAAGGTATGGAACAAAAAGCGTCAACAAGCATTTTGACATATGTAAAGGAAGAAGCATATTCTGGATGCTAAAAAGCTCTCGAATCACCAAATCTAACGTGACACTTTAATGGAGAGTATTCCTCAGCAGTACATATCCAATCATTCATGAGACTTTACACATCTCAAAACGAACAGATGGGAGTAGGACAGTTTAGCAATATAATAGTCCTCTGATCACCTCCTACCCAAAAATTTCTACAACGCAAACCCTTAACAAAGACACTTGTCGACAAGTCTTGGCACGGCTCAGTTCATGTCTGCAATTCCGCTTTACGTTAAGGTTGAAATACTATAACCAAAACAGGAAGGATTTCACTTACAGTCGTTTGGTTCAATGTTTGAGGCTTTGGTTAAACTCATCAGTGCTGAATCGATGTCACCCAACGCTAAATGAGCCTGCATAAGATTGAACGCTGCTTCAAAAATTGCAATTTTTTCACTACAATAGTAGGACTGACCTTATGCCCATCGAAATGATAATGCGTGAGGCAACGAATCTCAGGATATCCTAAGCACTTTCTATACAAAATCCCCAGCAATGCTCCACCAGAGAGGAACTCGCCTGGCCTTGCCGAAAGAGGGCTTTGACATTATCAACTCCGGTTTGCATGGCATATTCACAGTCAGTCAATGCACCTTGAGGATCTTCAAGTTTCAACTTGCAAGCCTGTACCAGCACCATTAGCCATATCAGAGAGCAGCAAAAGAAAGACCTAACTATTTGGTTGCATATATTAGTGAACACCATATTATGCTATCAAAGCAATTATAGTATCAGAAAGCCGTTCGATGAAAACAACAATACTTAAAAAATGGCACCGTCCATAATCTGAGATGAGGAGCATTCAGTTATACTCACAGCACTATTGGTCAATATCAGTGACTTCATCCTGCGTAGCGAATTGCTTCTCGCTGCAAACAACCGTCGAAGAGAACTGTGTCAGCAATCAGAAAAGAGCATGTCACCTGCCCCATAAACATATACCCGATCTACAACGGAAGTAACGACATCTCTGAAAAACCTTGGCAACTTACTTTCGTCGAGCTCCTCTTTATCCCAGCATACATCCAGGTACCGCAACGCCTTCCGATACTTCCTTAGTGCGGTCTTGTAATCTCCTTTCTGCTTCGACAGATGCACACAAATTCACAAATGCTTCATTAACCGCACATAAACACAATCTCCAGATGCGCAAAAACATACGGCCAGGGGATGAAATTGAAGAAGCAACTCTAGCAGTACTAAACCTAGTTAGCAGTTTCGAGTTAGAAAAATGTGGTTATGCAATCACCTTAAAATACTCATTGCCATAGCCGCGAGCAGAATCGACTGCTACTTCCCAATAGGCTGCATCAGCTGGCTGCGTGTCCAAATCTGAGGGCCAATCAGGGTATTTATCCCCGTCTTGAGTGAATCCTGCCATAGACATTGTTAGTCATCTACATGTTCTACACAGCTTAAAACCACAGGATAACCATAGAATCTCGTTTTCAAAGAGGCTGGCGTAGGAAGCGAAGATTTGTAAAAGCAGCCGCACCTCGAAATATAACATGTGAGCTCACCGAGTACGAGAGACTCAACGTTCAACAGCAAGTCCAGCGCGTTCTAGTTTAAAAAAGGGAAACAGAAAGATAATCAAGCAGAATGGAACGTATTCAAGGAACAAAAGTCATACCCACGACGCCATCGTCAGCGCCTTCGGCCAACTCGCCGCAGTCTTCGATGCGCACATCAAATAAGGGTAGATTGGATGCACTGTCAACTGGCTGGTGCTCTATGGACCGTACGACTCCCATGCCTTTCAATATCTTACCGAACACGACATGCTTCCCATCGAGGTGCGGAGTTCGATTAGTAGTGATGAAAAACTGGGATCCATTAGTATTTGGTCCCGCATTCGCCATGGACAGTATGCCCTTCCGTTCATGCTTCATTTGAAAATTTTCGTCCTCGAAATTCTTCCCGTAGATGGATTCACCACCAGTCCCATTAGCATTCTCAAAATCTCCGCCTTGAATCATGAAGCCTTTTATCACTCTATGAAAAACGGTGCCCTGTTGTAAGAGCATCCAGTATATGATACAGGATAAAAAGCTGGTCAGTCAACAGGAATGAGCAGCCAGAACGGGTGCATCGACTGTGAATCGCACGCTTCTAAAGCCTGCATACAATGGTAGGACTTTAACCATCCACTACAGCATTTCCTACACATGCACATATAAACCACAAAAGCATGTCTCCCTAATTCATCAATAGCAAGAATGATCCCTCCATATTCTAAGGCCATTAAGACGAGTTTTACAATCCTACATACAAAACGGATATATGAGAAGAACTAAAACCTATCACAGTTCCACCACCTGACGATATGGACCAAACACCTTGCAGGAAACACTACTAGCTCGCGATTGCAAATACACCGCATACATAATGTAAGTCCTCTCTTAAAGAGAAACAGGAAATTCAAAAAGCTCTGAAAAGGATTTGCTGCTAAAATACAACGGGAAAAGCCAGCATCACTGCCAGCATTTACCGCAAAATCATCTAAAGGACTAAGGCCATTTCAAATTAGTTCCTATTTCCAAGGTCAAACTACACGGGATTCACGAGATTCACAACAAACGGCAACACTACAATCCGATGAGCATTGGCCACCAATGAACTGCCGACACGAGATCCAAGCATTCCGTGAACAAAAACGAGGAGCTGTTGCCATACTTTAAAATGTAGCGGCCGTCCGGTGACTGGTCCAATGCCTTTCTCGCCCGTGCAAAGAGCGCGGAAATTCTCGGCGCATCGAGGCACAACATCCGCAAAAAGCTCGATCACGATCCGGCCTTCCATATCGCCGCCTATACTGACGTCAAAGAACATCTTCGGGTTGTTCTTTGACTCCATAGCTACTCCTGCTGCTCCTGCTGCTGTTGCTTCCGCACTGCTCATGGCTTGTAAACAAAGATCGATTCACACCACGAGCTTCTAAACAAAATAAAAAACTACTTCGACCTGCTACTGTACTCTGCAATTGATCACTCCTCCACAACCACAGCACCAGAATAAGAAAACAAGAAAGCAAGAAAGCAAGACTACACTACTTCTCCCTCAAAGGATTCCGTCACACTTCAATTCTTAACACTATAAAATGAAAATGAGCCTCTTCCTCTTTCGCTTCACAGTATGCTCCAAGCTAGGGTTCCAAATAAAATTCACAACGCTTGCGTGCGTTCGTCACACAACAGTTGTGCTCTCCTGCACAAAATTCTTTAAGTTTTCTCAAAGCTCGACGGTCACTAAGCTTACTACAACAGCACAAACAGCAGTGGCGAGATGTGCATGACTTTAAGCGCCGGATAAAATTCACTGCCAGAAAATTACAACCGCCGCCAGTTGCACTAAAACTTACACTCCCCGCGGTCCCTACGGACGTTTTTCTCAACGAATCCTAACCTCTCCGTCCAGCTCTGTGAAGGTCCTGAACCTTCCAAGCCGGCAGATGGAGGCGAGAAAATGGCCAGCTAGATTACCAGAAACAAACAAAACGGACAAAAAACACCTCGAAAATCAACAAATATTACAAAATGGAAGAAAACGAAGGGTAATTGTACCGTCGTGTGCCGAGCGGGGTGCAGGGAGGACAACTGTTCTATGCAGAATGTCCACCTCCCAGCGACATAACTGTCAGAACCGTCGCCTGGATCGTCATCATGACGTCATGAGTCGCAGGGAGGGTAACTGTTCCGTGCAGAATGTCCACCTCGTGACGACTTTCTATCAGAATCGTCGCCTGGATCGTCACTACGACGTCCTCATTGTTAGGAGAGGACGTTCCGGGGGGGAATGGTAGTGCGGGTTAGAGGACGGTTGGTACGACAGGCTGGTCGGTAGTGGAGGAAAAGCGGCGGCACGACGCACTTGACGTCAGTGGGGGACAGGGGGGACGCGCCTTGAGAACGTGGAGAACGTGGATGCCGAAGATCGTGTGGTCCTTTTGTTTGAGCACTTGGATAGTTCTGGATTTTTTTAATGTTTTATCGACGATTTAAGGGTACACTTGGCTGGAAAATTCTGGGGCATCAAATCATAGAAAGCTGCTCTTTTTCTTTTTGTTTTGTTTACCTGATAGAATTGAATTGACATATTTCGGGTTGCCACCTGTTTCATCTTGTCATTTTGAGAGGATTCCATATCTAAACTTGACAATTGACAGATAGCAAAAAGCTACTGGGCATGAGGGTTCCATGGAGAAAACCATACGGGGCTGTACTATCATACACATCGTCACAAAAATATCGAAAAGGCAACTCTAGTTTAGCCCTTAAACGTCCTATGGGGCTAAGAGATACGTTGTCATATATAATTGGTATTTGCTATCAACAAGAATTTTAATTTGGGACCTCAAATAGTTCACAAGAACTTCATTGATCTGTATTTTGATTTCTTTGTTGATCTCAATGTGGATCCATTCCATATGCAAAAAAAATGCTTTGTATTATACTGGCCGTAAAGACACTTTAAGACGTTTAAGAATCAAGCAGGGTTTTTTTTTGGGCAATTAAAGGTCCAATTGCCTCAAAAAAAAAGTGAACTTCAAGCCTATAGAAAAAAAGGGGGAATTTTTTTCAAGAAATGTTGGATTGTAATAATGAAAATTGCATTGCAGCCTAGGCTTTTATAAAATTCTTATCAAATTGAGAATTGATGCCATCATTTTAAAATAAGACAGATCCAAAAGCACCTTCAAAAAATTTGATTGTGCTAGATTTTTCTTAATTTCATTATTAATAGCCATGATATTGCAAAAGTCCATGCATATGGGCCACCTTCAACTCCAACAAAAAATAGGGGTGGAGCTAGCAAGCTACAAACCATTTTCAAAAAATGCCACACATCCATTGGTTAGAAAACCAAAAAAAAACTCTAGGATCAAGATTTTTTTTGGGTAGTTCAACGTATTTTGTCTTGAGGGTTGAGCCTTATTTTGACAAAAATGATGTTGAGAATCAACTTAACCCTTAAACATCGGATTGGTAACAACGGGCTTGCCCTACGCATGAGCTCTACAATGCCATGACATTGCCCCCCTTATAGGATTGTTTCCGAAAGTTGCAAAAGTCAACAATGCATGGTGCCCTCATACAAATGGCAAGAAAGGCAGCATGGGACCTAACACCGTATCTCTCAATCTTCTCACAATTTTGATTACATAAAAATATGAGTATGTTTTATGAGGTTGTTTTTTACCATCCATGGTGGCCTATATATTTATGGTCATTTCTAAAAAAAATCAAACAAAAATGGCTTTTTGGAAGCTGGCGGACAAAAAACATCCGCCTTGGCGTTTAGGGGAAAGTCGTGGAGTCTGAGTAAGTTACTGGTATTTTTTTCATTTTGCCCTCAAATTACATTTGATGAATTCAATTTTCTCCCTTGCTTGTACGTAGTTGGGGATACAAAACTGCTCAACACAACTAGTAATAGTGTTGTTATCACCTGACAATTATTTTCAATTTATTTTTGGATTTTTGTTTTCTCTGCGGCAAAGAATCATTAACCTTTGACAAAAAAGTGAAAAAGAATCCTCAACAGGAAAATAAAGGGAATTGATATTTGCACACTTGGGGTAAATTTTTGTCATCAATAGGTTGAATTTGGAAAATTTGAATTCAATTTTGGATTTAGAGATTTGGATTTAATCCAAAATTACAAAAGAGATTACAATTGAACAAAGTTTAGTGGAAAACACTAGCTAGGGGGAAAATTATTACTTTCATCTACTTTTGTAAAAAAACTAGATTTTTCCATTAGATGTTGATTAATTGTAACCTCCTTTGTGGTTCTCAATAAAATCAAGATCTCCAAATCCAATTTTGTATTCAAACTTTTCAAATTTAGCTTGTCAATGGTAAATATCTAGAATTTACCCCCATTGTGCTTATAACAAACCCCAAGTGTACATATATCAATTCCCAAAATAAAAGTTAAAGGTCCATCCAAGGGCCAACTTCCATGATGACCTCTCAATGAGAAATCCCAAGAATGACAAGCTAATACTTACTAAAAATTGCTTGTCTTTTCTGGGTTCTACAATTAGGGGACCATCATGGAAGTTGGTCCTAAGTCCTTCAACAAGTCAAGTCAATTGAAATTAGCCCCTCACCGCCCATGGTATTTTTGAGTATCTTAGAATTTTCTTGAAAGTAAACAAAATGTTGGTATTTTGATCAATCTTATTAAATTTTTATGAAGCGCAACCATACAAATTCAAAATAGACATGTTATAGATCATATAGGAAAAGAAATCAGAACAATAGCACTTGTGGATTGAAAGATTATCATGTTTGATCATGAGGGTGTTAAACCTGCAAAAGTGATTTGAAGTCTTTCAATCCTCTTTTTGCATCTCAAACCTATAACTAAGGGTACCAAAAATATATAAGTATTTAAAGTATAACATGCATAACCCCAATCAATTTACGGCTTCTCAAAATCTATTCTACGATTTTTTAAATTGAATTTTTGATGTGATTTTTTCTCCAAGTTCTAGTGTACTTGAGGCTCATTTCCAAGAGCCTTTAACACTAAAAAGTGAAGATTTACAATGGACACCCTTGCACAAAATCTGGAATAGACAAATCACTTTAATTCTTTTTCAAAATCAGACTCCTAATGCTAAAACTAGACTTCAATAAGAATTTAAAAACAATAATAATCATTAAAAAAATCTTAAAAAAAGGTTGCGCATCTCTGAATAAAATTCAGAAGGACCCAATTTGGGCCCTTGGGGCGGTGAGGGGTTAAGCTAATTTTCACTTAAGAAGATGTGAATTTAACTTTATAGACAAAATTGGGTCTTTTTCTTGTCCAATTTTCCTCTACATGTCATGGAAATCGCCGACGCTGATGAATTTTCTTCGGTTGGTCGATTCAATCCAAACCACATACTAATCCTACACCTCCCCACTCTTATGTGAGCAAAGCTGTTGGATATGAAGATTCTATTGGAGGATTTTGTAAGTTACTCTCCAGCTACCAATGTAAACAACCCATTCCTCTTCTAAATAAAAAGAAAATTTTGCTGCTGAAGTTGCCTCCCTATTCATTGAACTTCTCATATTACTTGAAAATTAAAACATAAATTCTGCAAAAGATGAATCATTCCATATGGAAGAATATCTATAAAAAAACTGTCTTCTTTAACCCATAAAGGACCAACTGTCCCCTTGGAGGACAAATTGATTTTGGGCATGTACCCATAGCTAATCAAATTTTTATGATTTTTTGAAACTTTTATTGAAGGTGGGGGATTCAAAGATCTATGTGGGCATTTAATTTTTTCTTCATTCCGACATTTATTGAAGAAGTTATGCATGATTTTTTGAAAAAGTGGGAAGGCGGGCAGCCCCAAGAAAATCAAAATTGCAAATTTTAAAAATAAAAATCTGAAACTGGTTCTTTAGATTTATACAAATGTGGAAATCTTTGAATCATTCAATTTTGATTGATGAGATGAAAGTTATCAAAAGTTTTAGTTTGCGGGTAGGTATAGGACTCCCAAACCTCCATTCTTTTTGTCCCTTGAAAATTTTGTTACTTTACTATTTTTAGCTCTTTGTGTTTTTTTGTTTTTTTGTTTTTTGATTTTTTTTCCAAGTTGTAGTAGACTAAGATTCCTTGGATTTTACCATTTGGATCAAAGTAATTCAGATTTCTCAATTTTACATAAATCCTCCAATTTTGCCTAATGTATATGCAAATTTCATGGCCTTACAGCATTGTAGGATTTTACAAAGTATGATCCACACCTCTAGTTCATTTGGAAATTCTCCTACATTTACCTGACTTAGTCTTCTACATGAGAAAAATAAACCTCAACTTTGCATAAAGCAATTTTTTTGATATTGGAGTCATCAAAGGCTTCTAAAATTTTTGGGCAGCAAGGAAAAAAACTTGTTTTTTCACTTTAGATGTCAATATCTCACTCCTCTACTTCTGGAATGAGCTGAAATTTTCCCACTAGTACCTCCCATAGTCTAGGGCAAGATCTTATGGTTGAATTTTCAAAAAAACTTTTTTTCCTATCTTTCTACTCATTCCCGCAAAAGTGGCAATTTTCAGTGATTTTCAAAGAAAAAAGGGCTTGGTCCTTTAGGGGTTGATTGGGAAAATTTCATGGATGCCCCTGAAGTTTGTCATATTTTCATAGATACCCTTGCTTTTTCAAAAAAAATCATAAATACTCTTGGACCAAAATTTTGAGGTGTTTGTTTTGTTGTGCATGCTACTTCCCTTCTTCTTTTATACGCATGCATAACAAGAAAGAAGTAATGTGTGCACAAAAAGAAAAGGAAGTGACATGCACAACAAAACAAACACCTGAAATTTTGGCCAAAAGGTATTTTGAAATTTTTCTGAAAAAACAAGGTATCTATGAAAATATGGCAAACTTCAGGGATATCCATAAAATTTTCCATTTTTAATTTAGAGCAATGAATTCTATACTTTGTGATTTTTGCATTATACCATAGTCGATAACCAAGAGAAGTGATGAAAAGGACAAGTCTGTAAAAATAAATCTGGTTTTTCAAAGACTTGTTTTGTCATGGAATAGTACATATTTTTTGCAAAGTTGGAATCGTGAGCTTCTAGTACCATCCCCGATTTAATCATGCTCACATCCTCCTCGAAAATGACATGGTTATGCAGTTTTCGGTATAGATTGGTTGTAGCCCCTCTTTGCAACTTGATATTTTGGTATAACTTTTTGGCCAAATAATGAACAATGAAATTATTCTTTCCACTATTCCCTGATATACACAAATGAAACCCTCTTTGCATACCTGTTTTAAAAGTGATGCTTAACACCTAAAGGACCAAGGAGCCCACTTTGGGATATTTGGGCAAATAGTTCCCAAGTAAATACAAAAGGTAAGATTGTGAAAATAAGGGAATATGTGCTCATATTAAAAAATTTGCATATCTCCCTAAAAAAAAGTGGAATTGAATAATTTTTTAATGAGATATGGTACCATAGGTGATTTAGATGTCAACACAAGCATCTTTTAAAAAATTCAAAAACAAAAGGATTGAGGAAGGGTGTTGCCCAAATAGTGTTCAAAAGCACTTTATAATGGTTTGGTCAATGGGCACAATTTGCAGTCAACTTTGCTTAACTATGTAATAATTTATGTTCTACTTTTTATTTTTAGAAAAATTTACTTTGGCAAGTATTCCATATGATGTTTTAGGTTTACACAGTACAGATTTTGTAAGTGAGATTTATTTTTACAAGAATCTCTTCCGTGAAGATTTCTTAGTGTAGTGACAATTTGAACAAAGTAGTTCTTGTTTCCGAATTTTTTCCACTATGTTTTAAGCACTAGAAGATCATGAAATTTGTGAGGCATACAACCAACTTCATGCTCTACAAGAAGTTCAAATTACACAAGAAAAACATAAAGTGGAAAATATCATTTTGAATGACCAAAAAAAAGTTGACACCTTAGAGAAGTTTTGAAAAAAGATTTTGCCCTTACTTTGAGTGTTATAATCTAATGAAGTATACCCTCATAAAGTTTGAATTTTTGAGAGGATGTACATAAGCAAGTGAAAAAATAGATATTAAAATTAAATTATTGAAAAATTTCAAATTTTTGATTTACTAATCATATTGAGAAAGGTCAATTGTGAGCCATTTAACCATATAAACACAAAAGAATTTTAGGTGTTAAGAAATAACCACGTTGCATATACTAATTAGCCAGAAAAAAACTGCATTCATCCACTGCCTGTACGGCAGAAAGAATTGATGTGGTGATTTTCTATGCATGGCTTTACGTCCGGAGAGCTTTGCAAAGTGCCAACAATAACTGCGCTAATTATTGCATTTAGGTTGCCTTTACAATTAGGTTGTCTTATTTTGGAAAGTTATCTTGTGATTCATGGCTTGGTCACTTGGAAACACATGCAAGTTTTTAAATGTTAGGAATTCACATGGTTTGCAATTTAAACACCATTAAGTTATTTATCTTTAACTTCCTTATTATTGTTGCAAAGTCTTTTAAAATTTGATCTACTGCAATAGTTATTGTTGCAAATTAATACAAATGTCAGTGAATATTTATATAGTGTGGAAGCACCCATAGCCAACGATGTCCCATATCCAACTAGTAGGGTGTGCTTTAAAATTATATCTACTGCAATAATTATTGATGAAAACTAATACAATATCACTGAATATTTATATAATGTGGAAGCACCCATAGCCAATAACGTCCCATACCCAGCTAGTAGGGTGTGCTATTTTCAATCTTAATAGGAATAGGTGCTTGGGATGCATATTTTTGTCCTTCCCAAGGTTGGGACCACTTAAGTCATGCCACGTGTCCCAAAATGAAGTAGGAAGTAATGAGCAGAAAGTAGTTTAGCTATTATCAAAATTGCTTGAATCTGGAGGTTGGTTGTGGATTCAAAGCACTTTTTGACTTCCAAAATTCTCAGTAATTTCATTTTTGCAAATAAAATTATGAAAAATTTGCAATCCTAATATTACTTATCTTGCTACTTGTGAAAAATATATGTTGCCTCTAACTCTTTATAGTTTGTTGCAAAATCGCTTAAATTATCAAGTATGGGTGCTTCCACCTTAGTGTAAAATGTAGTGAAATCAGTGTGAGGCAACTCAAATGCAAGATTCCGTGTTGAGTGTGTCTTTGAATATTTTGGCAAGCAGACACTTGATTATGCTGGCAACAGGAATCATGAGTTCTTAACTATTGGTTTTTGATAAACTTATGACAAGCGCTCTCACTGGCCGATCAGGCCTCTCCCTTCTTGACAGATACTAACCACAGGGGGGCTGGCCCGGCTGGGGTGAACGGAGCCCCTCGTTGCCCCCACCTGGATGAATGAGGCCGAGGGCTTGATCTACTGTTGTATCACTGTCTTATGAGTTTGTGAAGCCGGGGAAAAAACTCTGCTGTTTCACATGCGAGAAATTGTAAGTGGTATAAACGTACCATTAAGAGATTGATCTTGGGAATTTTGATTACTCATTTAGATAAAGAGATTGTGATTTTAGATTAGGATCCTTAACTTTTAAGCGTTCCAGCAATAGGATCTTGTTGCTGGGGAATGCAGTTTGATCTCACTTTTTCTCTTGATTTGTACGGTGAAAATAAGGGAATGCTATTTCATGAGCAGGGAGCTGTGAGCCGTGAGCAGGGATTTTTTGTCAAAATAATAAAATTTACCTATAAATGTGTATATAGGAACCCTATTATTGTGCATTTTAAACTACTATCTTTTGAAAATTTTGTTATGTTTTTAATTATTCCATTGATTTTGAGTTGAGACTCCATTCCCGCTCACAGAATCTTGAATCCCTGCTCATGGCTCACCATCTTATGCTTACCAAATAGCGTCGTCCGGTGAAAATAAGCGTGGCTAGTCCCCATTAGCAGAGAAGGTAGTCCTTTTTCAAATCCTATAGTCACTTTTTTTGGATGTAATTTTCCAAACTCTAGTGGCCATTAAATCCCCCATTTTCTCCTAAATCCTAAAACAACTCTAGGCTCTTAGGGGTTAAAGGGGATAAAAATTGACAATTCCAAACTAGGGATATTTTTAAACTTTTACCTTTATTTGTAGAAAAGTGGAATTATTTCATCCATGCCAGAAAAAAAACACAGTGGTCAGCATGAGCCTTGGCCCCGTCCATCTAGGTGCAGGGTAACAAGGGGGTCAAGCCCAACATTTAAATTTTTGGCAAATTTTGCCCAAATTTTACCTAAATTTGTGCTTGGCTACCATAACACTAGAAATTTTGAGTGAGAAATTGGATAAGTTTGCTAGGTGCTTGCCCAAGCATACAAATCCACGAGAATATGGATGAAAGATACTAATATTAATATATTTTATGGATGAATGTGTGCTTGTTGTTTATTCTATCCATATCTATCCAATTGTTTCTTACCTATTGGCATTGTTGGGTGCCTGTTGCGTGACAGGTGAAAGCACACTACGGTTGTACAAATTTGTAGTCACGGCACAATTTCTCCATAGTATGGAAGTTTGGAGTGGATTTTACTATAGTCATGGTCACTTTTTTAAGAAAAATTAAATTATTTGGTGTCTTATATCTTGTATATATTGCAAACTGCAAAACAAAACTTGAATTACATTTATAAATACAAACATAAAAGTTTTAAATTTTCACAAATTTAGATGTACCTTGTTTTTACTTTTTCTCTTTCAAGTTTTAGATTTGATTCTTGCAATTCAAAGAGCTAAATTCAATGTCCTAATGATTAGGTACTATACCTTAGCATTTAATTTGGGATAATAGATCTTTATAAAAAACTATCCTTGTAAATGTTTGATTTGAGTACAAGGCCTTAAAAAATGGCTTTAAAATGTTTCTATTTATTTTTTTAATTTAGAAATCTACAAGAAGGCCTTTTTATTCAAATAGGCTACCATTGTATTTTGGTTCAAATTGATGTTTTGGCTCCATTTAGTATCAAAATGTGTAAATTTTGTACCAATTTTTGGACCTTTGAGGGGGGGGGGTGACCGCAGTGTGCTTTCACCCCCACCAGCAAAAAAATAAATTTAAAGGCTGGTCAAGCCACCCTAGCCTCGCAAATGAAACTCTATGACACTTTTTATATTAAAAAAATGCAATAAATTCTTGTAAGTTTCCAGAAAAAAACCATTGTTGAGGTAGAAGAACCCAAAAGTGACACTTACCTCAGATATGGTAATTTGGAGGGTCTTTTGAGAATGCAATGGCATGTGCTTGTTAGGAAATGGATACAGATGCAAGCAAAATAATTTTTGAAATTTTCCAAGATTGTATGAATAAATTACAAATTGTTGAAGGTAACTCCTTAGATTGACCTATTGGGGACACTAGACCCCCAAAAAAGCAAAAACAAAAAAACCATGTCACATCCAATCAAAAACAACCACCTACACAATTTTTGTTCCTTTATGTTAATTTGTGTATTTGGTTTGGGTGCCTGTGTGTCTTATTTGGGTGCAAGAGTGCTTAGCTTTAGGTTAATTTATAAATGTCACTAAATTAGCTAGCGTCACTTTTGGGTGCTTCTACCTTAAACATTGTGATTGGAATTTGAGCGTGGGGAAGTACACGTGGCAACAAATGAAAAAAACCAAAAAAGAACTTGACGCTCATATTATATTATATGAAAATTTGGTGACAAGAAAAAAGGAACTCCAAATATTAGACAATTTTAAATCCAACCCCTCTCCCTTAGTTTTTTTAACTAACCATATGAAAAAATCTTTAACGACTCGATTGGTTATCCCAAATTTTAGACTTATTTTTTGAGGACACAATACTAAAATCTTCTAGCAAAAATCCCAGTCTTGATGCCCCCCTATTATTACCCTTTGAATCTTTTATAATCGATTAATTCCATTCACCAATTTTAAAAAATTAATTTGTAATTGTGAAATGGTTCCCTTTTGCTGAAAATTCATTGCCACCTTCTAAACCCTTTGCGATTAGCCAAGTCAATTTATCAAACACTTTACTAAGAAACATCTTCCATTTGGTCGCACACTTCAAACTTAGTAAAATATAACTATTGCATATTAAATCTTTACACACACTTGCGAAGTGGTACTTGCAAAAAACAAAATGCACTTTGTTTTCTTGGGAGGCCAACTAGGGTTCAAATATTATTTGATATCTACATAATAGAGGAACCTTCTCAATCTATCGAGGGCATCTTTAGTCCAGCTAGGATGAGGGTACAATAACAATACAATGAAGGTGGATTTGAGTGTCACTTGAAAAAATTGTCCTCAATATAGCCGTAAAGTCAAATAAGATGCTCACGGCCTTGACACAGGATCAATCTAGTTGGCATTCATAGGAAGCTTGCAAAGATTGCATAGCTAATTGCTATCAATTTTATTAGCAAGTGCTATTAATTCTTTGAAATTTATTTTTGCAATTATTTCATCCCTCTTACTATTAGCCCCTTCAACCACACTCTCTCATACTTTTTGCAACTCCAAAGCCCATTGCGGGGTTGCAAACTTCTCAAAAAGACCGCTACGGGAATTGCATATGAAACAAGGCCCTCCTTTTGCTGTTTTTGAGCCTCGTACCCATGCTTCAACCAAGGAAGTCCTAAGCAGCTTTTAGATTATTAATCCTTGTTAGTTTTATGACATGCATTCAACAATGCAAGCAAGTGACAAAAAATGGATTAAAATTGATAAAATCAACAACTTGTGCATGTTCGTCCACTAAACATACTAACATTAATATTAGTAACTTTCATCCAAATTCTGGCAAGCTTGATATTTATCATGAGGAGCGATTCGGCAATTTCTTCTATTTTTTCACCCAAGTTTACTAGTGTTATGATAGCCAGTCACGAATTGGGGTAAGCTTTTGGCTAAAATTAGCCAGACATTTAAAGGCTGGCCCTAAGTTAATCTGCTACTAAACTGGGGTGTAATGAACCGCCCCTTAACCCCAGAAGGACCCTAGAGATTCCCGAGCTTTTACAAATTTGCTCTAATTTGAACAAAAGCTAGCATTTTGATAAGTTGTATCAATTCTTTTGAATTGTAACCGTATAAAATCAAACTAGACATGTTAGAGATCATATTAGAAAAGAAAGCACAACAATATCTCTTATGGATTGAAAGATTATAATGTTTAATCATGAGCGTGTTAAAACTGTGAAAGTGATTTGAAGTCTTTTAGTCTTCTTTTCACATGTCAAATTTAAAAAGTTGATCACCAAAAAAACATGAGGTTAAAGGGCCTAATATGCATAAACTCATTTTCACATGTCAAGTTTAAAAAGTTGATCACCAAAAAAACATGAGGTTAAAGGGCCTAATATGCATAAACTCAATCAACTTATGACTTCTCAAAATCTACTCTACAATTTTTTTTAATGAATTTATAATGTGATTCTTCTCAAAGATCTAGAGTACTCGAGGCTCATTCCCAAGGGCCCTCAACACCACATAAAGTCAAGATTGCAATGGACACCCATTGTACAAAATCTTGAATAGAAAAATCATAATCAATCATTTGCAAAATCAAATTGTTGAAGCTAAAACTAAACTTCAAAGATAATCTTTCAAAAAAATAAACTACTAAAAATAGTAATTTGGTGAGATTTAATTTAACTTCAAAATTTGGTTGAGGACATATTCTGTCCTCAATGTCATTCTGGGGTTAAATATTTAATACTACTCTCAAGTCTTAACCCCTAAGCGCCCCAGCGACCCAATTCGGGTCGCTCCAGATTTTAAAGCCTTGTCTGAGGCATTGGATCTAACTTTTTGTCTTGTTACAAACTACAACTATGAAGGCATTCAAGTTGTCTATGTCAATGGAGTAATGGCGAGGAAAGTCAATTTGTTGTATAAGCGCTGCAAGAGATTTGATTTGGTGAAACACCGTACGGGGCAACCGGGGCAATTTAGCAAGGAACGTTTTACATGCTGTAACTGGTCAATATCCCATGCAAGCTTCCTTGTATAAGCTTTGTGGTAGCTGGAAAGTTGTTGGCAAGGGTTCAAGCATGTTCTAAACCCTTATTATGGCAACTATCACCGATTGTGCCGGTCATTGTTTTCCGTGCAATAGCCATTTGAAGCCCTAAAACTTGACATAAAAAGAAGTGCAATCTTCAATAATTTACAAGTGAATGCGTTCACATCTAATCTTACTACTCACAAAATTTGAGATGAATCCGGGGCTTATAGAATTTTGTAAAAATTATCAAATAGCAACTACCTACCAAAAAATGAAATTTTGTCATCACATGTTGTTTGATGAAATGTTATAATCTCCCATCTCCCGTGGTGAATTGTTCCCAAAATTTGCAAACTATTTTTTAAGTAGGTGTTCCACTATTTTTTATGGTCATTTTTTGTGGATCATCCGATTGACCGAGATACGATGCATTAAAGTTGTCCGTTTCCAAAAATCCTGATTTTGGTGGATACGGCCTGGGCGCTCAGGGATTAACATTAGTCATTGATATGGGGAACTCGTAGGAAGGAGCCCCCACATGTACTCTGCACTTGCCTTAAATTGGCCTGTGATAATATGATTGATTTTACCATATGTCATTCAGTACAAAGTTCAAATTTTCCAACCCCCAGTTCAAAACTTGTAACCCCCATTTCTAATTCATTTCTAAAGCAGTTACTTACATTTGCAGTGGAGTGGCAGAAAAAGTGGAACATCATGGCCATAAACTTAATATTACTCTAATCTGCATCATTTGAGACCAGCAGTTACAAAATCACAGGCTGTAATGTAAGTTACTAGTAAACTCATTATCAAGTTTCAGTGATGGAGGGAGAACCGGAAGATAATCGGCTTTCAAAACAAAATCTGCCCGTTGAAGTGGTAAAAAAAACAACCAATTGAAATTTGAGACTACCTAATAAAAATCGGCTTTTCGAAGTTTAATTATAATACAGTTACAGATCAGGTGCATGCACCTAGAAAAAATTGGTTGAAAACAGGAAATGTGAGATTTTAGTTGATGAAGCTCAAAAATCTCTCCGAAAAAAATAATTGCCTTCAACTCGAGAGTGAAAACGTGAAAATGGCCAAATAGTGGATTGGATTCTTTCTAAAATAAGGATATGAAAAATGAAAAATGGTAGGAACAAATTGCAAAGAGCTAGAATTATTGGAGGAAAATAAGGTCTAAATATGGAAAAAACATTCCGTTTTTGCTTCAATTATGCGAGATGTTCATAGGTTACGTTAAAATTATTGTGGCAAATACGTGAAGCTCACTTAAGATTTGGGGGTGTTTTGGGTGGGTATAGGGTTATGAAAATATTCCAAGTTGTTCAAGTAAGTTTTCAGATTTTCTTTTGTGGAATATGCTTCTTCCCATTAATTTTTTCCTACCTCTTGCTTCATTTTGTCTAAACCATGGTGCTTTATGAATGATTTAAAGTGAATATCACTCCAAGCAAAAAAAAGTAAGCTTATAAAGCTTTATTTTTGTTTTACCCAATAATCTTGGATTGATTAATTTTCCTTGTTATTCAAACTGGTAATACCAAGGTTATGATTTTGCAATACATTGCCTTGTCAAAATTTTACAGACACCAATAAAATTCTTATGTGGGTCATAATCATTGTTCATACAAAAAATTACCGTGTTTGAAGTTTAGAGATTCTTTTGGGATATTTTGTAGTTGGCATGACTTTAAAAATTCAAAGACAACACATGTAAAGTGCAATTCTAACCCAATATACTTAAGAAAAAAACATAATGTTGTACAAAGTTAAAGGATTTGGTAGAGTTTTGCTTAAAAAACAAAAAAATATCACACTTACATTAGGTAAGCTCCTTGTTAACTAATATTTTAAGCCGTGTAGAATTTTACTATTTACCCTGGGTTATAACACTCACCTAAAAAACAACATTGTGTTTTCCTCCTTATTCCAATGTAATATTCAAGTTGTAAATATTAGCATCATTGTTTATTAGTTTTTGGATATCAACATCTTGAAGTTCACATGGTTATTGCTTGCTGCAAGAAAAGTTAGACCCTAAGGTCCTTTGACATAGCTGGTTTTTTATTTGTTGTTTATTTATACTTATGACTATAAAATGAATTTTTTTGTACATATGACAAAGAGTTGTTTTTAAAGCCAAATTATTTGTGAAATAACAAAATCCTGTATAGATGCAAACATTCCTAGGTTTTAAAAGCCAAATTATTTGTGAAACAACAAAATCCATTTATGTATAGATGTAAACTTTCCTAGGTAAGGAGAAGCATGCCAGATTGAGTAACATGGAGTTGGTTCAACATCAAAGTATCCTTTATATATCTTTGATAGAACATAATTGAATCCAATTGTTGATGTTATGTTTAAATTATTCACAAAAAAAATTGCACACTCAAAATATGAAAGTAGTACTTGGCTCTTGAAAGAACATCCTTTGTGAGTTCAATGCTTTAGTATGTGAAACCTAACAACCAATGACACTAGTAAGGTAGAAGCAACTTATATGGACACTTTTGTGAAATCAATTTAGGAGGAAGGTGCACTAAGACTTTGAAATCAAATGTTGGTTAGCAAATGGGCATAGATGGGCAAAAAAATGCCTTCATATTATATTGTAGTTTTATGAACAAAATATGAATTCTTGAAGATGAGGTCTTAGATACACCTATTGTGGCCCCTAGACTGGCAGTAGACCGGTCATGAACCTTGGGAAAACAAACAAGGAGAAGACCAATTGAGTGAACACAAGAGTATGAGAAAGAATCATTTTAACCCTTGAAGGGCCCTTGGGCTCTAGAGCTACGGTACCAAATATAGTTGCAACTAATATTTAGAGGTTTGAAAGCTGGAAATTAAGTGTTACAACCATACATATTGAAAGGTTGTATGATGGTGGGTGCATAAAAAAAATTGAAAAGCACTCAGAGCAGCTCAAATACGTCTATATATTCAGTCATACATACGGTTGCAAAGGGCATTTGGGCCCTTCGGGGGTTAATGCTTGGAAATGATCACCGCTACTTGAATACATAACAACACTTGTCACATTTACTTGCAACAAGGGTTTGCTTTTGGATAATTCTAAGTATCCAATAACAGCCGGTGTCCATATAAGGTGCTTCTACCTTACGTGAGCATAGGAATGAAGGCACAAGATTGGTGAGCCAAGACCATGCAAGCATAAAGCCCCATAATTGAAAAAATCCATTATTTTTACTAATTATTTTTTAAGCACTTGAGATTCCAAATTATTATTACTAACACACTAGAAGCAATTTGGAGGTGAGTTTTTTAATGTATGCCAACCTCCCTCCACATTTGTTCAAAACCCCTCTCCCTATTTATGCAAACCCCATAATTTTGTTATTAACAAAGAAAATAGTAAATACTACCCATATTTTCTAAATGCTTATTTTACCCAATGTAGCCATGATAGACTAACCAAGGGTCTTTGATTCCAAATTTGAACTCAAAATTTCAAATCTGACCTACAGTGAAAAATTCCTAGTTTTTTCGCATGTCAAAATTGAAAATATTTACCCCAAAATCCCGAATAGGATTAGGAAAAGATGAAGGCAAACCCTGCTTTTACTCAAAAAATTACCTCCAAACGCTTATTCTGCGCTGCATCATACGTACAAGATGACCACTAAGGTAGTCCAAATTGAGTTTGACAACCAATGTCCATGCCCCCATTTTGTATTTCTAAGAATTTGTTAGTATTTAAAAAAAAAAAAGTCCTTAACCCCTAAATGCCCAAGGCACCAGATTCTGGTGTCCAAAAAATTTCAGGAAATTTTGAAATTTTGTTGAAGTTACAGCTTTTATTATTTTGAGGTTTTTTTTTTTTTTTTTTGTAAAATAATTGCACATTGAAGTTAACTTTGCCGTTGAAATTCAACTTTCTCCATATCTTATTCTATTTATCTTTGGTGGAAGGTTGATTACAAGCATACATTTTCTGTTGTGAAGTGTTATGAATAGTGTTGTGAATAGTGTCATGAATAGTGTTGTGAATAGTGTCACAGAGCCTATGAGAAGTTGCCACATTGAAAAGATGAGCATCAAGTTGAGCAAAAGGTGAAGATTTCCCTTGGGCACTCCCTTGGGCAATAAGGGCCTTTTATGGAAATTTTGACATCTAACAAAATCTAAAAGTGCTTTTAGACTAATTTCACTTGGAATGTCTTTGTTATAGAAGTTCGGATCCTTTCACTGTTGAATTTTCTTTCATTCATAATAATTTTTGGTCAATAATTGAAATTGAAAGTTTCTTTGTATTAGACGGTTGCATTTTGACAGTTGCATTGCAGGCTCATTTGTGAAATTGCGGTCATGAATTTGGAAGAGAGGCCAATGGTTTTGAAGTAACAACAATAAACACAAAAGCATCCTAAGTGGTAGTCTCCCAATTTTGTATCCAAAAGTTGCCAATTTTTATTAGAAGTTTTGGGCAGCTCCAAAGAAAGCAAAAAATCCCATACTCATCATCATTCAATCACAAATATCTTAACATCTGCGCGACCATTTTGGATTCTTTTTGGGTAGTGCCATCTAGAAACCTTGAAGTTCAAGATTCAACGGTTACAATTTTGTTTTGATGTTTAATAATGATCTTACAAGGACAATTCAAAAACTTCAAAACTACCTTCCGAAAACAAGAAAAACACCCTTGGGCATTTAGGGGTTAAAGTTATAATGGCATCCTATTTGAATTGCAAACAACTAAGCATAGTGGTTATAGGATGATTATTTGTTGTAGAACTCTAGTTTGTTCACAAGTGATGGATGCTAAAAATCACAAATTCAAAAATTGTTTTGTTAATATTCTAATTGATAGGTGTGATACCCTCTCCTACAAATATAACCTCTTCTAGTGTAGCAATTTGTTTGGTTAATTCTTAAACATCATTTTAGGTTGTATTGGGCAACTTCAAGAATTGTAAAAAGACTAAAAAGCAAGTATAGAGGCCAAGCATGCATGCATGATCAATTGCAATAAAGAAACAATCATTTTGAAAATCAACTGAAGACTTGGGGGCAAGAAGCAAATAATCTTTCAATCTTTTAATGTGCACATTGCAAGCAAATATAAGAAAATTTGATTCACAAATAAGTAGAATGGTGCCCATTGTAGTACCTCTTAGACTACCACAACTAAGTGGTACTCTTCTACAAAGGAATATTTTGTGAACACCAAGCCCTTGGCGCTAACATTGTCGTTAAAGGTTAAGTGTAAGTTCATTACTTTTTGCAAACAATACATTGTGCCTTGTCAAAGAGAGTCTCTCAACTGAGAATCTTATGGATTAACCCCTAAACGGCCCTTGGGATCCAGACTTACGGATATAGTTTCATATAATACTATTGTTAAAGTAAAGCCCCTGCCACGTTTGTGCACTGGAAACAGATTTACAGTTGCGTTCCCTAATATACGTAGTTATACACTTTACACTCTGACATACGACCACAGAGGACGTTTGGGACATCTAAGGGTTAAACACCTGCATGGTCAAGGTTGCTATAATGACATAATGAAGAGTCAGAATATTTACATTTCAAAGGGCTCGAAGTTCTGCAAAACTATGACGAAGTGTACAATACATTGAGAATCACGGAGGATTTGCAACATTTACTTACTAACATTCTTCCCATTGAACATTTTTTTTTGCAAATCAAAAAAAGAGTTTACAAGCATGCGTTTCCTCATATTGTATCAAAGCACTAGTACATTTGTGTGGATTATACTATGTTCTTCCAAACGTCTTCACCAGGTGTTTGTAGAGCAAAATGCTTTGTTGGTTCTTAATTACAAGGGAGTAGGCTTTGCATCAAAAGAAGTCACCTTGAGGAAATTTGAGTACGAAAAACAAATCAGGATGTTACAAATAGAGTCCGTAGCTGCTTGTTTTTTTTATGTTGCTAGTACTGCAAAGTTCTAGTAGTAAGCAGTTTTGCTGAGATTCTTTACAAAACTTATGATGTTTTAACAAACATGGCCATGCAAAACATTTTGGCTTATATACTGCAGATTTTCAAACTGGAAATTTTTTAGGACTATTGACGCATCTGATGTGTTCATGTGATAGCATACTCCAAATAATTGTACAGGGGTGCTACTTAGTATGAATGATTTGAGCCTGCAACTCAACAAGATTGTGTCCATTTGTCAATTGGCTCCATAGGAATCCTCAGTTTTAACGTGGGAAATGCTAAATCGTGAGCAGAAATACATGAGTAGTGAGACTAGATTTTTTGTCAAAATTTTAAATTTCACCCATACACATGTACACAGGGTCTTATAATTGTGCATCACTAATGTTCATCTTTTGATAAACTTGTTATGTTTTAGGTTTTTTCATTCATTTTGAGCTCAAAATTGGTTTCTGCTCACAAAATCTTGGCTCACCGCTCATGGGCTCACTGTTTTATGCTCATAAAATAGTGTCATCGGTTTCGACGTTTCTCTTTCTCATAAAACTTGCATGTCACTTCACAACCCTATGCACGCTGAGGATCTTGAACATTTGAGAACTGAAGAAGAATACCACGACTCAAGTTTGAGGAATTCCATTTGAAAGTGCAAGCAGCTATTGTCACGTCTTGTTTGATGGTAGACACATTTTGAGTGGATAGTCACGTCTTACAGTGTGATTGCTGATGTGTCTGCTTTTTCAGTAGCTTGTTTAACCGCTGAGCGCCCACAGGGAAAACGAGAAAATCAGGCGAGGAGGGAACATGCTCAAAAACATTGTACATCCCACGCTGGGAACTTAGATTGGGGAGGTTTCATTGTTGAAAAAATTAAAAGGGTGCTTGATGCACCCAATCAAAATTTTGCAGAATTTTTGATTGCATCATTTTGTAAATTATAATAGTCAAAGTATAGTTGATTATGTGGCAACCGATCAATTTTGGGGGAGTTTGTGGTTGTGAACGCAAAAATTCATGTCATAGAGGAGGCTTCTTCTAATGAAATTTAGGCACATGGTGCAACTTATTGGTATCTTGCTTGCTGCTAAATTTGGTAATATTCTAACTTTTGCAAGGTGCTTTTTTAGATGTCCGAAGTTGCAAGGCTCATACGGCATGGTGGACAATAGAAGGGGTATGGGTACAACTTTGACCTCCACAAGGGCATGGCTCTTGATGGTACAACTGCAAAACCCTTTTCCAGTTTGAAGCATGCATGTCAAAACACCCATAATGATATGGAACCGGCCATAGTCAATGGTCTCTATCCTTGCACCTAAACCCTAAACCGCATGAAATGAAGTTCTAGCATACTATTGTCATACTTGACTTGCACAATTAGTGCTTGTACAAGTGGTGAAACCCCCATCGCCCACTATGTGGCATGAGAGTAGTACCATATCCTTAACCAAGTGCAACTTTTTGGGAAGTACAGTTCTAATTTAGACCAAATTATGGTGAAAGTATAATTTTGAGGGGCAATACTATCACCCCTAGGGCGCTCAAGGGTTAAGATCAAGCATGAAAACTTAGCATAAACACTTGGAGCAAACTTTCATATTGGCTCCAAAATTAGAAAACCCAAACACAACAATTAAGAATTATATTGCAAAGACATTTGTTGTTTTTGAGTAAACATATGTAAGCATAAAACGGAGATCCATAAGCAATGAGCCAAGATTTTGCAAGTGGGAATCAATTTTGAGCTCAATATCAATGAAAAAAAAAAGAAAATTACAAAATTGTCAAAAATGAAAATTTAAAATGTACAATTATAGGGTCCTATGTACATGGTTATAGATGAAATTTAGTAGATTTAACAAAAATTCCAAGCTCACAACTCACTATGCATGGATTGCCGCTCGCAATATAGCATTTGTTATTTTTGAGTTTCACACTTTAGGGGAGTAAAAAGTTTGCTCTTATATGACATATTTTACTAACTTTTGACAATTCATGCAATTTTGGATTAAATCTTCACAACATTGAAAAACCTCCCAATATTGAAGGAATTAAATCTGTGATGTTTTGCATAAATCTCCAAAATAAAATTGGATTATTATTTTTGGATTTTGGACTACATGGATTTAGTCCGATATGACATTTACGTTAAAACTGACAACCTTTACATGAACAAACTTGAATGAATGAAATCCATGCAAAGGATAGGAGGTTCATTTTCAATTTTGCTTTCATGTAAACCTCCTTGATCTGATTACCTACCGTTTGCAAAAAGGAAAGCTTCACAATTGACAAGTAGCATTTTTTTCCACACAAATTTGTTCTATAGACATGTGACAAGGAAGGCATAGCCCAGTCTTATTTGGAGTATCATTGAGTTATAAGTACAAGGAAATAGAAGAGGAGCAACAAAAAACTGAACTGGAAATTGTCTGTTCTAACAAACATTATTGAGGAGGATTTAGTCAAAATGGGGAATGCTAAATCATGAGCCGTGAGTCTAGGTTTTTTGTCAAAATATTAAATTCACCTACACATATATGGCCTTATAATTGAGCATTATAAATATTCATCTCTTGAAAAATTTGTTTTTTAGGTTTTATATTGATTTTGAGTTTAAAATTGGTTTTTGCTTACAAAATTTTGGCTCACCGCTTATGGACTCACCATTTTACGCTCACAAAATAGCATTTTCCTGGTCAAAATGATTGTTGCATTATTGTTTCTAATATTGCACAAATGTGCATTAAAAGGAACTTGCTTTGCAACCAAATTTAAAGTATGCTACTTTTATTTTTTAGATGCTCTTTTTGGCATAGATGTAAGCCAATTAGATAAATGCACTTCTTAAAGTGGAAATTAAAATACATAAGTTTGGGTTTTCAAAAGCACTTCCAACTATGAAAATCTCATGTGTGACAACAAGAAAATAATGATTTTTTGCATACTTGATTGTTTTTGAGACTTTTGAAAACATAGTGACTACAAATCAAATATTTACTTCCAATTTTAAATACATCATACCAACACTAGAAAATATGCTAAGTTATATATTGAACATGCACATAAACTCCAAAATAGTATTTAGAGCTGTCCTAAAGAGGTGTGAATGGAAGCAATAGAAATGCATAGGATTCCAAAAGAAGCAAGCTAACCTTAAGATCAAGATGAAGTAAAACTTGTTATAAACAGTTATACAATTTAATTCTTGTCACCATTACCAATAGATAACAAGTGCTATCTTGGGTGTTTCTTTTCATAATTAGAAGTTGTTGCCTCTCACCATAGACAAGTAGATAAGAAACCACTAACCAATATCAAAAACCAAGAAGATCAATAAGTTATGAAGTCAATTTGTATTTACGCTGAGCTTTCAGAAAATAATTTAAAATAGTTTTGCAAATTCTATTACAGCGGGCTAAACTATAGTTGGGCTAGTATCCTAAACAAACATTCTTCATTTCTTTTTGTGTTTGAGTTGGAAATATAGCGCATAATTGCTTCACTTTAAGGTTTATAGCATTAGAGTACTAATGTTTTATTTGTGGGCAATTTAAAAAAGGACAAATTTACTTGTAAAAGATGGTGAGGGCACCAGGTACAATGTTCAAATTTAGTATCCAAAACCCATTTGAGCACTAGCTTGGTGCCCAAATAGGCTTGGGGCACCAAGTTTTGACATTCTAATTTGATGCCCCAGAGTCATCTTTTCTCCAAGTAAACCCTTTATTTTTTGAGGCCACCAATCAATCAATACTCTTGTTACAATTACAAAACTAGGTGTTTTGTTATGACAAGCAATCAATTCAACAGATCTTGATTGACCTTTATCAAAAAAAATCTAGCATTCATCATTTTCAACCAATTTTTTAAGTATAGCATTGCATGGTTGTTACTTTGGGCAAGATTAGGCTGTCAAACAACACAAAATAAATGGCATATACGGACACATCTATCCACTCTAGCTTTTCAGAGCATTCTTAGGGTTCTTTACCTAATAAAAGAAGGATCAAATTACTTTGTTTCATTTTTACAGTGTGATATGGCTCTAAATTCACATTTTGACTTCATGAAGGCAATAATGAGTGTCACTAGCATGTACAAAGTAAGTTTTTCTTATCATTTTTATCATTTTTTGAAGTCAACTATAAGTTGAGTACATTGGACAGACATGAGCATGAGCTCAATCGAACACTTTTGACAAACAAGCAAGCAGACAAACGAGTGGTCCAATGTGACAAACAAGTATCATTGCATATTTCCGCTTATGTAGACTACATATGTATACTATTTTTTTTATAAATTTGACCAATGTTGTTTGTTAGATTCAATTTTGACTAGTTTTCACATTTATAAAACAAGGCCCAAATCAAGCTATTCAAACCAACACAAACATGTCATAATTAGCATAAAAATGATCAGTAAAATGTTCAAACTAAGACATCCCAAGCAACAAAGTAGTGTTGATTTAGGTTCCATTTTCTAGTAATTTTTTTTGCTATTTCATTTTGGCCAACATTCTGTTGTTGTTTTGGATCTCCCTGCTCATTGATAACAAGCAATGCCCTTTCTCAAGGCTACTTTGAAAGTGATATCTTTCACTTGTATGTCATTTCTTGATGCACATGTACACTTCCATTTACTTCTCCGAGTTACGGTGTCGTTGTTCCATTGACTCCGTGCACCCGAAGTTTGCATTTTCTGAGATACTGCAACAACTGCGTTGCTTGAAACAATGAATCTGTCACATTCGGTTGAAGTTTACAATTCACTGCTCGGTTCACTGCACATCTGTCGATGTGATACCAGGGTGGAAAAGCTCTAATTCTTCGCCTGTTAGAAAATGTGAGCGGAGCTTAAATAGTTATCATCAGTAGATTAAATCAGGGACTTTTAAATTCATATTTGGATTGAGAGACCCTGAGTTGTTTAGTTGAATTTACATTTGATTGAGGGACCCTAAGATACGTTAGTCTACTTAACTTCATATTTGGATTAAGAGACCTTGAGTTAGAGCATCCACATCCTTGCGCGCAACTTGGAGTCTTTGAAAGCTAGTGTTTAGGGTACATCCACAACCACATGTTTGTTCAAATCTCAAATATTCCATCCTTGCCTTTGAACATGTACTAACAAGCACTGAGAACTTATCATAGAGGATAGGTGTCAAGTTTTGATTGAAAGCCTCTACTCTCAACCAATTAGCTAGTTTTGATTATCTTGGATTTGGGCATGTTATTGATTCATCAAACCTAAAAATGTTCTAATTTTTGAGTTATAATTGAGCAAGCCCTGTCTCTTGTAGGACATTGATGTGTTTGCAATGAGGCACATCAAATGAAATGGTAGCACCAAATGCTATGTTGGACATGTGTGGATGCAAATGCTCTGAGTCTTGGAAGAGGATACACTCAACCGAATAACATCAAAATAGGGGCAGATTATCATTTGTACCCTTGTTTGTAAAAAAAGCTGAAATTATGCACATCGATGGATGTGCAGTAAATCGAGCCACAATTCACAGGGCATATAGTGCAGTTTTGGCAACCACGGTAGAACATCAGATTTTAGTTGTTTAACCAAGGTTGGGTTCAACGTGAAATAGGAAACAATTTATTGCATGGAAGTAGAATCTATCTCTTCCTTCTTTGTTTTTGCTTCTTTGAGGAAAATCAAATATAACTCGTTATTTGTTAATTTGGGAAAACGAGGGGTTCCATTTTGTACTCACCTGAATCTGAGATTGTCACCTTAATTTATGTGGAATCATATTTGTTCAATTCAGGAGGTCTCCTGAAACCTGCTTAACCCCTAATATCCAAGGGTGTTTTTCTTATTTTCGGAGGGTAGTTTTGAAGTTTTTGAATTGTCCTTGTAAGATCATTATTAAACATCAAAACAAAATTGTAACCGTTGAATCTTGAACTTCAAGGTTTCTAGATGGCACTACCCAAAAAGAATCCAAAATGGTCGCGCAGATGTTAAGATATTTGTGATTGAATGATGATGAGTATGGGATTTTTTGCTTTCTTTGGAGCTGCCCAAAACTTCTAATAAAAATTGGCAACTTTTGGATACAAAATTGGGAGACTACCACTTAGGATGCTTTTGTGTTTATTGTTGTTACTTCAAAACCATTGGCCTCTCTTCCAAATTCATGACCGCAATTTCACAAATGAGCCTGCAATGCAACTGTCAAAATGCAACCGTCTAATACAAAGAAACTTTCAATTTCAATTATTGACCAAAAATTATTATGAATGAAAGAAAATTCAACGGTGAAAGGATCCGAACTTCTATAACAAAGACATTCCAAGTGAAATTAGTCTAAAAGCACTTTTAGATTTTGTTAGATGTCAAAATTTCCATAAAAGGCCCTTATTGCCCAAGGGAGTGCCCAAGGGAAATCTTCACCTTTTGCTCAACTTGATGCTCATCTTTTCAATGTGGCAACTTCTCATAGGCTCTGTGACACTATTCACAACACTATTCATGACACTATTCATGACACTATTCACAACTGAAAATGTATGCTTGTAGTCAACCTTCCACTAAAAACAAATGGAATAAGATATGGAGGAAGTTGAATATGAATAGCAAAGCTAACTTCAACATGCAACTTTTCCACAAAAAAAAACCTCAAAACAATAAAATCTGTAACTTCAACAGGGTTTCAAAATTTCCTGAAATTTGTTGGACACCAAAATCTAATGCCTTAGACATTTAGGGGTTAATGAACTTTTTGTACAAAATTTCAGATGTTAATGAATTTTCTGTTCAAAAAGAACATCTTTTTATAAGATTTGTATCTCATTTCATTAGAAAACAGTCAACAGATTCCCAATTCAATAAACATGACATTCTCTTCCAAAAAGGCAGAAGTCCCACTTTGTAAGCTTTGCAGTAAGTGATGCCTGAAGCCAATCAGATCACAATCTGTACATTTGTTCAGTCCTATGTGTACATCTCGATAATTTTGTCTTGGTGGTAACTTCTGCCACAAGAATTGACCGAAACATGGGATAGTTTGACGGATGGTGCTTGCAAATACAGCTTTCGTGCTGGTACAAATCCTTGTTGTCGTGGCTTGCCTTTGAATGGTGACAGGTCACCCACATCAAAGGTGTTCAGGACACTTCTGATACTACTCAAATACCTCCTTGTTAGGGTATTGTTAGGGTATCCTCAGTCAAGACACAGGTAAGAGTTTTGGAAACGGTAAAAGAAGGGCAATATTACAAGGTAATTCATTTAGCAGCCTCCCCAAGGAGTTTATGGCTTCAATGAGCAACCGGTTCTAGAAATGACAAAGGACGTAGGAGCACATGATTGAGAAGGATGATTGCAAGAGGGATGGAAGAATTGCAAACAAAATTGTCAAACAATCAATTGCACTTGGAAATCAAACTGTAGTAGCCAATTCTGTAGGTTTTGCAATCTTCCTCTTGCTAAGTGCCAGCTAGGATTGCTCTTGTGCCAAAGGATATGAGCTTTTTGTTTGACTTTGCAACAAGATAGGGGACAATTTTCACTTATTGTGCCTAAACCCACCTCCATTGTATGTTATTGTATACTCATCTTGGCCAAACTAAAAACAGACTTAGGTAGGTATTGCATTTTGATTGGCCTCACAACATAGCACTCTTAAGCCCCTAAGCACTCCAAACTTCATATTCTCAAGCATATCCAAATACTACCCAAATTACTCAAACATCTGCATGTTAGGTAAGTACTGCATTTCAAGGAACACAACAATAGAACACTCTCCATGTTCAGAAGTCCGAAGTCCATTTGACTGATGAATAGAGTGTTCCCAAGTAATGCTTTGTCTCAATACTTTCTTGTTCAACCAAATAATGTTTGGTTCTCCAAATAAAAAACCAATAGGTCTTTATAATAGAGAGAAAGTTGAAATTAGGTTATGTTCACACTACGTCCCATTGAAATCTCAAAATCCTATTTGTTAAGAGTTGATACAATGGTGCTGGAATAAGGTCAATACCTTGGGCAAGGAAAAAACATTGACATATCCAAGCATTGACCTTAAACATATACTTCATGTAATTAAGTCCAATATACAAAAAAAAGAATAAGATCTTGACACTATCTAAATGTTTCTCTTACAAAGATTGACCTTATCAAAGCACCACTATAGTTGAGATTTTATAACTTTCACTATGTCCCAAGTCTTTTGTCCCAACTGACTACATTTTGCTTACATGATAACACTTTTACAAGTTTTGATGTCAAGAAGGGGAAACTTCACTTAAGATTTGACTTAAGCTTTCTGCTTGACCCAGCTTATGTATACTGAAAATATTCATGGCTTTACTTTTTGTTTTATTTTTAATAACCCAACAAAACTCGGTTCTCTTGTTGAGATGGGACTTGGAGAGATGGAACGTGGGACAGAGTGTGAGCTGCACCTTGTATTTATTTGATACATTTGAGGCCCATGGGGCAACGCAAGGGGGAATCTTTCAGTACTTTTGGACTTGGGCAGGGGAGGCTGAGTACACTGGACAGCATTTTCTTTCGTTTCTATCGGACAAAGGGGGAACTGTGCACTGAATGGCTTAGCTGCAGGACTGCATGGTATTGGTGCATTGTTGCAGGATGTGACACACTAGCTTTTGCAAAGCATGAAAAAACAAAAACAAAGAGCATCCACACCCTTACATCCTAAATTTTACTCGCTAATAGTATGCATTTATTTTGGAAGAGCCTTCCAAATTCTTGTCCCTCCCCCTTGGTCTTCAAATATGTTTTATAGTCAATTGATCAACCATCAAGTAGAGAATAGGAAAAAGTTCACTAAACTAATGAATAGCAATTTCAAGAGCCATTACTTGACATTTAGAATTGAGCGTTAGGAGAACATCTTGAGGGGTCCAAAGCACTTATCATCCAAGCATAGCGTGTGTCAAGCCCTTTGCATGTAAAGGTGCAAATGTTCTTAGCTTCTAATGATACATGCAAATACACCAAAGATTGAGCTTCTAACAATACATGCAGAACCGCCAAAGAGTGATGAAAATGTGTTGTATCTATATTAATAAAAGAATAGCGTTCAGTCAGTTAGGGCCAATCATATAATAGCGTTCAACCAGTTAGGGTTGGGCATAAGTTAGGTCTGGGCATGACTAGGATCAAAAAGGTATAAATGGATAAAGTAAAATCACCTATGACTCTCTTTTATCTGTTTCACCAAACGTTAACAACAAGTCACTGGCAGTTGCACCACAACTTTCTCTTGGCCAAAGGAGGGCACGTGGATAAGAGGGCACGGGAATAAGGGGACACGAGGATAAGGGGGCACGAGGATGGGAGGACACAGAGATAAAGGGACACAAGGATATGGGGGCACAGGGATAGAGGACACAGGGATAAAGGGGCACGGGGATAAGGGGGCACGGGGATAGAGGCATGGGGATAGAGGGCACAGCAATATGGGGGCACAAGGATCGGGGAGCACGGTGATAGGGGGTGGGGGCCATAAACTCGTCAGTACAACGCGTAGTATACTAATACAACATATGTAAATAACCTTGATGGTTCCAAAGGAGTTTGAAATGGAACTCATATTAGTATAAATAAGAAAAAGATATTCTATTGTTGAGAGTTTATATACGGAAAAATTACAAAATGAGTAACAAAAACAAAGGAAATTTCAGTTTAGGTAATGGTTTGAAAGTAATTACAATTTGGATAACAAAATTCTATAATCTCAATGGACTTTGCAATTGTTGAAGGCGCAAGCTGGCATTAACGTCATTGCCAACTTGTCATTAGTTGTTATCCTTGTTCTCTTAGTTACAATCAATTGCGACCCTTGTTTGCACCTAGCTGCCAATGTTTGCCAAGCAATTGTAGATTGCACACTATCAAGGAACAATCACTTACCTTTTGCTCACGAGTACTACTTCAGAACCTCAACCTCAAAAGCTCACTAGTTGTATCTCACTCATGGACGTGCATAGCACACTGACTAATTGATATTCAACAGCTACTTATCAATCAACTTGTATTGGGAGACAATGCAAGATGCACGTCTAGGAGTGAGACACAACTGGTGAGCGTGTGAGGTTGAGGTTTTGAAGTAGTACTCGTGAGCAAAAGGTAAGTGATTGTTCCTTGATAGTGTGCAATCTACAATTGCTTGGCAAACATTGGTGGCTAGGTGCAAACAAGGGTCGCAACTGATTGTAACTAAGAGAACAAAGATAACAACTAATGACAAGTTGGCAATGATGTTGATGCCAGCTTACGCCTTCAGCAATTGCAAAGTCCATTGAGATTATTGAATTTTGTTACCCAAATTGTAATTACTTTCAAACCATTACCCAAACTAAAATTTCTTTTGTTTTTGTTACTCATCTTGTAATTTCTCCGTTTATATACACAAAAGGGAGAAGGATAATCCGGGAGTAAACATGGGAACAAAAAGCTCCCACCCTCCTTGTGGGATTTAAGTGTCCCCATTGTTCCCTCTAACATCTAAATATTTTGAAGATTATAATCTCATGGAAGCAAATTATAACCCTGATGAGTTTGTAATATAACTCACTAGCCATATCATATGCCACATTGAATCAAGGTTAAAATTAGAACCCTTGATGCAAACACCTAATGAGGGGTTGAATTTAATCTTCAAAGGAGAATTTTTAGTTTCATTGACTAAAATCTAACATTTCTCATTTTCAACCAATTTTTCATGGAATTGCACCAAGTGTTTCCAATATTTATAATGTAATAATATACTATACTTTTGTTTTTGTAAATGAGACTAATTTTTTAGCCTATAATTTCAAATTTCAACTAGTTTTTTTGCAATTTCAACATTGGGTTGACACCTAAACTATATGAGTTTCATGCTTCCCCTTTGATGTGAGTTTTGATTTGAATGTACCCTTGGGGTTTAACCCTTAAAACATCCCAAACGCCCTCTATGGCAATATGTCCATTGTAGAACAATTTGGCGTAACGAGTTGTTCAGTAGTTCGATTGTGAGGGTATTTTCAAAAAATACCGTCCTGTACCTCAGCTCCCAAGGGCTGTTCAGGGGTTAAACACAACCAAACATACAAGAAAGACGCCATATGATGGGTAACCGAACTCCGGCAACCCTGTGGGCATTTTGCCCAAGTTTGTTCAAACGAGCTGTTCAAAGTTTGGACCTCCGTCTTGGTGTGCTCTTCCTTTGATAGTGGGAGATCTTTGTGTAGGGTAAGGGCCTCATGCAAGAGGATTCTGACGTTTAAGTCACTAGAAACAAGGACATATTCCAAGTTTGCAATGGCTTAAACATCAAAATTCCTGTGCACGAGGCGCTTATCCTGAGTAAATGTCCCTTGGACAAAATCCTCAAAAAGCATGCCATGTTTGCTTTCTTTTAAGAGCTAAATGTTCTCTGCAAATTGTTTTGTTCGTGTGATACCACTCTAGGATTTTTGGAGTTATTTTCACAAGAATAAGGGCAACTGAAAACATGATTTTTTTTTTGTCGAAGCAACGTTTACGGTCACCAATTCTTTCAGGATTTCTCTCCCTCCACAAGTTGTTGAACTCACTCCACAAGATGGATAACTTGCCGAAGAAATAGGAAGTGGTAGCTTTGAATGTAAGAGCATTTGCAACGTAATCTTTACTGACCTGCACCGACGGCATTGTGCCAGAGGGGACCAAGGAAAAAACATGTTAAAACTAGCCTCAACTGCACCAATTTTGACTTCTGCACATTTGCAGCTTTAGCACGTTTTTTTTTGAGACCAACATGTTCATGCATTTTGCTTCCCCGCCAGATTCCTCTTCACGCAAAGATCCCACATTCCGTATTCCTGCGCTAGGAAAGAGAAAAACTTCTCAAACAACAATGAGCTTGTACCGTTGGTAAATATCTAGGCCTAAATGGAAGTCCATTAAGATTTGTGGTACACTGAATATTGCATTTAGGTTGCCTTGACAATTAGGTTGCCTTACCTTGATAAGTTATCTCACAACTCATCACTTGACCACTTGGAGGCGCATGTAACACACTAAATATTTAAATTTTACATGGTCTATGATTTGGAAGTCATGAGTTTGTCATTTTGCAGCTTCATTATTGTCTGAAAATGGTTTCTTGCAATAATTTTTGATGAAAAACACTGTAGCAGCAATAAATATTTATATAGCGTGAAATGTCGAGAAATGTGTGGGGCAACCTAAACGCAATATTCAGTGTACCAGCAGAGCATTGGATCACATGCACCGGAGGAAATAAGTGAACGGTCTGTAAGAGCATCATCAACCTACACAGCAGGTTCAAGACTGGGAACTGGGAACTGGCCACTTGTGCACGGTTCCCGTCCCAAAATTTTGCAGCCCATTTTACCGGCCAAGTCTTCCCACTCTTGATGCAGATTCAGGCACTTGTGACCTCTTGTGATCTCTTGCAAGTTGTTGGAGAGAAGTTGTAAGCTGCTGCAAGCAACATATTGTTCAAGCAAATATTTTAATGGAAATCCTAGGGCATTGGGAATTGAACAAATTTTTCATCCAAAAAGATTGTTTTGATGACCATCGTTTGGTTTTGCAGTGCGTGGTTGTGTTGGAACCTTAAAAGTATCTCATTTTTTCACACAATTGGCCTCCACCAAAAGAAATTAAGTTTTTGTTCCATTCCTTGTCTTGAGTTGATGATGTTGTAAGGCTTGGAGATAGCCCTGCTTAATTTTGGTATCGTGCCCATATGCCAAGTTTCGATTGGAGATGCTTGAGGAATTTCTGGCCCCTTTTGAACACCAAGTGGCAGTTGCAATGACATGAGGTTATATTCGCCCAAGCACGGTCAAAGAACCTCAGTCACTACATGGTCTCCTTGGTGTTGGTCTTCTCAAAGCCAGCGCTCCATTCTGGCCTTCACTTTGACCCCTTAACCCCTCAACGTCCCAGAGGCAAAAATATTTGTCCAGTTTCAATGTATTTCAAGATACCCAAGATGGTTGAGGGGTTAAGAACAATGTTTATCAAAAATGTTGGTTGTGTTCATACAAGGACCATTTAATACATGAAGAAGAAATGGCTTTATGATAAATGTAAAAAATTTCCCAAAAAACCTAGGTGACCAATAATATGTTTGTGACTTGGCTTGAAATTTACAACTCCAATGAAATTCCTTTGCTACCAAGATACCCCATCCGTAGGCAAGAAGAGAGAGCATGTACAAAATAGCAACATCCTTACGGGGTTATATGCAGTAGTTCTGTATTCTTCCTTCACACCTCAAGCCCTCTCTGCAACCATGACACCATGACTTGTTTGCAACGTTCACGCAAAACGCAATATTCATTAAAAGGGGAAAAACATGTGTACCATTTTGTATTTCACCTTAATCCCAAATATCCACCTTAAACTAGATTCAAAGGTATCAGATTCAGCCTGAGCCACTAAGATTTTTTCCCTCACAAATTCCTTCTTTCAAGTGAGGCCACGTGTACCAAAAAAAATGCTGGAGCTCAAATTAGGGTGACCACCCTAATCCTGCAAAAGTCCCACTTTGTAAGCTTTTTCCCTTTTTAATGAATATAGAGTTTGGCAGCCAAACTCTAAACTACTCCATCGCTGATGGCTCCTTGCCAATACAACCTTTCTCCCCTTCATGTTGTTGTTGCTTTGCAAGTGAACCCAATTTGCTGTAAGGTAGCAGCATCCATAAGCATTGCGTCCCCATGCCCGTCACTCGACAATGGCAGGGCTAAGCAATAAAAAAACAAATGATTGTGGGTTATTGAGTGATGGTTATGGGTGATGAAGTGATGGTTGTGTGTGACTAGCATGAAGTTTTGAGTACCCATCTCACTATTTAAGAACCAAAAACCCTTGTGATTAACATCTCTTACACATGATTCTTACAATTTCAATGATATTGGATTTTGAAAAATCTTTGTGAATAAATGCTTACAATTGGAACCTTGAAATTGATGCCAATATTTTTGGTTTCCATTTCCTAACATACAGTATTTTTTTCAAAATTAGTCAATTGTTTTACCTACTCCAAAACCCTTATTTCCACGCTTATGGGTGCGCCTACCTTAAGTCCTTTTCAATGAATTGCTACCAACGGGGCTCCCAACCAACACCAGCAATGGTAGCGTGGACTTGCCAACTTTTTTATGAAAGTAACCCCTCAAAGCTGCTCTTCTCGGAAACGCTCAGTCACCGCTACCAAGCACAAAAACGAGAAAATAAGCGTGCACGTGAGCGCAACCTTGGCAGGGACAAAGCCTGCGGGCAGGGCTCCGCTGCAGCCTCCGTGGTCTCCACATCCAACTAATCGTCAAATGCAAGAGTAACTATGAAAAATTCAAGGGAAAAATTCATGGATAACTTACCCCTGAAGTTTGCCATATTTTCATAGATACCCCTGGTTTACAAGAAATTACACAAACCCTTGGTCCATAGTTCTCAGGCCATAACATTCAGAAGCACAACTATGAGTTGCCTTGGAGGGTGTGTAATATTTCACACCCATCTCTAGCTATGGGGACACTTGGTTGAATTTGTCAGAGAGTTTATGAAAAAGAGGCTCAATTTAGTGCACATACGTCAATGTGGGGGGCCTAGCCATGTCAGAAAAAATAAAAATAAAAATGTATATATATATATTTTTGTCAGGATGAAGTTCATGAATGATACCTGAAGAGAGGGAAAGGCAGCCTCTCTTTAGGCTACTGAATGTTATGGCGTTTGTTTTGTTATGCATGCTACATTTTTCATGACCCATGCTAAAACAAAAAATGCACTAGAATGGAAAAGAAGCAGCATGCAGTGTTACACGCGTGTGGCAACGTAAGTAGTAAGTTAACGGAATTAGAATTTTGCATGGTAGGTAGAAGGACACCTGCAAGGTGGGAGAGAACTGGCACAAGGTGGCCTAGTTATTAAATCCAAGTATCAAACCATCACACTTGCCGCCTTGCTTGCCCTGCTTGTCTGCTTGTCTGCTTGTCTGCCCGCCTGCCTTGCCTTGCCTGCGAGGCTGGGCGTAGTGGCACCAATCCAGCGCTTTTTTTTTTGTGTAGGCAATTATCGCCAGATTTCTTTGTGTCCATAGTTGATTGGCTGAAAAAAGGAAGGCCTTGTGCCAGTGGCTCAAACCTGTCAGAGTTTTTGCCAAACTGGCTCCATATCGTCAGAAAAAAATGCACTGGGCACCACCACCTTGGAGCGGGTGGCCTTTTCACTACTCATTGTTCTTTTTGTGTACTATCAATTATGGATGTATGCAGAGCAAGGTCCGGGAAGAACTGATCGCTAATTCAATGCTAGCCAATCAAAATGAGAAAAATCCATTTGCAATCTATAAACTTTGGCTAATAATTGGTCAAAAATCTTTAAAAAATAATAATTACAGAATGAAACAGAGAAAATAACCGATAGAGCTCTTTATAAACCGATTTAATACATGAATTGAAGGAAACCTACCGTAAAATCTCAAATATTTTCCGGACCCTGATGCAGAGTGCCAGCTATGGCGGATCTGTCCCAAACGAGCAGGCGTTGTCAGCGTGCTCCCGGCTTCAAGTGATCACCTCCAATAGCACTCGCTGCTCTCCTCGTTCGCGTCACGTCCGGTGGACGTGGCCACATTGTCGGGAAAACTAAGCTTAAGCTTTAGTCGGAGTAAGTCGATCGAAACACTTTGTTCCGTGTTGTTGATGCGCCTTTTTGGCATTGGAGCAGAGAGCGAGGCTGGCGATAAGTGGAGATTTTTCCCGTGACTTGAGCTGACCGTGATAACGTGTTGTGTTACAGGTGTTAAGACTTAGTACTTCATGTGTGAGCGAGTGAGTGAGTGAGCACATTAAAGGCGCGGTCGCATCAGCAACAGCGTGTTATTTGAGGACCTGTAAGCTTAGCTGCAGAAGGCCTGAGCCAAACCTCTAGGCTGGCAGAACGCGTTGGAATGGTTGCTTGATCTCTGTTTGCTACTCTGTTTTCGAACTTGAGTGCTTTGTATGCTCGTCTGTTGTGAAATGATGGCGATAGTGAAGGCGTAAGGAGCAGTTACGGGCCGGAAAGAGGGACGAGTACATTCAGCTGAAGCGGGAGCAACACTCTGTAGGAGGAGGTAGTGTCATCCTCCCTCTCTTCTGGTTCTTGACGGAGATTGTTGTGGCTTCCAGGGCTTTTTTAAAGGGAGAGACATGCAATGCTGTCAGAGATTGAGATAGGAATTGCTGCATTTTCGATTAGCGCGTGGTGTGCTGGCAGTACTTGTGTAGATGCAGAGCAGCGAAGAGACACTTGTTCAGATTGCTCGTGCATGCAGTGTTAATTTAGTTATTGCACTACAGAAGGCATCCATTGCAATGGAAGAGAAACACTTTTGCAATGCATTGATGTGGAACAGAATTTGGTTTGGACCTCACTATATTCCTAATGCATTGTAAAAGTGTTGTTAATCAAATGCTAAAGTATTGACTAGTGAACCCATGCTATTGTGTTTCAAAATTGTTGCAAATTTATTGATTTACAATTGCAAGGTAATTTCAAAATAATTATTGTTTTAGTGCAACTACAATGCAATATTGTAACAAAACTATTGCAAATGCTAGTCTATTTTTATAATTGTAGTACCAATGCAATCATAGTGCAAAACTATATCTAAACCATTGCAAAACCATTGAAATTTATTTTGTGGATATTGCAAAACTATTGCAAAAATTGTTGTAAACGTTGCATTGTGTTATAGAATTGGCTTGAGGGATTTGGTGTAAAGACGGACTTTGAGTTGGCCAAGAGACTTGCACGTGATGCTTATGTCAATGTTGCCATTTCTTAGTATCTGAACTATTGGATTGTCTTATTTTGTAATACAACACGGAAGGCGCATCTGTAGTCAAGTCAAGATTTGATATTATTCATTGGCTTTGAATACCTCTGTTGCAAGATTTGGCCACACTGTCCAAATTTCGAGTATGGATGTAGATCTAAATTATTGCACTATGAATCACCCTTTTCTTGATGTTGCGACATTTGGAGGACTCTAGTTTGTCATAGCTAGCTACTTGCGCCGTTTCTTGTAATTGGCTCTGATTAGCAACGGAACTGACAAAAGCTTTTGGGGTTGCCGGAAGCACCAAAGTGGTTATAAACTTCTTGTAAGTTTTCCAGCTACTTAATGTTGATTTTGTGCTTGACCCTAGATTATCTCCTGATTAATAACTGTGATTGTAGAGTGTGCTTTGATCTTGAATACTAGCAAATCTTTTAAGTATATTGATAAATATTCTACTGCTATCCTTTGGTCTAGTGCCAAAATTCATTGGACTTATAGACTTTGTACGTTCTAAATTTGCCTTGCTCTTTTGAAAGCTTGTTCTAGTTTAATTTGGTTTTTAAGAGCTATTATATCTTGTTCTAGTTCTATGCCATGGTCTTTTTTTGTTTAAGAAATTGGAGATGTGCTCTTCTCTTGTGATGAGGTAGAGTGTGATGAACAATCTTATTCCTTGCCTCTTTTTTGACCATTATTGTAAGCACAGGCGACTAAGTGGTTCTCCAATTTCTTGAGTGGGACAAGGTAGTTGATGGGAGTTTCATTGAAACATGCAATTAGAGCCTAGAGTCTATCTTTGCAATTGAGCGTGTGGATCGTTATAACATTGTATGGAGATTCTATAAGTCCTCTTATGCTGTGATTGCTACAACGTATTAAGGGTAATCATGCTGCTTCTTCTCCCTCACCTTGAACTTAGGTAGATAGGAGCAATTAGCAATGTAATATTAGTTCCGTGTAGTTACTTGACGAATCATTTGAGAGTTGAGTTGCAAGAGTAGCACTCCTCACATCTGCAAATTATACTCATCTTTGAAAATTTCAGATCTGGTTCGTTTTTTGGTTCTTCATGCAGGTTTGAGTAGTTGAATCCAAAGGGGGTTATTGCAAGCGTTGCCATTTAATAGGATAAAGGAATTTTTTGCCTGCCATTGAAGAAAGGGAACTGCGTGACTTGGAATGTTTGCCGATGCTTCTACTAAGACACTACACACCCCTTTGCTCAAAATGCCTCCCTCCATGCAAGACAATTACTCTTCAACCTCTAGAAAGATATGGTCTCAAATGCAAACGTATGGGGTAGAGTTCTAGAAAAATTTTGACATAGATACTTCTTATAATTGGCAGGATGCCTTCTTTATTGTTCTTGCGTAATATATTTAGATATCATTCATAGCAACTAAGGTTGTATCAACATTGAATATGTAGGTGAAGATGGAAAGAAGCAATTATTTTGGTCGAGTGGCGTCAAGATGGCACACGACAGCTTCTAATAGGCTTCTGGGGTGTATTGCCATCTTACTTGCTTTGACTCTCCTTGTATTCTACAAAATGAGTGGCATCTCGAGGGCGTCTGTTAAAGGCGGCATTGTTGGTTGTTCAATGGCAACCTTTTAATGCAATCATCAGTGGGAACTTAAAGTGCGGCAATCATGCCTACCTACAAGAGAACACAATACTATGGTGGTTCTAGTCATTGGTGCTGCAGGATTTGTTGGTACTCATGTGTCATTGGCACTGAAGAAAAAAGGTGACGGTGTTGTTGGTCTGGATAATTTCAATGACTACTATGAGATCCCCCTAAAGCGTGCTAGACAAGATGTGCTTGAAAAATATGGAGTCTTTGTTGTTGAGGGTGACATTAATGATGAGGCTCTGCTGAAGACACTCTTCAAATTGGGCCAGTTTACTCATATCATGCACCTTGCTGCCCAAGCAGGGGTATGGTATGCCATGCAAAATCCAGGCTCTTATGTCCACAGCAATATTGCTGACCTTGTGAATCTTCTTGAGGTCTGTAAAGCTGCAAGTCCTCAGCCAGCTATTGTATGGGCCTCTTTGAACTCTGTATACGGCCTGAATACCAGGGTATGTAATTCTTTGAATTTTCTTGTATTGACATTGCTCCAAAGAATGACTAGCATCATGGAAATATCTAATAACCAAAAATGATCAATGAAGAGAGTCCACTATCCGACTATCAATATTCCTATGATCACTGCAATCTGTTGAATTGTGTCAATTGTATTTGCATGTATTGACATCCATGGTTAGGCATCTCGTATGATTTCAGTGTCATTGTTTCTAAAGTAGTTTCCAAATGAAAAGAGCTTGTCTGTGTACTTTATGTTGCATTTGATTGCGCATCATCATCTATAATTTCTGCAGCATGTTAACTTACGGTCATCATTATGCATGCAGGTTCCCTTCTCTAAAAGTGACCGGACCGACCAACCTGCCATTCTTTATGTGGCTACCAAGAAGGCCGCAGAAGAAATCGCTCATACGTATAACCACATTTACGGCCTTTCAGTAACAGGTCTTTGTTTCTTCATAGTATACGGGCCTTAGGGACGACCGGACATGGCTTACTTCTCCTTCACACAGGACATTCTATGGGGCAAGGCCATCAGCATTTACACAAGCAGTGGTGGAAAGGACCTTGCCCGTGACTTAACGTACATTGACAACATTGTGAAAGGTTGCGTGGATTCTCTAGACATAGCTGAGAAGAGCACAGGCAGTGGTGGTAAGAAGACTAGCCCAATGCAACTACGTGTTTTAAATTTGGGCAACACTTCACCTGTTACGGTACCTGCCTTGGTTTCTATCCTAGAGAAGTATTTGAAGGTGAATGCAAAGAGAAACATTGTTAAAATGCCTCAAAATGGAGATGTTCCTTTCACGCATGCAAACATTTCATTGACACAAAGCCGGTTCAACTACCATCCAACAACAAATTTGGACATAGGTCTGAAGAAGTTTGTGAAGTGGTACCAGAGCTACTATGGAGTGGAAAGTGATTGTAGGTTGTGGCTGGGTGATCATGAGCAGATTGTCTAAATCTTCTTGCAACTCCTACCTGGCATTGTAGATTTTGTTTCATCAAAGATTGTGAAGCTGGGGGTGGGGATGTGTAGGATTCACTGTCTTGCATAAACGTTGATGTTTTAGAGTGTAAAAGAGTTGTAAACACATTTGTTAAGGGCTATAGAGATCTTGGAGTCTGTCTCATTTTCTATTGACGTATGGTTTGCTATTCCTTAGGAGTACATTCCCAATCTTATCGCATGTTCTTGGGGAGGCTTGTAAAAGGAGGAGATTGTACACACGCCCACAATTAGCAGGGAGAACTCCTGACAAGTGTAGGTGGCTTTAACCCCTGCCCTTAGGCTCTAGAGATAGTGTACCAAATACAGTTGCAACCAATATTTAGAAGTTTAAATCAGCTAAAAATCAAGTGTTACAACCATACATATTTAAGGGTTGTATGATGGTGGGTGCACAAAAAAACTTGGAAAGCTCTCATAGCAGCTCCAATACCTGTACATAGGACCGTACATACGGCCGCAAAGGGCTTTTGGGCTGTTCAGAGCATCTCTTGTAGCACATTAGCACGTCAAAACAACCCCGCGCTCCCTAGCCGTAATGGCTTTTGCATTTCAAGTCCCCAACAGCACTTGATGTGTCCTTGTGCAGGTCGCAGGGCTTTCAGATTGAGCCTTGTTCTTGTCAAATTCAAGCTTTCTTCATGCCTCCTTCACGATCCCTGCCAAACATTGTTCACGCACGACCCCACTCCATAGCCAAGTGTACCCGTGCAATTTGTTGTAACGCGGGTGCAAGTCCAGAAGGTTTTAGGGTTGCAGGAGAACTTCAAGCCTCGCCGTGAAGATTCGCGTCATTCTCTCGTTAAACCTCATTTTTCTAGGGCTTGGAAAGCGTGCCGCAGGAGATGTCCTCAGGGGTTAATTGCCCATCATTCTTTTGACCAATGTTATTTATTAATGTATCATTTTTAAGTTATCTTTGCTAATTGAAGGCATCGCTCAATTTTTATTTCTAACTCAGCACCATACTTTGAGATTGAGGGTCAATGATACACACTACAAGGTTCAGACGCGGTCAAGTTCAAAACTGCCTCTCTAACTTCTAGCTGAACTGGCACTAGATTTAGCTGATCTTCAAAAGCAAGGCTGAATATGGCAAGCAAATGTACGTGCAATGCAAGAAATTTTGTACTAGCCACTGCACTAACCAATGATGAAATACTGTGGTATTATTCTCCAAAGGTTGCAGATCTTTGGTGACTCAATGTACAATGGCCTCAAACAAAGATTGTCGGGCCTTGTTTTTGCATTGAGAGGTCATGTCATGAGGTCAATTGGTCACTTTTTTCTTGTATTTTTTATATCCCATTCTTGCCCCCAATCCCAACCAAGCATACCAAATTTCAACCCCAAAAAACCAAAATTCAAATTTTGATAAATTGTTTTGTGTCACAAATCATGGTTTTACATGGTTTTATAAGAAAATTGATTGGAAAACATTGATGATGAATTTTGGAGATTTGATTGCATGGGTATGTAGGTAGCATTTATATGCAAATCTTCCATGCTAAAAAAACTCCTTAAGTAAACCAAAATTGATCTTTGAAGGGTTTAATGTGACCCATGATATGTCCAAATTTTGTAAAACATATGTTCTTAAATTTTAGTTAGTTTTTCACCAAAGAAACACAATAGCATGTTCAAATGTACAATCTTAGTCACAATGTAAGAGTTAAATAGCAAAATTTGATTATCATAAGAAAATATCTATTTTACAAAATTTGGACATATCACGGGTCACACTAAACCCTTCAAAGATCAATTTTGGTTTACTTAAGGAGTTTTTTTTAGCATGGAAGATTTGCATATGGATGTGCATATGGATGCTACCTATATACCCATGCTATCAAATCTCCAAAATTCATCATCCATGTTTTTCAATCAATTTTCTTGTAAAACCATGTAAAACTATGATTTGTGACACAAAACAATTTATCCAAATTTGGATTTTGATTTCTTGGGGTTGAAATTTGGTGTGCTTGGTTGGGATTGGGGGCAAGAATGGGATATAAAAAATACAAGAAAAAAAAGTGGCCAATAGACCTCATTTTCATGTCATGTTTGACATAACCTCTCAATGCAAAAACAAGGCCCGACAATCTTTGTTCGAGGCTACAGTACATGGTACTTCATTTGAGGTTTTGTTGAAGTTCTTGAGGGAACGAGAAAGAATTGTGACTTGCTCAACAAGGATTGGAGATAGAAGCCTCCAAGGAAAAAGGTTTTCAATGGTTTTCAAGGACCTAGACAAGTGATCTGCAATCAGCTGCTTCTGAAAGGTTGCTTCGATCACTTGATTTATTAGGAATTTCATGTATACTCTTTACAAGGGTTTAGGAGTGTAAGAATCAGAATGCTTTTATTGGAATGAGATCAATTTTATGTTCATCAACAGAACATCACTTCCCGACAGTAATTATATTAATTTGTTTGTCAACTCTCCACTTAGTATTTGTTTGTTTGACCTTGTCAAGTCAAGTACTATACAGTACAGTACCTGGCAAGCAAGAATCATTCACTCTAGGGTTTGGGAAATTTTTTGAGTATCTCCAACTGATTACCTCCTTCCACGGAAATGAAGCGGTTTTTTTTAAGGCACCAATTGCCATCCTATGAATTAGAAAAATGTCTGGCTAATTTCTTGCAATTTCAATTTTCCACTAGCTAATTTCCTCCAAATTAAAAATTGCACTTGTTGCATTATTAAATATCTGTAATGCATAAAGAAAAAACCAGTTTCAAACCAAAATAATGCTAAGTTTTGTATTCTAGGCTAGAATTGAACCTCGCATAGCCCTTAACCATTAGAAGGTCACAAATTTCTAACCTTTTTAAAGAATGCAATTGATAGGTCATAAAAAGGTTGCATAAATAAAAAGAGTTTAGAAATCACCTTTAAATAGTTCTTTTGTTGCACCTATAAGATACCGCTTTGGATTAGAATACAAGTGACAAAACTTAGATGCATTCTTCCACTAGGTGATGGCTTCTTCTAATATGTTGTCAACATCTTTGTTTGGGTCCTTCCAAGGCCAATCACATGACACTCTCTAAAGTTGATGTTATGCAATTTAGAAGCTTCTATTTAATGTTATTTTGCATAGAGAAAGCTCTTTCACAGGTTGCAATGCTCACACATTGACACGAGCAATTTTAGCAAGGGTTAGTAGGTTAGGATACTTCAATTTCAAAGATGGACTCCAACTAATTGTAGCCCATAAATCTCCAAAACTTTTTTCCGTCCATTCAGTACTTCCTTGCAACTTAAAAGCAAAAAACTCTTGTCCACAAACTACTGCATTTACTAATGGAAAGAAAGTTTGATCTTCTAAGTTTTTTTCTTGGCCATATTGTTGCAAAAGAAGATCAATTTCCACAACTCCATAAGATGCTAAACGTAATTGCCTAGGAGGCATGAAAGTAGGGTTAAGAACTTTGAAAGCATTAATCACATTGTTGTCTACAAACCAAGCTTCTAAAGCCATGCAAATTGCTTCCGCATAATTTTTTGAAATGTTAAAGCTACCTCTAAATCAACTCCAGTAGGATCTCTAATCATTTCAACATTACGAAACTTGGATCCTCTTATTTCACTAGACAAACAGTGGAGGAGGCCCAAACTTCGGAATGACATGAAAACCTAGACTTGAGTTGAAAGTATCTTGGTTTAAATCACAACAATCATAAAGAAAAAAACATTCTAATACATGCTGTCTCTATTTTTACAATGGACCTAATAAAAAATATATCAACAAGTTCAACTTGAAAAAATTTAGACAACTTGAGAGCATGTGTAAAATATCAACCAAGAAATAGAGAATATAAATGAATTTGAAATCTCTCAATTTCATAAACAAATTAGTGATTGATGCATCATCTCTAGACTAAGTGTCACGCAAATATACAAGTACAAGTTCTAAGGAATCACACAAAGTAGTCGCAGCTTGCCACCTAGATAGCCACCTAATTTTATGGTATTTTTTAAGGTTTTTAAGCATCATTTAGCTGATTTTGAAGGTTTTACAAAGCAACTTTTCTTTTTGATAATTTCTTAAAGTGACCAGCCAAAGCATTCAACATAAAGTCTACTTCAACAAATATTTCTTTGCAAGATTCATGTTTAGAAGCTTCAAGAGTAGCTAGATTGGTTCTATGAGTTGCACAATAAGTAGAAGTGAGAAATGGACTCACTTTTTTAAGCTGAGCGGCTACACTCATGTGCTTTCCAACCATAGTGGAAGCTCCATTGGATCCAAAACCAACACATTTCCTAAGATTCAAGCCCCATATCTTACAAACACCCATTAGAATGTCAAAAATTATTTTTGAATCTTTTTTTCCATCTTCAATTCACAACAAACCTAAAAAACAAGTGGTAGGAATGCTACCTTCTAAAAAGGTTGCAAAGACTACCAAATGCCCTCTAACAAAAATATCTATAGACTCATCAATCAATAAACCAAAGAATTTGGAATCCCTAACCCTATTCAAAACTTTTCTTTAAATAATCAAAGAAATACAAAAATTCATTTCAACACATGATTTTTCATCATGGTAGAGTTTTTCAATTATTGAGGTTTTGCAAGCAACAAGAAGTTGATATAAACTTTCAAATTTATGAAAAGGCATAGATCCTTTTCCTAAAAAATATGCAACTCTAAACAATGATAGCATTGCTTCATCACAACTACAGTTTGCCACAACTACAGATTTTTTCATGTTTTTTCTACCTTCATGTTTGGCCCATGACAATTTTTGTGTTCTAAAGTTTTTACCATGATCTTATAATGCTGAAATCTTAATGTTTGTTGAACCTTCAGTGATATATGCAAATTCCCCCCTCCCTTTTTTTACAAATTTTACAAACAACTCTTCCCACATTTTTGTTAAACTCTACCCAATCATAAAGTTCATACCATGAATCTTTCCACTCATAATTTGCTTTCTCAATTTCATTTAATTCTTTGTGAGGTGTTATGGTAGAAGAGGAATTGTAATCCTTTGAACTAGATTCAACCTTGAAAAACATATCCCTCATACTCCTTTGTCTTTTAGCCATGGTTATGCTAAATTCTAAACCCTAAAAAAATTAAGAAGGTAAGAAATGCTTCACTAATAAAGAAGAAGAATAGTAATAGGCCAATTACTGAGAGCAACTTGACTGCCGCAAAGATTTTGCAGTGTTACCCAAACACGTAGGCACACCTTGTCTACTTGTAGCAACTCTGCACCATTGTGTAGACTTGTGCTCCTAGAAATGCAGCTTTCAGCTCATAGCCTTCAGCTCTCACTCTGGCAGGTGCAACTTTGATCCAGCAGAGCGTCTTCCACCTGACTTTCACAACGCTACTGCTGCTTTAATCTTGACTTTGCAATGTGACTTCAACCTCGCACTTTGGCAAGCAAGACTTAACAAGCATGGCAGCCGTAACTTGTGGGCGCAACTAACGTGACTTTGCAAGTGTGGCAGGCGCACAACTTTGACTATAAAATGGCAACCAAACTTTGACCACAACATACCATTGTGACTTTGCAATTAAATGAACTAGGACGACCACAACCTTGATTGTTGCAGTCACAATGACCCTGCACTTCTAGCAACTACAAAGAAAATTTTCAAAAATCCAAAAATTAGGAGCACAAATCACAGTTTAACTAAGATAGTTTTGATGTCAAAGAGCAGTCTTGCAAGCTAGTAGTGTGCAGTCTAGCAGCGCCTCCCCTTCCAAAAATTTTCTTGACTTGATGGGCATGTGAACTTCTTCCAAGTCGCCTTCTGCTCACTGATCCAAATCACCCACACCCTGTCATTGCAACAAATTGCAACACATGAAAATGAGCACCTCCTAGGGACTAGATCATTTCAAGTTAACATTCAAGAGCCACTAAACAGACCCATCCATGCAAAGTAGGAGCTTCCTCATCAATCAAACGACTTATTGAGACTCAAGACCCATCTTATTTTTAGCCCCAAGTCTTTGAGGTTCTCATTTCTAGTTTAAGCCTTCTACATTAGCTCATATAGTTTCATAGGTAGCCCTTTGAGGCTTATCACCTTCTCTAATGTAGATATCAACACCCCACATGTTTTGAACATGACCTTGTCAGTATTTTTTTCAAATACAAATTCAAGCACATTTGCTTGCCTTAAGGGGTTTTTTCACACCACCAATCCAAATCACGAATGTTGAAATAACCCACATTTATAGCTTTGGTGCAACGACTACCACCAACTCACGCCTCAATCCCTAGCTTGGCAAAAATGTAAAAAGAAGGTTACCTACCACTTATTCACAAACTTAGGCAAGCACAACTTTAATCTTCCATGCTGCCGCAATTCACACCTTGCATTTTGCACTCTACACATACACAAACTTTGCAATGCCACCAAGACAGTCATAGGGAGATTTTTTGGTTTTACTATGTAGTAAAACATGGGATTTTACTATCAAGTTTACCATCACTCTAACACTAATGTAGTAAAGAACAAAATGTAATAATGACACTACCATCACCACATTGTGAAACTAGTGATTTTCTCTACGTTGTGAAACTAGTGATTTACAAATGTGATGATTTTTTTGTTGTTTGTTTGTTTTTGCTATATTCTGTTGATTACTTATATGTACTTTTTAATAATAGAACTCATTTCATAATTGAAAGTTTCATTATGGAAAATAAAAGTCAGAATTTACACAAGCTGAGTGACAAACTCGCACTAGAACCTCCACCAAGAGGCACGGAATTGCAAGTGCAGGGAATTGAACCCCCAAGACCTCGTGGGTTCCACCCAATGGCATTAACCAATACACCACATACTAGCACACATGTCCAGTAGAGAATTAAAACTCTACTTGTATAACCAATGACATTGTTGTCATTATTTTGCAACTTTGGAGGCTATTTCAGCATACTACAGTATTTGTTTTGAAAAGACACAAAACTAAGAAAAGTTGGCTTATGTCATTAAATTTCACTTCCAACTATTTTTTTCAGATTTCAATTTTTTATTTAGAAGTAATGAGCACAAACCATAGAGGGTGTCCATAAATTCCAAAAAACAAATTTATTTTTATGATTTTGATTTTTGTTTACAATTTTTGATTGGAATATACAAATTTTAAAAGGATTGTTGCAACTAAAGGTTGGCTTCATTCCTAAATTTCTTTTAGTTCTAACTTCTTTTTTTTTTTTTAAACTCTTATTAGGTTAAAAGAGTCTTCAAGCTTTGCTAGCTTTAAAAAATATCAAATTGTGAACAATTCTAGAAAAAAAATCTTGCAATCAAAACATTCTAATATGTTTTAGCTGTTGTGAATGGTTTAATTGTTTTGAGAGTTTTTCAATAGTGCATATTGTTATTAGTATTGAAAGCATTTCCATGCTCTAAGACATTTTATTTGGATAGTATGATGTAGGTCTTGAATCCTTGAAGTTTGAAGTTTGAAGTCCTATGTAAATAATGTAATGTACAATTCAATGGTGAATTTTAAGATTTTTTCATTTGGACAACATAAACTATGTTTTGTGCACATGTGTGTCAATGTGAAACTAAAGTCTCTAAATGTTGGCCCCTATTTTAATAATCAAAATATCATATGATGCATTTGTGGGAATGCAATAAAAATGTGTCCTTGACCATATTATATTAGTTGCATTTGTGAAAAAGTAATAAAAATGTGTGGTTTACCATGTTACATTTTGTTGTGTTTGTGAAAAAGTAGTAAAAATATGTATTTTACCATGTTGCATTTTGTGGTGTTGTGAGAAAGTAGTAAAAATGGGTGGTTTACCAAGTTATGTAGTAAAATGCTTCAAATTGCATGTAGCAATTCCAAATCACCACATGGGGTTGTTTTACAAAGTGGTGATTTCCACGGTTTTACTACATTGATATATGGTAAAGTGAAATAATCTCCTTGTGAGTCACTCAACCCTCATGCAGCTTCAACTTTGCACAGTTGTAGCCACTCTGCAACGACTCCGCACAACCACCAAAACACGTGGGCATGACTTCAACTTTGCACAAACTTTGCAATCTGCAAGCATAACTTGGCGCAAATAATTCAAAAGATTCAGAACTTGCAAGCAATCTGGAGGGAACAGAAAGCAATGAAAACACATCTACCAAGTAAACTAAATTGCGGGAAAATATAGCAAACCAATGCGAAGAAGGTGCATGACCAATGGTGAACCATTGTAGAAGCGGCAACAACTACATAGAAACTGCAACGGTTGGGTAGTGTGCTTAGGATATTAGGATTTGAAGTGTTCAAAAATTGATACTCTTCCTTCCATGACTGATACCCAGATCTAACCTTTGTCTCGTCCGGGTATCAGCCAGTAAATAATTTTCTTAACCAACTGAAATCCGCTATTTCCTATGCAAAGGTAGCTAAATATCCTACAATTTTTAGAGGGCACTAGTCAAAATCCGGTCTTTTTCATTTCCTTTCGGTTTTGCATCCTATAAATTTAAAACTCAACCGGTTTTCTCCCCTAATCCAACGGCTAACTATGCACTATTCTCTGGTTTTTCCCGCACATTGAATCCATGAGCATCCAACCCAAATTCATGGCGTGTTGGACCTCATTGTAAATAATTTGGCATCACAAGTTCAAAAACATCATCTAGAAGAGTTAGCCGTTGATATTGCATGAAGTTCAAGGTTTGCATATGTATGAAAAATTTGGCAAGTTTTCATTGCACAAATAAACAGATTAGAAAGGTCAAGGGCAACAAACTATTGAATATGGAGAGGCTAGATTTGGGGCGCTGGGGCGTTTAAGGGTTAAAAACAAGGGAAACTTCATGGGTACCCCTAAAGTTTACAATATATTTTCATAGATACCCCTGTATTTCATATATATCACAAGTACTTTTGGATCAAAAAAATTAGGTGTTTGTTGTGTTGTGCATGCCACTTCCTTCTTCCTTTGTGTGCATGCATAACAAGAAAGAAGTAGTGTGCACACAAAGGGAGAAGGAAGTGACATACACAATAAAACAAACACCTAAATTTTTTGTCCAAGAGTATTTGTGATATTTCTAAAAACATACTGGTATCTATGAAAATACTGCAAACTTCAGGGATATCCATGAAATCATTCCCAAAAACAATTAGGTTAAAACGGATGAACTTGTCAAATTCCTAAAGCAAACACCTTTTTCCAAATTTTGGATGAAATGTATTAATAAAAATAGATGTTTTGGGAGAACCTGCACACATGGATGGTCCTATCCATTTTTCCCTTGCCCTCTTGCTTTCTAGGGTGCATGTAGCACGATCAATGAAAAAGCTTTAAAAAATCGCAGGTTGAAAGTGAATGGAGATAGTGCTGGCACAACAGGGAACAACTGGAACATTTCTGCCGGTCAGCGTGCATTGTTTGGGGGTATGTTGGTCAATGTGCGGGAAAAATTGGCTGCTAGTTCATTGTTAGTATGTGGAAATGGTAAAAAAACCAGTTGCATTTTGAAATTGCAGACAAAAAAATTGGTTAGATTTTACTAAAAAATCTAAATATAGCATATTACTATGTAGATTTTGAAATATATCCGGCATAGTATGGAAGAAATCTGGTTGAGTATAGAAAGTTCCCGTTTTTAGCTGGTGAAGACCAAAAAATTTCTTGAACACTAATGTTGGCGGAGTGGTCGCCACTAAAATTCATGTCGTGTGGAGGCAGATATCTTCTGGCTTTATAGCGCTGCCCACATGTGTTTATGAGACTAGGGTGGAAAAGTTCAATTCTTTTTTTCACATGAGTATACAAGTCAGAATGTATCATAGAGTAGAATTAAGAGCCGATGGGAGCACTTCTCTACAAAGAAGGTAAGGTAGTAAGCTTGAAAACCACCCATCTAAGGGCTCATCCCTCTTTTTCATGGTTTTTCGTGGATGGGAAAAATTTTAGTTCAATTTTCAGACAAAGACAAATAGATGCGAAATGCAACACAAGTCATTTCATATTTTTTGAAGCATTTTTGAGTTATGAATTCTCAAAGTGCATGTGTCATAGGTACCTATTAATGACCTTAGACCTTCCAAAAATCATTCACTTGCAAGTTGTGAAGAGATTTGGGGAAGCAAGAGAATGGTTGGCTCTTGCAATTAAAAACACCTTTTCTTCCATGCATTCAATGAGTTGTAAGAGGCCAATTTAAGAACCACCAGTGCACCATTTCACAACAGGCTACTAGACGGTTCAAAATGTGCAAACAGTTTATGAGCGCACTACCTTACACTAGAAGAAAAACCTACCCTAAATGACTGGTGCACGATGACTGCAAATGTCTTAAATGACTCAATTTGACTATAATTGAGTTGTTGTATAGTCGTGTTGGACATTTACAGTCATCGTGAACCAATCGTTTAATACAAGATTTCTTCAAGTGTTATGACTCTTCTCTTGTGGGTGGTGGAGAATAAAAAATGGAGAATGGTTTACTTAGAAAATGGTGATGAGAGCATGAGGAGCAAGTATGAAAGCAAGAGGTACAAGAGTGAAAATAAGACCAACTCAAATAAAAACTTTGCATGCAAAAATTTATTTTCCCCATTCTTCTCCTCCACATGTGAAGAGAAAAATTTCTCATAAAATGGGGTCTTTGCAAATCAAGCAGAGAGTGTCAAGTCCCCATTCTTTGAAGATTGAGAATGTGGGTGAAGAGGGTGTGACTACTTTGCACTAGAAACTGGCGTGCTAGATGTCACACTTGAAGAGGCTTCCAAAATTTTAGTAGGTGGCGTGTCCCTGTTAGACCTGGATTTTGAGCTTGGCCAAGCCAAGGCCTAAGGTGGCCACACCCATAAGCATGGAACTAAGGGAGTTGGAGTGGTTAAAATGATTAGACAAACCTAAAAATTATATCATCAGGTTAGGAAGAAGAAACAATAAACATTGGGTTTGATTAACAAAACGCATACAAAAGTGTGTATTTGTAAGGTAATTTCAAAGTGCAAAGTCATCAAAAACCCATGCTCCTTTGTAGAGGGTGTTGAAACAAGGTGTCACTAAGGCCATTGCTATTGTGACGCTCATCCAATACCAATTGTAAAAGTTATTGAGATAGTAATATGCTGTACTAAAAATCATGAGAATGTGGTAGGAAAAAACAAGCTTGGGGTATGCATTACCGAGATACCATGCTTTAAAAATACTTACAAGAATCCTCAGCCCGCTTGCATGGGGTTCATTAATGCTACTGAGACAAACCTATTGCTATTGCATTGGATACCTAACAACAATACAGATGCACGTAAAACCGGGGCCACAAGTTTTGTGCCCGTCTAGCTGTTTACAGACAGCTTTGTCAAAGATTGACGAGAAATGGGAAAGCTAGACTGTCCACTTGAATCTGCAGCGTAGCTGCACTTGGAGTTGAACTCCTCCCGCCAAGATGTGCGGTGTTCATGAGCCCTAGAAATCTAGCGCCAAGTCGCCTAATCTTCTACGGTGCCAACACAACAATTTGCCTCAAAGCTTATCCTTTGTGTCTGTTGCATGGATGTACGTTGCAGCCGCCTTTGATCTCAGCAAAGTCCCAAGATAGTAGCTGTTGTTGAGCCAACCGTTGATCTCAGGTGCTACTTTGACAGGAATTTCCAAAGTTGCGGCTGCCAACGAAGTCATCTCTAGCTCCGCTACGGGAACCTAGGCATTCACACCTTGTTGCCTGGACCAAATTTGCTATCTAGCTCAAGTCCTGCTCCGTTGCTGCGTCAACACCAAGTCTCCATCCCTGAGTGTGTTCTGGCCCGTTCAGGTGCTTTGTGAGTCTTCTTGCGCTCTCGTTCTACCTTCTTCCGCTCTGCTTCCATGCGATGCAAGACTCTATTAGCCTCTTTTTGTGCCTTTTCATGCAAGCAATCCAACTTTTTTTGTTGTGCTTAAAGTTTACGGAGCTCCCAATCTCGTACCACTTTTTCTTTCCTTGTTGCCTTTTCCGTCATTGCACTCATGTATTCATTAGATGTGACAATAATTGACATCGAGTGATCTATGATTGGCTTAGTTGATTGTGGTTGTCTGTGAGGTGGGCACTGCACTTGGGGAAGCGAGAACAAATCCTGCAGCGTACCAATGTCTATGCTCTCAGTCTTGAAGTCCGCACCATTATTCCAAGGGTGGTCAAAAGAAGAGTCCACAAAGAACTGCGGCATCAGATTCTGGGTGTTTGGGACAAAGCCGAGCGATTCTGTTTGTGCCGCAAGAAGCTCTACCGTTGGGACCTGCATCTCTGGATTGGAGTTGATTTTAGCGCTATAATCAGCAATTTCAGGATGCAACTGGACATCTCGGACCTGCGGAATCTGCAAGTTGGCCACTTGGCAATCTTGCAGGCGTTGCTAAACTTTGGCTAGTTGGATTTCTGTGCCATGCACCATTGGCTGTGGTGTAGCTTCAACTGGGTGGACCTGCTCGTCCTCATCACCAATTTGGACTTGGACGCCCTCAATATTTTGGAACTGCTCGGCCTAAGAGTGTTGGATGTTAGTGTCCTTGACCCCTCCCAGATTTTCAACGTAGCATGCACTCAGCGTCATGTGCGCATCCATAGCAAAAGGATTTAGAGGCAAAATTCCGGTGGTGCTGAAACCTTTTTTGATGTTTTTTGCAATGAGTGCTTGTTTTAGCCCTAAAGAAACCCATTCGTCCAATTCTTCCTTCCTTGTAGCTCTCCCTCTATTGCTTATGGTCCACTTATTTTTGAAAAAACAGAATGCTCCCTTCACAGGTAAAAAAACAAGTTCTAAATGACTAAGTGACAATGACTAAACCATGATTGTATAGTCATTTTATAGTCATTTTGTAGTTGTTATATAGTCATTGCAGTCATTGTTACTTAGTCATTTAGGACCTATTTTTTACTAGTGCTTGAATGATCTAAATTCAGTAACATCCAATGGTTGGAGACAATGGCTTGTATGATTAGGCAAGGTGATTATATCTAAACCTTCTTAGCCTTTAGGACCCCATCAAGAGTAACATGAGATCCATGTCTGTCTAGGAGCAACAAGTGTCTGTTTTGTTGTGATAATCTGTATCTTTCTCTAACAATTCTAATAAAAAATGAAATCCAGGCTGAAAATAGGAAGGCAGTCATCCACGCATTTGAGTGCATGGCCATGCAAGATTGCGGTTTGCATCTAGCTATGTAGTTCTTTAGTTTACTTTTGCCCTTAAAAATGTAAAAGTTTGGGATAAAACTGCCTGCTGCATTCACACAAGAGAGTATAGTAAGATGCTCCCTGTTGTTTGTAATCGTCTTGTATTCGGATCTGCAGCCTTTCTCTGCCAATACAAGTGAGCCACCTCCAGTCACTCCAGCTTGAGTGCCAGATTTGTCAGCATTCTAAATCTAGAATGCTGAGTACCCATGTTGAGTAAATACCTTCTGCAAGTTTGAATACAATGACCCTACGCTAGTGGGATTCAACCCCATTGCGCGGCCCTCCTCCAGAGCTTGTGAAGATCGCAAAGTCAATTCCTGATGGCGGTTGCGGAACCAGCAAAGCCATCCATGCCCATGAACACCTTCTTTGAATGGTGTCCAGCAATCTTGAGTGATTTCTAAAACCCTTCTTCTGAGCTCCATGATGTCAACAGGGCAGGCATGGTATTGCATGTCCAGAATCCACTGAACAAGGCGCCTTTCCTCCTCTACCGTAAGAATCCCTTGTTGTCCTGTCTTCCTTTGCAATGTCTTTCCGTTCAAGTGGTCACGTAGCAATGACTCCAAAAGCCCTACTCATTGTAGCCTGCACCAATTGAAGCTATTGTTGTAGCAAGTTGTTCATTGCTTCATGTCCCTATTTTCCTCCGGTGCGGCATCCGGCCTCTGCTCAAAGGCGGTGGTGTTGGATGTACAACTGGCGCAGTTTGAGATTTGGTTCTCGTGCATTGCTGGGATAGTATGCCCTCCATAGGTGCCCCGGAGTCCAGAACACCTCTATCAATGAAGATGCAGGATGTAGAATCAGCAGCGCTGGTGGCAGATTGACGAGCAATATCAACGTGTCTCCATGTGTTTCCAACACCAAAATGGTGATTGTCAACACTGATCCTGCAACCTTTGGAAAGTACGCTTGATCTTCTTCACGTGTTTGCTGATCTTCCATAGGGCATGCGTGCATGCCAATAGAACGCATCTAAAGCCTTCGTTGATCTTTGCCAAGGCTTGTGCGGCATCCAACTAGACGCCTCTAATCCTCAACATGCATGTCTTGATCATTGGCATCACCCCCGTTTGATAGCCTCTGATTCCTAGCGGGCCTTCTTTCAACGTGACCTCTACCTGATCTCCTCTAATCTCCAGCGTACGTACTTGCATCCATCGACTGTACGTCTCCCATCGACCTTTGCAGCATTCCTCTAGATCTTTGCTGCTTGTCCGGGTAGCCGCTCCGCGCACAGTGGTTGTGCTGCTCGTCATCACTTAACGGCTATTTAGAGTTCCATGTCTATGCAGGCACCTGTAGCCACTCTGAAAATCTAAAGTGCCGCCCATGCAGTGCCACAAGTCTGGCCATCTAAGATAGGAGCAAATTTGCCGCACTACTAGTATTCTCTCCAAGCTCACCGTACGGGGACCATCCGCCACTTGGTAAAAGTTCGTAAGACTGAAGCTTAGGCGCCCATGCACACGGGACATGGTACCCGTCAATGCACTGCTCATCCTCTCCGTGTACACTAGACATATTCTACTCTCTTAGAGAATTGCAAGTGTAGAATTTATTTGTTCAATGCTTGAGTGCTTTGTGATCAAACTACAGCAATTGTATGCATTTGAGAACTTTCAAATTCACGTTAAGACCGTGCCTGAAAAATGATAACGCCGTCATTTGAAGGTGAGTTTAATGTTACCAAATTGATCCATAGCGGTGGCAGCTAAACCTCGTATCTATTGGAATTTGTTGATGCAATCATTCTTAATCACACTCATAACCACGCTCATTACCCCCTCTAAGCCACCAAAAATGGTGTCACAATCGCCTCCCCACCACCTTTTAATGAAATTGTTTGTTTACTAACTCCATTACACGTTGATCCTACACTCACGTCTGCAATCACCTAAAACTGCTTCTAAAATCACTTATAACTGTCAAATTTTAGTACTGCCAAAATTGGGTACAAAAGACAGCAACCATGGGTTCAAACATAGGCCACGCCCATGGGGACAGCCACGCTATGGGTGTGGCCACCTTAGTATGTGGGCATGGAGAAAGTAACGTTGGAGATGCTCTCAAGCCCTAAAGGCCCAACTGTCCCTTTGGGGAACAAATGGGATTTTGGGCATGTACTTACAACTAAACTACTTTGTGTGATTTTTTTAAGCTTTTGTTGAAAAGGAGGAATTCAAAAATCTATGTGGGTATCTAATTTTTTCTTCATTTTAACATTTATTGAAGAAGTTATGCATGAATTTTTGGAAAACGGAGGAGGGCAGGCAACCCAAAAACTTCTTGACAATTTTCATTTTTTTAAAATAAAAATGTGAAATTGGTTCTTAGATTTATGTACATGTGGGAAGCTTTGAATCATTCAATTTTGATTTATGAGATGAATGAGAAGTTTTAGTTTGCAGGTAGGTATGGGACTCCCAAACCTCCATTCTTTTTGCCCCTTGTAAAATTTGGTGCTTTGCTTTTTTGAGATTTTTGTGTACATTTTTTTTTGACTCTATTATTCTTCCAAGTTTTAGTAAACTAAGATTCTTTGGTTGTCACCATTTGGATCACAATAATTCAGATTTCAAAATAAAAACAAAAATCCTTCAATTTTGCCTAGTGTATATGCAAATTTCATGGCCTTACGGCATTGCAAGATTTTACATAGTATGATTCACTCCTCCAATTCATTTGAAAATTCTCCCACACATACCTAACTTGGTCTTCTACATGGAAAAAATAAACCTCAACCTTGCGTAGAGCAATTTTTTTCATTTAGGAGCATCCAAAGGCTTCTCCAATTTTTGGATAGTAGGGAAAATAACTTCTTTTTTCACTATAGATGTCAATATCTCACTCTTGCTCTACATCTAGAATGAGCTAGTTTTTCCCACAAGTACCTCTCATAGTCTAGGACAAGATTTTACAATTGGAATTCTAAAATAACCGTATTTCCCGCCTTTCTACTCATTCTCCAAAAGTGACAATTTTCAATGACTTGTCAATATCTCACTCCTCTACATCTAGAATGAGCTAGTTTTTTCCCACAAGTACCTCTCATAGTCTAGGACAAGGTTTTACAATTGGAATTCTAAAATAACTTTTTTTCCTACTTTTCTACTTATTCCCCAAAAGTGACAGTTTTCAGTGACTTTCATAGAAAAAGGGTCTTGATAGTGCCACCCTCCTTTTTGATACTGCCACTTATCTTTTTTGCATCATTGTTCAAATTTTACTAATTTTTGGGGACTTTTTTTTTAATTTAGAATTATATATGTATCAAACCAAACAATTTGTTGCTAGTGTTTTTTTAAATGATAAACTGCAATCAGTTTTTTTGATAATAAAAGATAATAGAGTGTTGTCTTTTCTTGTCAAAAATTTTGATTGCAATTTATCATTTTGAAAAATATAAAAAAAAAATCACTTGGTTTGATAAATATATAATTCTAAATTTTAAAAAAAATGTCCTCACAAACCACTAAAATTTGAACAATGATGTTAAAGAGAGGGATGACAATATCAAAAAAAAAGAAGGTGGCAATATCAAGACCCCAGAAAAAAGGGCTTGGGCCTTTAGGACATCCCCAATGCAATTAGAAAACAAACCTGGAAAATCAAGTTTGACATATCCATAGTCATTAGATCATGATCTGATGGCTATGAATATGTTAGACTTGATTTTCCAGATCTATTCTCCGGTTGCGTTGGGGAAGGTCTTAGAGCATAACCTGCTGTCCGTCAAAAATGCCCTGCAAAGCTTTTGGGATGACATCGTAATGGCTCGAGCTCTTTTTTTCTCCAACGACACTAGATTTGTGTACTTGCCGATCACAAGGCCTTCAAAATGAGCCTCATTCCTGTGAAATTCCTTTGTTTTACAGGTGCCCTTCACAATCCCTAGCTCCCGCTTATGTTCCAAAAATAGTCGCCATGCACCCATCTACGCCTTCCATTGTCTCTCCCAAACAGCAGGCAGCATTGAAGCAGCCTCGTACCCAAGCCCGAAACCTTAGAACCGCAAGGGAACTTCTCCCGTGCTTGTATAAATTTGGCTACCGGCTCCCTCTAAGGTTAGTTTTCAAGGTTTCAAAGTGACAAGATGCAGGAGATGTTCTAGGGCATCGGCACCCGTCCTTTAGAAACCGGCCAGCAGCGTGGAACTGCTTGTCTTTGGAGGATCGAGGGCTTTTTCAAGCCTCACCAGCGCAACTTTTGGCCCACTTTTTTTGTGCACAACATTCTCACTCGCTTTGACGTGTAGGATTACAACCCAGCATCGGCTCCCTCATATTTTTCTCTAGTCTTTTCGTTCCTTGATTTTGTCACTTCTCGCTCCATGGTTATTGTCACTTCCCACTCTGTCATGATTGTTGCTCCATTTTGGTTGTCATTTCCTGATGCATTTGTGCTTGTTAAGCAGACTAGTATGGTAACTTGATCACATTCCCGGCTCTCTCTTTGCTTGTCATGGCAAAAGCTTATTAAGCCCTAAAGGTCCGTTGCCCCTTTGGAGGACAAGTTAAACTTGGGCATGTACCTTTGGCTAAATTACTTTGTGTGATTTTTTGAAACTTTTATTGAAGGTGGGGAATTCAAATATCTATGTGGGCATCTAATTTTTTCTTCATTCCAACATTTGACAAAGAAGTTATGCATGAAATTATGAAAATTTGGGGACGGGCAGCCCAAAAACTTCTTTAAAAATTACCTTGTTTTGAAACAAAATTTTGAAATTGGTTCTTAAGATTTTTTTATTCATGAGAAGCTTTGAATCATTCAATTTCAATCAATGACATGAAAGTTATGAGGAGTTTTGTTTGCGGGCAATTATGGATTCTCTACTCTAAAATAAACTTTGAAGTTCTTTATTTTACTCAATTTTCAACATTTTGAAAAAAAAACTAAACCAAAGGAAGTAGATTGTTCAATACAACATTATCACTGTTGGGATTTGCATTTTTCATTTTAACAATTAGATTCTTAATAATTTAGTGTTTTGACCCATTCTCTACTTCTTTTTACTTATTGATTTTATCCATGTGCTGTATAGTTCCAATTGATTTGAAAATTCTCCCACACATACCTAACTTGGTCTTCTACATGGAAAAAATAAAGTGCAACCTTGGGTAGAGAAATTTTTTTGTTATAAGAGTGATCAAAGGCTTTTGAAATTTTTGGGCAGCATGGAAAAAAACATTTTTTTCACTTTAGATGTAAATATCTCACTCCTCTCCATTTGCAAAAAGCTGATTTTTTTCCCACAAGTACCTCTTCTAATCTGGGGCAAGATCTTATGGTTGGATTTCCCAAAAACAAAACACAAAATTCCTTTTTTCTAAACCTCCTAAAAATGACAGTTTTTAATGATTTTGACAAGAAAATGGGCTTGATCCTTCAGGGGTTAAGCCGGGGTTGCAGAGTTGCACAGGTGGAGTTGCTCTTAGGGGAGTGAAAGAGAACACCGGTTCAATTTAGTCAAATTGCCACCTTCTACGAACGATCTATTTCCGATGCAGGACCCACGAGAAAGAGCAAGTAATGAGAGGCGGATTACTTAATATAGACGGGCAGGGTCACTTATATCCAAACGTTTATAGGGATTTAGGGGTGCGTGCCAATCTACGTTTCATGACTAGGATCTATAAAGGGAAAACATCCAGGTTCCGACCTTTGAGTTTCGGAAAGGGTAGAGGAGCAAATCAACAACAAATGACCTCACCAGGTCCTAGAGTTTGTGAGTTTTCAACCCTTGCCATGCTGGGTGCAGCGATATTTATTTATTTGTTTGTTTGTTTTGCAAACTTGGGCAATGCAGAAAGCAAGAGTGACAAAACGCCATGTGCGAAATGTGAATAAAAACTTTTTTTTTTAGGTCAAAAGTGGTCTACATTCATAGTATCATCTCAAGATGGTGGAGCAATTCGATGATTCAATGATTGAAGGAGGGAGAATTCATTACCAAATATTATAACAAAAAGGGGAAAACTTCATGGATACCCCTGAAGTTTGTAATATTTACATAAATATCCCTGCTTTTTCAGAAATTACACAAATATCTTTGGACCAAAATTTTCAAGTGTTTGTTTTGTTGTGCATGTTACTTCCCTTCTTCCTTTGAGCACACATTGCTTATTTTTGTTTCATTACATTGCCTTCTTCAACATTGGTCATGAAGGAAGTACAAGCACAACAAAAAAATGCCTAAAAATTATGGTCCAAGTGTATTTGTGTAATTTTTGAAAAGCAAAGGTATCTATATAAATATTGCAAACTTTAGTGGTATCCATGAAATTTTCCCTAAAAAAAAGGGAATTGATACAAGCACTCCCAAGGTTTTTATATGGACTCCAAGGGGGTGGATTTTAGATGTTTACCATCAACAAGTTGAATACGGAAAAAAATGAATTCACATTTGGATTTAGAAATATTAATTAGTCTAGAATCACAAAAGAGGTTACAATTGAACAACACCTAGTGGAAAATCTTAGCAAGGGGCCAAATTATTAATATTTCCCCTTTGTTTGTGGTAAAATAATCTTTTTCACCGGACATTGTTCAATTGTAATCTCCTCAATGTGGTTCTACACTAAATCAAGGTCTTGAAATCCAAATCTCAATTTGAATTTCCAAATTCAACCTGCTGATAGTAAATATCTAAAATTTACCTCTCATGTCCATGCAACAAACCCTAGGTGTGCCTATATCAATTCCCAAAACAATTATACCCCTTTTGAGCAAAATCAAATTGCCCCAAATAAAAACACTAATTGGGCGGAGCTTATGATTAATAAATGTAAGAGTCTTCTTATTTCTTTCTAGATATCGATGGACAACAAGGGCACTGTCATGACCCTTGATGGATGAATACTTGATGAATGAACTAATGCGCAATAAAATGTGAATTAGTGGGCAATGAAGAAAGCCTTAAATGCCGACATCTTTAGATGATGGATTTATGCATTGGAGTTAGATAACTCCATTTGCATGACAAGGGTACTACACTTGAGGACAAAGGTACAAGATGTACCTTTGAGGACAAGTGTACATGCACCTTTGAGGACAAATGTACGGGATGTACAACTTGAGGACAAAGGCATGGGATGTACCCTTGATGACAAGTGTATAGAATGCATCTTTGAGGACAAGTGTACGGGATGTATAACTTGAAAACAAAGACATGATATGTACACTTGATGACAAGTATCAGGGTGACTTGATGATAAGTATCATGATAACTTGATGACAAGTGTATGGAATGCACCTTTGAGGACAAGTGTACGAGATGTACAACTTGAGGACAAAAGCATGGTACATACACTTGATGACAAGACAAAGAGTGGAACTTGGAGCTAGACAACTCCAAGTAAAAGATGAGATTTGATATAAGTTACATTTAGAATAGTTCTAAATGTAACTAAGAGTTTTACCTTAGCGAAGGGTTGGAGATGAATATTAAAGATTGAAAGGTAAAAATAGTTAAAGTGATTCTATCTTTATGAAAAGATTGATAATACAAGATGAGGCTCAAAGGGTGAGGAGATGATTTCTTGTTGGGAATTAATCTCTCTCTATGGTTGAGTGGTTGAGCTCCTTCTAGTTTTTATAGTTTATTGTGTATAGATTATTGTTTTATATGAGTGTTTGGATGATTGAAGTTATGGACCTAAGGAGGTTCATAACAGACACTTTAGCATTAACCCCTCACCGCCCACAGACGTTCCCTAGTATCTCAAAATGTGCTCTTGGATGAATAGAATGGCAACATTTTGATAAGCTGCATCATTTAAAAAAAAATCATAACTATACAAATTCAAACTAGATATGTTAGAGATCACATAGGAAAAGAAAACACAACAATATCACTTATGCATTGAAAGATTATGACATTTGATCAAGAGGGTGTTAAAACTGTGAAAGTGATTTGAAGTTTTTCAATCCTCTTTTCACATCTCAAATTTAAAATGGAAGATGCCAAAAAAATTGAGTATGTAAAGTACAACATGTGTAACCCTAATCAATTTATAGTCTTTGAAAATCTACTCTACAATTTTTAAAAATAAGTTTAAAATGTGATTGTTTCTCCAAGTTCTAATGTACTTGAGGCTCATTTCCAAGAGCTCTCAATACTAGAAAGTGAAAATTTGCAATAGACACCCTTGCACAAAATCTTGAATAGACAAATCATAATCATTCATTTTCAAAATCAAGTTTTTGATACTAAAACAAGACTTCAAGAAGAATAATTAAAAAAAATAAACATTAAAATTAATCTTTAAGAAAAGTCACAAAATTTCAAATTAAAAAGCATGGTGGACGGTTTTGGTCCCTTTGCGTGGTGAGGGGTTAAGGCATCTCCAACAATGCAAAAAAAAAAAACTCATCCAAATCGGTATGTTGTTCAATTTTAAAGCCCAATCACTCGTTTGAACTGGTTGTTAGTTTACAACTAATTGTAAGTCTCCTAGTGTGTAAGAGCCAAATACAAGACATCATTTATTATAGCATCTATTTAGTTGTATTAGAAAAATAAACAAAATTGGTTGAGTTGCAAATTGAACCAAAAGTTGCTTATCTGTAACAACAAAGATGATTTGATGATGCTTCCAAGCATTAAAACCACACTTTTCATTTGAAAAGTTAGAAATGCTGGGTATTTTGTGCATGTTTTCCAAGGTTCTTATTCAAAAATGGTAGCGAGGAGTCTTTGGCGTTTGTGCAAAAAAATTAATATTACATATACTAATTAAAAAAAAGGGTAGCCATACAAACTTTATCATAATATATGTGGTATTGATAAACAAAAAATGTATTATCACTAATGTATACAGTGTAGTATAGGCTGAAATATTATTCTAGATAGATATATTCTCTATATAATAATTGAATATCAGGCAGTTGCACTCGACGGTTTCACAAGTGAGAAAGACAATTCCGCAAGTTCATTTTTAGTTTCACTTTAAAATAAAGTAGAGTACAAGTTTGACTAAAGTTATAAATGGAATAAAGTAAATTCAAGTGACATGGGAATAAGGAGGCACATGGATAGGGGCACGTGGATAGGGGGGGCACAAGAATACGGGGGGTACAAGAATAGGGGGCACAATGATCAACCCATTGGTACAATGAGTGTGTAAACTAGTATGTATATGTAAATATGTAAACATACAACCCCAAAATACACAAAGTTTATTTATGCATATATATATATACACATACCACTAGAAGAAAAACAAGGATAAACGACTACCACAAATCACAACGACTAGGTCACCAAAACTACCTTGCAACTGCACAAACAATTGCACAACAACTGCACAACATTTGCACAACTACAATCTAATTGTGTAGTTGTTGTGTAGTTGCAAGGCAATTCTGGTGACCTAGTTGTTGTGATTTGTGGCAATCGTTTATCAATGTTTTTCTTCTAGTGTACAAGCATACACTCAAAACCCTATATTCATTAACCCCTAAAGAACCAAGCCATTTTTTCAGTGAAAAAAACTGAAAACTGCCACTTTTGGAGGAATGAGAGGAATGGTATATATATATATATATATATATAGAAATCCAACCATAAGATCTTGCTCTAGATAGCATGAGGTACTTGGGAAAAAAACTGAGCTTATTCCAAATGATAAGGACTGAAATTTTTACAAATGAAGTGAAGAAAAAAGTTTTTTTTCATACTGCTTAAAAATTTCAGATGCCGTTGACCACTCCTATATCAAAAAATTTGCTTTACGCAAAGTTGAGGTTTTTTTTCCATGTAGAAGACCAAGTTAGGTATGTGTGGGAGAATTTTCAAATCAATTGGAACTATACAGCACATGGATAAAATCAATAAGTAAAAAGAAGTAGAGAATGGGTCAAAACACTAAATTATTAAGAATCTAATTGTTAAAATGAAAAATGCAAATCCCAACAGTGATAATGTTGTATTGAACAATCTACTTCCTTTGGTTTAGTTTTTTTTTCAAAATGTTGAAAATTGAGTAAAATAAAGAACTTCAAAGTTTATTTTAGAGTAGAGAATCCATAATTGCCCGCAAACAAAACTCCTCATAACTTTCATGTCATTGATTGAAATTGAATGATTCAAAGCTTCTCATGAATAAAAAAATCTTAAGAACCAATTTCAAAATTTTGTTTCAAAACAAGGTAATTTTTAAAGAAGTTTTTGGGCTGCCCGTCCCCAAATTTTCATAATTTCATGCATAACTTCTTTGTCAAATGTTGGAATGAAGAAAAAATTAGATGCCCACATAGATATTTGAATTCCCCACCTTCAATAAAAGTTTCAAAAAATCACACAAAGTAGTTTAGCCAAAGGTACATGCCCAAACCCCAAACGGTCCTCAAAGGGACAACATACCTTTAGGGGTTAAAGTGAGAGTTTTTTACTGAAATGAGAGATCGAAGTACCTCCTTTTCATTTTTTTGAGAGATTTTCATGAATTAGAGAGGAAATTTGATTGAAATTTAAAGGAAATACAACCTAAAATTGAAAGGTTTTAGGTCAATTTTGCTCAAATTGAGCTAAATTTGAAAGGTTGTAGGTAATTGAGCTAATTTTGAAAGGTTTTAGGTCACTTTAGCTTGATTTGAGCTAAATAGTCAAATTCATAATCCCATTTTAATGAAAATTTTAATTTATTTGAAAATTGATGTTTTTAGTTGAGCTTTGACCTAAATCAATATGATTATTTTGAGAGGTCCCCATTCTCTCAATGTTATGGATATAGGGTTTGAACACAAATTTGTATGATGATTTGCTCAATGTTTTTATGAATTGGTAGATTTGAACCAAAGAATTATGCAATAAACATTCCTACTCTAAATATTTCATTACTGCTAAATTGGAGGTTTTAGTATCACAACATGTCATAAGGTATGTACACCCATAAGCATTAGTGTCTCCATAATCATCACCTCTGAAAATCTTGGAAAATTTGTGGAAGTGGATAGATGTAATGACAAGGATGTACAACATGTGAACATGAAATCTTGAAAGTGGTTATGGGTGCAATGGTAATTTGCTCTTTAAAATTTCACAACTTATTCTTATAGTATCCAAATAATACATTCAAAAGTGCAAACTTATTATTATTTTGTTCCTAATATGATCTTATAGTTTGCTAGTTGTTTATTGATACTCATCATGTTCAAAATCCTTAGTTTGACGCTTATGGGTGTACATACCTTACATATATTTAGAAGGTGAAAAAGCAAGTTTGCATATCACAACTTAGGGCTGCTCTACACCACAAGTTGAGGCTAGTTTCCAACCTCTAACACTACCAATGTTGGTATCCAATTGGCTAATATTCTAAAAATAAACTCAAGGCCTTTACACTAGGAGTCAATGCTATTTTTATAACATATTTTAATATTTAAACAACAAAAATTGGGTCTTCCAAAATGTGAAACCTATTCTTGATCCCAAGATTGTTGTCAAATTTTATAAAAATATGATTATTGGAATTAAAAACATTCTTTTGAGATAATCATCAATGATTGTAGGATGGAATAAAAATACCAATGGCTCTCCTTGCTCTTTTTATTTAATCTCTTTTCTCTTGAAATTTTCATAATTTGCTCTAGTGGCCCCAACTTTTTGGCCTGAAAGCCTTTGTACACAAAAGAATTAGCCACCATTATACTCATATTATAATGGGCACTTGGGGTAGTTCTTGAGACCATTTGGGTTGAAACTTTGGTCAAAATGGCCTCAAGATTTCATAGCCTTGACTCCTAGTGTAAAGCAACCCTTAGTGCAAATTTTTTGTTACAAAATCATGAAGACTATGGTTTTATGTACATGTTTTTAGAGCGTGCATAAATTTCACAAAATAAATCTGGTTTTTCTTTTGTAGTGGAATAGGTTTGTTGAATTAGAGGGTCAATTGTCAAACCTATGTGCACAAGCAAAAAAAATCTTTAAACATGAAAGTGGTTCATTTTGTTTGTCACTTTGTGGTTTGTATGCTATGTCTGTAGAGTTTCTTGAAACTTAATGTTAATTTATCCCTTATCTTCAACATCTCATTACATTTTACATACTTGATTTTATTACTACTTCTATTCATACTATGATTAACAAATATTTTGTAAAACTTATTATTATATTTTATTTCCATCATTTTACAACAAACTACTTTACTCTTTTCTCCAATCATCGTCATGTAAGGTTGAATAATCAAGAAGCAAGGGAGCATTGAATCCAAAACATAAGCATATATTTATTATAAAATGTTTACAATCAAAACACAGTAATTAGGTCTATAATTAAGAAGACCTACTAATTGACATTGAGCTTTATGATATTGGAATGTAACATTCAATTGACTAATTTAAATTACAAGGAAAAAATAAATTTTATATAATTGAATAAAGATAAAGATGACTTGCAAAGAATCACTATCGCTATTTGTTTTTGGCATTCTATGGATCAAGTAACCCTTAAAAATCTTCAACAATGCAAGTAAGTTTTGGTAATTGATGAAGAAATGCACATTTAATGCTTGGATCCATGATTTGATTTTCATTGCTTCCTCTTCAAAATAATCAATTTTTTGCAAAGTTTGCAACCCATCTCAATACTTTTTTTCTTCTTCTATAATTAAAAGGATGCTTTAACATATGATGGATCTTTTTAATAAATTTGCACACTAAGAGATTTCTTACTAGTTTGTTAGAACATCTCCACTTGTATTGTAAAACACTAGGTTAGGAAGATTTTTGGATGGAAAATGAACAATTAATGGATGAACTAGCTAAAACATTATTTTTGACATGACAAAAATGGCAATTTTATTGTGCAAGAATTACTTCAAACTTTGCCTTTCTTTGAGTAATTATTAAGTTGAATAGTTGATGATGGACACTTTTTGCGTTTGTAAACAATGAGGCTTGTTATTGATTGAATGTTGGATGGATAGGGAATAAGTGTCAACATAGAAAACTAGGAACATTACATTTCTCAATGATGAAATTTTGAGGTTGACTAGAGATGCTCTTAATATAGCAGGTTGCACCCATGGAAAAACGACTGAGGTTAGATGTCATGATGTTTTGGTGGGTCAAGGTAGAAAACTCTACCTTTTTCACCAACCAAAAATATGCAAAACTCAAATGTTTACCATTAGGAGATTGAATTTTAGAATTTTGAATTCATACTTGGATCCTATGATAGTGATTTAGTGTAGAACCTTGAGGAGGATACAATTGAACAATACCATAATAGGGGGCAAAAAATTACTTTTACCCTAGCGGAACTATTTTTTGAGATTTTTCGCCTTGCCCCATTGAAACAACATTCCATCTAAGAGCCATGTTTCCATTGGGGATTGGAGGCTAGGGGTCCATGCTTGGATTTCTAGCCTTCAGCTCTGCAAAAGTTGATTAACATTCCTAAACCTTCCGGACCCTTTACCGGAGCTTGCTTTCAAAAATGTACTCTGCGTCAAGAGTTTAGAGTTTTTCCTTTTCTCTCCCCGTGGTCAACCTAGATGTCTAGTCCAATTCCAACCCCCAATAGAAACTTGCCCTAAGAGCAGCTCCACCCTTGCTTGCCAGACGGCCCAACACTATGCTTAGGCACGTGAGGATGCGGAATCCCGGTCCAGCGTTGGCTCGCCACACGGGGAATCATGCCCGGGCTTGCCTTACTTTGGCTCAAACACTGCATGTTCCAATACACTCACCAAATTTCAATGCGCTTGAAATTAGGAAAAGATGATCTTGTACCTTCTAAAGAACAGAAAAATCCAAGAGCTCCCTTTGTCGCTAGGTTCTCCTGCACACATTTGCTGACCGAGGTCGTCCGCTTGGAGGAGTAGAAGACGTTGTCAAAAACAAAAAAACCATGGCGAGAGGCCATACTTCACTTCCGGCCCCACCTTAGCAATTGGCTTGTGTTTCTGAGAAGGAAGGTTGACTCTCTTGCCAAGAGCGACACTTAGTAATTAAAAAAGCACTCTCTAAACCTTGTTTGGCGTGCATGGTGTGAGGGCATGGCTAAAGAAGCTCTAACCCCAACCATGGAAAGCAAGTTACCTCAGTCCTAAAATTAATTCCAAATTTTTTGGGGGTGGAAATGAAGTTTTATTCCCGTGGTGGAGATGCCCTCAAGTAGGGGATTTTTATTTGCTTTGTCATTGGTAAAGCAATTCGCACTGTAGAATGCATGCACGTAAACGTAAACAGCTGGAACTATCTAACTATCCATGTACGTATCTGGCCCCACCAAACACGCATGTGCAGTACTGTACTACCTCGAGTCACTCCCATGTCCCAACTCTCAAGCCCCCAGCAAAATCAGGTGCCAAAACGAAGGGCCGAGAATCGCGCGGGACGAAATTCAAAAAGAAACGGACAGAAAGTGACATCTCTCGATTTCTGGCGCCTCCACCCTCCACTCGCCACTCGCCACTCGCCAGTAGTACTTGAGCGCGGGCGGCTGCAGTACAGCTGAAGCAACAACGGATGTGCCATGTCAGCAGTCACGACTGCCTTGACGGCCTAGACGGGCGGCTGGAGGCGCATTGCCGGTGGAGCTGTCCTCGCAGAAAGCGCGCTCGGCCCCGACGTGGCCCGGCCATGGCGACAAGCATGCAGCCCCTTGCACCGAACTCCGCGTCTCCGCGACGCCAGACTCGGACACACCCTCGCCCCTCGCTCTTTTCATCACTCGTTGTTGTTGCCTGCCTCGTCCATCGTCCCTGGCTTGCGCGGAATTCGTCGTAACCCCCGGGCTTGCCTCGACAATCGTTATCCCTTCCATCCGCAACACTCGTTGCTCACGGCTTCGTCGCATGAGCTTAATCCAATGGAGTGCGACGCCATCGCTTGATTTGACCGCTCGCTTTGCTCCGGTAATTCGCTCGCCTCTTCGTGCTCTTGAGCGATCTTCCTACTCTAACAATTGCAGCGACTTCTGTGCTCGCGTGCTTGTTTGCTTACTTCCGGGCCTCTCACAGCAAACTTTTTAGTCTTCACATTTTCCCTGTGTGTTGTTAAACATTTCTATCTATTTCTTCTCTGATTTTTCCCTGTTAAGACACAGGGAATTCATGTGCAAATCGCTTGAAAAGTTTTTGCAATTCTTGACCTGCTTCTCCTCTGGACTCTCGGCAATCCTTGTTGAGTCCTCCGTTTAGAGCGGACACTGCATTGCGTTCGCCGCTGGCATTATTGCTTTAGAAGCCCTGGTGTTTTCGCAATGGCGGAAATGATTAGCATTGAGTGAGTTGTAGTATGGTATCGAAAGACTTCGTGCGGAATTCTAATATCTGACGGTATCTCCAGCACGGAACAGGGTCGCGAATTTTGTGTGGAGTATGAGCTTAGCACAGAGTTTGTCGAGGTGTTTATTATACTGCAGGGAGTTTTGAGTAACATCGCGGGATTAGTTGTACAAGATAAATTGATGTGGAGTAAGACGGCGGTTAATCTTTAACTTTCTTTCGATCTTGGCGCGAGGTTATGGTCCGTGGGGGAGAAATGAGGTTTGTGTCTGTTAGCTGAAATGCTATCAGCTGCTGTGAAGGACCTTACCTTTTCGGAAGCTTTGGTTATGCTTGACTTACTGTCCGTGCTAAGCTTTGGAGAATAATTGGATTGGAATTATAGACTGCATCACTCGCTACTTGAGCTCATTGAGCAATAATTGCTCATGCATCGAGAGCGTGAGAGAGAGGCATTTCAGAAGACTCCCTGGGGATATTTGGCTGCCTGCGTGATAACCTGCCACTGTACCTAGAAAAGTCGGATATTCCTCCAGAATATTCTAATTCTTTCCACACTTTTGAAAAGTGTCTGGGCGTGTTTTAAGAACGGGGACAGGAACGAGGTACTGACGACCGCAAGTGTGAGAGTGCTGCTTTCCGTAATTCTTCCAGTTCGTACTGATGCAAGAGGGTGCATTCTAGTGTGAGGCGATCGGAAGCTATTCTGGTTTTTTGAGGTACCTGGTTAAGTGTACACACGTGATACTTTAGTGTAGTCTGTTTTGTTAGAAAATGTAAACATGCCTAGTATTGGAAACGAAATTGGATCTTTTATCGAGAATGGAGATGAACAGCCGAGGATGGTAGGGAGCACTGGGAGCAACCGGTGCCAATCGTCTTCACAATATTTTCAAGCTGCTGTAAAAGGCCATGAACTAGATGAAGACAGTGACTGTGAAAGTTCTTATAGTTCTGAAGGATCCTCGGAAGAGTTTTCTGAAAAGATGGAAGACCCTATATGGTCCCGTGAAGGTGATAAAAGGGGATTATCGTCTCTATCAGTGAAAGCTATGGAAGGTGTAGTAAGGCAAGTGTTGGAGAATGTACGAGCTGCTGGATATGACGAAGCAGTTTGCAAGGAGTTTCGCCAACATTTTTCTCGTCTTCCATCTCGGTATTTTGGATTTTCGTTCTTATCCCCTCTCTTGCAACATTAAGATCGTCTTCCTCATGATTTTGTGTGTGAAATTAGGACTGTGGAAGGGTAAACTGGGATTGAGAACTACTAACTCGCCGCTTGATGCTGGCAGTCCTGAGCTTACCTACTCCTGAATGTCTTCTAGCAGTTCGTATGTGCGGTTCCGGTCCTCATTCCTATCAAAGACCTCTATGTTTTCTTTGAACTCCGATTCGGGCAATTAGGAACTGGCGTCAATATTCTTGGAACCTGCACATGTACAGTGGCTGACGGGATTTCATGTAATTTCGTTTTTCATGTTGAATCATTTTGTATTGCTCAACAGGAAGGTAGATATCTCCTTCTTGAATGAGCTAGATGAGCGATTGGGTGATCAGAAGCAGGCTTGAACCGGTCGTCGTTTTATTCTAGCTTGAACAACTCTTCGCCTAAAAATTGGTAGTGCCATTTAATATAATCTCTGAACCTAAGTAAAGAAATCAGGGTTTCGACAGTATCTGAAACTGCCAATCGTCCAGTTTAACATAGTCTACCGTGAAGTTAGCTTTAAGCGAAGGGCAATTAATCGTTCATTGGACCTGATAGAGTAATGAGTTTTACGGAACGCATCCACCTTTCGGACGCCATGTTCTGGTGCATTGATTTTCAAGGGAGCTGAACGATATTGACTCGAAGTCTGGTTTTTTTAAGCAATCAAGAGCTTATTTTCTAGGTGTTAGGATTTTAACGTATTAAAATAGATTTAAAAAGGAATTAACAGCTGAAATCCAGGAGTGAGAACATATATTTCCTCCTGAAATCTATTTTCTGGGGCTGAAACAACTGAAGCATAAAGCAGGAGTACATGATTGTGACGCTGACCCAAGTCTGACACAAAATATGCTTACACCGAGGCTTGGGAAAAAATCGAATAAATTTCCAGATGGTTCAAGGTTAATAACCTCCAGGTGTTCATATTTGATGTAGTATCCTTAAAAACATTCAAGCCTGAAACTTGATAGGCTTTTAATGGTTTTGGACTTGTGGTTTATATCCCTTGAACTTTCATACCATCGCATAATGATGCTTAACCCCTAAATGCCTGAGGCACCGGATTCTGGTGTAAAAATCACCAGAATCTGGTGCCGCAGGCATTTAGGGGTTAATGAGATATGCACTAAAAATAATAGTAGCATGGGGTCAATATTCAAAAGGCTGTCCTTACACGCAGTTACAAAGAATTGTAACCACATGTTGGGAGGAAGAGTGATATGTAAGCTAAAAAGTTCCAAAGTCAAGCAAGAATCTATTGGATGCAATAGTAACATATTAAGGCTAATCAATTCTAACAATTAAATTTTTATACCAAGTAGAATTGTGAAGTGTGGTTAAGGGAATAGATGCGTTCAATTTTTTTAAAATATGGATAATTTTGTTTGTACCAATAGTATTTAAAGGATTACATCAAATATCATTTGAAATGATACTTACCAAAGCTATACATTTAATTCCATATCTGGATATAGTCGTTTGTAATTTGCTGCTTGTTGATTTCTAGAGGGACTCCGAGATCGCGTTGTTCGAAAGTCTCGTTGTGAAGTCTTCCGAAAGTGCTCAAATTTTTATTCGTACTGAAATGCAAGTATGCAACTGCAGATGCTGGTCAGGAATCTGTGATGGTTCAGTAAGCTTTAGTTTACAATGTGAGCCTCCATAGAAACAAATGAAGGTACTGGACATTAGCGTTTTCTGTCCTAGGATGATTCATCCAGTAGACAAGGTTGAACATGTACATGATTTAAGTCATTGTTATCATCGTAATTTTTTTTTTACATGAGGACGAAATTGTTCGAACGCTGCGTGGGCCTTGCGAGATGCACTCCTTTTAGTATTGTGAGTAAAACATCGGTAGTTTTGTCTTAGCGACCTACTCTGGCATTCTGCAGATATGCTTTGAACATCGATCCGCAGAGACATGAAGATGTACTTCTACACATGGAGTTGTTGCACGAGGCAAGAGAAGAGGAACACGGTGGTAACTACAGTTTTTATGACGATGCCTTAGTTCTTCCCTCAGTGCATGTTAGAAAGGTTCAGCTAACGGGATCTGGATCTTCTCCTGACAGTGCTGTACCTACAAGAAAAGGAGTTCAGATTTCAAAGCCCACCTTTGGTTCTGCTTCAAATCTTGCAGATTTTAGTATTGGAAGCAGTCCAAAAGCACATCCTTCGGAGCCCCTCTTTGGTAGGCCTAAGTTAATGCTTCTACAAGGAACACCTCCCCTTACTTCCTCTCTTGAAAACACGCCACCCGGGGCCTATGGCTTTCAACACGCAGTATCTCGCCGGTCATGGAGTAATTTTGTAAACCCGTTACACATGGATGATGAAGAGATTGAGCATACAAGCGACCACGATGATACTTCTCCGTCCTTTGGCTACGAAATCACTATAGCAACCACCGATAGGCCGGGGCTACTGAAATACTTAACGTCAGCTCTCTGTGATTCACATCTTCAATTGAATATTAAGGTACGAGTAACTCTTTTCTTCTTTTGTTGGCGCATTGCAAGCAAGGTGCGTTTGATAGAATTGAGTACTTCGCCGTTACATTTTGCCGATCAGGCATTTATAATTTCGTATTGTGATACGTTTTAATTTTGAAATTGTTTCCTGGCCTGATGCCTGCACCCTGTGTTGGATTAAAACGCCTTCTCAATTTTCCTCTTTGTATATTTGCTATATTTAACCGTGTAATGTTTTGCTCCTGTTCAAGTATATTTTATACGCTCCGACATTTTTTACGATCGAGTGAATCAAATGCAGGAAGCGCATCTTTTCAGCACAACAAATGGAATGGCACTGGAGGTGTTTGTAGTAGAAGGTTGGCCTGGTGATGAGGTATATGCGCTAGCTCCTATCATTTTCTTGCTGTAATTCCCTTGAAGAATTCGATCTCCCTTGAGAGCTTGTATATCTTTGCCACTTCCGACATAATCGCAATCTGTGGTCAAACCTGGATCTCATGAGATATTGAGATCTGACGAGGGCTTTTTCCGGTGGCAATTTGTTGCCTTTAGCCTTTGTGTTTCGATCCGGAAGATATAATTAGGTGCTTCTTGGACATTTACCAACTTCGTGCATCTGAATTTGAGTGTTTTTTTATTATATTTTGTACATTAGGACGGCCGTGCCGTATTACCTCTCCCATCAAAGCCATCTGTGTCCATGGCTTTAGCGGTTTCTTCTAATTTCTCGAAAATTACTTTGATTTTCAATTAGTGGCTAGTTGGCTACTCTAGCAGAGTCTAAATGATGATTTTCAGCACTACAGAAAAATTTCCTTTGTACTTACACACCAGGTCAGTTAAAGTCGACGTGTGGACGATTCCTCTTATTGTAACATTTGACCAAATACTGCAGAGAGAGCTGACACTAAGTTGCAGGCATATGTTTCATTAGACGAAAGTCTTCCGACCTCTGTTTGCTTTTAGGAATTCAAGGAAACGTTACAAACTGTTCCCGAACCTTGTAACATGAGGTCGTTTACCAGGCCATGAGGAAGGTGCCTTTAATTATGACACCAGAAAGAAACCAAGTCTTTTTCCAGTTTTTTCTGAAATTAGAGAGAAACATATGATTTACATACATATCAGTGCAAGTCTCAGCATTTCGTATTGTCGATATGTGCAGGCTGAAGAGCTCAGGGAGGAAATACTGGTTGCTCTGGATGAAAACCTGCCAGGGAGAAGAGGACGTAGAAGTCGGGATGATCTACGAGCAGCTGCTGAAGCTGTACAGTATGAGGATTGGGCTATCGATTACAATCTGGTGTGTTGGATGTTGCTATATTTTTCAGCTTGTTATTTCTAGTAGTTGAGGAAGATGTGGACTTGGACTTGGATGCTGTCTTATACATGTGCATCTTTAACCGCTATCCTTAAGCTCGTGTCAAGCACTATTTGTAGCCTTTTGTAATATGACCTGGTGCTTGTTCGTTTGTATGGTTTTGCTTTCAGCTCTACATTGGCGAGAACCTTGGAACAGGTTCCACTGGCCGATTGTTCAAGGGGAAATATTTATCTCAGGATGTAGCAATTAAAATCATTGAGATAGCTGAATGTAACGGTAGTGGGTCGGATGGAGATGCGTATCAGCCTTCTCCAGCTGCTGAAAGGTTGCAAATTTACAAGCAGGAAATATCAATCATGAGGTGAGAAATCACATGATGCATATCGTTTCTCGCCTAAGTAGTGATGGGCATCGTCAACGTTTCTAGTCTTTAAATATAGCCTTTGGTTCTCATGAGCTAATCTTGAAGTAAGACTAAGGGTCCATTTCACTAATGATCACATTTAGTCGTAGTAGAGTAGTATGCTTTGTTTTAGGCGTGGACTAACCACGGCCGTGCCTCTTATGGGTCATTTCCAGGCAATTATTAGTTGCAGCTTGAATGGATTGCAGCTGTGTTGTATCGGGGAAATGTAAAGTAGTCGTAATTTAGCCCTTTTGATTCGTATGTGTACAGGTTGATCAGACACAAGAATGTGGTGCAGTTTATAGGAGCTTGTACAAAGTGGCCTCAGCTCTGCATTGTTACTGAGCTGATGGCTGGTGGCAGGTGTTTATTTTTCGAAATCTCACTGATGTTTCCTAATCTGTTGGTTTAACTATCTTACGGGCTGATAGTGGGTCAGGATAAGGAATTCAGTCTTTTCAATGTTTCAAATTTTGTTTTCATTTGAGCAAGAAACTAGCTTAGTGGTCACAAGATAATAACATCAGATCGTAAGCGAGGTTCGTCGTACATCCAGGACAGAATGAGTTACGTTGGTCCATTATTCTGAAATTATTCACCACTTGTAACGGAAATTGTTTTTGTTCAAGTTTCTTCTGAATAAAATTTTCTGACTTATTTTGCATCTCAAACTGACATTATCGTGATGATTGGGTGGCCAGTGTCCGAGACGTATTAGAATCAAGAAGGTCAGGCTTAGACTTTGTAACAGCTATCAAAATCCTACGTGATGCTGCAAGGGGGATGGACTTCTTACACAAGTGGGTTACTGTTTCTTCACTGCTACTGTATACAAATTGGCCAATTTACTGAATCTCCTTTTGCCTTCAAAATGAAAGACATTATTCTTTTCATGATTTAAGAAAGAAGCAATTCATGAGTGTAAAATGTCTCAGCCTTATGGAACTTATTGTGACAGGAGAGGAATCATTCACCGGGACCTCAAAGCTGCAAATCTCCTCATTGATGAGTATGATGTAAGCTTCTGCTCTGCAATTTAGTCATTCGCAATATTTTGGTGTTCAAAATTTATTATCAGGATGCTTGGTCTGCAATAAGTAACAGCGTTGTTCCAGATCATATGAATGTAGTGATGTTGTCTATCTGACAGTTCCGTTGTTTAGGCTCGGTTGTTTGAAGGGAACTTTGACTATAGTAGAGGGCCCAGAGATCAAGAAAGATTAAACAAATGTGACTCATAATCTAATATAATTAAATACTGTCTCTTTCCGAGAGTCTGAGAACCAATTTCATGTTTCAGGTTGTCAAGGTATGCGACTTTGGAGTTGCTCGGTTGAAGCCTACATCTCTGAACGCTTCTGGTAGGAGTGAAAAGTTTTCTGCTGAGATGACTGCAGAAACTGGGACATATCGCTGGATGGCTCCCGAGGTACGAACGTAACTATTCTATAATTCATTTAATTTCTACTTCAATCTGAAATTTTAAGACTTCTTGATCGATAGTGGTTTGGTGTGCATAGGAATAAAGGTTTTACTGTCACTCGTTGGACCTACGCTTTCGCGTCAAATGGAATTTGAACGAGGTCCAAATTATGTCTTTAATGTTTGGTAACTAAGAAAATCAGCTACTACTGTATCAGGTGCTGGAGCATAATCCTTACAATCACAAAGCGGATGTTTACTCTTTTGGCATCACTATGTGGTATGTCCCTGGATTTTGACATGAAATATGTTTTGCGATTAGAGGGGGTCGTGGAATTTGTTCTGCAATATGTGTATTGTGTGCAATGTAACTCACAATAGCCTTGCTACGCCCTGTACCACTTCTTCATTCAAACCTTTCAATCCCTTCGATATCGCATGCATCGTCATCAAAATGCGTAGGTCATTGAAATTCACATTGGTTCGTCCTGTAGTTTATCCTGTTACTTAAAATAATTCAATATGTTGTTGGGATGCAGGGAGGTTTTTACTGGAGAGGTACCCTATGGAGGTTTTACTCCATTGCAAGCTGCGATTGGAGTTGTACAACGGTAGGTATCGCAACCTTATCGATTAAATAGCCTGGGACTAATCGAGTTAGTTAATCAGCAGCTTGAGTCAAAAGTTCTTAGGAATCGTTGTGTTTGGATGCGTAATGTTGGAAAGTGGAAACATCATCAAACGTTTGTCAGAGAAAAATCAATCTGTGCTGCATGTTAGTTGATGGTTAGTCCTTTTATCACTAAGGAAATCAATGATCCTGCCTGGTGAGAGGAAATTGCATCGACTGGACAATCTTGGACGTGTTTGTTCTGATGGATAATTCAAAACTGGATTGCGCACATCAAGTACTAATTAATTACGTTTTCCTTTTTCAGCGGTCTTCGACCAGATGTACCTTCTCACTTCCCAGAGACTGTGGCGACTTTGATGCAACAATGCTGGCATGGCGACCCAAGGAAAAGACCGGAATTTAGCAAAGTACGTGAATGATTCTCAAATCACATTTGGTGAACGGTTACTGAGTATTTTCTATGTCTTCACAGCTTCCGCGATTAGTTAGCAGATATATCCGATTTAAACTTCGCGAAATGCCAACCAATGTGAGAACGAATCTAGACTGTGACTTTGCATATATCTGAAGAAATCTATGCAGCTGTACTCAAGTATATTCAGTAAAAATGTAATTCAGTCATCAAAAGAGGCACTGGTGCTGACAGTATGCATTTTTTCGATTTTGGACAGGTGCTTGGCATTCTGGAGGATCTTGTCACAATGACGCCACCCACAAGAGGATTTTTTGAAGGATTGTGACAGTAAAACTATGATCCGAAACTAATCGGTTCCCTCGAACTGACACATTGCCAGTGGATTGTACTGTAGGAGCTTCTTCGCTTGTGATGAAATCCATTGCGACTTGTTAATCGCCCTAGTAAACTTCAGCACACACTTTTTACATAAGTGTCACAACTTCACATCTTATTAGATGTGCTACTAAAGAAACTGTATTTTTAAATCCCGATCCCGGTAGCTTCTTTGATTCTGTAGTACTTACAGGCTTTTGGAACTTACAGGCAGCAATGATGTGGAAGCACGTCATTATCGTTCGTTTATTAGAGCAAGTGATTATCACATATGAAAGACGTCAAGAAAGCTTGAGGAGTCCTGTTTTTTTGCACTTGGGAATGGCATCCTATGCGGCACATGAAGGGTAACATGACGTGAGCAATCAAGTGTTGTACTTGGCCATGTTGCCTTGAAGTACATGAAATGGAGAATTGGATTAATTTTTTCATTGTTCCATGTACATTGGAGCCATGGTTGCCTTATTATGGTAATGCCGTTAGTCTTGTTTCTATAACTCTTCAGGGTTCTAAACATAAAATTTCCTTCATTCTTTTTGGTTATCTTTTTGTAGTTGATAACTTCACGATTCAAAATTATGTCTCAGGTATGATGTTGGGAAGGTGATGGATTCGGAGGTGGAGGAACAGTTATCATCATGATGGGCAATTGAACCGACTGGATCATTAGAATCACTTGTTTTTCATCCTAAATCTACACATGTTTGCCAAGCTTTGAAAGCCAAACCAAATTCGACTTCCTAGAAAGCTCAAGAAAAGAAGAAGAAGAAGAAGCTGAGGCGTTGAGGAGAGGCTCAAAATCGATGGAGGCTACTGGAGTTTTACCTTCAACATCAGTATGAGGAAAAAAAGGTACCAAACTTTGCAGCTCATATTCCAAAAAATTAGGTTGCACTTGAAAATAGCCTTTGTTAAGTGATATTTTGCATTAGTTTTAAGGGAAAGTTTCATTGGATATCCCTGAAGTTTACCATATTTTCATAGATACTCCTGCTTTTTCAGAAATTTCACAAATACCCTTGGATCAAAATTTTCAGGTATTTGTTTTGTTGTGCATGCCCCACTTCCCTTCTTTCTTTGTTCGCATGCATAACAAGAAAGAAGTAGTGTGCGCACAAAGGGAGAAGGAAGTGGCATGCACAACAAAACAAAAGCTTGAAAATTCTGGTCCAAGGGTATTTGAGAAATTTCTGAAGGTATCTATGAAAATATGGCAATCTTCAAGGGTATCCATGAAATTTTCCCTAGTTTTAATGCAATTTTTCCAAATTTAGGTAAAGGTGCATTTAAAATGAATGCAAACATGTCTTTGACACTGGTCTTCTTCTTGTGTTTGTTATCGAATGCAAATACGATGTAATTCTTCTTTATAAAGGAATAGCCCTCTACCAATATTTCCTTCTTAGCGTAAGCTTCAACATCTCCTAATATGGCATCTTTTGAGACATCGTGCATCCATGTCCTTTCAAATTGGTTTATGCAAAGAAGTTATTGCCCATTCTTAAGAAGATGTCCTGCAAGGGGCCTCATGGGCTGAAGGATCCTGACCTGTAGAAGGCTCCATTTGTATGAGAGCTTATATGAACCTCCCTCGACATGTTGGCAGGATTTGCATATCATGTACTTCGTAGGATGGATATTGTGCACAATAAAAAGTTTTTTGATGGCACTTGAAAAGGGCACAACAACCGAGGAAAAAAAATCACGTTTAAATATTGGTTCCTTGCTTTGAGGGCACTGCAGTTGCAACAATGCATTCCATGCATTCCATTTCTGTGAATTGCAATGCTCCAAAATTTGAACAAGTTGCATGGAGTGGAAGTGCAAATTTGAAAGAAGCCTACCAAAAACAACAAAAAAAGCCTACAAAGTAAGACAGTAAAATAAGACATAACTACTAGGAATGAAAAAAAGGGTAGGAGGATAAATTTTTACTTGACTGTTATGCAGTAGAGTCCTAATTTGGCATGAGTTTTGCCTTTGAATTTTAGTGTCATGTTAACCACGTAGTATTGTGAGGTTGAGGAATTTAATCTTAACCAACATTTTAGGTCTTATGCAAGAATCATAGAAAGAAAACAAAGCAAACACATTAGGTAAACATTCATCAATCATACCAAAGAAACAACTACCACTCTAGTAGCAAAATATGACCTAAGCAATTGGTTCATAATAGTTGGAAATGCTCACATTAATTATAATCAAATCGTTTAATAATCATGGTTGACTAGCTATATATACACAATTTTCTCAGCACATCAAGAATCAATTGAAGATTTGGGCAAGGTTCAAACGATCCTTTGAACTTTTTTTTGCACTTTGCAAGTAAACATGGAAAAGTGGATGTTGCATGCACAAGTATGGTGAATGACCCCATTGAGTTGAATTGAAGGATCCCTGCCTAAGCGCTCACAACAAAGAGGTATTCTTACTTAAGAAAATATGTGAATACAAGGCCCTTGAGGTTGGGTATGTTGTTAAAGTATTTTAGAAACGATGTCTTGGTCGAATTTGACTATATGTTGGGAACTTTGCAAAGACAATCAGCAAGGATTGAATCATGATGGTTTGACCTTAGAGACTATATGTCAAACATCTTTGGCCAAACCTACTTTTGTCATCCAAGCAAAGCTCCCATCCTAGCTTGATGCCTATTTGGCCGGCTTGATTTTAAATGATGGGTGCATGATCCTAGTGTTTGCATTAGGCCTCGTGGTCAATGCGGGCTAAAAAAAAGGATATTGTGTGCGTCAAAGCGGGTATGATTAAGAAAAGATGAAGATATAGTCCAAATTGCACCACAACGGCATGAAAAGAATCGATTTTTATTGTGCTCCATTGACCAAAAGTGTGTGAATAGATTGACAATTACCATGTTATTAACTGATAGGAACTTTAATACAACCTTTTTTGATCCTGCATGAGGAGGAGATCCAATATTATACCAGCATCTCTTTTGGTTTTTTGGTCATGGGCGCGATTGCGCCAATAGAAAAGGTGGTACGTTGCCATTACAGCGCTACCTAAGCGAGCACAGCTGTTCTGTGCCTCAAATAAACTATCTGCCTAGAATGCAGATAACTGGCAATGAAGTGGGATGTTTGGGAATCGATATCATGAGAAAGGTAGAGGATGGTGCCAGAAAAAGAAAAAAAGGCCCTTGCATGCAAGAAGCCTTTGGCCCTTTTTCTTTTGTTTCAGTTTCAAACTCTTTTAGGTTAGACCTCGGTAATAGTAGGGATCTTTTGGGATTGGAGTATGCCCTCTTTTCTCTCAAGGGTAAGATTTCATATGTTGTGTGCAAGAAGCCTTCGGCCCTTGCCCGGGCAGACCACTCGAGACCCAACATCTTTCGAAAAGATAGATATTCAATTGATAGCGTTGCCCTTGTGGTGGAACTTTTTTCAAGAGCCAAAATGGGCATTTCTATTCAACTGGACATTGTTGATATATCCAAGTCAATGATGCTATCACAGGGTGAGATGAGACATAAGGCTATACACAATAACATGTGGTAATTGCTGAAACGTTTGACGTGGAAAGAGAGATGTGGCTTCTCTAATGGCTCAAGATCTCCAGACAGTCTCTTCACTGAATAGAAGGAGACCCAAAAAAAATCACAAATTATCGTCAGGAAAGCCGCGGTCATCATGAACGAGGGTTGGTGGCCAATGTTGGGAAAGAAATTTATAGCTATCCATAAATTAGTAAAGAGCCAACAAAGGATCCTCTCTCTATTAGCAGCTTCCCTAGGACTCAAAAACCCACTCCTGAAAGACTGCATGCTTGAAATCTGTACTCAATTAACCTCTCAAATAATTGCCATAGATAATTTATATTATACTTCTGGAAGTCGAACTCCGGGAGTCGATGGTAAAATACTAGAAGCTTCTTCCCAAATCAGTCTAGTTCGTCATATCTTTTGGATTAATCTAAAAAACTACAAGAGCTCACCTGTTCGCCATGTTTCCATTTTTGAACCAAAAAATGGTGAAAGGCTGCTAAAAATACCCACAATATTTGATAGGACCGTCCAGCACTTGTTCAAACTAGCTATTGAACCTATAACAGAACCCTTTGCTGACAAATATAGCTTCGGATCTCGGAGGGGAAAATGTGCACACATGGCGATAGGTGAAATTGCTTACATATTAGACACGAGGAGGCAAAGAGTACGCAAAGTTGGCAATAAGAAAATGGAACAAAATAGTAAAAAGTTTGTTTCCAAATGGGTAATTGAGGCGGATATAAAAGGCTTCTTTGGCCAAATATTTCACCAATGGATCTTAGATAATTTTCCCATGCCTCATAGTACAGAAATTGTACTCAAGGAATGGCTTAAGAGTCCAATTGAATATCAAGGGGAACTTGAAGTCTCGTTCCGCGGTGTCATAAGTCCTTTAATTGCGAACTTTGCCCTGGATGGCATAGAAAAGAAAATAACTGGTGGACACCGGACCACGATTGATCCTAGAAGGACAAAATGGATGCAAAGGAAAGGCCATAGTTATCTCTTTAACCAGACCCAAAAAACAGACTCAGTCCGCCTTATCAGGTATGCTGATGACTTTGTCATTATTATTGATGATGAGACATTAGTGGAACGACTTTTTGAAAAAGCAAAAAGTTTCCTAGCAGAACGTAGCCTCTAATTGTCGTCAGAAAAAACCCGCATATTCTTGTGGAAGATCGGAGAGAGACTTAATTTTATTAGCTTCATATTCCACAATATTGATCAGGCTCGCTCTCATAGCCAAGTCACTTCCTCATGTAAGGTGTTCACTCATGGGGGCCTCTACGTGTATCCTAATCCTAATAGGATAATGTTGCTGAAATGGAAAATAAAAAATGTCTTTTCTGAAAATATAGACCTGCGGCCTTATCAAATGATCAAATTGCTAAACCCAATTCTTCATGGTTGGGGTAACTACTTTGGAATTGGCAACTTTGTTCATACCTTCAGTTTGCTGGATCACTGGATCTGGCATAGAAGCTGGCGATATTTACGTCGTAAATTCTCCAAAACTCCTTGATCCAGACTGGTTTCCCGATTCTATCAGGGGGTGCCTTCTCCTTGTGGCAGACTCTGGGATTTCCATGCTACTTGGACTGAGCCCAGTGTTGATGCCAAACGCCATTATGCTAACATGATATGGATAACACTCCTTGCGTCTATGGTAAAAGAAGTTCATGCTCATATGTTTTGAGCATCTCGTGATCTAGGTAATCCTTTTGTAGATTCAACCCCTTTTGATGAATGGAATCTTCGAATTCAGAAACATGATTCTCATCAAATGCTTACAAACTTCCCATACTTTCATTGCAAAGTATTAGTTTCCAATTTGTCTTTTTGAAGCTTTACTTATACTACTTTAACTAACTTAAATGAATTTACTTTGAAGCGTGATTATGAATTTGGGTTCTCTTTGGCCTTTGGACAGCAACTAAGCTTGTCACTGCATCACGATTATTATCTTTGTTGAAGGATGAACCAAATAAGTGTTGCACTACTATGGAAATAAGACTTGGTTCCAAGTGCATGATCAAATGCTAATCTTTTACTAAATCATGCGGGTGGATATTTCCATGAAAAATCAAAATTCATTTGGATTAAGAATCCAAATGCTAGGTCTTCAAATGACATAATTAATTAATTTTGAACTATTTATGTAACTTTGAACCACACAAAAATACTTGAAGATCATTCAATGTTTGGGAATAGACATAAGCTTCCTTGATGTTCTGCATAAATTTGACAATGATTTGCATAGATCTTACAAACCTTTGTTTTTAAATTATTAAATCTAGTCTTTGAACAACCTAGAATTAGTTAATTATGCCATGTCAATCAACATTTGCCTTGGATGTCCCCTCACTTACGAGCTCACTTAGGAGACAATATCTCTTCCAATGTGGCTATAAATTCTTTCAAACTTTTAAGGTTTTCTTTACCTTGTGTGGCTTTTGTACCCAAAGAATTTCAAGTGTTTTGAAAGCCCCTTTGAGAGGATTTTATACTTACAGAGCAATGTTTTTTTTTGGGCCTCATGAGGCCACTTTGTCAAAAATTGGACCAATGCTCCTCTCAAAATTCTCCATTCTTGAGAGGGCATGTGGCATATGGTAGGTGAAAAAAAACACTGTTACAGAGTTACAATCCATTGATCCATTTTGAATAAACTTACAATTTACAATTTTGGATCAACCTTGCTTGTTGTAACCTCAAAACCACAACATTGGTATATTGAAACTTTGCAAAAAAAAATGCATACTTCAAATTCAAGATGCCATGGTCTATGCTGATTTTGCTACATTATGAGACAACAATAGAATCTTCTTTGTGTTTTTTGAATTATTTTTTACCAAAGTTATTTTGTAACAACAAAAAGCTACTTAAGTGAAAGCATCTCTAATGGTGTGTCAAACTGCTCTCCAAGCTTTTATAATGGCAATAGGAGGTAGAGAGAGCACCACAACAATGCAACGTTTTTCACTGCAAAACCCTAAGAGCAACTTTCTCAACTTTTAAGATTGCCAAACATTCACTTTTTGTTGGAGTTCTATTTTGTCTCAGCTATTATTGTGAAAAAAACTTGTAACTTTGATAGCTCAACAATTGCAACAATGATGCATAATATTTTTTTGGGAAAATTTCATGGATACCCTTGAAGTTTGCCATATTTTCATAGATACTCCTGCTTTTTCAGAAATTTCACAAATACCCTTGGACCAAAATTTTCAGGTATTTGTTTTGTTGTTCATGCCCCACTTCCCTTCTTCCTTTGTTCGCATGCATAACAAGAAAGAAGTATTGTGCGCACAAAGGGAGAAGGGAGTGGCATGCACAACAAAACAAAAGCTTGAAAATTCTGGTCCAAGGGTATTTGAGAAATTTCTGAAGGTATCTATGAAAATATGGCAATCTTCAAGGGTGTCCATGAAATTTTCCCTATTTTTTAATGTTGGTTACCATATAAACATTCATCTCATCATTGCTTGATCTTTGGCAACGTACTAGCAAAGAATACCAATTGAAAATGCTCGGGAAAGTTACCGACTATAGTGTTTGCTATTGACCAAGTGGCGTGACAATCAAGGTGTCACTAGAAAAAACTTGTGTTTTTTTGGACGCATTTTTTTGGATGTCCACTTTTCTTTATGTTACAATTGATTTTAAAACTAACATCATAAACGCAATATTCGTTAATTTGGAAAAAAAATGCAATTTTGGGACTTTTGGATTTTACGTTCTTAAGAGATTTTTGATGATTTAATAAGTTTTATGATGATTTCTTCAAGACATTACATGAGTGATGAAATATCATAAAAGATTTATAAAAAAATCTCACTTTAAATCACCTAAAAATTCTCTCAAATGCAAAATTCAATATCCAAAAAATGTTATGGAAAGACTTTTTCCCAAATTAACAAATATAGATTATTAGTCTAAAGTATGAAAAAGCAACGTATTGGTTCTGGGACTCGTTTGGCTGTTGATAAAAGAGACTTCCTGTGAGCAGTTGAATTTGTACATGGAGCTCACGATGAGTAGTGTTGTTGGCAAAGGAGCTGTTTTTCTGGAGGCACGTGAAGAGAGAGAGAGGGAAATGTTGTGCATAATAATGCTGCTGTGGCTGGCAGTCATGATCAACAGGAGGTTCGTTTTTGCAAAAGCCATGCATGGTGAGGCCTTCTTGCCAGTGAGTTTTTTTATGTTTTTGTCAAGGTAGAGCGACTCGTACCATAGAAAGCACGCAAGTAAGGAAAATTTGGCTAATATTGGAAAGAATGAATGATGTGTGCACATTCATCTAATAGGTTTACTAATCTAAGCTATTTTCATTCAAAAGCTGACAAATTGTATGTTTGTTCAAGAAAACATCTGGTAATTTCATCCATTTTTTGAGCCTAATTTTGCAGTATAGTGGTAGCCACAAGAATTTTGAGGTAAGTTATAGGCAAAAATTTGCCAATAAAAAAAACGCTACTTCTTGCTCATGCCTTTTGATAGGGGCTGTTGCATTGACAACTCAAGAGATTTTTGATGACAAACACACTAGAAAAATTCCGTGTTTTTCTTAACGCATTTTTTTGGATGTCCATTTTTTTTGTGTTAACAATAACATCAAAGATAACATTATGAATGCCATATTCATTAGATTGGGAAAAACAGATTCCCAAGTTGTGTTTTACCTGAGCCCCATTTTTTCTCCTTAAACTGTTTAAACGCCAGGTTCAAAAGTATCAGATTTGGTTTGAGCCATTGAGATTTCGTCCCTTGCAAATTCCTCCTCTCAAGCGAGGGCACATGTACCTAAAAAAAAATGCTGCTGAAACCTAAAGCTCAGTTTAAGGTGATCACTTTAAATCTAGTTTATTCCCAAAATGGACATTTCTTCCCAAATTAATAAATATGACGTTATATGAATTCTTTCTGTATTAAGCAATATTATACAAAACAAAACTTAGGGAACTATGTTGTAACAGGGAAATGTGAGAGAGAGGAAAAAATCATAGAAGAAATAGACAGAATTAAAATGTTTAATAGTTCCTTGGACGTGAACATTAGAACGCAGGGAAAACCACAGATTTGTATTTACTCACAGGGAAATGTAAAGAATTCCTGAAACTGACAGAGGGAAAATAAAAAAAGTTTGCTGCTGAGGAACAGGCGAATCGCTGTGGTGAAGTTCCTTGGGCTGGTGGTAACGGACCTGTTCACCGACGCGGCCGTCTTCGAGAAATAAATGCTGTTATTTTGGCATGTGAAAATATCTATAGCTACTGTGACACCTGAGATGAGCGTGAGTACTTAAACTGGTGTGCAGTACTTGCCAACAAAATGAGGGGACCATATTGTCTCTCTGACAAGTTGATGCATGGTGTACGTGAGATACTGTTCTAACACGATATTCGTTAATTTGGGAAATAATCCAGATTTTGGGACTTTTCCATTTTTCATTTTTAAAAGATTTCAGATGCTTTAGAATGAATTTTATGATGATTTTTTGAAGACCTTAAAGTAGGCGCACCCATAGTCAATTGTCTTACCTACTCCAAAACCCTTATTGTAAATTAGGAAGTGGAAATCAAAAATATTGGCATCAATTTCAAGGTTCCAATCGCAAGCATTTGTTCACAAAGATTTTTCAAAATCCAAAATCACTGAAATTGTAAGAACCATGTGGAAGAGATGCTAAAAACAAGGCTTGTTGGTTCTTAAATAGTGAGATGGGTACTTAAAACCATCATGCAAATCACCCACAATCATCACTTTGTCACTCATAATTATCACTTAATTACCCAAAACCATTTGATTTACATTTGTTAATCCCTGACAATATCAGGTAACGCCCACAAGGACATGACAAGGATGGCTGCGCCTACCTTACATCAATGATGAAATGTCTTGAAGGAATTATAAAAAAAAAAATCACTTTAGATCACCAAAAGCAAAATTTAACGTCCCAAAATAGAATGTGTTTTTCCCAAATTAACGAGTATGGCATATTATGCAGTTGAAAGAGATTGGTTCAAAGAACTGCAGTTCATCACATTTCTCTACGAACTTGTCTATTGTTTGCCAGAGTACGCACATGGGCTGGATTCATAGACATTCTGTCTTCTTGTTTGATACTCTGGTGATAAGCTTAGCCATAAAAGATCAGCATGGGAAACCTCCCAAGTCCCAATTGGACGCTGACACGGACAGAGAATGAAGTTGGCGATATTAGAGCCAAGCTGTCAAAACGTTCTTGGGGTCATTTGGGAACCTTGATAAAAATAATACTCGTACGTTAATCTGACACTGGACCAGATATGTAGCTAATGACAACCACAGATTCCACATGGACTGACTTACACTGGCATGGGTGCAAAAAAGTGGTTGATGGAGTTGCTGAAGAGCAAGGTTTTTTTTTTTGGTTTTCCGACCAATGCTTGTGTGGCATTCTTTGAAAATGGTTTGTAGATTGTAGGCTCCATCATATTTTTGGTTGGAGTTGAAAGTGGCTCCTATGCATAAATTTTTGTAGCATCATGGGATTTTTCTTATAGGCAAAAAATATTCATTAAATTTTTTTTGAAAATATCCAAATAATCATTGGCTTTACTTCATTATTGCATGTTTTGCATGGAATTGGATTAGACAATACCTCAAATAATTTTAAAGTGACAACATCAATTTTCAATTTGACAAGAATTTTATGGAAGCCTAGACTACAGTGCAATTTTCATTATTGCAATCTGGCATTTATTGAAAAAAATTCCCCCTTTTTTTCTATAAGCTTGAAGCTCAATTTTTTTTTTTGAGGCAATTGGGCCTTAAATTGCCCAAAATAAAAACACTGCTGAAGAGTACTATGCACTATTGCACTGAGAATATCACATGCTCAAGGAATGTCCTGTCTGCAAAGCTGCAAAAGCCCCTGAATAAGCTGCAACAGCTCCGGGATAATCTTCAACAGATAAAGATTTTGTGCACTTTTTGAAGAAGAATCTGTGCTGTTCATTGAACTCCACGACATATCCGACATTCAAACCTGCGACCAATTATATCGATTCAGGCGAATAGCATCTTCGAACTCCTGCAGATGGCTAAACATGTCCTGCTTGCTAATCCTTTTGAACTTTGAAGAGAAATGATGATGATTGCGGGTATCAGAGCTGTCTTCAGAAAGAAGTGATTTTCAAATATTCATTCCAAAATCCTATGAAATGGCTAAGTTGGGACTTCTGTGAAATGAAGAAATATTGCACTATTTTAACATGAGTCCAAGTTGTTATCAATTCTTGTAATTGTGGAGAGGAAGGTCTGGCATCTCTTAATGTGTGCGTTTGTTGGGCTTGGGGTACACTCAGTCCAGCGGTTTTGCAGTTGGGTAATAATAACACGATATTCATTAAAATGGGAAAAACATGTGTACCATTTTGTATTTCACCTGAATCCAAAATAGACATCTTAATTGAATTAAGGAGGTCACCTGAAACCTACTTAATGAACTTTTGTTCAAAATTCCAGACTTTTTGTCCAAAAAAAGTGTATTTCTAGATGATATATATCTCATTTCATTGGAAAACAGTCAACGGATTCCCAATTCAATGAATATGGCAGTCTCAGAAGAAAAACACCAAAAGTCCCAATTTGTAAGATTTTTCCCTTTTCAATGAACATGACGTTTAATACTATTGGATAAATCTAGGGCAACAAATTGCTAACTGGCCCTTACGCGATTGTTACCTTTCTTTGCATGGAAAAATTAAAAAAACAACAATTTTTTCAGGAGATGAAAGTGTAAAATGCACAATTATAATTCAAAGGTCCTATGTACACAGTCATGGGTGAAATTTAATAAACTCACAAAAAATCCAGGCTCACAACTCTCAAAAAGTCCAGCCTCACAACTCACGAAACACCGCTCACGGTATAGCATTCCAGTAGAAGAAGCTGGCTCGGACAACAGTGCTGACTGCTTGTACCAGCCCTCAAATGACGGTGCCTTTCGAACTTTTCATATGACTGGACAATTGAAGCATTGATAGGATCTACAATGTAGAGCCATATTAGGTAAATTGGGAAAAATGGAGGTACCATTTTGTACTTCACCTTAATTATACAAGGAATTGTAGGCATAGCTATAGCTTAAAGTTGAAAATTATTTGATTAAATTCTTGTAGGCAATCACTAAGATTCCAATATTGTACAAGAAATTGCATGTTTTTTTGTTATAATATGCGGAATTTTACATGATGACAGAAATAGTGAAAGTTTCAAAATGTACTCTTTTTCCCAATTTACTTAATATGGTATTTCATTCATATGATTCTTGTTGTCCTCTATGACGTGTCCCCTCCAAAGCTGGGTCAATTTAGATTCTACTCTACTTCTCTTCAATAATGTTCTCTACCATAAACCCATCAAACACAATATTCATCAAATTGGGAAAAACAGTACATTTTGGGATTTTTCAAGGTCTAAGGTGATCACCTTAAACCGAGTTCAACATTTTTTGATACATGTGCCCTCACCTAAGAGGAGGAATTTGCAAGGAAAAAAATCTTAGTTGCTTAAACTGAATTTGATATTTTCAAATTTGGTTTAAGATGACAATTTTGGATTTAATGAATATCGTGTTATCATCTCAGAAAGACAAGTTAATTTCCATTCAAAGCTTGCAGCGTACCTAAAGAATGTTAAGTAGGATTCGTCTCATTTCAATGCAATGAATTCTCGAACCCCAGCTGTTTCATAAAAAAAGACAGACACTGCACAACTTTGTGACCTAAATTTTCCGGTTCTACGAAATTATGGCAAACTTGGGTGATTGCCTGTTCAATAGCTGTTCTGAAGGGGATGTCGAGTAGAATTTGAAATGCAGGTTTCGAGGTGTGTAGATTCATATATAGGGTAGAGAATAATAATTAGTGCCGCAGCAACAAACTTCAACGCAATGTTCGTTAATTTGGGGACTTCTGAATTTCCATTTTTAAGAGTTCTTAGGTGATTTAGAATGAGTTTTACAAGAAGTGAATTATCTTGAAGGAATTATAAAAGAAGTTTCACTTTAAGTCAACAAAAACATATCCTTATAAATGCAAAATTCATCGTCCCAAAACGCCGTTTTGGGAAAGTGTTTTTCCCAAATTAACGAACATGGGGTTCTTTACCCTAAAACCAAAAGCTTAAGGAATCAACCCCAATACGATAGAGCCGCGGAACCGGACAGTATCGACAGAGAAGGAGAAAAAATCGAATGTCACAGAAACGCTGTGGATATTCAAATTGATTCATTGTCAAAACAACATGCCACGTGGCGTGACATGATAGAATGAGTTTTTCCTCCTCAATGAATACTAGAGTAAGAATCTATACAAAAATAATGGGGGTCCTTCGACAGAAAATCACTTAGGAAGACATGGTTCCCAGGAGAGTGAAAGTGGGCACGAGATTGTCATCAATGGTGAGCGAGTATCTCTCTAAATCATACATTTCATACATGGCATGAGCCAGCTTCATGGCCACCATGTGTGCCGGCTTGTGAATGGCCTTCACTGCGTCTTCCCGGCTCGCCCATATGCACATCGCCAGACACTCACGCCGCTCATTCAAAATCCCATACCAGTACTGCAACACAGCACACAAAATCCCACAACAACAACACTCAGAAAAACACAAATCCTTTACAAAACTGGCACTTTTCCAAGTGACTTTCCCGCAGATCTGACGACACTGGAAGTGTTTGCAAAGTCTCAAGTCTCTGTCAATTTAAGAGGAAAAAACTGGGGGAAAGTAAACAGTGTTTACTTATTAAGTAAATTGGGAAAAAATGCAATTTTGGTACTCTTGGATTTTGTGTTTTTCACAGCAAACTCTTTTCAATTTCCCTTTATGGACTTACATATAAGTTTCTTGTGTATTATACAAAACGCAGGGAAATGTGACAGAGGGAAAAATCATAGATGAAGAAATACACGGAAATGTTGAACCATTCATTCAAGGTGAATAGTAACACGTAGGGAAAACCACAAATTCGTGAATACTCACAAGAAAAATGTGAAAAATTCCTGAAACTAACAGAGGGAAATTCACAAAAATTTGTTGTGTTTTTGAAGAAGATTCACTAAATGCACTTTAATAAACACAAAATCCAAAAGTCCCAAAATTGCATTTTTTCCCTATTTACTTGCTATGGTGTTAGTTAGACCGGACGTAATAGTACCTTGAGCAATCCGCCGCTGAGGCGCGCTTCTTCTTGGGCATTGGCATCGGCGTTGTACAGAGACTCACTGTCGGCGGAGACCTTGCGAACGGAGCGGAACACCACCAAATAAAACTCCCTCCCGTACAACGCCGCCAACTCCTTTAACTCCCGGTCCCAGTCGAAAAGCTCCTCCACTGGTGTCGTTAGTGGATCCGTGTACGCATACTGATTTGCTGCAAGCTCCTTCACCGAGTACACTGGTGCCTCTATCACCTTTCCAGCTTTAAGAACGAATCTCTCTCCTCCTACCTCCTCCGGCATCTTGAGCACAGTACTCCCCCGAACTAATACACACATTTTTACAACATATCAATCGCCAATGATACTCACACGACTACCCACCAAGACATCCATCATGGTTAATATTCTCACTAGCTAACATCTTTTCAACGTTTTTCTATCAACACAGCTAACAGCTCCAGAGAGCGCAGGATGTTGAAAAAAAGCAAACAGCAGCAGAAAACTACAAAGGCCCAAAGCTATTTATCAAAGACCCAGTACCAAAATCTCTAATGCGAACAACCATAACAACAACGACACAATCTAGTACGGTGTGCAAGAATCGAAATAATAAGCAAAACATAACCCATGCCAAAGTTGTCGACAGTACTGAGGAATCAACGTACATTGGCAAAGCGCGAGAGCTTTTTTTGTACAGCCAGCCAACAAATCAATCCCCAACACTCACACGACTACCCACCAAGAAATCCATCATGGGTAACATTCTCTTTAACATCTTTTCAACGTGTTTCTATCAACACAGCTCCAGAGAGCGCAGGATGTTGAAAAAAAGCAAACAGCAACAGAAAACCGCGGCAAAGCTAGTTACCAAAGACCCAGTACCAAAAACTCTAATCCGGGACTCTAGTGCGAACTGTTCTTTCATAACAACAAAAGCACAATCTATCACGGTGTGCAAGAATCGAAATGTAAAGCAAAACATAGCTCAAAGTTGTCGACAGTAGGGAGGAATCAACTTACATTGCCAGAGGGCTTCAGCTGGCAAAAGCTGGCAAAGAGCTAGAGCGTTCCTTGCAAATTAGATCGAAAAGCAGCAGCAACAACAGGTGAACTTGAAAAAGCCGATCTTCGGTTCCACCGACGTGTATTCTAAAGAGAAGAACTGCGATGTTGAATCTGAGCAATGTAGTTATAAAGAGAGACAGAGAGAGGAAGAGAATGTGTGGATTTTTCATATGAAGAAGGCGAGCATGACTCCCGCAGGAGGACACTCGGACAAAACGGGACTGTCAAGTCACGCCCCGGCTGCTGCTGGTGCTGCTGCATGAGGCAAAGCTGGAAGCTTGGCAAGGAGTCCTCGTGGGGCCAGTGAGTGAGAGATTAGATTTTCTCTCGTTTTTCTTATTCATTCTTCTGGAAGAAGCCAAGGGCAGAGCCGGAGCCGGAGATCAGGGTCAGGATTGGCCAACGGACGAGTCGAACGAATCTGGACGAATCTGGACGACATTCTGGTCCACGTTCAGATTCTCCGAGATTCCGTCCCGGTACAGTGAACCTGGGAGCATGGGACTTGGACTCTGTCATGTCTCTGCCTTCACTTCACTGAAGGTGTGTTCACACTTGGTGTTAAGAGTGGTAGTAGAGAAGGAAAAATAGATGTATTTGGACACACTTTTAGATTGCATTCATATTATTTATAGTCTAATACCTCTTCTAATATCAAGTATGAACATATCCTTACAGCCAAAGATTAGAGTCAAGATTGGCCGACAAATGAGACAGACGAATTTAGATGAATTTGGACAACATTCTGGTCCATGTTTAGATTCTTCGAGATTCCATCCCGGTACAATGCACCTAGGACTTGGACTCTGTCATGTCTCTGCCTTTGCTTAACGTTCATTCTAAGGGTTTGTTCACACTTGATGTTAAGAGTGGTAATAGCGAAGGAAAATTAGATGCATTTGGACACACTTTTAGATTGCATTCATATTACTAATAGTCTAATACCAACACCATGCTATGTAATCTAAGTAAAAAGGTACTTTTTGGAACTTTTGAAGGTTCTAGATGATCACCTAAATCCGAGCTCTAGCATATTTTTTGGTACCCGTGCCCTCACCTAAGAGGAGAAATTTGAGAGGGAAAAATCTTGGTGGCTCAAACTGAATTTGATACCTTCAAATATGATTTAAGATAACTTTTTGGATTTAAGGTGGAGTACAAAATGGTACCTCCCTTTTTCCCGCCTTTTTCCCATATTACATAATATGGTGTTTACCTCTTCTAACACCAAGTGTGAACATATCCTAAAATTCACACCTTTTTCATGTGCCTAAATTTCCACTTTGCAAAGTACTTATGTGAGCTGTACGCAAAGTGACTTTTGACACGGTTGGTGTTTCAATGTAAAAAATGCAAACATTTTAGGATGCACGACTTTTATTTAGGGCACCTTGTATTTCAACTTCTAATAGTAGGATTACTTGTTGTAGAGAACTAATTTTTAAACAATTGCCAACGTCTTGAATGATTGTAATTGCGTTATTTATAAGTCATGACCGTGGACATTTACAATTGTTGTGAACTAATTGTCTGCACACCTTCTTCTTTTTTTATTAGTGTGTATAAATGTAAGAATATGTCGTATTTCATTAGATATGGGTTGTTCATGTAATTATAAATTATGCAAATATTTGAAAATCTCTTGATGTTCAAGCAAAATATGAGGAGATCTCTTAATGCTTTGCATACATATTTGTTGAAGAATAATAATTTTGGGTGATTATGTATGGACTTTGAAAAGTTTGTGATTAATTGAGTATAGCATATATGAACTGTAGTGTCTTTTATTCTACCATCAACATATCTTGGTTAATATTAACCTTTTATTACAAGTTCAAAAAGTGCTTGTCATAATTTAAAATAAACATGGCATCTATCAAAGGTTTAACCTTTAAAACCCCAAGTGTTCCTTTGAAAGACAAATCAATTTTGGGCATGTACCTATAGCTAAATTAGTTTGTGTGGTTTTTTGAAAATTTTATTGAAGGTGAGGAATTCAAAGACTTACACGAACATCTAATTTTTTCTTCATTCAGACATTTGGCAAAAAAATTATCAAGAAATTTTTGAAATTAGGGAAGAAGGGGCAATTTAGGCAAGGCCTCTCCTTTGTAAGTGGGTGTTTGACTCCAAAAAGGGTCAACCCTTATGGGCACAAGGTATGGACACTTAAGCAAAGGAGAGTGGAGAAGAGGAGGCCTATATCAGGGAACTCCCAACTCTCCATTCTTTTTGCCTTGTGTATGTAAAATTTAGTACTTTAACTTTTTAAGCGATTTGTGTATTTGATTTTTAGTTCTTTTTTTCCAAGTTGTAGTGAGCTAATATTCCTTGATTCATGTTGGCATTTGGATCCGTGCAATTCAAATTTCTAAATTTTACGTAAAACTTCCAAATTTGCCTAGTGTATTTGCAATTTCATGAGCTTCCAACATTAAAAGATTGTTTGAAGTATGTTATACACCTCTATTTCATTTGAAAATTCTCCCACACATACCAAACTTGGTCTTCTACATGGCACAACTAAACTTCAACTTTGTATAAATCAATTTATTACTGTAAGAGTTGTCAAAGGCTTCTGAAATTTCTAGGTACGTAGGAAGGAAAACAAGCTATCTTCTTCACTTCAAATGTCATTATCTCACCCCTCTCCATTTGAAATGAGCTAAAAAAATTCCACAAGTACCTCCCATAGTCTAGGGCAAAATTTTTTGGTTGGATTTTCAAAAAAAGTTTTTTTACACACCTTTCTACTCATTCCCTAGAAGTGGTAGTTTATAGTGACTTTTACACACAAAAAAAGGCTTGGGCCTTTAGGGGTTAAAGAACTCACCTCCAAATTGTCTCTAATGCATGACCCCATCAAGAATTAAAATATCCTTTAACCCCTAAAGGACCAAAGTCCCCTTGGGAGACTTTTGAGATTTTGAGTAGGCTCGTGTGACCTCAATTTTTGTCATGATTTTTTGAAACTTTTTACAAGTGTGTAGGAATGTATAAGATTTGGGGGATACAAAAAATTATGTAATTATGTCACACGGTGCACAAATTACAGGTATTTTTTGACCAAAAGCAATTCGAGGAGCAGCTTAGGCAAGAGAGAAAATATTGACTTTGGGAGGGGGCAGGGAAGGGGCTGCTCCGAGTTCTCTAAGTAGGGCAGCGGGTGAGAGCAAGGAAACCTATATGGGTGGGAGCCACCCATGGTGAGAATGGTGGGGCCATATTTTATAGCATCCCAGTCAGCCCGTGACACTGCTGCACTTTTGCGGCCAAATCATGAGCAGCCAGGGTTTTATTTTGGTTTATTGTTGGTAGACTAATGGGCACCCAGAAATATAAGAAAGTAAGGAAAAAATGGACAATATAGGATAGAATAGTCAACATGTGGACATGCATGCATAAATTAGACTTTTTTTTTCCTCTGACATCTGAAGTACATGTTTATCTTTGTACATATCGTTTGGATTTTTCATATCTAAAAACATGTGGTGGGAAACTTCATTCAAAAATGTCATAGTGTATTGGCAAAAGTTGTTATATAATGGCATTGCAGTATTTTTTAGGATGTGTTACGTATCTTTGATTGCCTTGAAAATTGGTGTACATATGTCTAACTTGATCACCTCTAAGATAAAATTATAACTTCAATGTCTGTAGTGCAAAAAAAATCAGCAAATGGCGGTCAAAGCCATCTGAAACTTTTGGGCACCATAAAAAAAAATGTTTCTCTTCAAATGCTCATAACTTTCAATCCGTACTATCAAATGTCACAAAATTTTCAAGACTTCTTCTACAAGTGCATTACAAGATCCTATGGTTAGATTTCCAAGAAAAGCATCTTGGTGAAATTTTTGATGAACGCAATAGTAGGGGCAATTTTGAGCGGTTTTTGACAGAAATTGGCCTTGGTATTTTACGGGTTAAGGATCAAGTTACAATGTAACCATCTATGACGGCATAACTAACAAAGCCACCAAGCAATTCAACCGAATGTGCAAGGAGAATTGGCATTTAGTGTACACCCAATTCAAATTGCGAAAAAGGTGGTTGAATTTGAACTTTCTGCTTTAAAACTGGTCCAATCTTACCAAAAAAAATTATAATATATTATTATTTAAGTATATAAATTTTATAATTCACAGATACACTTGAAGTTTGCGCAATATTTGTATGGATACACTTGGTTTTTCAAAAATGGCACAAAGATCCTTGAACCATAATTTTTAAGCATTTTTTTATTGTACACATCACTTCCTTCTCCTTTATGCTCAAGCTGCTTATTTTTTCTCACTCCTTGTTTTGATGTTGATCATAAAGAAAATAATGTGCATAACAAAATAAGTGCCTAATTTTTATGATACAAGGATATTTGTGCAATTCCTGAAAACAAGGGATATCTATACAAATAATGCAAACTTCAAGAGTGTCCATAAAATTTTCCCTATGAAAAATATCTGGGTGCAATCTAGCTAAAAACCAATTGAAAATGCAAAAAGGTTGGATTTTAGCTGGTGAACTCAAAACTTCTCCCCGAACGCTGGTTTGACCAGTTTTCTAGTACATGTCAGCTCCGAGTTCCCTGTGCTTCCCTAGCAACAACAGTACTCATCCAGCCATCCACCGCCCAAACATGTGATGTTTGGGTTTCTTCAGCTTTACTTTTGCTGCTGACACAAGCGACTCGTTCAGCACTAGAATAATATTCAGTAGCGCTACCAGGCGCTGCCTCCCTCCAGATGAAATGATGTGGAATATTTCACAATTCACACCCATCTTTAGTTATGGGAACACTTGGATGAATTTGTCAGAGAGTTTATGAAAGAGAGGCTCAATTTAGTGCACACATCGACAAAGCTATTGAATGTTATGAGTCGGATTGACTGGCTCATGTTGGGTATGGCAGCAAGGTTTTTTTGTTTGTTTTTTCTTTGGTAGGCCGACAGGCACCCAATAATATAAGCAAGTAAGGAAAAGCGGATAAAATTGGATAGAATCATTGACAAGTGCATATTCATCCATAAATTATACTAATATTAGTAAATTTCATCCAAAATTTGATAAATTTGATGTTTGTCTAGGAAGGGAATTGACGATTTCATGGACTCTTCCATCAATTTTCTGTATTGTTACAATTACCAGTGAAGAATTGAGGTAGGGCTTTGGCAAATTTTTGCCAAATAAAAACCTGCATACAGCTAGGTTGATGTGGGGCCAGGGTGAAAAATCTCAACTCTTTTTACAAGCGAGGTAAAAGTAATAATTTGCCCCCTTACTGTGGCGTTTCTCAGAGGTATCCTGGTCTCTGAATCCAAATACGCAATAAAAAAATTCAAATTCAAATTTTCATTGATAAATTGACAAACTTGTACATTTTTTTTGCAGGTGGAAGATTTATTTTATTTTTTCCACCCTGGCCCACAAACACGTGAGTGCAGTGTGCACTGTGCAGTAACAAAAAGCCCTCATATTGTTGAGAGAATGAAACAGTTTGGCGTAGTTCCTTATTCTTTGGTTTTGTCGTTTCTGAACTCATTGACAGAATGTCGGACAGCGACCATAGTTCTTTTTCAGTGACCTGTATTCGACTGTAGAGTGGAGACTGTTGAGGCACAGGTGTCAGGGCATGTCTTTCCCATACACTGAGAGCCGCTTTACAGTAGGAGTCAAGGCCATGAGGATTTAGGGCCTTTTTGAACAAAATTTCACCCAAATGGCCTCAAGCACGGCTCCAAGTGCCCATTATAATATGATTATGTTGGGATTACTTAACACCTGAGCGCCCAGGTCATATTCATCAAACCTATTCACACTCAATCCAACTAAGGTAGGCGCACCCATAAGCGTGGAAATAAGGGTTTTGGAGTAAGTAAAATAATTGACTAATTTTGAAAAAATTATTGTAAGTTAGGAAATGGAAATAAAAAATATTGGCATCAATTTCAAGGTTCCAACTGCAAGCATTTGTTCACAAAGATTTTTCAAAGTCCAAAATCACTGAAATTGTAGGAACCATGTATAAGAGATGCTAATCACAAGGCTTGTTGGTCTTAAATAGTGAGATGGGTACTCAAAACCTCATGCTAGTCACCCACAACCATCACTTCATCACCCATAACCATCACTTAGTCACCCACAACCATTTGTTTTTTATTAATTAGCCCTGCCACTGTCAGGTGACGAGCATGGGGACACAACACTTATGGATGCTGCTACCTTAATCTGTCATGACAAATGAGATTCATTAAATCTAACCGTATTGATTGGTAGGAGACATAGGCCCAAAAGTATAGAAAAAAAGGACACATGATTTATCTTTATTGATGAAAAGATTATAATAATCAAACATGGAACTTTTTCAACTGTGAGAGGCAATATGTGGGGTTGGGGGCGCTCAGGCTTAACCCTGAACGGCTTGAAGGTCCTTTCTGGCTATATGATAGTATTTTCCATCTACGTATTGCAAGAGAGTGGGCTTATCAAAATTTGCACGCACCCACCGGCCACCATCATACAACATTTCAATCTATATAGTTGTAACCCTTGATTTGCAGCTGTTTTGAACTTCTGGTTGCTACAATACTTGAGAAGTTTGGTGCCGTAGCTCCAAAGCCCAAGCGTTGTTTAGGGGTTAGCTCTTGTGTGTGTAAAGGCTTTGAGGCCAAAAAATTGAGGACACTAGAGCAAACTCTAAAAATTTCAGGAGAAATGGGATAAAAAAAGAAACCAAGGATAACCATTGATATTATTACTCCATCCTATGGTGTTGGATATCTCAAAAGAATATTTTTTATTCAAAAATATAAAATTTTATAAAATTTGACAACAACCTTAGACCCAAAAATTGGTTTCACATTTTTGGAAGACCAGATTTTTGGAGTTAGGGCCGTATCAAATCTTGTTTTTTAAATATATTAAAATATGCGTTGTGAGAAATTAGCCTTGACTTGTAATGTAAAGGCCATGAGGTCATTTCCAGAGTATGAACCTATCAGACTCCAATATTGGAAGTGTCGGAGGCTAGAAACCAGCCTTGACTTGTAGTGTAAAGTGGCCTTGATTATTGCATTTAGGTTGCCCCACACTAATGTATTGACATTTAACAATATATAAATACTTACTACTGTTAGAGGAAGTTTTATCCATAATTATTACAACGAACAATTTTCAAAAAGCCTTGTAACAATAACAAAGATGCTGAAAAAAACTATTGGATTTCAAGTCCCAAACCATGTGGAATTTTAACATCTAAACAATTGCACGCGCCTCCAAGTGGCCCACCAATGAGTCATGAGGTAACTTTCTAGGGTAAGGCAACCTAATTGTTAAGGCTATTTGGATGCAATATTTAGTGTAGTGTTTTTGGTATAGTAGGCCCTCAATATATCTATTAAGGGCATCCTCAATCCATAGTTGGCATATTAGTCTTGCAATGCATTACAAAGGACTTGGGCCCAAGAAAGGGCTGTGAGTTTGGATGTTCCCAATGCTAGAACCAACCACTACTAGTCGTTAGAAAAAATAATTTAAAAAAATTTAAAAAAAAAGTCAAAAAAAGTTTTTTTTCCAAAAATAATAATTAAATAATAACATCTGACATGGTGGCCCTAATGTCATGTCATATTGCTGCAAATTGCCTATGAGGAAGTGTTGTGGAAGTGTTCCCAAAGTTCCCATAGTTTTGGGGGAAGGGGCCCATTCTCGGATCCAAATCCTTGCAACAATAAGTAGAGGACTTGATCAAGGGGCCCTCAATTATGCAGACCAAACACCAAGCAATGTGACGCAATCCAAATGGGTATTTAGAACTCTAAACATAGTTTCTATAGGGTATCCTTCTCCACTCCACACCAAAACTTGTCTTTGCGCACATTTTGCAACAAGGCTGTAACCATCGTGACGTTGACCAGCAGAAACATAGAGCCATGAAGAATTTGTCAGAGCCGCTAGAATTACCAAGTGTGAGCAATTTTTTGCTATCCCTTCACTCATCTTAAAATCCCACATGCCAGCTGCATTAGATCATGGTTACATTTGCAATCTAGGACCCAGTGTGAGAGTACAGTTGGAAGGCTGATATGCCAAGTGGACCGAGGATGCTCTTACATAAGATTTTATCCTGCAAGGCTGCAATTGTCGCTTTTCATCCCTTCACATTTATGACCGGTGATTGCAAGTGGTAGCAGGTTTATCTTATTTTGTAAATAGTTTAGGCTGTCAAGTAAAACCAGCCGCGGTCTAGGTCAAGCAAACTGGAATGTAAACAAATTAATGGAATTTGATCAATTATTGGGATCTTTTACCTAGAAAAGCTTTCATTCATTATGTGTATACTAGCTAGAAAGAATATCTTGTTAGAGTATACATCTATTGAGTTATTTAAGGATATGGAAGATTTTTGGCTAGATGGGTAAAGATGAATTTGATATGGTTTTATCAATTATTTGAGTCCAATGCAAAACCGCAATGATTCAGTGTCAATTTTGCCTTGGCATGTACTAAATTTTGTTATCGTGGGTTACTTTTGCTGTGGCTATACTCAATTTTATTGTATTTTATCTTCTTTGATATCTTGCTATAAAATGTATATTTATTGATTTGAAATTGATTCAAAGACTCAATGGGGGTGAATTATGAATGGTTGGATATATAATTAGTACTCCCTCTGTCCCAATATAAAGCTCCATATTAGGCATAGTTCTTGCTTGGGGGTCAGTGTGTAAAAAAATAAGGGGATAGGTGCAAACACCAAGTACTTTTTAAGGGGGCATTAGTCTTTTTTTTTATAAAAAGACCCTATCATTATGTAATTTTCTACTTTGCGTTATTATAGAACGGGCTTGCATTACTTATAATTCTAAACTGATATGAATAAATGATATGGTAAATTAAATAAAATAAAAAATTCTACTACAATTTTTTTTAGACACTAAACTTCTTTCAAACTTTTTTCCCCTACTAATGACTATATTCAAGTTTCAACTATACATTAACAAAAAAGTGTACTCAATACCACTATTGTACCTTCCATAAAAATTGTCAATGATGCTTGTTTACTAGGAAGGTATCATATTATTGAATGCTATATAAATTGAACTTTAGGTTTAGGTCCTTTTTACATGATTAATGTGAATGATATAGAGATCATTTTTTGATATTAACTTTACTTTAACCTACATTGTTTGATTCAACATACTGTACATGTCTTTACAATATGCAAAATAATATGCTCCACTAAATTGTGGTACACAACAAGAAATTGTCAAATATAATTTATATTATGCAAACTTTTTGATTGGCAAAAACATGCGGTACATATGTTTGCTTCAAATTGTTGTACATGTCTTTAGTGTATGCCAAATAATATGTAAGAAATAATTTTTGAATAGCAGCCAAAAAATGGAGACAGTGGAAAAGACAAATTGAGCAATTCCCAAATCCCAAGTTGGACCTTGAACCTTGAACAGCAAACAACAAATAGAGGGCTCAAAGCAAGAACTGCCAATTTCCAAAATTAAATGACAACCACCTAAAGGCATCCAACGTCTATTGTAGAAATTAGTAAAGTCTATAAAATTATTGAACACTTTGAATATGCCATCCACCTAAAGCCATCCAACGTCTATTATAAAAATTAGTAAAGTTTAAAAAATTATTGAACACTTTGAATATGCCATACACAAGGCAGTAAGATTTACAACTTTTAGCCGAAAAAAAGAATAAAACGGGGGGTATCCTAGGTCTAGCTTATTTCTAATTGGACCTAATTTTCTATACCCTATAGTAGTTTGAAGACATCTCATGATATTTTTGTATCCTATAGTATAAAAAATCAAATTATAATTTTTATCTCAAATATTTTTTAGGCACCCTATCATTTGTTCGCATGTAGTTTCTATTGCTACCTCTCACTGCACCCCCCAAGAGTCCTTGTCCCACTAAAAAGCTCCCTTTTACTACTTTCAATTGTTGAGAAAGCGTTTGTCATGTTCAATGGTCTCATGGGGGCTAAGAAAAGATGAAAATGCTTGCTATGGCTGATTCTTTTTTTGTTCTCTTTTTTCTTTTTTCAGGGCAAAGCGATGACAACCAATCGTTGTAGTCCTAGCGGTTTGATGCGGCGGAAACAAGAAATCCAGCAAGCCAAGGCAAATGAGAAGCTACGTCGTAGTAGCAAGCAAGTTAAGGCAACGCTCGCTCTCATGGAACAAAGTCGATTCAAGTATGAGCTCTCCCAAGAAATGTTAGGCTCATCCCAAAGCAAGCCAAGGAGGTAGGCACTTGCGCTTGAACATAGGTACGAGAAAGTGCTCCTAAAAATCCGTGAGGGTTGTGGGACCAGCGTCAAAAACTCCAGCAAGAGCTTACTCTGCAGCGTACAAAGGCTAGAGTAATTAGAGCAATGAAACTTGCTTGCATTGGCAATGCCAATTGGGAATAATAGATCTGGCTTTTGTTAATAATAAACATGTCTGTTGGTCAAGCAAGCTTAGCTACAAAACACATTGTGTGGATAAATAAAAATAGCATGCATAAAAAAATGTATGGGTAAATACGCTGCCTAGGTAAATAAAAATAGCATGCTTAAAAAATGTATGGGTAAAAAACACAAAATAAAATAAAACATTTTGAATGGATTACTACATGGGTAAATATTTGTGTAGGTAAAAATAAATAACACTTTTATGCGTATATATAATAGATTGGGTTGTTTTTTGGTTTGTAATAGTTGCAGCATAATGGAAATTTATGGGTCTAAAAACTTGCTGCATGGGTTAAAAATTGCATAAATAAAAAATGGCATGAGTAAAAAATGGCATGTGTAAAAAAATTGCTTGGGTAGAAAACTAAAAATATAAAAAATTGCGTGAATGATTTCTATGTGGGTAAAAAATTTGTGTAGGTAAAAAATAAGTAATATTTTTATGCGTGAGAAAACAATGACGTTCCTTTTATTATGTGGGTTAAAATCTCTATGGATACAAAACAAAAAATGCTTTAATACAAGGGAATGTTTGTTAAACAAAGACAAATATTAGACTGCATGGTGCCTGTCAGTATGTATTAGTGTGTTAAGCAATTTTAGTTATGAGCATGGTTGAGCATGGATTGAGAGCCCAAGTCTTGAAATCAAGAGCTCAAGTCTTGAAATTGAGAGCTCAAGTTGTGAAATTGGGAGCTCAAGTCCTAAATTTGAGAGTGTCTATAGCATGGCCATTATTTTCATTTTTGGTTTTTATCTTTACCTGCCAAAGACGTGGGTTGTAGGTTGAATTTTTTGCAACCTACATTGAATTTTAGTAGTAGTCAAATTGCAATACTTTCTTGTTTAGTTTAGTATTTTGTCTACAAGTTTTTTATTGCCTAAGAACTTTTAGCTACATGCGTAGCAACTTATTAGGATATAAATGGCAACTTTTAAGTTTAGTTCATATATGTTTCAATTATGTGAATTGGTGATGTCTAACATCAATCTTCAATAGTTGCTTTATTTTGTTAGTTATAATACTAAACTTGGACATTTGCAAAGTGTACACTAACAATTTTGTCAAGAAGCCACTAAAAGACTATTTAGTATATTTGTACAAGTGCCAAACCTTACCATGACACAATAACTACAAGCAAAAGTTGATTTATACTCATTGAATTTTTTGACTGGAAGCTTTCTTTGGTGCATCCTCAAGTAGAGTGCCAAAAGTCTTCTCTTAACTAAATCATATACTTGTCTAAGAATGGAAGTTGATTTATTCACTTTCTGCGCAAAATTCTGCCTTAGACGGCACTCAACGGTGGGTGCACTATCTAAATTGGGCATTTCAAAGTCAATTCCAATTTTCCTTAGATTGGAAGGTAAAATAAAAACTATAGAAAATCCAAAAAATATCCAATGTTTCCCCAAATTTGCAAGTGGATGTGTAGTATAGTAAAAATCAACAAAAGTATCGCATGTGGACTGCACCCAAAGTAGTGCATCCAGTTTGGATGCAATATCAGATGTGACTTTTTTGGATGCCTTCTTTTATGATTAGAATACTCCAGTGGGTTGAGTGCACCTAGAGTTGGGTGCAGGCATGCAGCTTGTAGTGAACAAGAGTGGAAGGGAGGAGATTATTGAAAAATGAGAATCTATATGATTTAGTTTTTAATGAAATAGGATTTGTAGGATGTACCTATTTTGCTCATCAAAAACAACAATGTCATTCTATAATATATGTTATTCCTTGTGAATTTACATTTGAAAACTCAAATTTTTGGAAAATATTTAATAATGACATAATACTAGATTGTATTTTTCTATTCATAGTTTTTGAAATGTACATCAAAAAAGTAATATGAGGTAGAGACACTTCACGAAATTTTGAGTTTTTTTCACCTCCTATTATTTTAATTAAGACACTTTTACTTTGACTTTTCATCCAATACAAAATAACTTTTTAAATATCTAGCTGCATGTACAAATCCATATTAAACACAGTCTTATGCATACGACAGCTCCAAGTCTTGTGCATCATAGTTCATCTACCGATGAATGCAGTCCAAAGTTGAGACTCCACCATTTAGTGCAGTCCAGAGACAATAGTGCACCCACTGTTGGGTGCAATCCAGAGTCCATAGTGGACCCACCGGTGGGTGTAGGCACTCACTGTCTATAGCTTTTCATCTATGAATATGGTCATTTCTTTTTTGCCGATCTTGCAAGTAATATTTTGTTGTTGTTTCCATTGTCATTGGTGGGGTCTCTTTGAGTTGTTTGAGGGAGAGCATGTGAATAAATAGTGCATTTACACTTTGCATTATAGTTAGGTGGGGGGAAATCAAATATGATTAATGGCTACTCAAGTTGTCTTAATCCAAGATTCCATTAGCTATAGGGCAGCACGTCAGATTGCACCTCATCTCAAAGGCAATTTTGCATCTTGAAACTTTGGCTGCTTTTTAAAATTTCCTTTTTGTTTTTACAATACAATTTTAGTGCAACCAAATTTGAGATAGAAATTTTGCTAAATTTAGCCAGATTTATTTCCATTGGTCTATAAGACACAAAACATACTAGTAAAATATAAATACTCTAGAATTATAAAATTTAACATTTGTAAGCATGTGGCCACAAATATAATACATCATACATAAGAATCAATTCTCTAAATGAATACTTTCATAATTTAATATCATGATGTACATTGATATCATTGACTTCACATAATTGATGATAATGATTAAATCACTTATCTACAAGAATTTGAAAAATGAATGTTGTTGCTTGTTTTCATATACAAATAAACTCTATACATAAGCAAGCTCTTAACATTCTTTTAAACCTCTCAAACGTAATTTAACTATTTGATTTAATACAATCATTTTAAAAACTTCACTTAAGCATTGCGATAGATAAACAACAATTGTTAGCAAAAAGAATTGGAATTGCCGGAAAATGGAACTTTGTAATCACTTGGTTTTTTAAATCACAAAATTGTTGGTTTTTTAAGTCACAAAATTGTCGGAGGCTAGTTCAATTTTTGATGGTGTATATTGAAATTTAGTTTAGGATATGTGGTTTTGTTGGTGGAAAATAAAAATAAAAAGAAAGAGTTCTTTTGATATTTAATTTGTTTGTGAATAGACAAAATACACTAAAATGGATATAATTTGGTAACCACCACACAATTTACTCTAAATTCTTTGTATTGCATTAATATTATAACCTTGCATAAATTCAAGAAATAAGTGAATTTTTGCGCTACATCAATATTTTAATTCCAAATTTAGGCAAATTTTAGTATACTGTGTGTTACAATATTTGAATATTATTTCAAGCACTATAACTAAAGTAGTCAAAATCTTAAAAAGACTTTGTGAATACTCACCTCAATGAAAGAGTGCATGAAGGATGCTGCATTGCTGGAGCAGCTAAGTTGGAACATGAGGGCGACAAATAATTGTAGTTAAAACCTTATTTTGAAAATGAAGGTAAAAAACATGTCATGCCTTTGCACTAATTAAGGAAAATTCATCTAAATCAATGTGATAGAGTTGTTCTCTATTCAAACTCTTGCACTATTAGAATTAGATTGTAAACTTCAAATTTTAAGAAATAAAAAAACAAGAATTCAAAGTACATGATTATTTGTAATTGGTTATTGTAAATTTGCAAAACCCAAAGAACCAACAAACAAAATGCATCTTGCACATATGGGCCACTACAACTATCCAAGACCCTCAAAATTTGAAAACTCCACTAAAGCTTCCTTGTAATAGGTTGCCAAGCTACAAACTCAATTAGAAAAACATTCTCCAAAAAGTCAAGGCTGCATAATGCAACCAACCAACATATATTTTAATTATGCATTCTCATTATGCCCTTATGGAGATTTAACCCTTGATTGGCCCAAAAGCCCTTTGCGGCCATATGTACGATTGTATGTACAAACGTATTTGAGTTGCTTTGAGGGCTTTCCAAATTTTTTTATGCACCCACCATCATACAACCCTTTAATATGTACAATTGTAACACTTAATTTCCAGCTGATTCAAACTTCTGAATATTGATTGCGACCGTATTTGGTACCGTATCTCCAGAGCCCAAGGGCCCTTCAGGGGTTAAGATAGCTTGCAATTGTGGTGATCCTCATGCCCATCTACATGGACCAAATTTAACCTTAGACTGGAATCATTTTTGAAAATTTCCCAAGAGACCCTACCCCAAATGGTCTTAGAGCATCTCCACCAGTCTGGACTCTTTGAAAGTTTTTCAATTTGTTTTTGGTTGGCCCCCAAGCCCCTTGATCTCCACCCATGCTCTTCAAAAAGGTGGCCTTGCACTCCAACACACCCCATAAATAATTAGTTGACCACTTATAAAGGAAAGTAGTGGATAAAATCCACTAAACTTAGGATGAATAGTGGCTTGAAGTGCCCTTCCTAGACATAGTAGGACAAAATGCCTTAAGAGGGTTTTGAGAGGGGCATCAACACTTTCATCCACTTTGAGTGTGTTCGAGCCACCAATGGCGATGCCCTTAACACCTAAATGCCCAAGCGACCAGATTTGGGTCTCTACAAAACTTTGAAGATGAATAAAACCTTATCAAATCATTATTTTTAGTGTTTTTTTTTTTTTTTTCAATATGAGTTATTTTTGAATTCTACTTTCAACATCAAAAATTTTATTTTGTAAATGAAAGTTGATGATTTTTCTACTCAAGATTTTGTACAAGGATGTCCACTGCAATCTTGAGTTTTCTAGTGTTGGAAGATCTTGAAAGTGAGCCTCAAATACACTAGAGCTTGGAGAAATATCTGTATTAGAAATCCATTTCAAAAAATGTAGGAGTAGATTTTTAAAACTGTAAATTGATTAGAGTTAGACATGTAATGATCTTAAACCTCATATGTTTTTGGTGACCAACTTTTTAGATTTGACATATGAAATGAGGATTAGAAGACTTTAATTCACTTTTGTAATTTTAACACCCTCATGTTCAAACATTATAATCTTTCAAACTATAAGTGATATTGTTGTGTTTTCTTTTTCCATGTAATTTCTAACATGTCTAGTTTAAATTTGTACGGTAACAATTGAAAAAAACTTGATGGAATTTATGAAAAGGTTGATTGATTGTTCAGTTTCATAAAAAATCCAAGAAGCTCAGATAGGGCTTGGGCATTTAGGTAGAAGCACCCAAAAGTGACACTAGCCGTTTACTGACATTTATAAATAAACCTAAAGCTAAGCACTCCTGCACCCAAACCAGACACACAAGTTGACATAAGGAAAAGAAATCATGTAGATGGCGGTTTGTGATTGAATGTGACATGATCTTTTTGCTGTTGCTTTTTTAGAGATCTAGTGTCCACAATAGGTCAATTTAGGAAGTAACTTCCAACCATTCATAATTTATTTATACAATCTTAGAAAATTCCAAAAACAATTTTCCTTGCATTTGTACCCATTTCCTAACTAGCCCATGCCATTAGATTCTCAGAAGACCCTCCAAGTTACCGCATCGGAGGTGGGTGCTTCTACTTTACCTAACACCAAAGCTCAAAAGGGTCCCCAAACACTTTCGTGGACAGCTACGATGCTAATAATACCGCCACGCTGTCAAGCTGACTACGAAGGGACGCCGTCCGTAGGGTAACTTATGTCGAATACCGTCACTCACTCCGTCCGACACACGCTCACAGCTTTTCTTCGTATCAATCAAAGTCTTCACGCGAAAGCCGCTTTGACGATGCTGCAAATTGCCAAATCCAGTAACATACACGAGAAGATCGAGGACTCGTTCACAATGGAACGTTAGCGCCAGATTCCGCAAGATGCGCACCCGATAATCCCGGCGGACGAGAGGAGCGCATCGGAAGAACCCTGTTGTGACGCCATTGCGATCGATCAAGAGAGCCAGGGTTTCGAGAGATCGTTGTAAGCTTTAGTTTGGGAGGAAATCATGCTATGGCGATTTGCGGATGGACGGAGTGCCGTTGCTTCGTTCTCGTGCTCTTGTTGTGTTCGTTTATTATTGTGAGTCATGGTGCGATGGAGGAGAACTCGTTTGTGGTGAGCCGGCACCACGCGGGCGGGGAGAGTGTGAGTATCGTCGGCCATGATGCCGCTCCTTGTGGTTCTTCTTCGGCTGCTGAGGTATGTTTGGAGTTCAAATTTTGAAGGTCTGAGGAGCGTGGATGGTGTTTTGTAGGGTTTGGAAAGATTGTGTGGTTTGGTACAAGATTTATTGGAGCCTATGTTCTCGAAGAAGCCAGTTTTTGATCGTTAGGGTTGGAGATTCTTGCAATGATTCTTTTCTGCCTTGATGTCTAAAGTGCATATGTGATTGTGGATTTTATACTTTCATACTTGCGAGGTTCAAATTTGAAGTGAATTGGTGGAGTGAGCAGTGTGGACCGGTGTATTTAGGGTTAGGACAGATTTTGTGGTTTGGTATTAGGATAGACGATTCCATGGTCTTCATGCCACAATCAAGGAGGCGTATGTTTCTTACCGTTAGGGTTTCAGATTCATTCAAAGGACTCTGCTCTTAATTTGTTGTCAGAACTTGCAAATATGGATTTTATACTTTCACACTTCTTCTGATGTGTATTGTTTGAGGGAAAAGAAGTGGTCTGTTCGAAAACAGAATCGAAAATACGCAGATTAATGGCAGTCAGAACTGCTGTTAATGCACGCAAATATTCTGAAGCTTTTGTTTAGTTGTAACTCTTGTAGTAGGATTTCAACTTAAATTTTGAGCAAGGTGTTTTGTGTGTATGCAGGTACGGCCAGAAGGATACCTGATGCAGAAAGTAGCATCGATGGCTTCTGTCGATGGTGCAGGTAATTCTAGTGCCAGTCCAGTTCAACCCGACGTGTTGTGGTATTTCTTTGAATATTTACGTAGAGGCTTTATTCCCGCCTTTTTGTTGTCGAATAATTTCACCTTTCTTTTCCGTGTCAGTTGCGAGTTGATTTATTTCAAGTTAGCGACGTTATTCTGATTATGCGCACTTTTTGACCTAATTTCTCTTATTCTGATCCAGGGCCATGCGTTCGTCGAACAACGAAGTCCTGTCCTGTAAAATGCTTCAGAGCTGATCCGTATGTGTTCATTCTCATCTTTTTTGTTCTTTATGTTATTGGCATTGGGGAAGATGAATGCTTTATTCATTGTAGATTACTTGTCCTCTTCCGTTTTATCTCATTCATACCACAATTGTTTTGTCAATCTCTTCTCTGCTATTCGACAAGACTCTGGATTATTACTGAATGTGCGTATTGCGTTTTGCTGTGTAGGGTTTGCGGGACGGATAAGGTTACGTACTGGTAAGCCCCGGCACAGAGCTTTTATATCCACCATGAGATAGAGCCTTTGTATGGATTATTGCTTTTAATCTTGTCATGCGCTAAAACTGTAGCATGATTGTTTTCACACCCTACGCATTCCTTAGATTGTTTTGATGTTTGACTGTGCTAGTTTATGCTTCTGTTATTTTAATCAGTGTTCTAATTGCACATATATGAACAGGTGTGGAGCTGCCGATGCAAACTGTGCTGGAGTAGAAGTAGCTCATGATGGATATTGTAACCTATGGGAGATGGATACTAATATTGGTTCGACAACTGCGCTGCATGCTGTGCAATCTTTGCAATTGGTTCACATGCTCTGGCTAGTGGTTGCAGGATTCTTTATTGTATTGGGTTTGCTATGAGTTTTCAACAAAAGTATTCATTCTCTTTTAGACCATAGCTTAGAACCATTCATTTTGTCTCCAGAGTTTTGGAAGACCATTCATTGTGCATTAGCAGGTATAGGCTCGGATATTAGAAACAGCAGACCATTTTTTTTCATTTTCATCTGTTGATGTCGTTCTGAACGAAAGGAGCTGTTTTCGTTGTACGATTTATAAGAAAAAAAGTGTTTCGCTGTTTACATCGTATTTTTTGTGAAGAGATTTACCTCTCATGTCCATTGTATGTTTCTTCATTCATGACCAGTTCACTGTTATGATTAGGCGTTGCAGGTGAGTTGTTTATGTCATCGTCCCGACGTTTATGTCAATGTGGTATATATGTAGCCCTTGGTAGCCCTTTTGAGAAGACTTTAGTAGACAGCTAGATGCTCTGCAGAGATATCAAGGAGATTCCGCTTTGACCTTTAGACAGCAATATATTTGGAGCATAACAGAAATCGGCAGGGTATACGGGTTGAACAGGACATTACATCATCTGTATTTGGTCATCTGACTTATGCGGGTCGGGAACTCGGGTTACACTAAATAGGTTACTGGTTAGGCTGCAACTTACGTGATTAGAATAACGAATTTACTTAGGAACAGCATAAAATTACATATCGGTTGGAGATGTTTTTTCCTGTTTGGGTCACGGTGAGTTTATATTTGCTTTTTCTCTGAAACTGCTTCTGCTTTCATTAAGTCTGTTTTGAGATTAAGCTGTTAGCATTACGTTGCAACGCCGTTAGATTTTGTTGTCTAGGCAGTAGTATCTAGATGTTCCATCGGTTCTGTTGTGGAGATTTGCATCTGCCTCGTATCAAGGCTTGGTTCTCCATCCTTCCATCATTTGGATTTTCATCGAGGTGCGTTTGTGTACCTCACCTTTTTCTTCAGTTCCTGAGTACCTTTTTTCATGGTGCTTTGATGATGGTACGCGCAAATATGGTACTTTGTGCTTTGCTATCTCTAGTTAAATTGCTTCAAGCACTGGTTTTTTTAACTGTAGAACTACGATGATATTTTGATGACGTGTGTCGCAAAGACGGAACTGAAAACAAGCCAGTGGTTCACAGAAAGGGCCAATAATTTGACCTGGACAGGCCCATAGCATTAACGTTCTGGATCCACTCTTCCCTGCTTTATGCCACTGGAGAGGTCATAGATTGTCACATTGCTCATCAATCCGTGAATTGATCGTGTGCAGAGAAAAATCCTTCAACCTATTTGACGCTGGTTGTATCTGTGTTAAAATCTCTGAAGAACGATGTGCTTCAGGTATGTCAACTGACCATACGGATCAGAAATTTTCATTACAACAATGAGGCAGGAGTTCAACTTCATGTATTTATCCTGTTTAGGTTGCAAAAATCAGATTAGCTTTCAGACAGGTTGTACATAAACCGGTGAAAAACCTCCAGGATGACTAAACACGTGTGATCTCGACTTTACCTTCTTTCATACACACCTTTTTCCACCTCCAGTGTTCCACATAGATAACCTTCTGATCAAATTCTAACTAGATTGCATCACATTCTCCAACAGAAAGTGAAGGTTTGGAGCTTGGCTTGTCGACATGACCACGCCACAGATTTGAAGGATCTGTCTGATTTCTGATGCTGGAATAAGTTTTTCCTGAAATGGAAGGTATGGGAATTTTAGGCGAATATTCCGCTGGAGTTTTGAAGATTCACAAAACGTCAATCCAACCGCCTTCTTCGTTTGCGGGTCACTTGCACCTGGTCTTCATGTGGTGTCTCAACCCCATCCTCTTGGGCAACCACATGTGAAGCCTCTTCGCCATGCTCCCTCCTCCTCCTCGACCTTCGAACCACGTGACCCTCGGGCACAATCCTCTCAGGGCCAGTCTGATTTTCGACGTTCTGTGATGCAACATGATCAGGGCTACGCTCCGGACTTCTTTCTGAACCAGAGGCGATTTCCTGTGGCGCTGCTGTGGCGTTGAGCTCAACATGGAACTCATTAGGGTTCATGTCCTCAGTGTCAGCAAGCTGGATGAGATCCGGGTTGCCCAAGTCAGGAGTGTTGATGGACGGTGGCATGTGATTGGGACGCTCCAAGTTCTGCATGATCTGTTCAATATTGTTCAGGCGGGTGCGCATCGTCGTAATCCAGTCTGAAACTTGAGCAGGGTGGACTGCCAAGCGACTGACCGAGTCCTCTTGTGGTTGAGAAAGCTGAGAGACAGCCGACGTTATCATATGCCGCCTTTGCTGTGCAGCATCCAGAGTCGGTTCGACATTGCCTTCCATGTTTGCGAGCCGTGCATGCATTGATGCCAACCATGCCGCGGCCTGCAAAAGACTCAAGTAAGTTGCATCCAGTTTTCAAGAATGCATTTTGCAAATGACTCTATTCTTGTACTTTCAGGTGTATTTGCGTCTTTACGCTGTTGTTGAAAACATTACATTTACTCTCTGGAGAAGAGATGATTTACGAGAGAGAACATTGTCTGCTCATGCTTCCAACTCTCTATGTTGAGTTTGATTAACAACATCATATAGATACAATTTTAGATGACGGTGGGTGACTGATATTTTCCTAAGTAACTATTACTAAGCTGGCAACAAACAAGAGGTAACCGAATACTTTGGGGCAACTGGAATAATATCAGCGAACTAAAATAGACTACAGCTAAAGCCACTGGAGTTGCTGATGTCATAGGATCTTTACAGTTGTGGGCGGATATTTTAACAGTTGTATGGTTGTTTGTTTACCTGTGCAGGATCCACCACAAGACGGCTGCCATTAATTATATGCTCCCACTCTTGTGACAGGAGTGCAGTGGCTGCCAGCATTTGTTGTCTGTCGGTGCCTCTTGACCCTGCATTCTGATTGATAGATGCGCTGTAGCGAGAGTTTGCTAAAGCTTGCCTGAGCTGCTCTCGTCTGAAAGCTAGTCTTCGTTGCAAGTAGCTGCTTTGTGAGTGTTCAGTCGGATCACCTGCCTCCCTACCCAACTGATTCACATCGTCTTGCAATCTTGATGCTGCTGCTTCAGCGCCTTCATGTGCTAAATCGTCCCCTCTTTGGGATGTAACATCAAAAGTCGGAGGCGCTTCAGCACCAGGTGCTCGTGGCTCACCCTCTTCTTCAACTTCGGTAGCTGCTTGCTCAATTTCTGTAACTTGCACATGGTCTTGGTTCGTCCGCTCCCTGGCTTCTGCATCTCGAATTTCACGCTCCCGCTCTCGCTCCTCCCTCTCTCTCTGTTGCCTGACGCTCTCTATCCTCCTCGCTGGAGGCCGTGGCGGTATTCTCTCAGACCCTAGCGCGCCCTGCATTCGGGCTGAGGCGAGAGCATTCTCACGTCCATAAATCGGTGTAATGCTGTACTCGGCTATGGCGCCTTTGCAAACTGGGCACTCTTTGTGGTACGAATGCACATGTAACCATCGGTACAGGCATGGCCAACAGAACAGATGGCCGCAGCACGTAACCACTGCTTCGTTTGCCTTTTGAAAGCAAATATTGCACTCGAAATTCTCTCCAATGCCTGTCGACTCCTCCATCGCCGTTACGGCTGAAGTCAAGCGAGACAGTCTCTCTTGACTTCCTTCGATTTCCAAAGGAGTTTGCATGATAGGTCCACTCGTCACTGACCCTGGAACATTTTTGCCAATCAGGTACGATGATATCAGGGCGCACCATTTTTTTTATCAACAACTCTGTACCTGAATATAGTGGCCAGTACTTGATGGTAGGGTGTGCTGAAGCTTAAAGAATCAGCACTGGTTTAAGATAGTAGACTGCCAAACGCTTGTGTGATTGTTGAGAAGAGTTGTATGAATTGAAAATTTTGTAATTGTAAGTCATAGAAGTACCTGTTATGCTGGTAGCAGTGCTATGTTCTCGGGTGTTGTACGTCATATCTGCAGCGACTGAATGGATATGAGAAACATGCCCCCTGTTCGTCCTGTTCCGCCTCCTGATTCTCTGCCTCACATGTGGTAACCTTCTGGGTAACATTCTTTGCATAGGCCGATTTTCGAACGTGGTGTGGGTGCCCTGAACGTAATCCTCTGGTTGCATGTAAGTTTGTTGCTGAAGTTCAGTGTATTCTTGCATCTGTTCTTGCACAGGTTGATGGTATCCTTGGTAACCATAGTGCACCTCTTGCGGCGCTGTGTACAAATTGGCTCCGTGTATGCTGCCAGGTACGTAGCCTTGTTGGTCGTAGTGCTGTGTGGGGTCTGAAATTGGGTAGGAAGGGTAGCTTTGTGGCCCCACTTGTTGCATCAGCAGAAACGGATTGTAGGTTGGATTTGGTCCTGAAAGGTTGAGGTTCAAATCAACATGCCTCGACACAGATGTTTCTGACTCGGGACCAGAGATTTGGGGGCCTTGGTCTGTGGTGCTCTGATTATTGTTGTCAGCCCCAGCAGGCACTTGCGTTGCCATGCCTGGAACTCTCACCTCTCCCACCACTCTGGTTATTGCATGCAAATTCTCCTTTCGTAATACTCAAACTTTTACAAAGCCAACCAATCTTGTGCCTGGGCATACCAGAATGTGATGCTGATTCTGATTCAGGGCTAAAGAACGATATGTGACTTCTTCGATGATGGTGCTCTGCGCAGGATCAATTCTCTGAAGATTGCTTGAATACTGCAATCATTACTGAAACAAAATCGGCCATTTTGCTTTTCTTCAATTCCACTTGGATCGACATGCCCTGCTGCATGTTGCCTGCTGCTGCTGCAGCAAGAGCATGTCCGCATGACAAGGGTGGCACAGATGCTGTCGCTTGAGAGCAGGTTCGTTCTGTGGAGGAGCCCAGCAATTGGAGACAGAGGGGTGTGGGCATAAACCCCTTGGGAAGAAGCATGCCAATGGTGTTCTTATCCAAGCCTCCCCTATCTCTGCTTGCCATGTCAGATTGGCAGAATGTGGACTCCACTAGGAGCTGCCATTTGGAAAAAGCGCAGATTGCATAGAGAAAGAAAAGGCTACCTGGGCTAACTCTTGGGCTGCTGACCCACTTTGTGACTCTTCGTCACCCTCCACGCCATGAACGAATATATCACATCTCCTTAACAATGGACCATGACCCTGCCCTTCGCCAAAGCTTTTCTCAAAGATAATCAAGGGCAACAACGTAGATCTCATCATACCCCTCACTCGATGGACGTTACCAGTTGAGTCGAACCGGTTGCTCAGAATATCAAACCCTAAAGTTTGTCCTTCGACCACGGATGACGTCCATCACGATCACCTCAACTCCTCCATGTCAGAGTTTGGCATGGCCCAAGTGGAAGAGACTTATTCCAACGCAAGATATTGAAACTCCACGACATGGACGAAACCCTAGTAATCCACCTACCCGAGCAGCATTGGAGTGTTCTTTTCCTCAGACGTAATCAACACAGGTATGGACTTTTCTTTACATTTAAGTGTTTGGTTTCGTTGATGCAGGTTTTGAATTCTGCAGATTTTCTGACAATGCCTCAGGGAATGTTTAGTATCAGGACGTTTTCTTTTTAGGTTACCACTGGCTGCAGAGTTCTCATGGTGAGCATGCTTGTTGTCTCAATCTTTGCAGCGTTGCAGAGAAACTGATGGTCTTCCTCACCACGTGTGGTTCGGCTGTGTAATAGACGACCTGGTTGTTGGAGGGCTTTTCTTCTTCGTGTGCTGACGAACAATGCCAGGTCCAGTTAATTTCCAACTTGTAGCAATGAATGTAATTTTCAGTCACGTGCTGTGTTGTTTGAAGGTGAAAATTTAGCTTCAAACAAAAAGGTTGTGGACATGCACAATATTGTGGTAAAAGGCTTGTGATAGGCGGTGAGTACACCTAATCTAGCCATACTCATTTCTGAGGCGTTTGTGCTCCTTAGCTTGATATGCATTAGTTGAAATACAATATGATGTATTTATAGTCCTGCGTGATGAGTTTTGAAAACTATGCCCCAATTTTGGTGTATGTAGATGTTACATCCTCAAATAAACGTTTATTTTTGCTTTTGGAATTTTTAGTGGCATTTGCGGATAGGCGCTCATGAATAGGTGGGTGTACACCAAGTTTGTTTAACTTAGTGTATTCTTGGTGGATCAATTCTTTGAACTTTTGGGCACAGTTGAGTACTTGTAGTGGTTTCATCTCATTACATGCTATAATTTCTTTTTCTAATATAGGGCTTTATAGTACTTACACATCTTGTCCTGTTTTGTTAGGAGTGGCAAGAAGGAATGTGAAGTCCTCAATGATTGCTTCTATTGTTCATCTTTCTTTTCTTTCGTTCAAAATGTCACTTTAAGTAGAGGAGTAGAAAATATGCTTATATTTACGGTTGTATTGATTTGGAACTTTATCTCTGTTTTGTCTTAATGAATGTTTGAGAGGGAAGGTATTTCGAAAGGTTCTTGGACAATAGCATCACATGAGTTTATTTTCACATCAATTGTTTCATGGATATCAAAATGAATGTTGTGAAAATGTTGGTTGAAGAGGTTTGGTAGCATCTATTGTATTTGAGGATGTAAATGTGATCGCAATGCAGATGGTCCTAGAAATGGTGCAGACGTTGGTGCAAGGTCAAAGCGGTTGTCTCAAATGGCTGTGCAAGAGCAATATGATTTGTGCATGGATTTGACTTTGCGACGATTTGTGTTTGGCTCCTTGGCGGGATTAGCCTCAGCGCTTCTTATGTTTCGAAGTCCCACCAAAAGGTGGTCAGCTGTTGCTTTTGGTGCAGGGGTGGGTTTGGGATCTGCTTATGCTGACTCCATGCGTGTGCTTGGTGACAAAAGCTTTTCTACCTTCTCCAACCGGCCTCCCACATAGATTCTCTTTGAATTTGCTTTATTGTGAGTTTGGCACTCGATACAAACTTGTAACACGATCAATACATATTATCAAGTATGAGCCCCTCTTGTTGATTTTGAATATATCTACAAATTTTTCAGAGGTTTTCTAATATACAACAAATTCTTTTTGGAGTTGTAATAAAACATAAAGGAAGAACACATAATATCAAAATAGAAACCATACTTGAATGCTTAATTGAATGTTAATAACTATTGTTACCTTGCAATTTACTCCTCAAATTGATGTCAATTTAGCTCACAAAACTTTGGAGGCGTTAAACCATGCTGTTACATTCCATTGCCAACATGTATAGTATTCAAGGTTTGGGGCAAATTGCCTTTGAATTAAATTTTAAGCATTTACTCTTTTACAATTTTTGTGCCAAAATGGACCCCACTCCGTTATACTCTCCACCATCCACTTCAAAAGTTACATGTCAACCCCTGAGTGCCTAGACCATTTTCACCAAAATTGGGATTTTGGGAGACCTACAACTTTGATGCATCCTATCTTAGGCAACTAGATGATCCACAAAAATTGACCATTGAAAATAGTGGAACACCTACTTAGAAAATGGCTTACAAATTTTGGAAACAATTGATTGTGGGGGATGGGAGATTATAACATATGATCAAACATGTGATGGCAAAATCTCATTTTTGAAAAGTAGTTGCTATTTAATGATTTTTTACAAAATTCTATAAGCCCTTGATTCATCTTAAATTTTGCGAGTACCAAAATTAGATGTGAATGCACACACTTGCAAATTATTGAAGATTTTACTTCTAATGTAAGAATGCCCATAAGTGTTAGTTTAAGGGTTTTGAACATGATGACTATTAATAAAGATCTAGCAAATTATAGGATCTTGTTGCAACAGACAAATAATGAGTTTGCACTTTTGAATGTATTATTTGGATATAGTGAGAATAAGTTGTGAATTTTTAAAGAGCAAATTGCCATTGCACCCATAACCACTTTCAAGATTTCATGTTCACATGTTGTACATCCTTATCATTACATCTATCCACTTCCATAGATTTTCCAAGATTTTCAGAGGTGATGGTTATGGGGACACTAACGCTTATGGGTGTTCCTACCTTATGTAGGTTAAGCTTTAGGGCTTCAATTTGCTATTGCACGGAAAACAATGATTGGCACAATTGGTGAGGTAGCCCCAACAAGGGTTTAAGGTAGCAGCACCCATAAGGGCCGTGTCCCCATGGGCATCACCTGGCACAGTCAAGGACTACTAAATACAAAATCAAATGATTATGGGAGAGAAAGTGATGGTTATGAGTGATGAAGTGATGGTTGTGGGTGACTCGCATGACGGTTTTGAGTACCTATCTCACTATTTAAGAACCAATGAGCCTTGTTTTTAGCATCTCTTACACATGGTTCCTACAATTTTAGTGATTTTGGACTTTGAAAAATCTTTGTGAACAAATGTTTGCAATTGGAACCTTGAAATTGATGCCAATATTTTTGGTTTCCACTTCCTAAGTTACAGTATTTTTTTCAAAGTTAGTTAATTGTTTTACGTACTCCAAAACCCTTATTTCCATGCTTATGGGGTGCACCTACCTTAGAACATGCTTGAACCCTTGCTCATGAACTTCCCACTACCAGAAAACCCATGCAAAGAAGCTTGCAATGAGTATTGATCAATTGTAACTTGTAAGACATTGTTTCACCATGTCTTGTATGGTATTTTACCCAATTAAGACTCTTGAGGCTATTGTATAACATTTGGCTTGCTTTGCCATTACTCCACTTGCATGGACCACTTGAATACCTTGATAATTATAGTTTATAGCAAGGTCAAAAAAGTAGATCCAATACCTCAAACATGCATGTGAAATCTTGTAAGGACCATTTTGGTCCCCTGGGATGTTCAGGGTTACAAATTGAACTTCTATCATGACAGAGAACCTTAACCCATGAGCGCCCAAAGTGAAAACAAGAAAATGAGGCCAGGAGTGACCATGCTCAAAAACATTGTACGCCCCAAGCTGGGAACTTAGATCGGAGAGGATTCACCGTTGAAATAGCAAAAAGGGTGCTTGATGCACCCAACCAAAAATTTGCAAAACTTTTGACCTCACCATTTTGTAAATTACAATAGTCAAAGTATAGTTGACTATTTGGCAATTGGTTAATTTGGGGGGGGGGGGTTGTGGCTTTGGACACAAAAATTCATGCCTCGAGGAGGCTCTTTTTGATGAAATTTAGGCAAGGGGTGCGATGTACAAGTACCTCACTTGTTACCAAATTTGGCAATGTTCTAACATCCACAAGGTGCTTTTTGAGAGGCTTGAAGTTGCAAGGCTCACACAACAATAGACAGGGATAGGTACAACCTTGACCTCCACAAGGGCACGGCTCTTGGCAATATAGTTACAAAACCCTTCTTTAGTCTGATGCATTTGTGCCAAAACACCCCTTACGGTATGGAACCAACAATATTTGGTGGTCTCTATCCTCACACCCAAACCCTAAATAACACAAAATAACATTTGAACATATTATTGTCATACTTAACTTGCACAATTCGTGCTTGTACAGTACAAGTAGCAAAATCTCATCCACTTTGTGGCAGTATTGTACCCTAAACACAAGTACAATTCCCGGCCAAGTACCCCTGACGTGGACAAGATTCTTTACAAAGTCTGATTTTGGGCGCCCCAATTTGAGGCGCTGGGGCGCTCAGGGGTTAAACATCCGGAGGTGACATGTTAATTGGAAAGTTTTCACGCCTTTTGATGAGTACATATGTGAGCGCACTTTCAAGGCTATTTGTCATCCCAGAATTAGTACAAGTTCAGTGAATTACCAATACATTGGCAAGTCAATAGATACTATCAATCCCTACAGTAACTTGCAATTCAGCAGAGACAAATCAATCTCATAGATAATCCTCAAAATGAAAGCATTTGAGACAAGGATTTTAGACAAATAAAAATGACATAAACAAGTAAACATGCTCACAGAGATAGCACTGCACTCATGATAATTTCACATATATTATAATCTTTTGCACTCAACAAAAGAATTGACAAAAACAGCTTAGCATCAGTGTCTCAGCTCCGAGGCACTTCACAAGTATCAACAATAGCCGCACCTGTAAGGCAAGAAGCCCTACCAAGCTCTCCACATTCCCTTGCAGGAGAAGGGACTCAAACTACATACATATAAGTGCCAACCTCTTACAAAAATTCACGAGGATCAGTGACAAATCCTGTGAGAGCAGAGGCAGCAGCCGTATATGGCGAAGCCAGATATATTTGCCCCTCTTTGTGTCCCATTCGCCCTGGGAAGTTGCGATTGGTAGTTGAGACACAAACCTGAAACAGAGCATCAAAAGATTAACAGCCCCTCTTTTGAATGTTTTAGACCATTCCAGACCATATTATATGTTCGCCAATTAAAAAAGGCATATGATCGTTCCTGTATGAAAACTCCTTGCAACAAGTTGTCCAGGCTAAAGACAAAAAAGTCTCGTTGAAGCAAGCAATCGATTACAGGAACTCCAAAGATATGTGTCTCTTGTCCAAAATGTGAGATGTGAGTTCTTTTTTCTGTTGGTGAATTCTCTTACGTTCCTAAAACATCCACTTCTGACCATTCGGGCAGGTTTAAGGTTAAGAACTGATAGGTTACTCCATAAATATATGGGCTATTTGCGTGAGTAGAAACACAGATTACTATAACACTCGTGTAGTAATGTTAAACAAGCACCAAACAAAAAAGAACTTTACCTCAGAAAAAGTATTTACCTGAGGGTCATTCATGCGTGCATAGGTGTCACGAGGGCCACCCAGACAAGCAGCACACGAGGGAGACGTAGGAGTATCACAACCTGCTTGCTCAAAGATTTCCGCACATGTCTTGCCATCAGCTCCAGGAACTGGCAGGGAGTACAAGTCCATCCACACCTTCTGTGTGGCAGGGACAAGAAATGTTGGCACCTTCACTTTTTGGCCCTGTCATAGCCACAGCGAATCAGTACTTCCATAACAAAATTATGTAAAAAGTGATCTGTAAAATATGGAGACCGAAATTAGCACGAAGTTGGTATCTCACCGAAATTGCCATAAGTTCTGCAGCAGCAAAGAAATCTTCGGTCTTTCCACCAGTGCATGATCCAATATATACCCGGTCGATCTTCACATCCTTGCACTCTCGAGCCAAACCCCTATTGTCTGGAGAATGTGGCTGTCACAGTAGCAACCGACATCTTATCAGACACCAGCATTGGTTTACTCATCACTGAAAAATTGCCTACCATAAGTGAACTGTAAGAGTCGTAAATTGTACTTACACGCGTTCAGGGAAAAGGGAAACTAACTCCTAAATCAATAATTGATTCGAAACCACAACAATTAAGATCTTGTACATACCTTAGCAACAACAGGTTCCAGCTTGGAAACGTCAAATCTGTACTCCTGGAGGAAGCTGCGCATCACCAATCAAATATTCAGCAAAAAAGTTCACAGAAAGTAAATAGAGTCCAATGAACTCATATAATATCTATCCTAATATCTTCAGCAGGATGTAAGCCTATTCAAAATACCATATTCAAAGAGCAGGAAAGAGATTATGTCATTCATAATACGTGCACAATGCCAAGATCTTGAGCCAAAAAACGATCATCGTCCTACACAGAATAAAGCAAAAAATATATAGGAGTATTGACATACTTGGCGTTCCCATCACTCGCAAATTCTTGATACGGTTTCGATGTCCTTCCCTCCAAGTACTTGGCGGTAGTGGCATCGGCAGGAACAACACCATTCTTGCCACCAGCTTCAACAACCATGTTGCACAGGGTCATTCTGTCCTCCATCTACATAGCCCACCACCATCAGATCGTAAGTATTGAGTTCTACCTTAGAAAAGCACGTTACCCAGCATCCCGTGAAAAACTGATAAACAAAGGTGGTCCATACAGTCCCAGTTCCATAAAAGAAAATTAGCTGTCAAATCGATTGCACCGAAAGGAGTATCACGTGATAGCCATGACGATCACTTGCCATTACTATAATTAACGTAGTAAGCTTTTTATCATAATATATGCCCAACATCAAAGCGATAGTGTAATCTAAGCTTGAGTTGCTACTAACCGTCATGGCGTCAATAGCTGTGCCAACAAACTCCATCGACCTATAAGTAGCTCCCGCCACTGAGATTTCACCAATAATCTGCAAGTACAAAATCACATGATTTAAGAGAATGAACATGGTAACTGTCGTAATATACCATACCGCAAAGTTTATCCTACAGAATACACAAGTGAATTTAAAACATAAAAATACCTGCAATATGAGATCCTTGGCTAACAAGTGCTTCGGCATTTCCCCATCCAGCACAAACCTAAGGGTTGGCGGGACCTGCAAAAGACAATACAAATCATTGTTTTCATCAGTGAACACGATTTCCAATTTTCCAATAAGTGTTCTTCCTGTGACAAATAATACACACTTACATGGTAATCACACTTGGAAATTTCAGGCACTGTTGCCACAAAATGATCTTATATAGACCTTCACAAAAATCACAGATCCGAGAAACCAAGTGCACCTTGAGGAGAAGTTTTCCGGTGCCCATAATAAAGCCTGCATCAGTATTACCGATACCCGTTGCGAACTGACCGAACGCTCCAGCGTTGCAAGTATGGGAATCCGTGCCAAATAGAACCTACATCAAATGGACCCACTATCAAATTTGACTTATTGGAAGTCCACCATGAACGACACAAATCTTAGAGGCATGGGAATGATTAGTTGGGAGGCAATAATATATGTTATCGCATTATCAAAACGAGGCCATAAATAATCAATTATTACCTCTCCTGGGCGGCAATGACCTTCCTGCGCTAGAGCCACGTGGCAAACTCCCTTGTAATCTGGATTAGCCTGCACGATATCAATAAATTTCGTACCAGACCTGCTTTAGAAGTCTGCCTACATTGTACTATGGAAATTTCAAAATCCACACATTTTCATCTGTGGCATAAGCTTTCAAAATGAAAGCCATAATACCCTCCATGAAGATAAATATCAAACGTTATCTTGCACACTGGTTGAAATGCTGTAATGCACATATCATAACCTTGTAACATTCTTTACCAAGTAAACTGAGCGGTGTGGCAAACATACCCGAAAGTTACTCCTGTCGGTAATATCATAGAAATACTTTATGTCTTGCTCATGAGCAAAATCACGCAGAATATCTACATTACGATTGGCCCGTTCATCGGATGTAAAGATGTAATGATCGGGAATAAGTACTATCTTTTCACGATCCCAAACCTGCGCATCAAAAAGAATATCTATTATGTCCATTCAATAAGTCGGATTCAAGGGATGGCTTCAACAAATTTCAACGTGGCCCATGCCCACCAAGTTCATCCTTGATTCGCCAGTCAGTGTCTTTCTTCAGAGCCTTACAATTGATCTCCAAGTTAGAATTTGCGTGAGTTAAGGTTGAGATCCTGACATCGTGTTTTGTCTAAATCGAATTTCGCGTAGAATGAACAAACTGGAACGCAATAGGTTCTTCAATGGTATTGACTGCTCGAAGCCAGATCAAACTATAAATCGAACATTTTCAAATCCAGGTTGCACACCTTGGCATTTTGACCAAACTCCTTCTTGAAAATACCGATCGTTCCAGGGCCGCATACATCATGAGTCATCAGAACATCTGCCTTTACCCACACATTCTCTCCTGGTGAGAGCTTAGATTTTTCAGACGCATTCGCCAGAATCTTTTCAGTAGCTGTCATGGCGTGCTTCACCTGGAGCACATAAGGGTAAATCAGAGGTGCAATAGAAGAAGAGCGTTTAGTTCAAAAAATAATTTGATAAATTCTACACGGCAAGAAAGAAAAATGACCGATTCTGACAACAGCTGGCCATATGCTACTATAAGCAGAAAAGAGAAAATATTGTCTACACCATCTTCGTCATCACTCAAGCCTATAAACAGTCTCACTAATATAAGCTGAAACTGCGCAGCTGGCCAACTCAGGTTATACGAACTGTGATACGCTGCATAATCCCCTGATGGCAAATATTGAAGGCATAATTCTAATTTCACCAGTAACGAGACTGCTTTTCAATTCCTACACAAGCCATCACAACCTCAAAATGAATTGAGATTACTGGAGCGTGTATAGTCATTCTTCCAATGATTAGAAGCACCAAATTGCGACGAGATTTAAAGGAGTATATTTCCACAATGCTGAGGCAGAGACACACAATTCCATTGCTCTACCCTCTTATATAATAAAAAAGCTTTTTAGAATACTAAAGATATGAGGTAAAACCATCATATAGATATCTTCAACTATACAAATGCGACAACATGTCGTAAGATACGAAAGGCCTCTACTAGACAGTTTTGGATCTTTTTGAGGATTCAAACGAGTAAGATTTACACTATAAGGACATCTACAAATTCCAACTCTAGAAATTCACAATACTTACAAAAGCGCTTTCAACAAAATGATCTGCTTTACCAGAATTTCATCTTTCAAACTGCTTAATAGGAAAGAAATAGAAAATGATTCAGGATTTTTTACTATAAATATGGAAGACGACTAAAACAGAAATGAATATCTCTCGGTTCCTACAACTCCATCCCTCTCAACAACACTACTCCAACATCCGGTGATAATTTTCAAAACTCACAGCTCCAGTAGAGGCAGGAGAGCGCTCGAGACGCTGCGGAGGAGCCGCCACCGCTCGCACTCGCATGTCCCGTTGCACAGGCACGACGGAAGTTTTCGAAACACCAGCGACGGAGACGCGGCTGCCGCAGAACCCTGAACCTGATGTCAAAAAGCCTCCATCTCTCTGCAACAGCACAATCTCTCTCAATCATTCAGCTCTTATGCCACTTACCACAACTCATTCCTCAATTCCACATATGCTTCCAATTCACCGCCTCACGCCAAAATAAACATCCAAAGTATCCAGATAACAGACCAGCAACGTCCGCTTAAGTTTATATTCCACGTTACTTGGCGTAAGACCCTAGCGTGAGGAATGCACACAACGAGCGGCGAAACATACTAGCGAGGAGCAGAAGGCAGGGTGATGTGCCACAGACGCAGCGGTGGTCGCCATTGCAACCAAAACCGCGGCTGGAATGAGAACGCTCTCAGTAACGGCAACGGCAACGGCAACAGCAACAACGAGATGGAGCGAGAGATTGAGGGAACGAGGGCTTTGAGGAATCTGAGAGCTTGATGCAACAAAAGCAGAATGCGGAATGCCACACAAGTGCCGCAGGGAAAAGGCGAGAGGGAGAATGCCCAAGGAGGAACTTCTTCGTTCGTTGGATGGACGATGAAGAACAGAACTTCGTCGGCCAGGTAGACGCGAGAGGGCGAAGCTCCGTTCGTTCCGGTGAAGCTTCGAAAGTCGGCAGGAGCTGATTAGGGGTTGAGGAGCCTCTTTTGTCAGTTCGTTGGCTTTTGATCGTTGGGGCAGGGCGTGCCCGCCACGCCCCCTCCCTGCCGGCTGGGGTTAAGGTAACCGCACCCATACCTGAGCGTTTAAGGGCGTTTAAAGGTTTAGGGTATTTCAGAGTCTCGGAAAATTCAGGATTTTTTTGGTAGGGTTTGTCTTTCAATAAGCTATCATGGAACGTAATTTTTGTGGAAAAAAGTATTGTAGATTATTCTATATTAAAGGGCAAATTGTAGATCATAGGTCCCTATTAGCAACTCTAGACTATTCTTGAAGTTGTTTTGATGTGTTCCTATACATGTGCTTGACAGTCCCAATCCCAACCATCTCACAGCAACTTAGCAATTGACATGTGGCAAGATTTTCTTGTGCAAGGGACATTCACTACTCCACTTTGGGTTCACAATGAGTGGTGAACACCTCAAAAGTAGGGCTCCACTTTGGGGACTGCTCATGTACGGGTGCTATTACCTTAGGGCATTTCCACCGGTCCAGGCTCGCTCACAATTTTCCATCTGGTTTGGCGAGGTCCGAAGGCTCTCAATTTCCACACATGCTCTTTGAAAAAGTGCCTTTCACTTCAACACACCCCATAAATAAGCAGTCGACCACTTATCTAGGGAAGTATAGGATAAAGCTCACTAAACTTAAGGTGAATAGTGCATGAATAGTGGTTTGGAGAGTGGCTTCCTAGACTTGCCAAATAAGAGAGTTTGAGAGGGTTTTGAGAGGGGCCTGGACACTTTTCATCCGCTTTGAGTGAGCCTAAGCCACCAATGGAGATGCCCTTAGATGGCATGCCATTTTGGCTAGGACCCACAGCATTTTATCTTCAACCCTTGCTTGGCCCTACTGCTCGACCCCTTCCCTCCAACTGTGCATAGAGTTTTAGAACTGTGCGTGGAACCCCAACCTCGCTTTCGATGTTGCTTGCTTGGGCTGTCACTCGCTTTTGGTGTCGCTTGCTTCTTGTCACAAGTGAATGCTCCTCGCTCACTTCTTTCTTTGCAAGTGAAGGATTTGCTTGACTTCAATAGTACCTTGAAGTGCTTATTTTTGCGACACCAGAAGCGAGCAATACCAAAAGTGAGCAACATCCTAAGCGAGCAATACCGGAAGCGAGGCTGGAGTTCCACGCACAGTTTTGAAACTTTGCACGTAGTTGGGGAAGGGGTCGGGTGGTGGAGCCAGGCAAGGGTTGAAGATAAAATGATGCGGGCCCCAGCCAAAATAGCATGCCATCTAACCCCAGCCCTCCCTGCCTCGCTGACGTCATCTTCTCCTGCTCAATGCGTCCTAAACCTAGGGTTAATTTTGGGAATTGATATGCACACCCAAGCTTGATATATGCACACCCCCGCTGGGTAAATTTTAGATTTTTGCCATCAAAAAGTTGAATTTGAAGATTTTGAATTCAGATTTGGACTTAAAGACCTTGATTTTAGTCTAAAACCATGAAGGAGGTTACAATTGAACATTACCTAATGAAAAAGTTTAGTTTTTTTTACAAACAAAAGTAAAAGTAATAGTTTGCACTCTACCTAAGCTTTTTCATTGGATGTAATTCAATTGTAACTTCCTTTATGGTTCTAAACTAAAGCAAGGTCTCTTTGGTCCAAATCTGAATTCAAAAATTTCAAATTCAACTTTTTGATGGTAAAAATCTAAAATTTATTCCGCATGGGGTGTGCACATATCAATTCCCTTAATTTAAGGAAGATTTTATGGATACCCTTGAAGTTTGTAATATTTTCATAGACACCCTTGTTTTTTCAAAAATTTCACAAATATTGTCAAACCAAAATTCTTAGGAGTTTTTCTTGTTGTGCATGTCACTTCCCTTCTTCCTTTGTGCGCAAGCATAACAAGAAAGAAGTACTGTGCACACAAAGGGAGAAGGAAGTGACATGCACAACAAAATAAACGCCTGAATTTTTTTGGTAAAAGGATATTTGTGAAATTTTTGAAAAAGCAAGGATATTTATGAAAATATTGCAAACTTCAGGGGTATCTATGAAATTTTCCCTTAAATTTTTGGTTTGGGCAAGGTAGTGCAAATGGCACCTCTAGAATGTATGCATGTAAGGAAAAATTGGCTAAAATTGGAATGAATGAACTACTTATGCATGTTCATTCAATAAGTTTACTAATATAAGCTATTTTCATTCAAAATCTGGCAAATAGGGTGCTTGCAAAAAGAGGGAGATGACAATTTCATCCATTTTTTCACCTAAATTTCTTAGTATACTGTTTTCAGGGTCAACTTGAGGTAAGGTTTAAGCAAAAAATTGCCAAGAAAGAAAACCCTACCTTAACCCCTAAATGCCCAAGGCACCAAATTTGGGTGTTCACTAAACTTTGAGACCTTGTTGGAGGCAGAGATCTTCACTTCATTTTTTATTTTTTTGGAGAAGTTGGGGGCTGAAGTTAGCTTCAATGATCAATTTGAATTTCCTCCATACCACATTCTAAGTGCTTTTGATGAAAGCTAAATTGCAAGCATGTCTCTTGTGCATCAAAAAATGTGATGAATCCTATCACTAAAGAGCTTATGACAAGTTGACACATTGGAAAGACATGTAAGGTATGTACACCCATAAGCACAACTGTCCCCATAATCATCACCTCTGATATCTTGGAAATCTGTGGAAGTGAATAGATGTAATGACAAGGATGTACAACACATGAACATGAAATCTTAATAGTGGTTATGGATGCAATGGCAGTTTGCTCTTTATAAATTCACAACTTATTCTCAAAGTATCCAAATAATACATTTGAAAGTGCAAATTCATTATTTTTCTGTTCCTAATAAGATCCTATAATTTGCTAGCTGTTTATTGATACTCATCATGTTCAAAACCCTTGGTTTGAAGCTTATGGGTGTACATACCTTAGCAAGTTGATCATAAAGTCAAGATTTCCCTTGGGCACTCCCTTGGGTAGTGAGGGCTCTTTTATTGAAATTTCATCATCTAACATAAGTTGATTGTGTTTTTGCTCTAGTTCACTTGGAATGTTTTAGTTGTTCATTCACAATTGAAAATTCTTTCAATCAAACTATTTTTAGGTCAACAATTGGAGCTAAACATTTCCTTTGTAGTAGGTGATAGCTCTTTGACAATTGCATTGTAAGCTTGTTTGTAAAATTGTGATCATGAATTTGGAAAAAGAGTCATTAGTTTTGAAATAACAACAAGCACTAAATCATCATAATTGGTGGTTTCCCAATTTTGTACTCAAAAATTACCAATTTGCATAACAAGTTTTGGTTAGCTCCAAAAAAACAAAAAGAATTGTACTCACCCACAATCAATTACAAGTATCTTAACATCTGCATGACTTTTTTAGAAGTTTTTTGTCAACTCCATTTGAAAGCCTTGAAGTTCAAGATCCTATGGTTACAATTTTTTGTCAAGATTTAACCCTTGAGCGCCCAGAGTTATTTCACTAAAATCCATACCCTTGTATACTTAATCCAATAAAAGTATTACCTAAGTAGAGTCAAATAGTTTGAATTTTTTTGAATGGTAGTAGACACGTGCCTGGAGGTACATGAAAAAGTACACGTCCTTTGACTTTACTATTAAGAAAAGGATAAGAGTCAAACATGCACATTTTTAAAAACTGAGCGACCGAGCGACCACATTTGGGCTCCTAGGGCGCTCAGGGGTTAACAATGATCTCATCACTGCAGTTCAAAAACTTCCAAAATGCCTTCTTGAACTGAGAAAAGTACCCTCAGGCATTGAGGGGTTAAAGCAACATAATTTGACGAATGTGACCATTTTATGCTTACTATAATCTTCAAATTCCATTGTAGAAACTTCGTAAAACTTAGTGCAATTGGATAGTCTTCGGAATTCTCCATTCATGTCGGATTAACAGTCAACAAGAAAATTGACTATATTTTTGTACAAGGGTCACTGTCTGATCACTAATGACCACGGACCACCCACCCCAAAACAACTAAAGATAAATATTTCCCCAAATTGCTCATCACACCACTACAGCTGCTCTAAATGAAAAATCTGTTGGAGATAAATTCTAGACAACATGAATACTACCCTTGAAACAGCGCCAAAGTTCAAATTACACGAGTTCCCATTTAATAATATAATGAACAAAATGGTTATTTATATACAATTGTCTGATATATTCATAAGCCCCCTATTTGCTGGGCAAACATAAATGGTCTCTCACCCCCTATCTTCAAAATTGCACTATTGTATTCCAACTTATGCATCAGTAGAGACTTTTTGAAGGTCTTCACGCGAATCCTCATCTTCTAGAAGAGGCTGCAACAACAACAAAGCATATTCATCAGTCCAAGAAATCTTCCAATTTTTATTTCCATTTGGACATTTTGAAGGCTAAGATTATCCCTCATAAAATAAGATTATAAACTGTTTACCATACCAGCATCCAGGTCATTTTAACATCAAAAAACAAAATACTTTCCACATGACCATCCAGATAAAGTGAAGACCCTTAAAAAATATAACTTTCTAATCATCGATAGAACACAACAATATGATTGAAATCTCGTCCTCACAAAACATAACCCAACTCTCGTCTAAAAAGTAAGTCTTTATGTGATGCAGAAAAAAAAGGCAAATTTTTTTGCAAAACGAACCTTTGTTAAAGGTGTTACCACTGTCGGTAGCCGTGTATTGAATGAGACTGTTCTCAACAGAGCTTCCCGTGCCTGCAACCATAATCAATCACAAAATATCAAACCTTTGCCCATACTTGCTCTAGCAACGCTTCATAAAAATATAAAAAGAATTCCACAACTGCTGGTTTGTTCAATTGGAGTAGAGATAAGGTAGGAAGCTTTACCACATTATCCCAGTTTGTGAAGAGAATGATGCAGATGAGGCCTACAGTTTGAGTAGCAAGTCCAGAACCCATACCCAGCCACAACCCCTGCAAAATTGCATACCAATAACACAAAATCACAAACACACTTCCCAAAGTTCTAGTGTCAATATTAAATCCCGACATACTTTTACCGAAATGCCAAATATAACAACAAATGGCGAATTTATGTACACAGGACTAAAGAAGAGATTAGGATCTGGGTAAGGGGTTTTGAGTTTATTACCCTTCCATCAAAGTGGAACACAAAGACTGAAACGAGAGCTACTGGTAATCCAACGGCGTAATACGCTCCCAAATTTGCAAAAGCACCCGCTCGTTGCCGTCCAATGCCTCTCACCACACCTGCAAAATCATGAAAACCATATCTCATTAGCTCGTTGCAAACAGCATCTCTACAACAACAAAGCTCCAGAAAAAAAAATACATAAAAAATTATATATAAGCTGATATTACAAACCTGCTAAAAAGTAGCTTGGGGATGCCACTCTTTACAAATGCAAGGTAAACCTTGAGAGACAAGGACATTTGATTGGACCCTGTATATATTATTTATTTAATATTTAAATCCACCCTATCAAACTCTATTTTCTTCTTGTGGTGAATGAAAGCCATCTTATAGTGTTCATGTAGACTCAAAAACCATTTTAACTACCCTGTCATAAATCGTACAATTTCTGAAAAGTATAATCCACCCTAGAGTGTCTCAGTCTTACATAGTTTTCAAATTTTATGCTAGTAGTCTTCTCAAGAATGTAGCATACAGCTTGCTTGGTAGCGTTTTTCGTTGCATAGCCTCCTTCCTTACTGTTTTTAGGACTAGTGTTAAAATTACTCAAGTTCAAAAAACTAGACCAAGACTGAGAATGTGTTGACGTTAGGGCATATACCTGAGAGAATAGATTGAGCACAGTAAAGAATGGCGAGTACTGCAAGGTAAGGAGCAGTGTAAGCGACGACCTCCACCACGTCAGCGTCGTTACTAAACCCCCATCCCCACACATCCCTGAGGGAGTAGATGAGGCTGGCCATAATGGTACCGTTCACCAGCCCAATTGCCAGAGACACAAAAACCACGGAGCGAGCTGCATGGACTTTCCCTGCTCCCAATTCATTTGACACTCGAACGCTGCAAAAAAACCAGGTTTCACAATTATGCAGGAGCTTGGGTATTGCACATCTCAACCTTCATTTTGTTTTCCTTGCTAAAATCTAGCTACTTCATAAAAGCTTAGTCCATCAAATAGCCATTGACTCCAGGGTAGTTAAAGTGGTATTTGTCGACTAACGATCTAAATGGTATATTAGTAGCTCAAGAGGTGAAGAACACAAAACTTCAGCATATATCTCAACATCTATTCTGAATAGCTAGTTGGATGGTAGACTACACTCTCACTTTGATACAGTTTCCATGATTAATTTCATGACTCTCACTAATTTGCTAGGCGTTGTTCAAAAATGCTGATTCAACTAACCTGGTTGCAATGCCGAGAGCAAGCGAAGTCATGTTGGATAATGATAGTAGCCCCATGCTGCAGTTATCAGAACCGTAGCTTTGTTAGGTCAAAACTAGATTCACTTTAAACCTCCGAGGTTATTAGCATAAAAATGTAGAAACTACATGAGAGACACGAAAAGATGAATTTTGATTTTCAAAGATACAAGGTACAAAATGCATAGATATATGATGGGGCAGTTGAAATGTTTTGAGTCAAAATAAATATTATAGTGTTTTTTATTCACCACAATAGGAAATGAATACTTTAAGGTGGATGTAAATGCCAAACAAAAAACACATAGGGTCCAATAAAGTACACTTGTTTCTCAAGAGGTACCTTAAATTTTCAACGAGTGACCTCCAATCTTTAAAAAGACTTAAAGCTCTATAGTGTTTTGTTCAAATCCCAACTCAAGAAGGATAATACCTCATCTATTCGTGCACTCAGCTAGCATTTAGCAGCTTCCAAGGAGGTGTAAGCATGATTTAAGAGTTATCTTAAGCCTCCATCTTTGCGTGATTTCAAATGAAATTTATACATATTGAATAAAAATTGATCTACAAAGTTTGCTCTTGTGTGCACAAAGTGATCTCTCCAAAGCTCTATAATGATCTCTTCGTGACAAAATACTCTTACAAATTGGTTGAAAGCAAAAAGTCATGCTCAGCCTCACTTCAAAAGTGCAATCAAAGACCAAGCTAAAATGAGGATGAGTGCAATAGGGAGGTAATTATACTAACCAGATGGCAAAAGCCGAGAGACTGAGTCTGGAGTTAGGCAGCAATCCTGCCAACAAGGTGAGAACTTCATACGACCACTGCTCCAAACTGCAGCAACAGCAACAAGAAACATCATCAGCAAACTATATTTAAACGTTCAACACAATTGAAATAGGCACATTTCAGTAAAGAACCGTTCCCTGTTCCCTTCACTGTAATCACAACATTCCTCGGAAGAAAGAATACTCAAAACAAAAATAATAAACATGCCATTAACCACATACGCCAAAATCCCAAATAGGTTATAGCAGATTCACGTTAGTGTTAACCTTCTGACTTCAACCTCCTCACATCCATTATAGATTAAGACTACACCTTTCCTAAAGGGAAATGCTTCAAAGACCATCCATTCTCAAAAACTGTATAAAGTTTCTCATTTAGTAGTTAATGGTAAATAGCGAGTCTACCTTGTATAGAAACTATTAGAGAGCGTCAAAGTTGGAACTTCTGCTAGAAGATGGGAAGCCAGATATGTAACAGTAAGGCCTAAAATTTTGGATAACTAACCATGTAGTTGCGTATTCCGTCTTCTAGACTTTCTGAAAAACCGAGAGGGGTGGATTTTGAGAGAGTCTTCATTTGTGTTTAGAGTGCCTTTTATTAGGCCTATCAGCTTATCACTAAAATCAACACAAAATTATATGTAACAAAAATACGGGCATGAACGTTCTGTGCTCTTTTGGTTTTTTGTTTCTACATATGACACGTGTACCATCCAAGAGTTCCATCCTCCAACAGAACTTGTAAATGTGGAACCCACTACTGATAACACGATATTCAGTAATTTGGGAAAAAACAACCAATTTTGAGACTTTATCATCTTTCATTTCTAAAGAATTTCTTGCTGATTCAAGGTGAATTTTATGATGATTTCGTCAAAACCTTACATCAATAATGAAATACCTTACAGGAATTATGAAAAAACCTCACCAAAATATTCTCACAAATACAGAATTCAGTAACTATCTCAAAATTAGTTTCAAGAAAACGACTTTCTCCCAAACCAACAAATATTGTGATTTACCAGGTAATACAAATTACAAAGCAGTATAAAATGAAGCCTCCTTTTCAAGGGAATGTGAGCATCATTACCACGTCATAATGGCGGACGGGATGGCGAGCCGGAAGAAGCTGCCAAAGTCTTCAAAAGCTTCCCAGGAGAACGAAATGAAAGTCTTCTCAAACCGTGACGAAAACCTCACAAACCCAAACAGAAGGGCGAGATTAACAAGAACAGAGATGTTGATAGCAAGAGCAGCACCTTTGTACCCCACATCCAGTTTATCAATGATAAACCATAAGAGTGGCACATGAAAGAGCGTCGTGATACCCGAGCACAACAAGAGTGGAAACACGGCCTTCTGCATCTGGAAAAACTTCACAAGTGGAAGCATAATAGAATACGTGATCAAAATGGGGGATAACCAATAAGTATAACTCTGTGCAGCTTCAGCAATGACTGGATCTTCACCCAAGGCTATCAAAATCCGAGCCATGTTCATCCAAATGAGTCCCACGGGAAGAGCTGCCACGAGCAGGATGAACGTTGCTCGTTGGAGATATATTCCAAGCATGTGGTATTGCTTGGCACCGTAAGCTTGGCCGCAGAGCGTCTCCAGAGCGCTTGCGAGTCCTGCGAGTAACGTGAATCCCGTCATGCCGCCGAAGGAATTGGACAAACTGACGGCCGCGAGCGGCAGGGAGCCTAGGTGGCCGAGAAAGATGATCCCTGCCAAAGCCATCATGTATTGGAGCATGTACATGCCCATGATGGGTCCGGCTAGCCAGCACTGCTCTCGCACCTCCCCCCATACCCACCTCGACCTGCTCTTCTCCTCGGGATCGTGAGATACCGGGTTGTCTGCGTGGCCATCGGCTAATCGACGTGTCACTGCGATGTAATTCTCTGCCACTGCGAACATGGTTGTTGTTATGGGTGGCGGGGTTATCTCGCCGTTGATCAACGGCTCCGCAAATTCTTCCCCCATCGCCTCCATTGTGCTGTCACAGAGTTCCTCACCAGTCAGTGAAACGTTTTATCCTGCATCAAGACAACGTGCACGAGGATCAGCTCGAGATAAAAGCACACATCGGCAAAATCCAATTCATGAGTACAAGGATATGCAAGGTTTTGAGAGGCTTATGAGTCAAGCTCTCTCGTCAAGATGCTTATCACTTTTCGAACAACAGCCACACACTGCTGAGCTCGAGAAAGCACACACCAGCAAAATCCAATGAATGAGTACAAGGATATGCAAGATTTTGAGAGGCTTATGAGGTAGGCTCCCTCGTCGAAATGCTTATCACTTTTCGAACAACAGCCACACAATGATGAGCTCGAGAAAGCACATATCGGTAACATCCAGTTCATAAGTACAAAAAAATTTGCAAGACTTTGAGAGGCTTATAAGTCAAGCTCCCTCCTTATCACTTTTCGAACAACAGCCACACACTGCTGAGCTAGCTAGGCTCAACTCAAGAAAGCACACATCGGCAAAATCCGGTTCATGAGTACAAAAGTATGCAAGATTTTGAGAGGCTTATAAGTCAAGCTTCCTCGTTTATCATTTTTCGAACAACAGCCACAGACTGCTGAGCTCGCTAGCGAGGGTTTCATTCAAGGAAGAGTTCGTAATGATTCGACATCGATGGATGTCGGTGACAAAGTCTTGGTTCTCATGGAACCACGAGAATTTGTTAGCAAGAATTGGAATTCGTAAGGGAGGTGAAAAGGTGTGCGAAGAAAGATATACTATCACCAATCACATGCAAATTGGTGAATTCTACAAAATTGCATGTGGGATGTGCAAAGGAGTGAAAGTTGGGTGAAGAATCCCATCAGCACGGAATCACACTGGAACTCACGTCTGACGAGAAAAACACGACCTTGCAGCTCACCGCAAAAAATCAAGATTCAAGCAACACTAAAGATTGCGAATGGGTCGCAAAACTGAATCAAGAAAGAGAAAAAGTTGGGTTCAAAGGAGAGTAAGTAAGGGTGCGAAGAAGGAGCTACAACAGTTATATGCCATGAAATCATCACCGACCCTTACACACAAGAAATTCGTGACGAAAAGATGGCTAGAGTTTCATCAGCATGGAATATCACACTGGAACTCACGGAACACGACCTTGCAGCAGCTGAAAACTTCACCTTCCGCAACAAAAAAAATCAAGATTCAAGCAACAGTCAAAGATTGCAAATAGCTCACAAAAACTGAATCAAGAAAGAGCAAGAGTTAGGGTGCACAAAGAAGGAGCTACATGCCATAGAATTGTCACCGACCTTCACATCACACATAAGAAATTCGTGAAGAAAAAGATGGTTCAGTTAGCTACGGCATCATCAACAACAACCAGAAAAAAGATTGAGATAAAAGTACCGCTCCGTATATCTGGAGGGATGGACGGTAGTGACGGTATACACACTCACTCCACTACGTCAGATTGCTCAAAGACTCTTCCACAATGCCGTCCAGCAGCAAACGTCCTCTCGGCAAGAAAATCAATCCCAAAAATTGCATGTCCGAAGTACACCGTTCGATGCGGCTCAAACCAACGCTGGTGAAGGAGCCATCCTGACAAGCATCGCCATTGCGTAGATTGCTCCGCACCTTGGATTCGGTGGAACACAGGAACAGAGGAGCATGGGAAAGGGAAAAAGGTGCCTTTTTGTATTGTGGGTCGTCGTCGCCGATGATGATGTGGGATTGTGGGAGAGAGAGAGAGAGGGCAAGAATGGAGCCCACCGGTTATGATGCGTAATCACCGCCACTGGAGTAACCGTTTTTTTTTCTCAAAAAGCAACAAGGCAAGGAGGTGGAGCTGTGAGTCATCCTTGGCTCCCCTGCTGCTTTGCTTTTGTGTGTCCTGGTAGCCAGCAATCCCAGCATGCACAGGACTTCCCCCAAATTCCCAATTTCCCATCATGACAGCGCCGGAATCCCCGGCGAAAGGCGTTTCGCACTTTTTTTCCTGGTTTCTACAGTTCAGTCCAGTAATCTAACTGCCAAAACTCGAAGTTTTTCTTTTTTTTTTGATGGAAAAGGCTGTGGTTTGGTTCTGTGGGAGCTTCTTACCGAGGTGAGGACTCTCTCGGGGTCTGTGGGAGTGTGGGAGTGTGGGGTTGTGGACTGTGGCCACGAAGTCGCGTCGTGACCTGCCAAGTGGACTGGACTGGCCACGTGGCGGGGGGTAGTTCTGGACCATCTGTGTTTCTGGTGAGTTCCGAGCGATTTAACGGCCCTGAGCGCCCAGGTCAGAATCAGTGCAATGCAGGTTTAAGGTAGGAGGCTCATAAATGGAGCATCTAAGGGCTGAAACTGAATTTTGGGTAGGTGAAACTCTTTGAAATGATTTTCAGTAAATTCCTCAAAAGACAAGAAGAATCCGCATCTAACCCAAGTTGTTTTGTATTTTTTGGAATTTTGTGGAATCAATTATGAATATTTGAAGTGGAAAGGCCATAGGGCTCTAAAATGGAGCACCTCCTCAAATATACATGAGTTGTACATTGTTGAAGGGTTATGAAAAACAAGATGTACAAAATGAGTACATTTGAGGAGGTCTTCCGAATTTGAGCCTCCTACCTTATAGGACTTTGAGGCAATCCAATCCCACTGGTTTGTGCAAAAATAGAATCCATGGATATGAACCTTTGAAAGGGGTGGTAACCTTGAGCGCGGAGACCATTTGAAAATTTGGAGAACTTTGATTGTCCTATTTCCATTATTATAATGGTCAAAGGCAAGTTGAAAACTAGCTATTTGCCCAAATTTATGGACGTGTAACACAATTCTCACCTTATTTTGTCCCAATCAAGTGAATTTACATTATGAAATTTTGTACCATGGTTTGAGAATAGGACATTTGCCTACCCTCCAATTTTCAAAATTTTTTGGCAAGATTTAGGGTGCTAAAGCGGACCACAAAAGCACACAACTCACGTGCATTTGTCAATGGTTCTAGTGTAGTCTTAGTATTTTTTGTTGCACTAAACTGCTCCAAAAGCCACTTTTCCCCATCCACAAGTCATCTTTGACACAGCATGAGACCTTCATAACTACATACCCCACTCACTTTAGTAGTACATGCACTAATTGTACCATTGGTACATTTGGACTAGAAGTACCACCCAATCTGGCTGATTGGAACCCTAAATTAAATCGAGAAAGGCCATATTTCATGCGCTGGGGCACTTAGGTGTTAAAGCATAAGGTAATGTGCTCATTAACCGTCCATCTAAAAGTTGAAATTGAATTTTGGGGAGGTGAAACTTCTTAAACTATTTTTTAGTAGATTTTCCACAAAAGACAAGAAGAATGGACATCTAACCCAAGTTATTTCATATTTTTTAGAGTTTTGTGGAATTAGGTATGAAATTTTGAAATGGAAAGGCCATAGGTCTAATTTGCACCTTGTTTCATGGTTTTCATGGAAGCTAAAGTAATTTTTTACAAGAAAACATGACGCACTCGTTATTGAAAAGAAATACGAAGTACAAAAAACATGATGCACTAGTCAATGGAGACGTGCAGAATGGGCTCTCCATTTTTGCTATCACAGTGGTAGCAACTGAAATTCCAACCCCCTTGTCTTCCATGAATTTTATTACTAAATATAATTTATTACTTCAGAGAGTTCCTGGCAGCGCCTCTTGATTTGCCCAGCTGGGTGTTTCAAATGTGGTTAAGGACGAGGTTTTGTTCGTGTTGACAATGTCTGGTACCCACTGCCCAGCACTTTTGGGAAGTGACACGAGAAAATGGTGGTCCATTAGAGTAGTAATGTAGAAATACCCTAAACGGTTATTGTCCGCGTGTTCTTAACCCCCAAAGGACCATTGTCCCTTTGGGGGACAAATGGGATTTCGGGCAAGGTACCTATGGCTTCAATTTTTGTCTTAATTTTTTGAAACTTTTTTTGAAGATAGAAAAACGCATTAGCTTTTGGGGAATATAATTTTTATTTCAATTGATGCCAGGGAGCAAAAGTTATGCCCAAATAAGCATAAATTTGGGGATTAGGGGTAGCAAAAAAATTCTTATAAAAACTTGAATTTTTTTTTTTTTTTTTTTTTTTTCTCATAGATTATATCTTTATCTACTTTTGGAGTTTTGATTCATTCCATTTGGACTAGTTATGAGAAAGTCATGGACAATCTTGTTTTTGGGCAACTCAAGCATCTTCTTGAAAAAATAACTTATAAACTTCATTTTTGAATACAGATTTAACATTTTTTCAAAAAAATTGTTGGAGATGGTGAAGTTTGCTTTCTAGAACAATCTCACCATTGGGATTATTGCGTTTCAATTCCATTGCAGGGTTATTAGCAATTTAAGTTTTTCTTCAATCTCATACCTTCCTCTACCTAATGTTTTTTTAATGAATGAAAATTAAGTATTCTTTTTTGAAATTTTTTCCCAAGATTCCCAACTCAACTTCCCACCATGCAAAAATAGATTTCCAAACTCTAGGGTGCAAAAATTTTAAGTTGGAAATGTTCAAAGTTAAAAAATCTAATCAAGCAAGGTGCAAAAAAAGTTGTCTTTTACTTTTTAAATGCAAATATCTTCCAATCTGTGCAATCAAAGTTCTTGAGTTTTGTATGACACATTCTTGTAATAGTCTTGCACAAGACTCTACGGTCAGATATGCAAAATGTCTGATTTTCAAACTTTTTTACTCTTTGCCATAGAAGTGGCAGTTTTGAGTGTCTTTTGACAAAATAAAAGCCATGGTCCTTTAGGGGTTAAACCAACAAGAGCTGGTTTTGAGAGAGATTTCAGAAAGATGTTTTTTTGCTCGTATTTGATTGGTTCAAACTTATTTTGAAACAAAGTTCTAGAGGTAGCCGTTTAAGGTGCACTTATGAAACCAGAATCAGTTCAAACCCTAAATCCACATTTATAATGCATAAAATATTCATTTTTGAATTTTTTTTTTTTTTTTTTTTTTTCACTCTTCCTTATCCTTGTTTCTCCACAGATTGAGCTTAATTTCTCAAGAAATTCCCCATATCTTTAGGCTAAAGTGCCTTATTTTAATCTTTTATGGTATTTCTAGTTTTAAGCATGACAAATGCTTTCTATTAACTTAATTTGGAATGTCAATTGAAAGCGACCTAAGGTTGTCCTAATCATGGTAGACATCATAAATAGTGTTCTTTGGCCAAGTCTGCTTTCATCCATTATATATTGGGGAAATTTTTATGGATATCCTTGAACCTAGCAATATTTGAATAGATATCCCTACTCCCAAGTTTTTCAAGAAATGCACAAATACCCTTGTATCAAAAGTTTAAGTGTTTGTTTTGTTGTGCACACTAATTTCTTCATGACCAATGTCATAGCAAGGAGTGCAATAAAATAAAACAAAAATAACATGCGCACAAAGGAGAAAGAAGTGACATATATGCACAACAAACATATGCTAGAAAATCATGGTCCAAGGATATTTGTGCAAGTTTTGATAACCAAAAATATCTATACAAATATAGCAAACTTCAAGGGTAACTATAAAACATTCCCCAAATATCATTAAGATTCTTATGTTAGAATAGAACTCCTCTAAATTGATATCCTCTAAACTGATATCCTCTATAATCTAATATATAACACAAATCTCAATATCACACCATATGTCAATCACAAACCAAAGCAATCAATCCAACAGTAGTAATGCTCCTTGGTACTATCCAGGCACTAACCTCAAGGTCACTTCACTTACACTTCCACAAAATTAACTAATAACTTATTTAAATTAATTTAGTTCTTGGGGTCCCAACCATATCAGTTTAGAGAAGTTCTATTATAGATTTTTGACATTTGTACAATGTAGGTACTCAAGATTCTTCTTTGCAAATATTCTGTACTTTTAGGAAAGCGTAAGCGTATTTCATCTTTGGAGTTGGTTGTTTTCAACTCCAAAAATTATCATTCAAATGTAACTCCAATTAACAAGTAACACAAAAAGTCTTAAAATTTGCCACGATTAGAATTTTCATTATAAGGTTCATAAACTTTGTAAAATTGTTAAAGAAATATTCAATTCACAATCGACTTTACAAGTTGTTTACCAATGTTTTTAATTGACTTGTACTACCGGTAATGACTATTGGACAATACCTTGGTAGGCCCAATTCTATGAATATAGTTAAGCAATCACAATTCACAATTTTTGCTTGAACAATACCACCATTCCATTTTTTGCAATTGCATTTTATTATATACCAAGACATGTTTGGGTATTTGGATTATCTTAAGAACACCTAGAAAGATTGGTGTGGATTACGATTCACTAAATTTTGAAACGGATGTTCACTTTGCATACAAGAGTTGTTCAAACTTACATAATGTTATTGGAACAATTATGAGCAAGAGGGAGCAAACATTCACACTCAAGCTATGCTACAATGGGTGACACCACAAACTAGTTAACTCACATTTGGTGCCCAAATTCTTGGGAAAGGTTTTTATTCTTTGCTTTTTATCTTGATTTGTCCCAAACTCCATATGACATCTCTTGATTTGGCATGATGGACATAAATGCCCCAATCAATAGCATGATTCTTTTTGGATCTCTGTAAATTTAGTGCATGAGTTAGTTATTTAATCTAAACTAATTATTAATATTGGGGCAACCAGTGCTAGTGCTAGGGTGGCCAATTATTTGCCTTCTTGGTGTACTATGTCAAATAGTTGCCTATTTTGAATGTTGATAATTGTTTCTTGACAAACCGTTATTCCAATATGTTTTTGTAACTTTTTCCCTAAGATCTCGTTGCTTATAATCATGGAGAGTTTTAATTAATTGAGGAGTGTTATGGATAGTTAATATGATTATTACTCCCTCCGTCCCAAAATGATCTTCTTGTTGACCCTTATTTAGTGTCCCAAAATGATCTTCTTGTTGGAGGAGGAAGGGAGCTAGTGACACTTGCACATAGTCCAAAAGCGTGAGCATGCTAACCAATCCCATGCAGTCAAGTGAGTGGCCACCGGTGCTCTGCAAAAATGCCTCAAAAATTCCTTTCAAGCACTTTGAAACCACACCTTGAAAACTAATTTGAAACTCAAAACTTCAGAACAATAGGAGGACATCAGACTCTAAATAGAGGTCTAATTTTTTTTTTAAATTGGTTCTTTTTAAGCTTGATCTATAACATTTTGTGTAACAGGAAGATCATTTGGAACAGAGGGAGTATATCTTTGTTGGTATATGTTATCTTGCACTATAGCAAAGTTTTCTACACATTTGCCAAAGTTGATAAAGAATCTTCCCATATTAACAAACCAAAGTCTTACCAATCCCTTTTATTGGCTCAAAAAAAAACATGTGACATGTTCTTGTAGTTGAAAAAGTATTTCTTGAATTGGTCAATTTGCAAGGGGGTGTAGTTTCCATTTTCTACATGGGACTCCTATAAATTGTACCGACCAAACATCCCAAATTCTGGTGCCCGTACATTCCACAGTTCCATGACTTCCATCGCTTCCATGCAAATCTGCCATGAGTAGTGAGTAGTGACTAAGGTAGGAGGCTCAAGAACCGGGCATGTAAGGGCTGAAACTGAATTTTGGGGAGGTGAAACTTCTTGAAATATTTTTCAGTAAATTTTTCTTGAAAGACAAGAAGAATTGACATCTAACCCAATTTGTTATAAATTTTTTGGAACTTCATGAAATTTCTTATAAAATTTTGAAGTGAAAAGATCATAAGACTCTAAAACTATGCACCTTCTTAAATGTACATTGATTGTATATTACTGAAAGGTCTGAAAAACAACATGTACATATGAGAAACGAGAAACGTTTATGAAGATGCACGGTTTTAGTGCCTGCACGGTTTATGAGCCGACTACCTTAGTAAGAGTAAGAAATTCAGCTGCTCCCCCAGATTACGGACCCTAGAAAGGACCGAGCGCCATGGGCATGCATGACCACCAACTCACTGAGAGAAAGATATGTTAATTTACCACAAGACACCTGCACTAGAAGCTTCCCTCTTTGCATTTTCTCTGGACCCAGACGAGGACTCTAGAAGACTAGAAGTCTAGAACCATGGACCCAAAGAACTTCTCTCCCAAAAGTCCGGAAATGTGGCTGACCGGCCAGTTTGACATGGGAAGTAGGGACGGTCAGGGTTTTTTTTTGTTTAGTATTTGTCAGGGTATTTGTTTGTTTAGTATTTGTCAGGGTAGACCAACTCGCACCCCAGAATACACACAGGTAAGGAAAAATTGGCTAAAATTGGAATGAATGAACAATTTGCACAGGTTCATCTCATAAGTTTATTAATATAAGTTCCTTTCATCCAAAATATGGTGAACATGGTATTTGAGTAATGAGGAATGTGGCAATTTCATTGACTTTTTCACATAAATTTCCTATTGTATTTTTTGCTAGAGGCAATCTGAGATAAGATTTAGGCAAAAATTTGTCAAAAAAAAGAATCCAAGGGGCACTACACCCGAAACAATGTCTGGAAAGAACCGACCGTTAGTTCAAAACTAGCCAGTTGGATTAAGAAAAAATTATTTGGAATTTACAAACAGCAGTTAAAACAATAAATAAACATTTGCAATATGAAATAGAAAAAATAATCGAAACAGTTCCTTCATAAATCGGTTCAATGCTGGAATTCAGTTGCAGGAAATCAACCAGCCAAACTCAAATATTTCCCGGACTGTATTCTGGGTTAGGGAAAGATCAATAGAAGATTCATACCCAGATGAACGTGCCTCCTCTTTCCCATGAAAACATGCCGGATAGGAAAGTTCTACATTGAGAAAGGAATTTATTCATCCTTCAGTTCCTGTTCCTCCTCCGGTCCTCCCTCACAGAAAACCTGGCTTCAGGGGCAGTAACTTATAATGAAAAAGCCCCCAGCCAAGGTTATTTTAGGAGTTGAAATCTAACTGCCCTTACATATAAAGCCACGTGGTCTCATAACATGTCGACTTGCCATTTCAGATCTTCAAGGATCTAGACGCTTCACCAGTTGGTAGCCGGGTAGGCCGGTAGGGAGTTGATTGGTAGGGACCGAAGTCATCGGACTGTAGCCAACAAACTTTTCCAAGGTTTGGGACTTAATTATAGCGTGAGCCATTTGGAAGCTGGCACTATTCAAGCAAGAGAATTTTCTATGGTTTCTCAGGCGTTGCAGGAATTTTCTATGCTTTTCCACGGGTCTAGTGCGAACACCTTAGAGCATCTCCACTGGTCTAGACTCACTCAAAGTTTCCATCTGGTTTGGCGAGGCCTGGAGGCTCCCAATCTCCACCCATGCTCTTTGGAAAGATGACCTTACACTCAAACACACCCCATAGGTAGGTGCACCCATAAGCGTGGAAATAAGGGTTTTGGAGTAGGTAAAACAATTGACTAACTTTGAAAAAAAAAATTGTAAATTAGGAAATGGAAACCAAAAATATTGGCATCAATTTCAAAGTTCCAACTGCAAGCATTTGTTCACAAAGATTTTTCAAAGTCCAAAATCACTGAAATTGTAGGAACTATGTGTAAGAGATGCTAATCACAAGGCTTGTTGGTCTTAAATAGTGAGATGGGTACTCAAAACCTCATGCTAGTCACCCACAACCATCACTTCATCATCCATAGCCATCACTCATTCACCCACAACCATTTGTTTTTTTATTGATTAGCCCTACCACTGTTAGGTGACGGGCATGGGAACGCAACGCTTATGGATGCTGCTACCTTAAATAAGCAATTGACCACTTATTTAGGGAAGTAGAGAATAAAGCTCACTAAACTTAAGGTGAATAGTGCATGAATAGTGATTTGGAGAGTGGCTTGCTAGACTCACCAAATAAGAGAGTTTGAGAGGGACCTGGCTACTTTTCATTCACTTTGAGCAAGCCAGAGCCACCGGTGGAGATGCTCTTAGAGCATCCTTAGTCCACCCCGACATAAAAGCCGCTATACCAATCCTAATTTATTAAAAGCATATAGTTAATCACACAAAAATTATATGATTTGAAGAGCATGAAAAATCTCATTCTAAAAGTGCAATAAAATTTTGGTTTGGACATTGCATGGTTTAGATATATCACATCAAATGTTAGCTAACTTCCAAAAAATTTAGAGGCCTCACCAAACCAAACCTAAATAAGGAAATTTTCCTAGAGGGGTTGTTACATTTGCCGTTCACTTTCCTAATATTTTCTTATTTAGGCTTGATTTGGTGAGGTCTCTAAGTTTTTTGGAAGCTAGCTAACGTTTGATGTGATATATCTAAATCATGCAATGTACAAACAAAAAATTTATTGCACTTTTAGAATGAAAACTTTCATGCTCTTCAAATCATATAATTTTTGTGTGATTAACTATATGCTTTTAATAGATCAGGATTGATATAGTGGCTTTTATGTTGAAGTGGACTAAAAATGCCCTTTGGGCGATTTGGAGAATGCTATACCATGAGCCAAGAGTTGTGAGTTGTAAGCAGTGATTTCTTAGAATACTAAATTCACCTATAACCGTGAATAAAGAATGCATTTTAGATTTTCATCTCTTGAAAAAACTTGTGATTTCTTTGATTTTCCCATTGATTTTGAGCTTATAATTTTTCCTTGCTCATGACTCACCACTCACCATTTTAAGCTTGCAGCTCACCAAATAGCATTGTCCTCCTTGTTAATAGATCCAAAAGCCATGCAAACTCTTATGAAATAAATAACTCAACAAATAATTGTGGTGTTCAATGTATTCACATATTGGAAAGGTATTTTTGAATCATTTATAATAAACCGTTTCTAAATAGCTTTTTGTTTACTTAATTATGATGTAAGGACAATATGAATCTAGGACCCAAGGACGAGAAGCATTTTCAAATCATGATGACAATATTTACCACTCTTGGATTTTATATTCATTCATTTCTATTTCAACTAGTTTAGGATTTCAACACGGAGACTAAAACCTTGGACTTGTGAATTGGGAGCAGTGCAGTTATGATTTTGAGCAAATGAAAAATCATCCACTTGCACTTTATTCTAAAAGTCCAAAATCAAATATGATTTCATAATAAAGAATTTCTTGCTATATTATATTCATTCAAAAAACAGTACAACTTAGTTGAACGCATTTTGTATTTGACATTTACATTATAAAATGGTATAAAGATATTGCTTTTGTTCTAAACTTGTCAACAAACAATAAAGTGAAGATTCATTAGAGATATGTTTCTACTTTTTAACAATCAAAAGAACTTTTGTAGCAAGAATTTCATACCAATTGTGAAAATGTATCTATCAAATCCTTAAGCAAATATGAACAACTTATTTAAACACCATAGATGTTAGTATAAAATAGTTAAGGATGAAAATCCTTACTATCAACAACACATTGTTTGATTTATGTAGTGAATGCTGGTTGACATTTCCTAATCTTCGCAAAAATTACATTTTGGATTATTTTCCTTGGTTCGGTTTTGTATACTTTTCAATATTACTGAATTTGTTTGCTTATGTTCTTGAGAAACTAGTATTTTCTTGTCTTAAGTTCTTAATCCAATTAAAAGGCATTCAATTTTATCTTGCATTTAACACATCCACAAGAATTATGGCTCATCGATTGTTACCTAAAATAAGTTATAATAAACTCAACACATGTGAAATGTTGAAAGAACATGGATCATGGAAATCTTCCCTTTGACTTCAAAATTTTATTGACTATAAAAGTATTGAAATTTTAGAGGAAATTTCAAATAGAAATTGTGAAGGTAAATTTCCACAAATAAAAAATACAATATAATGTTAAAATTTTTTTCAGTATGCGCTTCTAAAAGTATTATTATTATTATTATTATTATTATTATTATTATTATTATTATTATTATTATTATTATTATTATTATTATTATTATTTACTGAAAAACCATAAAAGAAACTTCAATTTTGATACTAGCAATTTGAGGAAAGTTTAGAATGCACATAAAGATAATGGGGAACAAAGAGATGTAAAAGATAATGGGTAAGACGAGGGGTTTAAGATCCCCAAATCTCTCCAATAGAGTAGATAAAATGTTGAGGTATCTTTCACTTTGCAATTGGTATAATCACATTTGAAATGGGTAGTCACGATTTTGATTGATTGATTGAATGATATTTCTTACATATCCCACATATATTTCATTGGAAAGAACTTCATCACTTCATTGAAGCTTACAACTTCTATCAAGTTTTTTTTGAAAGAAGAATCTTTGTCCCCAACTACATACATATAAATTTTTCATATGCATTTACAAAGAATTAGAAATGGTGATAGGTGTATTTTTTTTTAAAGGTTCAAATTTGATAGGTGCCAAATATTGTGCTTTTAGTCCTCGTTCTAGTCATTTTTTGTGAAAAAATGTCTTGCCTTGTTAATCAAGTTATATCAATCCTGCTTTTTTTTTTTTCAATGATTTTAACTAGTTGACATACAATCAAATAGCAAGGTCTATTTGCAAGATCATGCTCTTTTGCATCAAGAGGGTTTGACATGCGGTTAAAGTGGATAGAGTAGTGCCTCTTTAAGATGAACCTTTATAAGAAAAAATGCTTAGCTAAGATGAAGGAAATAATTGTCCTTGGCGGTAGGGGAGCTACAAAAGATGTGTTTGGATGAATGCTTTCCTTACATGAAATGAATATGCTGTCCGGATACCTTCATCTTATCGAGACACCACTGTAGTTAGTAAAAATGTTTCAAAGTATATGTAACACCTCAATTTACCCGAGAATTTACCATGTCAACCTCCAAAAGAGCAAAGGTAGGTAGCATGTATATTTTCAAGGCTTTCGAGGAAAAAAAAGTTATGGCCTCTCAGAATTCCATGAATAAGATCTTCATTTTTGCAAGGTTTATTCAGATTTTTTTTAAAATTTAAATATTAATTGATTAAAAGCCTTGCACAAGAAACGTGAAGCATCCTATTATGAAATGAGTCATAACGTTGGAAAATAGACAATAAATTGCTTCCTAAGCATACTAGGATATGCTCCATCTGTTTTACACATCTTCTACAATAAGAACTTGAAGTCATTTGTTGTCCACATCCTAAACAGGGGCACTTTCAGGTTTAAATTTTAAAAAAATTACGCCCAGCTCCATGACCTTGTGTTTACAAAATCTATTTTTGTACAAGAGTATCACTTAGTTGTGGTAACTTGGGCATGATTTATTCAATTCAAGTTCAATACAAGTTGTCCATTGTACTTTTTACAACATCAAATTTCTTCTATGTTTGCTTACAATGTGCACATACAACATTTGAAGGATCACTTGATACTTATCCAAATCTCTAATTGATTCTTCACGTGATTGTTTCTAGGGAAAATTTCATGAATACTCTTGGAGTTTGCAATATATTCATAGATACCCCTACTTTTTTTAGAAATATCACAAATACTCCTAGATCAAAAAATTTAGGGGTCTGTTTTGTTGTGCATGTCACTTCCCTTCTTCCTTTGTGTGCACGCATAACAAGAAAGAAGTAGTGTGCACACAAAGGTAGAAGGAAGCAACATGTATAATAAAACAAAGGCCTAATTTTTTTGGTCCAATGGTGTTTGTGATATTTTTGAAAAAGTAGGGGTATCTATGAAAATATTGCAAACTTAAGGGTATCCATGAAATTTTCCCTTCTTTCTAAGTTGAAATTGAATAATCATGCATGCTTGCCCTGTATATTTACTTTTTGTTCTTTTCACAATTCTTACATATGCTCCACCAAAACCTAAGCTAAGTTAGGCCTTTCAAATTAAATTTTAGTGAGCTTTATACTACAAGTATCTTGATTTGTGATATTTAAATATGGGAGTTGATATACAACATGCACACCAAGGGGGGAGGGGTAAATTTTAGATATTTCTCATCACCAAGTTGAATTTGGAAAGTTTTAATTCAGATTTGGATTGAGAGATGTTTATTTAGTTTAGAACCATAGAGGGGGTTACAATTGAACAAGTGGAAAAGCTAAGCTAGCAGGGGCAAATTATTACGTTTACCCTTGTTTGTAAAAAAAGCTTAACTTTTCACTAGGTTTTATTCAATTGTAATCTCCTTTGTGGTTTTAAAATAATTCAAAATCTCTAAATCCAAATCTAAATTCAAACTTTTCAAATTTAACTTGTTGATGGTAAACATCTAAAATTTATCCCATGGTGTGCAAATTGTAGATTGAGAGCAAGTTTGAAAGATAATTGCTGAATTAATTAATTTTTGAGAAAAATTTGATTTGGTATCAAGTTTAGTAATTAGATAAAGATTAGGCATTTAAAAAAATTGTTATTATATGACAATCAACTAAATTTTTAGTAGAATCAAGCCCTCTTTAACCCCTAAAGGACCAATTGTCCCCTCAGGGGACAAATGGACCTCGGGCATGTACCTATGACTAAATTAATTTTTATAAAATTTTGAAATTTTTGAGGTTGGTGGGGAATTCAAAGATGTATGTGCACATCTAATTTTTTCTTCATTCCAACATTTATTGAAGAATTTATGCACGAATTTATGAACAACAGGGAAGGATGGGCAGTTTGGGTAGCCCCAAAAACTTCTAAAAAAATTGCATTTAAAAAAAAATTGATTTTTTTTTAAGATTTTTACATATGTGGAAAGCTTTGAATCATTCAATTTTGATTGATGAGTGAGAAGTTTTAGTTTGCGGATAGGTATGGGATTCTCAAACCTCCATTCCTTTTGTCCCTTGTAAACTTTGGTGCTTTACTTTTTTTAGTTTTTTTTTCAAGTTGTAGTAGACTAAGATTCTTTACTTTTCACCGTTTGGATCAAAGTAATTCATATTTCTAAATTTTACATAAATCCTCCAATCTTGCCTAGTGTATATGCAAATTTCATGGCCTTATGGCATTGCAAGATTTTACAAAGTATGATTCACACCTCCAATTCATTTGAAAATTCTCCCATACATACCTAACTTGGTCTTCTACATGGAAAAAATAAACCTTAACTTTCCATAGAGCAATATTTTTATATTGGAGCAATCAAAGGCTTCTGAAATTTTTGGGCAACACTGGAAAAAACTAATTGTTTCACTTCAAATGTCAATATCTCACTCTTCTACATCTAGATTAAGCTGATTTTTTTTCCATAAATACCTCCCACAATCTAGGGCAAGATCCTACTATTAAATTTTCAAAAAAAACTTTTTGTCCTACCTTTCTACTCATTCCTCCAAAAGTGGCATTTTTTAGTGATTTTCACAAAAAAATGGGCTTGGTTCTTTAGGGGTTAAAGCATCTTTGACTTTCTAAAATTAGGCCTTGGTATAGAGTTTGCACTAGATTGAGCCCTCCTAAAATCAACCTTGACCTTCCAGAATTAGCTAGGCTTAATGACTTTTACAATATTGAGCAATTCAATTTTTTGTTTCATTTGGCATTGAGCGTTTTTGAAAAATAATTTACTGTATTATTTAGCTAAAATTTGGGAAATTATTCTCTCAACCTATAGAATATCAAACCCCTGGTGTGCACATATCAATTCCCTTAAACCTTATCTCTATAATAGGCTTATTTCTATTAGTTGAGTAGTTGCAAACAAAATATGATTTAAAAATTTGTGATTAGATGAGGGCCAAGGGGCAAAGTGATGAACATGGATTCTTTGGTGGAACCCATTGAATCTTTTTCCAACTTGAATTTGGAAATCAAATATAAAGGGGTGGGGAGGGAGATGAAGAGTCAAATTGATTTGAATTTGAAATTGAATTTGAGCTTACATTATCCCATGGAATAATTTTTATGGGCATGGGGGTGGTTTGATAGCCTTTCGTCAGACAGGTTTTTCCACGGACATAACTGACATTTAATCTTCTTGAAGCATGTGAGCTTTGCAACTACGCAACTAATAGATTAGAAATAAGATTTGTAAGATATATTGGGTGTGTAATAGTAGGGAACTCATTTAAAGAGTTATTTAAGGAGTGACGTGGAAGTTTGAGCTTATCAAATTAGGGCTTGCCCTTGTCGACGCGGAGAGAGGAGCGAGACAACGAGAGAGACGAAGAGAGAGGCATTTCCATTGCTGGCTCGGCTTCATCAAAATTCCTGTGCCATCGCGGCCACTGCCGGAGTTGAGGCCCGACGCACACTCGTCACTCTCTCCAATCTCTTAAAACTGCGAAATCTTAAAACTGCGAAATGATCTCCGATTTTCCAATAATCGGAGGAGTCCGTCCTGCTCTCTCTCTTGCGGGATTCATGCTTTGTCGGTAAGAGCCGGAAATCCCTACCTTGCTGCTGCATATTATCAATCATTTGAGCTTGTGTTGAGACCGGGTGGTGTGCTAATTCGATCAGTAACTTGTTGTTTCTTTGGAGAATTCCTCTTTGGAGAATTCCTCATTGTGATGTCCGCTTTCTCTTTTTATTATGTCTTGATACGATTCTTGTGTTGAGAGCTTGTTTCGGTGTCTTACTTTGGTAAAGACAGAGAGATCCTGCAACTTTTGAATTTAGTTATGATCCTTAGGATTTGTAAATTTCTTTGGCAATTGCTTTGTTTTTTGTATTCTTTGAGCTTGTGTATTGGGAGTTGAAACCGCGGAGTGACAATTTGATTGATGCGTCTTTTGTTATTTCGAGGTTTTTTTGTTTTTGGACTGTGATGCCGCTTTCTCTATTTTTTGATGTCATCTTGAAATGGTGCTGGTTTTGGGAGCACTATGCAATTTTTTCTTTTTGAGAAATCCTAAGATCTGTGATGTTAGTGATGCTTCTTCAGATTTCGGTATTGCTCACGAAAATTAGGGTTGTTTCTACTCGTGTGATTCGGGCTGGGATTGCAATTGGCTGTCAGTAGTCGGTAAGAGCCTCAAATGTCTGCACTTTGATGGCGCTTAATCGAAATGTGCTTTGGCGTACTTGATTTGAACTTGTGTTGAGACATTTTTGAGTGAGAAATTCGGTGCAGCCTCCATTTGTTTGTTGATTGATATTTGATCTAGTCTTCTTCCACTTTGATATACCAGATATGGTTCAGTCTTCTTTTAATTATTGATTCTTGCAAACAGAATCGAGGGGCAGAATGGTGAAGGGCTAGCACATTAAGCCAGCGTTCCTTGGTTGCGATCAATTTTACGAGAGCGTACAATTTGGAGACAACAGCATTGGTTTAGCTTGGAAAAGAAGCAAGGTCTGTAAGTTCAAAAGAAGGCTTTTGCAATCCAGAATGTCAAAAACGGAAGCGGAAGAGATTGCGCTCGCCAGGAGCATGATGAGGAGGAGAGTGACGAGTATTGTTGAGAACCAGGGTGTTTACAGCAGTTCTTGTGGCTACTGCAAATCCTCCTCAAAAACCAGCGTAGCGCAAGGTGTGCATTTTCCCAATCGCTCTTTTGTCGAGTCTCTTTTTGTGATATTCTCAGTACGGTATTGCTTAGCATACTTTTTATCGGGAGGTAGTATTGTGTTTCTATTTAATGATTGTTTTCCTTCTTTGGAGTTGTCCTTAGTGTACTTTCTGGATGACCTTATTTCTGGAAAAGTTAGCAAATAGCTATTAATTAATGACTGAATTTTTTGCATCCATGCAGGACTATGGGCTCATACACTTACTGTGGACGATTACCAAGGTTTGTCTTCGTATATTTTCCATTCAACTTCAAGTTTTTTGGTTTTGTCTTACTAGACCGGGTAAAATTTTTGTTGATCTCATATAACTGTCATCTCATGAAATCTTAATGGCAGAACTCCTGAATAGGGGATGGAGGCGATCAGGAATGTTTATCTACAAGCCAAAGATGCACCGAACGTGCTGCCCTCCCCACAGCATTCGATTAGATGTTAATGCGTTTGTCGTTTCGAAAGATCAGGCTCGTGTTTTGCGTCGCATGCAGAGGTGAGAATCCATATCCGTGTTCGTATGTGAACAGACGTAAACATCTGGAGAAGTACAGGCGCTAACTGGAAGTATTATTGTTGAGTCGGAATGCTCACCTCAGAGGGCTCTTTCTTTCACAGAGCTTGGAAACCTCAGTCACTAGAAGGCGGTCAGTTGATGGTGGTGAAGTTAGTTGTGCCTCTGATGGTAAACAAAGTTACTTACATGTCGCCTGGTTAACAGATACCTGGAGGGTTCTTATCATGGAACTCAACCCAGTAACACTCACGATTCTAGTTCTAGCAATGGATCTGAAGCACTTGGTAAGGGCTTGGTTGGAGCTGTGACAACGCCTAGAGAAGAAAAAAGCATTTTACCAGAATTAGGCCCTCCTTGTTCTACAAAGAAGAAAAAAACTTCAGAAGTAACAGATGAAGCAGCATTACAACTTACTGCTTCAATTACGGGTGCCATTACCGGATGTTTTGAATCTGGATCTCTGCCTCGAGTCTTAGACTTTCCAAAAGTATCCGTGCGAAAAGTAACCGAGACTGTTCGTGGCAAATTAAAAGGGATTGAAGGACAATTGGAGTACACATCCAGTGTGGCTTTTGGTTTTGCTGCGGCATTGAAAAGAAAACGAAGGACAGCAAGCACAGAAATGGAAGTAGAGTCGGAAAGTGAGGTGAATAGACTTGAGCCCTTATCATCGATACAGGAGTTTTCTCCATCTCTCGTCGCTGAAATACTGGTTTCTCATCTGCTAGAAACTAACGTCATTAATGGTTATATTCCACAAGCTTGCAAAGGCCATCTCAATTTTCTCACTGTTGGATGTGGGGTTGAGATCAACTCACCCTCGTCTGGAAAGGTTTCCCCTGTTCCATCGCGCACTACAGAAGGTAAATTAGGTTGTCTCTGTGTGTGTTTGATTTTTGAAATCATTGTAATTTTTCCCTATTAAATTTGCACTCAAAGTAATATCACTCACCATGCTAGTTTCCTGCTCTTTTCATATGTTGGTGTTTTTCATTTCCTTGTCTCTTCTCCTTTGATTTGAGATGTGTGTTGCTTTTACGTGTTTTCTGTACCACGAATCTATACATTCTTGATACGTGTACGTTCGGTCTGTATTTTTTGTACATCAATTTATTAATGTGAAGTTTTGAAAGCTAATTTGTTCTTTGGATAACATTCCTTGCATTGTGTAATCTTCTGGTTTCTATCCTGCTTACTATCTATTGATGTTTCTGTGCCCTTACCAATTTTGGTTGTCTTTAGGTGCATCCAGGAAGCAAGCATCTGAAGACGGTGGTGTTGAGGGAAAGGAACCCAGTCGTTCTTCGTCACCGCCTCCTCCTCCTCCTCCTCCTCCTCCTCCTCCTCCTCTAGTTCCTTTATCAGATGGCAGTCACAGAAGTGAACTGAATCGTCCTTTATCTCCTCAACCACCTGTAAAATCTCGTCATATAGAGATCCAAACCAGGGAGTCATCATTCGATCCTGAAGAGTTTGCTCTTTACAAAAAGTATCAGGTTTGGGTTCTTTGCGTACCTATCTGCCTTGATACTAGGAGTTAAAATGAATTAATTTTACCATTTCAGCTGTTATCATTAAATAGAGGTAGGTTTTCCTGACTTGTACCTTTGGTCTTGATTATCTGGTACACTGAATTTTTTGGTTTGTGATGTTTCATCATGTTGGTGTGTCACAAGCTGAGTAATTTTATTACCCTGACTAACAACGGGCAACTGACTTGCTCGGATTTGCCAGATAGCCGTGCATAATGATAAACCTGACGAGGTTGAAGAATCATCTTATTGTAGATTTCTTGTAGATACACCTCTGATTTATGTTGCACCGGAGTCTGATGGCTCGACCCCAATCTGCGGATTCGGCTCTTTCCATCAGCAATATCGCATTGATGGAAAGCTAGTGGCTGTCGGAGTCGTTGACATATTACCGCATTGTCTTTCCAGCAAATATTTATTTTGGGACCCTGATTTGGCCTTCTTAGCTTTGGGCAAATATACTGCCCTACAAGAGATTTATTGGGTTAAAGAAGCTCATCAGATGTGCCCGTCGCTTTCATATTATTACCTTGGTTACTACATACATACCTGTCCAAAGATGCAGTATAAGGCCGCCTATGCACCGTCCGAGCTTCTTTGCCCTTCAAAGTACATGTAAGTCATCCTGTGACTTGTTTTGCTTGAGAGGTTTGGCGTTGTCCGTTGCTTTGGAGTTTTTGCAGTTGCCTTTTTCACAATCCTACTTTCGCCTTACCAAGTATGATGGTTGGTTCATTGGTGACCCAGATGGGTCTCTTACGAACAATCACGGCCAGCGCTTGCTTGTTCACAGTACTTGTGCCTCTCTGATTTGCCGACACACAATGGTTCAGCGACAGAGAGGTCTGCTGAGGAACGTCAGGGGGCCGAGAACATGGAGGACTCTGAAAATGATAATGAAGAAATGAGTATTAATACATTAGCAGGGATTGATGCTGAGCACTTGCCCTCAAATGGGGAAAAGGCCTCAGATACGGAGAAGTGCTCACGCTCTTGTTCAGCGGAAAAGGATTTGACGATGGAGAAGGATGAGGACTATTTTGAGAGTCTTGGAAAAATCATCCTGTTGTTGAGCAACAAGTGCCTTACTTTCAAGGTATTGTTTTGGTGCAATGTTGCAATATCCGCTGTACTATCCGGAGGTGCTCTTGTAGTCACTCAATATTTCTCCATGTTTTCTTCGTGAGTTTTGGTTTCTTGCAGGTCTGATTGAATCTGTTACTCTTTGGGTGATGCTTTCGCTCAAATGATCTGGTTGATAAATTGAACCTAGTTGATTTCACTGGTAATCCGAGAGCTGAGGCGTTCTGTTGAAACTTGCAGCGGTTGGAAGAGATGCGTGTGGTAAATCCAGAGCACATGTTAGTATTGACTGAGGAGCTGGCTTCGTACATGGATGCTGTGGGTCCAGAATTGGCGGCTCGCATGGCCTTTGTCCCCAGATGATTCAGGCAAGGTAACTCAAAACACTATGATAATAGCTAGATTTCAGCACAAAACATCTGCAAATATGTGGTACCTTATGATTGAAATCCGAAACATACTGGTAACCATATCAGTGTGAGTTGTTTTATAGTCAATCCCTTTATTTACTTCAGTATTTTCAAGTGCTTTACCCCACAGCATCATGTAACTGAATGACATTATTTGGTAATTTGGGATAGGAGTAAAATGGCTCCACCCGTAGTGCAGACCTGGGTTTCTTTAGGGTTTTCGAAGCTAACAAATTTCTTTCCGCAGGATAGAAGTTCCTAGTAAATTCACAAAACCAATAGTCAATGTAATTACTCCTTATGAGACCTCAGTTTTTGCTTAGTTTTCTTCTTTAACCATAACTTTGACGGTCTTTACGGCCGTTTTGGCCTTCTTATAAACCGTACTTGCTTCGCTCTATATAGTTTGTCTTTGTGGCTATGAGGGTCTTCAAAGAGCATCTGGAAGTTGGGATTGGGATCTTCATCTCAGAGGCCTTCATCCCGTTGGTCCAGGATGAAGAAATCCTGTAGTTTGATGGGCACTCTACAGTACAAACTAGCGGTGTTTTCCCCACGCACGTATTGTAACTTCATATCTTTACTTTGTGTTTTCTCAGGAAAAGAGACTCCAAGCGAGAAGCATGGCAAGCAGTATTACTAGATATTGTGAAAGAAAAGCGACCCAGATCCCAGTGCTATGATGCTAAATTGTAGCTATTGGGCAACTCAGTCCTTATGTGTTCTCAGGCGTGCATCTCAGGATTCAATAACCGTCAGTTTGAGCGGGCCAGCAATTCAATTTTGCAGGGAACTCAAAGCAACAGGGCTCGCAAAGCAAAGGTTGGCCAAATACTCTGGCCAACGAATAAAAAACAGCCCGCTTCACACTGCTTTCTACTTTTCTACAGTCTTTTATTGAGGCTGAAGTGCAGGGAGTAGTCAGTAGGTTTCTCTTTCAGAAATCATGTTTCCTGCTGAAGTTAAGAAGTTTTTTATCACCCTCATTCCAAAACCAGCACTGCTACCAGGCATGTTGTGCGGGGTTTGAACCTGGTTTCTTAATTTGTTCCCGAAGTGTGGATTCTTCTCATCTGTTTCTTTTCCAGAATTTCAGAAACGCTGAACTAGAGGATATCACAAAATGTGGCCTACGGCATCTGCCAAAACGTAATTGACAACGGAAGCGTGAATCACAAGAAACGTAATGGTTTTTGTTGGTATCTGAAAGAGATGGCAACGAGATGGGTGCACTCCACTAAATTTTTCAAAATGAGTGAACTTTCAGGCAAGTGATTTCCTTGTGCATTACTCTGGTACTCGTTTATTGTTACCGTGACTATTTTGTTTCCTTCTCTATTGCAACCTTCGTAGTACCTTTTGCTGGGACCCGTCTCTCCTTCGGGGAATTCCGGCTCTTAACAAATGGCTGCGGATTCAGCCTTGGAACAGAGGATTTGCAGCACCTAGTTATTGTACACATGTTTGGTAGTTGCTTGATTCCGTTGCCTTTTTTATGTTCACTTTGAAGAGGTTAACCCTTAAACGACCATAGGGATTTTAATATACACTGACGTATAACTGTCATTTGCTACCGATAAGAAATTTTAATTTGGGATCTCAAGTAGCTCACTAGAACTGCATTGATCTATTCTCCATGTTTTCAAATGTAGTAGAGGCTTTCAAATGTTGTAGAGGTGTGGATTCATTCCAAATACAAGAAAAATACCCCGTATGGTGTTGGTCGCAAAGGGCCTTTCAGTCATTTAACGGTTAAGAAAAAAATTGACTAAATTAAAAAGAATTTAGGAAATAATATAGTAGTTTATTGAATAAGAATGCATAATTAGTTGATGATGTTACATGATAATCATGCGTTCCCTACTAGATTTGGTTTCAGAAGCTGCTTGATTATATATGTAGATCGCATCTAGGTCCACGTGGTTTAGTCACCTTCCTTTTAGAGAGGTTGAATATAATAGGGAATTGATACATTTACCAGCCCTTCTTGACTATTCTATCACACCCTACTACATGGTCAATATTTACAATATCAAAATAGGTGTGGAACATGGGAAAACATCACTAGAAGATAAAGTTTGATTTTTTAATTGATACTATGAGTAGGATCTAAAGTCAAAAAACAAAATTAAAGTTGCAACTTCTATGTCAAGTTGTATTTTCAAATTAATGATGTTTTCTTGTGGTCTGCACATAGTTTAATATTATTAAAATTGACCATATATAGTAGGGTGTGATAGAATAGTTAATAAGCGGTGGTACATTTATGAATTCCCTTTGATTTTTTATCTTTTGAAAAACTTGCTATTTATTTGGTTTTACCATTAATGTTGGACTCAAAATTGGTTAGCACTCACCAAATCTTGGCTCATCGCTCACAAGCTCACCACTATTTTATGCTTACGAAATAGTGTCGTCTGATAGCATCCCATCAGAATGATTTCTCCAAAAACTCCCAAAGAGTTTGTGTTTTTCAAATAAGGTAGACTCACCCATACCTGACTTTTTAATAGGGCCTCCCCAATTTTGACCTTATATACTCACTGTGTACATTCCAAAATTGAAATGTACACCTTAGGTACATTAACCCCTAAAGGACCAACTGTCCCCTCAGGGGACAGTTGGGATTTTGGGCATGTACTTACAACTAAACTACTTTGTATGATTTTTTGAAACTTTTATGGAAGATGAGGAATTCAAAAACCTACATGGGCATCTAATTTTTTCTTCATTCCGACATTTATTGAAGAAGTTCCGCATGAATTTCTGCAAAAAGGTGGAGATCGGGCAGCCAAACACTTTTCTAAAAATAACATTTTTTCAAAATAAAAATGTGAAATTGGTTCTTTAGATTTATACATATGTGGGGAGCTTTGAATCATTCAATTCCAATTTATGATTGAAAAGTTTTAGTTTGCGGGCAGGTACGGAACTCCCATACTTCCATTCCTTTTGCCTTTGGTGCTATACTTTTTGTGCTCTTTGTGAATTTGGTTTTTGACTTTTTTTTTTCCTTGCTGTAGTAGACTAAGATTCCTTGGTTTTTCTCATTTGGATCAGAGTAATTCACATTTCACAATTTTACATAAATCCTCCAAGTTTGCCTAGTGTATATGCAAATTTGATGGCCTTACAGCATTGCAGGATTTTACAAAATATGATTCACACCTCCAATTCATTTGAAAATTCTCCCACACTTACCCAACTTGGTCTTCTACATGGGAAAAATAAACCTCACATTTGCGTAAAGCATTTTTTATTTATTTAGAGGCAATCAAAGGCTTCTGAAATTTTTGGGCAGCAGGGAAAAAAACTATTTTTTTCACTTCAAAAGTCAATATCTCACTCCTCTACATCTAGAATGAGCTAATTTTTTTTCCACAATTACCTCCCATAGTCTAGGGCAAGATCTTACAGTTGGATTTCCAAAAATAATCGTTTTTCCTACCTTTCTACTCATTCCCCCAAAAATGGCAGTTTTCAATAACTTTCACTGCAAAAAGGGCTTGGTCCTTTAGGGGTTAAGGGTCGGCCAAGGGGAGGGGTTGGATTTGGGTGTGTCTACCTTATGCTTTTATGATGAAGGGCAAGATAAGAAAAGGGAAGTCCCTTGCACTGTATTGCTCTATGGGTATGGGGCATCCAAAATTGGACCTTCAAAACCTCACCTGCTCTCATGAATGCGGTCCGGTGATGATTGGCAGCAGCCTGTGCTGCAAACCGTTCCTCCGGTCCCAATCTTTCACCCCACTCCTTATGAGGGTTGGTGGAAAAGTCCAACCCCTTAGCCCCTCTGGTAACCCGAAGTCCCAAACTTGTTCAATATATGTGCATTGATGTGACCAACTACAAGTAGGCTATATATATATAATCATGGACTTTTTATGACTTTTAGATATGTAAGAGTCCTTTCAGGTTTGTGTGCATCTCTCAATGTTTGTATGCATTTTACAATTTCAACATGTCTCCTCAGTCCTGATGTTTACCAATATTTTTGGACGTTTTGCAAGTATCTCTGGATGTTTTGCGAATCGAAATGTTTGAAATTTCTAAACCAGTGTAACCAAATCTCAAAAATATCATCATCAATGATTTTTAATCAATAATTGTGTAAAATCTTAAATATTATACAAAATAATTCATCAAAAATGGGGTTGTGGTTTTTAGGAATTGAAATTTGGTATGCTTGATTAGGATTGCATAAGAGTCACATATCAATGACGCAAGACAATAAAATGCTAATGGAAAATTCTATTTGGTGAGCATAAAATGGTGAGCGTAAAATGGTGAGCATAAAATGGTGAGCCTTGGGCGGGGATTCAAGAATTTGTGAGCAAGAACAAATTCTCAACTCATAATCAAGGAAATAACTGAAAAAATAATAAAATTTTCAAAAAGATGATAGATTAACCCCTAAAAGCCCACTTGTCCCTTTGGGGGACAAATGGATTTTGGGCAGCTCACTACAAGTGGATGCTTCATCTTCTTTCTTTGAAAATCTCACACATGATGTATCCAAGGAGCAGCTTTAAGGTCCAACAATTTTCATAACTTTTGACTACATGGTTCAAAAGATATTGCATGATATGTTGTTTTTTGAACTCCGGGCAGCCTGGGCAGCTCAAAAAACTTCTTTAAAAATTAATTTTTTTGGAACTTTGTTTTTGAAATGGGTTCTTTAGACTTATGTGTACTTGGGAAGCTTTGAACCATTCAATTTTGATTGATGATATGAAAGTTATGAGACATTTTAGTTTGTGGGTAGGTATGGAGCCAGACCTACCCACAAACTAAAATGTCTCATAACTTTCATATCATCAATCAAAATTGAATGGTTCAAAGCTTCCCAAGTACACATAAGTCTAAAGAACCCATTTCAAAAACAAAGTTCCAAAAAAATTAATTTTTAAAGAAGTTTTTTGAGCTGCCCAGGCTGCCCGGAGTTCAAAAAACAACATATCATGCAATATCTTTTGAACCATGTAGTCAAAAGTTATGAAAATTGTTGGACCTTAAAGCTGCTCCTTGGATACATCATGTGTGAGATTTTCAAAGAAAGAAGATGAAGCATCCACTTGTAGTGAGCTGCCCAAAATCACTATTTTGCCAAAAAACAGTGCTTGGGCCTTTAGGGGTTAAAATACACAATTATAAGGTCCTATGTACACGGTTATTAGTGGAATGATTATTTGACAAAAATCTTGGCTCAGTGCTCACAGATCCGGCTCATGAAATAACATTCCTTGTCAGGCAGACGGATATTGCACTGCAGTGCAAGTCAGGTCAGCTCATGGCAGGGCCTTGATATTCCGGCACAACCGGGGGCGGTAAGAGAATCAAACAGGCTTGCTCGTGCTCTCACTCCTCTACGGCTCATCTGTTGCTACCAATAAGGTAAGAGGCTCGTAAAGCGACCATCTAAGAGCTGAAGCTGAATTTTCGGGTGGTGGAACTTCTTGATATATTTTTCAGTAAATTTTCTTTGAAAGACAAGAAATTGGCATCTAACTCAAGTTATTTTATATTTTTCAGAGCAATGTGGAATTAGTTATGAAATTTTGAAGTGAAAAGGTCATATGGCTCTAAAATGGATCACTTCCTCAAATGTACGCTTAATGTACATTTCTGAAAGGTTATGAATAAGGCATGTACATGTGGAATTCATTTGAGGAGGTGAGCGGTAGTACTGCCCTAATGGAATTCAAGCCTCTTACCTTACTCAATCTTAGATCCATCTAAGAATTTGATTAGTGTAAAGCAGACAACTGAGACTTGGCATTTCACATTGAGTTCCATTTCTTGGTTGATTGTATTGTATTTTATTTTTTGCTTACATGGCATCATTTTTTAGAAGTTTTAGCCTCATGAAGATGAGAGGTTGGTGGCCTATTTTGTTAAATTCAACTTTCAACCCAAATCCCATTAGTGTTGTTGCATAAAATATTCAGATTTTCTTTGACACTCCTTTTTACCTTAAACCCCTAAAAATAATTGTTTGTTCAACAAACAAGTAGAAATTTGGGTAGGTTCCTATGAAGTCATTTTTAGGCGGATGTTTCTAAAATTTGGAGACAAAGTGCATACAATGAACACCTTGTGTGAAAAGAAAAGAAAAAACTTCAATAAGATGCCTGCTTGAAATGATGTAGATTGCTTGGGCAGCTTGGTGCAAATTGAGAGCAGTGAAGAAAAAAATCTACCCAAAATTAGCTTCAATAGTAATATTGGTGAGGGTTTAGGTAAAGGTCTTGGCATGGGGTCTTGGCGGGGATTTTGGTGATAGACTTGGCAAGGGACTTGGCGGAATGTTTTTTTTACTAAACATGACAATATTTGTCATGTATGTTCATGAGTGTAAGAATGGCCAAGGTTAGTGACACAACTCCAATTCCACCTAGAAATATGCAAATTGCTTTTACATGATTGGATAGGACAAAGTTGCAACAATCCGAGAAGCCGTAAAAGATATGATTACCCTTGAATCTCTAATTTGAAAGGAAATTATGTGGTTTGCAATGATGGTAAAACACAACCTTACACCTTTGGCCAAAATTGCAATGGAAAATACATATATAGCCATAGGAAATGTTTTTAAAGATGTCAAGATAATCTTCACTCACAAAAGGAAGAAAGTGTAAGTGGTTTTATTTTGGTTTTTTGGTTTAGCAATTTTTGGAAGCTAATATTTGCCACTTATAATGAGTATTTTTAGCAACTAACAATTAATTTAATTCACTAAATTAAAGAAGTTTAGTAGCTTATTGTTGAAGCATGGGATTAATAGAAGGCTTGTTTTTTTTACTAAACAAGATGGCATTTAGGAAGTCAATCTTCCTTTCTGCTTTGTTTGTGAAAGAAGATTTGAAGATTATAGATAGTGGCAAAGCTTGAATTAGCATAACTTTGCATGCTTTAGTAATTTTCTTTAAAAAAAATCTTGCTTGTAGAAGATATTGTTTAGATTTATATAAAAACAAAATTTGAGAAATTTCTAGAGATTGCTTAAAGTATAGTTGTTTCTTTGACCACCTTGTATTGTAGGCTCATTTAGAGTAAGTTAGACATCTCAATTGCATTTGAAAATTTTCATGGTTGAACCTAACATCATATGTTTATGAATACTCTAATTCCTTGAGTTTGTGTAGAGAAAAAAATTCATCTAAAGGGGTTCAAAGTCTGTTGTCCATGTCAGGCAAGGCCAACTTATTTTTTTTTTTGTGGAACTATAAATGTTATAATCTTTTAATTTGCAGATTTAGATGGGCTGAATTTTTTTTCACACATTGCCTTACTTGTATACTACACTTTGGCACGGTTAGAACTCAAAAAAAAGTTTTTATTTTGAGTTTTGAGTATATTATCAAAAATTGACAATTTTGGGCTTTTTTCTTTTGCAACACCCTTTGGGATTTAGGGGTTAACCCTTGAATGCCTAACCGGTCCCCGTGATTGACCCATTACAATTGCTCTAAAATGTTTTACAATGGAGTGACATGTGCACACATACTATTATAATATTCTCCTCACAAGAATTGCAAAAATCAATAGTACATGCCACCCCCACAAAAAATGCAAAAAAATGTAACATGAAACCTAACACTGTGCTTGTAAATCCACTCACAAGTTGAAATATTTAAAAATATGGGGGCATTCAATGAGGCTATTTTGGACATTCCATGATGGGAGCACATCTCCATGACCTCTTCTAAAAAAACCTCAGTCCCAGAACTGGGACTTTCAGTCACAGTCACGTTTTGTGGAGTGCGTGTCAAATCCCCTGTCAACCTACACTCTCTCTCCACCTCCTCTCTCATCTCTCTTTATCTCTCTTCTCTCTTTATCTCTCTTCTCTCCTTTTCCTGACGTGCCGTAGAAACCGCCCCTGTCCGTTTTCCTTTGGCTTTCAGTTTGTGAGCACATACCATTGTACGCTTTCACTGCCGTAGTTACACAAAACCTGCACCCCCCTCCCAGGCCACTTCAAAAACAAAACAAGCCTTTGAAAGGAGAGGGTGGTTTCCAAGGTGGACATTGCCAAGTGCTGCTGCTGCTGCTGCTGCTGTGGTGGAGTCTCGTCTCTGTTGCAGTTTTGGTGCAGTTTTTGTTGCAGAATCGTCGAAGAAAAGCAGGTGGCTTGGTGCCCTGGAACAACCCTAAAGACTCCAGTTTTGGACTGTGGGGATTTTGCCCCTTTTGCCCCTCGTTGCCTTCATGGTTTGAATTCTTCCAACACTCGCATTCTCACATAGAATTTTGTCTTTCTTCTTCGAATTTGCCTCCTTTCTTTCCTTTGAATCTGAGTTATGGAATGAGGGATACATAGATTGCTGACGGTGCTCAACATTCTTGAGCAGTCAGTTCTTTGTCATTGTTGTTGTTGAGGTTCCAGGTTTAAGCTTCGTTCCAGAAACTGTAGCTTTGTCTCCGAGTGTATTTTTGCAAGTGGACAGATTTAGCAAAGCCCTGATTGTGACCCTCTTTTGTAGTAATTCAAAAGAATTGCGTTATTTTCTTCATGACTGTGAAACGAGTGAGGAGTGAGCTCTCTTGTTCTACAGCTGTGCCTAGGCTCTCTCTTTTACCCAAAAATAAAACAAAACAAAAACGTTACTAAAAATCCCTTTGGGTTTAGGTGATATTTTTTCTGAATTTTTTTCCGTGACAGAAGCTCCTTGAGGTGGAGTATGAAATTTTACTTTTTGAACAATATGTAACAAGTGTGCTTGCTTCCCCGGGGGAGATTGGTAGAGGGCTGTAGAGAGATCACTTTGGGTACAAGAACAAAAAGAAAAATCTCTTGAAATCAAATTGGCGTGTAAATTATTACAAGTGACAGGAGGCAGTCCTAATTCCGTGTGAAGAGTAGTTGGTCATAGGCACAGATTTGGTCCTCTGCACCCACCGCATGTTTTGTTGCAATCTCACATTTTTTTTGGTGTGGTTTGGTTTTGTTTTTGGGATGGGTCCAGGTTTGAAGGAGGGCAATAAGTTGTGAAGGTCGCCACATGGAACATGCAGGGGGAGTGAAGTGAAGGGAAGGAAAGGGAAGGGAAGGGAAAGGGAAAGGGAAGTGCATGCACGGTCATGGGGAACAAGATAACTCGAAGACGCACCGTGATAGACGAGCGGTACACGCGTCCCCAGGGCCTATACCCGTGTCGAGATGTAGATCAACGGAAGCTCCGGCGCTTGATCCTTGAATCCAAGCTGGCCCCCTGCTACCCCGGTGCCGAGGAAGCCGAGAAAGACCTGGAAGAATGTCCCATCTGCTTTCTGGTGTGCCTTCTCCCTTTGACACGTCAGCACTCTTTGCTTTTAGAGAATCTTGCATTAGAGAAAATATACTCTTTGTTTTTGGACCCTTGAGTTCTCAAAGTTCTAAGTTTTCGTCATATACCCCTCCTTCTTTTAAAAAGTTAAAAAGTATTGGCCTTATCCTTGACTTATGTTGTATTACAGACACCCGAGCTTATTGCCGAGCTTATAAAGTATAGGGAAAATGCTTATTTCCGAGCTTATCAAATAAAGGAAAATTTTATGGATACCCCTGAAGTTTGCCACATTTGTATAGACACCCCTGGTTTTTCAGAAATTGCACAAATACCCATGGACCATAATTTTCAGGCGTTTGTTCTTTTGTGCATGCCACTTCTTTTTCCCTTTGTGTGCACGTTGCTTCGTTTCTGTTGTATTGCACTCCTTGCTTTAACATTGGTCATGATGGAAGTAGCTAGCATAACAAAACAAACGCCTGAAAAATATGGTCCAAGGGTATTTGTGCAATTTCTGAAAAACCAAGGGTATCCATACAAATATGACAAACTTCAGGGGTATTCATACAATTTTCCCTAAAATAAAATATAAGACAATTCATTGTAAGCTATGGTTTTCCTTGGGTCCGCTTCAATTATCAGAGGTTTTATTTGTAGCAAGCCTCCCGAATCCAATGGTCCCAGAAAGGGATTGGGCAACTCCCTCAATCGGAATTTGAATGTAAATAAATTCAAATAACTTTGATTTTTTGAATATGTAGTTCCTAGACTCTTTAGGAATTGTTATGGTTGCCGGAACTGATGAATATCAGACCCCCAATCTTTCCTCTTATTTTTTGTTTGTTTTGTTTCTGGCTAGTGTTCAGGGTGGAATTGATGAAGCATAATTGAAACGTAGATTTGTCTTTAATTGAATTCAAGTCCTGTTTTGGGAGTCACCACCCATTGTATATCAGAAAAGATCCTGTTAGCGAATTTTTGACTTTGGAAGTCTGAAAACACTTATGTTGATGCCACGTAGTGTAGCAATATATAGTCATTAGATCAGCGGGAACGATTTTCTGTAGGGGTTATTTTATAAGCGGTTTTTTATTATGGTGTTCCCTAATGAAGGAGGTCAAACTGTCAATGTAAGAAACTGGGTATTGTTTGGATGGGTTGAAATGGCAGCAATATCCAAGCTTGAACAGATCCAAGTGCTGTGCAAAAGGAATATGTACTGGTATGTAACTTTTTTATTATTGCTAGCAACAAAATACTTTTGGACCATACAGTTTTTATTATAAGCTCTTGTTAACACTCCAAAATTGGTCTGATTGCAGAATGTTTTCTGCAAATGAAAGCTCCACATGCTACTCGCCCAACCCAGTGAGTGATTTTCCTCTTTTTTTTTATAAGAATTGACAAGTTGCTTCGAAAAAGTTCACTTTTTATTTTGGTCTTTTGTAGTTGAAGTCAGCAGAAGCCTATCCGAAGCATCTTGTTAGCTTTGGTTAGTGAAGAGGAAAATCCGAGATAACGCATTGTTTTTTGAAGGTGCCCGTTTTGTAAAACCCCTTGCTACGCCGTTGAGTACCGAGGAGCCAAGACATTAGAGGAGAAGGGCATGGAGCAAGCGGTAGGCATATTCACCTTTTTTCCATATATATGCATTTCTCTCTTGTTATTCGAGGGTTACTTCCACCTTTTTCATTTTATTCTCACATACCTACCGAACTTCTCTTTTTTTGAAAATCTTAAAGATTATGTCGAAATGAAGTTCAAGTTTTCTGTTGAAGTGACTCAATCATCTAATCCTTTCTTTGCTTCAAAGGTACTCATCAAAAATTGATATCCAAACCTCTTTTTTTTCCTTCCTTTTGTTGTGGTTTCGAAAGACAAGATCAAGTTTAATGATTTAGATTGTTTTGATCGACACACCTGGAAATATGCATTTGACATGTTTTGAATGAAAAGCTACCTTCGTGAAAACTCATGGATTTAGTACCATTCAAGCTTTGTTTGACGTTTTGAAAGCTGCATTTTGCAAACACTCTTATCTCGTTTGATTTTCTTTTCTGCATTCGTTTTTTTCTCTGCCTCTTTTTCTTTTTGCTGTTTTTGTTATATTTTCGCATTTTTTTAGGGGATTGAACAAATCCAGTAGATGAATGACAGAATAGTTAATCTGGCTGTTTTGGGTTACTGGGAGCAGGAAGAGCAAAAGGTTATTGAAGCAAAGATTCGAATGCGCCAGCAGGAGCTTCAGGATGACGAAGAGCGCGAGCAACGCCGAGAAGAGGACACACTTGCGGGTCGTGTGAGATTACCGACACCGACACCAACACCGACACTTCGAGCTCAACCTAACGATGATGCTAACCGTCTCACAGCAGTTACTCCTTCACAGGAAATGGAGGCTGTAAATCGGCGGTCTGGCTGGGGCAGTGCTGACTCTCAAACAGAGGTGAAAAAGAAAAAAATGGCCCTCAATCTTTCCATACAAAACCCTAAAACTCAAACCCTAAAATGATCTAGCCCTCATTCTTTCTTTAAAAACCCCTGAAATTCAAAACCCTAAAGTAGTCTAGCCCTCATTCTTTCACTACAAAATCCTGAAATGCAAAACCCTAAAATGATCTAGCCTTCATTCTTTCCCTACAAACCCCTAATAGTCAAAACCCTAAAATGATCTAGCCCTCAATATTTCCCTACAAAACCCTAAAGTAGTCTAGTTCTTTTCCAATTTTTTTGCCAGAGGTCATCTTGTTGCTGTGGTATTCCGTTCTAGCAAGGATGGGCCCTCAATTGGGCCTCAAGTTTTTCCCCAGGAGAAGTCATTTCAAAATCTTGTGAAGCGACTGCAAGCTCACTGGTGTTTTGTCATTTTTTTTCTGGGTTGTCGAGGCCGACGCTGTTCCATGAAGGAGTAACTCTTGAGGCAAAGTAGTGACGTTTTTTGGATGGAGCACAGAAGAAAATGAACAGTTATTTTGTGATCTCATTCTTGCCCTAGCAAGTTTTATTTTATCTGGTATATGTATGCATATGTTTTGGTTTTGGTTTTTTCCTGTGAATTTTTATGAAAGAAACATGTACATTTCGGTTTACGGTTAGATTTTTATTGTTTCGTTTTTTCGTGTGCAGGTGCTTGCCATGGAGGAAAGGAACACCTCAGGAATGGACCCATATGCCTTGTGGGTGGATGGGGATTACCAAAGGGCAGGAGGTCTTCACGTAACTGCACCAAACCTGCAGTCCAATAGCATGCCTGCTGTAACGCAACAGCAGGCTGAGACCCATTTTGCTACTCCTCGGTTCCCACCAGGAGCACCCCGAGCACGGCAAAGGTCTAAAACCCTAAACCCTAAACCCTAAACCCTTCATTGCTTTGTAAAACCCCCCTTAGGGCGTGCAAGGGGTTACGTCCATAGAGAAAACGTTGTTGTTTTAAAACCATTTTTTTTCTATACATTTTGTTTTTCACTTTGTTATAGAACCAGACATGCTTTTCTTTTAGAGATTTGGAGTTTGGATGTCTGGCTTAGAAGCAAATGCTACAGGGTATCTTATGGCACCATCTCATACTGGGACTGGGCTATGGGGTTATGGCAGAGAGGACGAGTATGATCTAGACCTTGAGGATATAATGATCATGGAGGCAATCTGGCTCTCTGTTCAGGTCTGCTTTCGTAACCTTATATTTGAAGGATTTCTAGTGAAAACTGACGCAATGGCAGTCACACAACCAAAACCCACAGCTATTCCTGTCCTTATTTTTAGACCTGTGGGCTATTGAACTTCACAGTTTTGGCACTTCAAAACGCACCATTTTGTTAGTTTTAAGGTAGTCTGCTCAAAAAGTTTCCCTGGAAGAGCTGGCCTGGCTTTTAATGGAATTTTAAAGACGTGAAGATTTTTTGTCTAATTTTCATGTAAAGAGAAATAGATGTCAACTGTAACCCAATTTTTTTCATATTTTTTTAAAGCATTATTGAATTGTTGATGAATTTTCAAAGTTTTTTGTAGTAGACACCTATTTGTGACTCTAGGTCTCCCAAAAACCGTTCCCCTTCAACTTATGAAGGGATGAAGTGAAACCAAGGAATATGATTGACTCTTGCAATAGAATACACCTTTTCTTTGACTTATAGAGATCCATTCAAGGACCACTGTATTACCATTCTTGGCACTCATATGGGGATGCTTTACGGTCAAGGGTTGCTTTTCGAGCAAACTACCTTACTCTTATGGACAGTTTTTTTCTGGGAAAATTTCATGGATACCCTTGCTTATCAGAAATCGCACAAATACCCTTGGACCATGATTTTCACCTTGGACCAAGATTTTCAGGCGTTTGTTTTGCAAGCCACTTCCCTTCTTCCTTCTTTTTTGTTTCATTACATTCCCTTCTTTAACATTGGTCATGAAAGTAGAAGCACAACAAATAATTGCCTAAAAATTATGGTCCAAGGATACTCGTGCATTTTCTGAAAAAGCAGGGGTATCTATGCAAATATCGCAAACTTCAGGACCCATCCATGAAAATTTCCCTTGTTTTTTGCATTAGTTTTTCTTGTGTGTTTTTCCTATCATATGTGTGGTTTTTTTCCCTTTCTTTTTGGACTCATGTTTTGAAGATTTTCCCTTGTTTTTTCAGTAATTTTCTTGTATGTTTTTTCCTATCATATGTGTGTTTTTTTTCCCTTTCTTTTTGTACTCATGTTTTGAAGATTTTCCCTTGTTTTTTCAGTAATTTTCTTGTACGTTTTTTCCTATCATATGTGTGTTCTTTTTTCCCTATCAAATGTGTGTATTTTTTTCCTTTCTTTTTGTACTCATGGTTTGAAGGTGGCTGTTGTACCGGCATGTTTTTCAGGAGCAAGGAGCGCGCCACAGATCGTCAGAGGCAAACCCCATCCGAAGACGAAACTTGGAAGCATTAACAGAAATCAGCCTGGACTCGGAACCTGACGACGACGACCTTGCCGGTCTACCACCGCCTCTGCATCCAGTTCCCGAAGCACATACGTGGGAGCCACGAGGGAGCCTCGCAGGCGCCATCGCTGCATTGGCAGAACGGCAAGCTGTGAACGGCGACACCACAACACCTGCCTCTTCACAGCCAACTCCTCCAAGCTTAAGGTAAAAAAACCACACGTACTCGCAATCTCTTGCTTCGGAGAAGACGTTCCTAAAGTAGGAGGCTCGTAACTGGAGCAGCTAAGGGTTTGTGCGCTTCTGTGGAAAAATCAGGGCAACTTGGTAAAATGGAATTTTTTTTTGGTAGAAAGCCAAAGAACAGACAGTTTTGTGGCCATTTAATTTGAAATGTTGTGAGTTAGTATGAATTAACTACAATTTATCAAAGCAAAAGTGCATAGGGTAGCTATTCTTGATCATAGGTGGTAGCATTCACGATTCAAAGGTGGCTTGTAAATGAAGCACATGAGTCCTAAAAGCAACCAGTACAAAGCCAAGAATGCTCCAATAAGGCTCTTAAAACGTGCAAGCACCCATTCCATATTCTAATTCTCGAACCACGATTGAGAACATGTTTTCATTTATTTTAGTATGACATATATCAATATGTTACTAAAAGACAAATCTGAACACATTTTTGACAAATAAGCACATTCAAGAGTGGCTCATGTCACTCTCTTAAGTTCCTAAAACAATGCATACACAAAGTACAATTTCTGAACATGGAAAATGTGACCCATTTAAGAACCTCTGTGCACTGTTTTTGTTTTGTGACCCCTATATGGTCCATTCAAAATGACTGCTCCGAATTAGAGCCTGCTACCTTGCTCTATCATGTCTGACAAAACGCGAGAGATACATGTCCATGTACAATTTCTTTAGGGTTTCATAAATTAGGGTTTCTACTCGACGATGTATAAGGCAGTCTAATTCACTGGAAACTGTGCGCAATTGGATGCGGTTTAGGTGTACCTGACGTGGAAGTGAATCACAGAGTGGAAGAAGAGCTCTCAATTCCGGCCGAGGAAGCCTTGGAAGTCACGCCAGCAAGGGTTTTAAGGGATGGGGGTCAAAGCTCTGGCGCCGGCTTCACAAGTGATGCTGTAAGTGGAGAAAGCAGCAGCAGCGATGGCGTCAAGGTCAGCTTTGAGGAACAGATGGTGCTGGCTATGGCGCTCTCCATCGCAGATGCGCAAACAAGGGTCCACCAAAGAGACAGCCATTCTGGACCTCTTCTTCAGCCTGCTCACACGGAGCACTAACCCTAAACCCTACTCATGCTAAACCTGTATAAACTCAATCCATTTATCTTACACCTTTTTCTTTTTCTTTGCAAATGTGAGAAACAAGTACAAGCTCGAGTTAGTGCAAGTCTCAGGCAAGGAAAGAATCAACAACAGGAGTTGTTGTAGAGCTTTAAGCAAGCAAAGTGATCTGGCACAAATTCTTATTGGCTCCCGTAATTGACAGGTTAACCTAAGTTTAGGGTTTAAGGTGTAGAACTTTTGGTTTTTGCTCTTAAATGTCACAGGTTTTTAGATTAGAGTACAGCCGGTGTGACATGTAAGAGTTAAGTTAACCTGCTCTTTTCAAGCTCAGTGAATTTGTCAGTGATTGCTACATCCCTGCATCCCAGGCCATCTTGTAATAAGCTTATGTCTGTCAAGGACATGACTTGATGTCTTAGGGGTCAGGGATGATTTACTTCTCATGCTTGGCTTAACGTACCATTGCCCCCCTTCTACTTAAAGAATGCAAGGGCGGAGTAGTAGTAGACTATTGTACACATTTTTTAGTATCTGATTCGCAGATACGTACTTTATATATGGTTACTCACTCTGCTTCTTTCATATATTTTGTCAGTTTCTGAATCATCTGTCTATTTTGAAATGTCTACTATTATTATTATCTCGAAAGGAACTCCCGCTGAGAGTCAAGTGTTTTGGATTTGTCTTGTATTATATTATGTAAATTTTAGGCTTATCAGGTTATTTTCTGTGGAACGAGTTCGTTGAATTTGGGACCTTCGTGACACAAGATTACTCCAACCGTAATTGGCTGCGGACAATGATTATCATCATGTGACTTTTCTAGCATCCCTGTACAGTACAATACCAGTTAGTATTGATAGGTAGAACCTGTTTTGGCATTCCAAAGAAGTTTGTATAACAAAAAATGTAAAGGTCATTTTAATCTCATATTTTTGGTATATGATTCTCATGCAATCTCAATTGACCATACCAAATCTTGGTTACCAAAATTTAAAATCTTATTTTTGGTAAGTTGTTTTGTGTCAAAATCACGGTTTTATAAGAAAGTTGATTAAAACACATTGGTGATGAATTTTTGAGATTTGATTGCATGGATAGGTAGGAGACATCCATATGCACATCTTTCCTTTTAACAAACATCTTTAAAATGTTTAAAATTTTGTCAATAGAGGTTCAAATGCTCAAGTGATCATGACCAAATTTAGTACGATAAATATCTCCATTTTTTAATTAGCTTTTGGCAAAATAAACATATCATGTTCAATGGTATAGTCTTAATCATAATATATGAGTCAAATAGTACAATTTAATTACCACAAAGAATTATCTATTTTACTAAATTGGGTCATAATCACTTGAGCATTTGAACCTCTATTGACAAAATTTTAAGCATTTTAAAGATGTTTGTTAAAAGGAAAGATGTGCGTATGGATGTCTCCTACCTATCCATGCAATCAAATCTCAAAAATTTATCACCAATGTGTTTTAATCAACTTTCTTATAAAACCGTGATTTTGACACAAAACAACGTACCAAAAATAAGATTTTGAATTTTAGTAACCAAGATTTGGTATGGTCAATTGAGATTGCATGAGAATCATATACCAAAAATATAAAATTAAAATGACCTTTACATTTTTTGTTATACAAACTTCTTTGATATGCCAAAACAGATTCTACCTATCAATACTAATTTGGTATTGTACAGTACATTAGGACCCCTGCATGAAGCGCTGCATGGAGCGCTGCATGGAGCCCTGCATGGAATTTCTTTTTGGCACGTTAGCAAATGATTGAAAATAGAGGCTCCTTTATAATTGTCATTGCACATACTATTTAGGGAATTTAATGTGACGCATATAGGAACGCTCCGGAAGGGATTCTAAATTTCTAATGACAAATATGAGACTAGTACACAGTAACAGTGAACTTTCGTTTTTTTAAATAGAGGAGAGGTTTAAGTATAAGATAGGAACACCCATAAGCGTTAGCTTAAAGGTTTTGAACATGATGAGTATTAATAAACAACTAGTAAATTATAGGATCCTATTAGGAACAGAAAAAAAATGAGTTAGCACTTTTGAATGGATATTGTGAGAATAAATTGTGAATTTTTAAAGAGCAAACTGCCATTGTACCCATAACCAACACTTATGTTTCATGTTCCATGTTGTACAGTCGAGTACAATAAACATACGAATTTTTTTGCAAGAAAACTGCTTAAAATTTTAGGAACTTCCAGAGGCCATAACTTCCTCAAAAATTGTTTGTTTTTGAAACCAAAAATTGCGTTGGAATACTACTAAAGGGTACTACATGATTTGATAAAAGAAAATCTGAAATTTTACAAATGATAAAAAAAATTGGCTACTTCCTATATAGTGACTACCATCTAGTACTTCCACCTCTTGTCAAAATTATCGCTTGAATTGATTAGGCATACTTGCAATAAGACTTTGTAATTTTTCCATGGATACCTCATCCATACTCTTTGAATGATGTGTATTGTTTCTTGCTTGTTCTTTGACCGTTGGTGGTGGCGTAGCCCAATCAAATTCGAGCAGTGATTTTGGCAAGAGGTGGAAGTACACTATATAGGAAGTAGCCAAACTTTTTTTATCATTTATAAAATTTCAGATTTTCTTTTATCAAATCATGTAGTACCCTTCAGTAGTATTCCAACGCAATTTTTGGTTTAAAAAACAAACAATTTTTGAGGAATTATGGCCTTTGGAAGTTCCTAAAATCTTAAGCAGTTTTCTTGCAAAAAAATTCGTATGTTTATTGTACCCAACTGTACATCTTTGTAATTACATCTATTTACTTCTACAGATTTTTCAAAATTTTAAAGGTGATAGTTATGGGGACACAACGCTTATGGGTGTTTCTTCCTTAGTTCAATTAAGATAGTATGAACTTGTACTGTAACCCCTAAACGTCCGAGAGGACAAAAATCGTCCTTTCGATGCCAAAAAAACACCTAGAGTGTGGAAAAAAACGTATTTTTCAAAAAAAAAAATTGAAAGTGGTCACAATGATGTGCCACATCACTAAATGCCAAAAATAGCCGCTTCCAATACCTTCATCTTTTTTAAAACACAAATTTGTGAAGAGATGTACAAGGTCCCCTACTTCCCTTTTTGAGAGGGCAGCATATACTATTGACTTTTCATTCTTTTGAGAAGAATATTCTTTTTAGTGGGCACATGCCATACACTGTTTGCTACCCATGAACACCGTATTTTTCTTGGTCAGAGTCCCAGGTTGGCAGCAAGTTTGGGGCCCATCCATTAAGGGTTAACCCCTAAGCACCCAGGCCATTTTCACCTGAACCAAGGTTTTGGAAGACCTCCAACTTTGATGCGTTGTATCTCAGTCAATTGGATGATCCACAAAGAGTGATCATTGAAAATAGTGGAATACCTACTTAGAAAATGGTTTGTAAATTTTGGGAACAATTGACCATGGGAGATGGGAGATTATAACATCTGATCAAACAACATGTGATGGCAAAATCTCACTTTTTGGTCAACAATTGCTATTTGACAATTTTTACAAAATTCTATAAGCCCTTGATTCATCTCAATTTTTGTGAGTAGCAAGATTAGATGTGAATACACACACTTAAAAATTATTGAAGATTGCCCTCCTTTTTAAGTCAAGTTTTAGGGATTCAAACTATTATTGCACAGAAAACAATGATCGGGACAATTAGTGAGGGTTGCCACAATAAGGGTCTAGAACATGCTTGAACCCTTGCCAACAACTTTCCTGCTACCACAAAGCACATACAAGGAAACTTGTAAAGATTATTGACTAGTTGCAACTTGTAAAATGGCTTGCCACCACACCCCATATGGTGTTTCACCCAATCAAATCTCTTGAGACACTTATACAACATTTGACTTGCCTCACCATTACTTCATTGGCATGGATAACTTAAATGCCTTCATAATTGTAGTTTATAGCAAGATCAAGGACAGTTTTGGTCCTCTGGGGCGTTCAGGGGTTAACACGCATGAGCTCTTTTGAAGTGGGACATTTACAGTAGAGATTCAAAAACCAACATACACAAAAAAAATCACAACTGAAGGGGAAAACATGAACTCTTTTGAAGTGGGTCAATTACATCCAAAAACCAACGAACTCAAAAAAGAAATCACAACGGAAGGGAAATATTGAGCAAAACGAAAGCATCACTGCTGCAAAGCAACAAACTCTGAATTGGGTAAAACTATCATCAACTAGATCGGTATTTCCAAAGATAGTGATCACGATAAACGATAAATTACATTGCCAAACAGCCGATCCAGATAGTCTTTTTTGACTCTTTGATCACAATAAACAGGTGGGAAAGAGCCAGGCCGAAGCAAGGCCGTTTCCAGTTCGTGCACTGATAAATAGTAGATCTGAACCATCCCGGTGGTAGATCAAGGAAACACTGCGTGTTCCTATAAAAAAAAAGCCAAGACCCATACCAAGTCCAGAAATTTATCAACAAGCTCCCCCTCCCTCCCCCTACAGCAGCAAGACATTTAGGAATTTGACCGAGAAAGCCAGGCCCATTGAGGCGGACTCTCCCATTTCGTGCCTTGATGAATGATTCAGAACCAGTGTAAAAAAACTGATCTTGAGTTATACATACAAGTACAAGTGACATGCAAAGGAAAAAAAAAAAACCCTACTTCTCCTCGTCGTCTCCCGACAATTCTGAGTCGGATGGCGAGATGAGAGAGGCCATGCCATGAAGGTGCCCATTTACGCACACAAAGTAATCCACATTGTCTTTGTACGCTCCCAGCCTTCGAAATGCACTTGGAGGTACTAGCTCTGCCCCTCTCATACTCCAGACCTGCATGGAGACGTGGTTCATATCTCAGGCAAATTTTCTTTCACACCGATTTTCATTTTCAGATATTTGTACTCGAGCAGGCACAAAGTTGATATAACTTCAACCCCATTATAAGCCTGAAATTTTGAAGCAAAGAAAACGCTCGCCTGGATTACTAAAACTTGAAGAATCGGTGTGCTATGAACACTCAAAAAGCTGCCAATAACTACAAAAGGTCCCTAATATATAACTGACCTCTTTGAGCTACCACACAAGAAAGATCTTAAGTTACCAATTAGCTAGTGCCCGCCTGCGTTACAACTTGAAGATTTAATGTGCTATGCTGTGAATACTAAGGTAGGAGCAGGGTTTTTTTTTGGGCAATTTAAGGTAGGAGCAGGGTTTTTTTTGGGCAATTTAGGGCCCAATTGCGTCAAAAAAAAAAAGTGAGCTTCAAGCTTATAGAAAAAAATGGGGAAAAGAATACAAAAAATGCCAGACTGCAATAATGAAAACTGCATTGCAGCCTAGGCTTTCATGATATTCTTATCAATATGAGAATTGATATCATCATTTTATGATGAGACGGATCCAAAGACACCGTCAAAACAGTTGATTGTGCCAATTTCTCCATAATCTCATTATTAATAGCCATGATGCTGTAAAATCCATGCATAGGGACCACCTTCACCTCCAACCAAAAATAGGGGTGGAGCTCGCAAGCTACAAACCATTTTCAAAGGATGCCACATAGCCATTGGTCAGAAAACCCAAGAAAAAATCCCTAGGTAGGAGGCTCATAAATGGACCATCTAAGGGCTAAAACTGAATTTTAGGGAGGTGAAACTTCTTGAAATATTTTTCAGTAAAATTTTCATTGAAAGACAAGAGGAATTGGCATCTAACACAAGTTGTTTCATATTTTTTGGAGCTTTTGTGGAATTAGTTATAAAATTTTGCAAGTTGAAATGGCATAGGGCTCTAAAATGGTCCACCTCCTCAAATGTACATTGTCCAACACATTGTTGAAGCCTATGAAAAACAACACATGTACAAACATAGTACATTTGAGGAGGTGGATCATTTTAAAGCCTGGACGCTTTTAAAACCTCCTACCTTACTCAAAAAGCTGCTGTTGGCCTATTTTGGTTCAAATTTTTGAACTTAGCTTTCAAAATACTTGATTGTAATTGTAACGGATAGGAAGAGAGTCTAGGAACGAAAAATGAGGTTGTAAAGCAACACTGGCACCAGCTAAGGTTGTCTGCTCATAAACCGTCCAGGCATTAAAACTGCCCACCTTCTCAAATGTATCCTTGTTGTACATGCTTTTTTTCCAAATGTACAAATAGTGTACATTTAAGGAAGTGGGCGGTTTTAGAGACCTCTGGCCTTTCCACTTCAAAATTTCATAACTAATTCCCCAAAGCTCCAAAAAATATGAAATAACTTGGGTTAGATGCCAATTCCTCTTGTCTTTCAAGGAAAATTTACTGAAAAATAGTTCAAGAAGTTTCACCTCCCCAAAATTCAGTTTCAGCCCTTAGAAGGACAGTTTATGAGCACACTACAGTGGTGGCTCAATAAGATGAAGGTATCCGGACAGCATATTCATTTCATGTAAGGAAAGCATTCACTGTAACCAAACACATCTTCTGTAGCTCCCCAACCGCCAGGGACAGTCATTTCCTTCATCTTAGGTAAGTGTTTTCTCTTATAAAGGTTCATCTTAAAGAGGCACTACTGTACCTTAGAAGAGTTTTTTTAGCAGAAAAGACTGAGTGGAGAGTTGTGTGCATGAGAATCAAAATTAGGTTATGGTGTTCAGGTTAAGATTACTGACTGATTATCATTGTTTGTAGTAGATATGCTGATTGCAAATGGTTAAAATCAAGCGAAAACGAGAAGAGAAAAATGCAAGTGAGAGTACCTTTTCTCGACAAAAGGGACAGAATTCGGCCTCCTCGTACTTCACACGATTTTCAATCAAGAAGCGGCGAGTCCGGGAAGTTGGAAAGGCGCGAAAGACGCCACGATAGACGCCGAGATCGTCGTCATCGCCATTGTCCAAATGCTCACAGCAATCGGACATGTAAAGCGTATCGGACCGGAACTTCGAAAGCAAGAAGCTCTTCCCGGAGGTTTTGGAGAATCGCGACTTGCACACGAAGTGATCCGGCATGTGTTTGGAGTAGAAATGCTTGCTCTGGTGACTCCCCGGGCAGTGAAACAACAACATCCCGAGAGGCAACCACCCACCAGCCACGGTGCCATTCCGCCCTCCCGACGTGGCACTGAGCAAATCCTCCACCATCTTCGGTGCTCGAGACAGACAGAACTCTTTCCATATCACCCGCTTCGTCACGTCCGCGAACGTCTTGCATACTAATGAGTACTTGGCGATACTGAAGGGGTTGTAATTCATGGACTTGAAGACTAACTGAAGCACCTTCTCGTCCAGGATTCCGCCATTGGCTCCCACCACGCCTGTTGACGCTGCTGCCACTCCACTCGCTCCACTTGTTTGCAAATCCAACCTCTGCCGCGTCGACCGTACCAACATGATGCGCGATGCCGCACCACCTCGCCCTCCCACCACGCTCGTTCATAGAGCTCGGGCTCGGGCCCTTCGTCCGCCGCCTTCTTCTCCGCCTCTGCACACCAACCCGAGCTCACAATCTTCTTCTTCTTCACCTCCTCTCCACCACTGCCCTTTCTCTCGAATCACCATAGCTCTCACCCCCGACCTACTGTACTAATACCACTAATACTACTACTGTTACTATTACTAACTCCTCTCTCTCTCTCTTTCTCTCGCTCCTCACCCTTTCACGGCGCCCCTGTCGCCATTCTCAGATTAGATTCTCTCCATTTCAAGCGTGTTTCCCATCGCAACAAGCACAGCGGCATGCAGCAGTCGCGCGTCTGCTTTGAGAGGGCTAATTCGTGTTACATTGGTGCCGGAGATAGCGATCGGGAGAGCAGAAGATGACGGCGAAAGCGGTACCTGTGATCCAGAAACACAAACAGACGGGAAAAAGAACACTTCAAAGATGCAGACAACTTGCGGGAGGGGGCAGAGGAGGAGAGGCGGGGGCGGTGTGAATGGGACCCGACGACCCGGGGATTGGGAGGGTGATGGGGACGGGTGAGAGGGGTGGGCGAGTGCGAGAACGGCGCCCCGGAGAATCGTCGGGTAGGGTGGGGGTTGGGGTGTTCACTTTTGGGCTTTTAGGCTGCGTACCAGAAGCAGTCCAAAGGTGGGTTTTTTCAGTTAGTGCGGGGTTCTCCTCCATAGGGCATAGTATATACGCTGTCGTATAATTGGTATTTGTTACTAGTAAGAAGTTTTAATTTGAGATTTAAAGTAACTCACTAGAATCGTTTGATCTATTCTCCAATTTTTTGTTGATTTCAAATGTAGTAGAGGTGTGGATTCATTCCAAATACAAAAATAATATCTTGTATTGTATTGGTTGCAGTGGCACGCTCAGTCTTTTGGGGGTTATATCCCCTCTTTTCACCCTAGCATGGAAAAAAAATTCAATGTTTTATGTTAATGTTGTGAGGCTAGTGGGGATTTCCCTTATAGATTACGTGAATTGGAAAAACAATGGAATTGAAAAATGGCCAAATTTTATTTCCAGCTATACAACTCTTTTAATGGTTTAATAACCAAAAAAATAGTAAAAACCTATCCTTATTGCAAAGTTGTTCATCATTACCTAACCTAAAAGGCTTGTTTCCACTTGCTTGTATTAAAAAGTTATGGTTTTTGTTAAGAACAATAAAGTGGGTGCACAAAAGGTACTTATAGCTTGCAAATGTTGTTCAACTCCATTTAGCAAGGATGAAATAGTACTTTTGGTTAGGGTTTGATTTTTGTTTTTGTCAAGGTAGAGCGACCTGCTCCCCAAAATGCAGGCAAGTAAGGAAAATTTGTCTTAAATTGGTACAAATGAATGTTATATGAAAGTTCATCCAGAAACATGCTAATATAAGCTACTTTCATCCAAAATATGGCGCATTGGGATTTTGTCAGGGAAGGATTTGGCAATTTCATCCATATTTTCACACGGATTTCTAAGTGTAATGGTTGCCAGCAAGTTTTTGAGGTAAGATTTAGGCGAAACTTGCCAAGAAATTAAACCCTGCTTTTGGTATTTGTCATTCACACTACTAGTAGTATTAAAGTTAACGCCACCATTATTAAAAATCCACCATCCTCACCAACTTTATATAATACCATGATTAGTACTATCAAATCTTTGTCTTTCTTGATTCTGAATTTTGAGGTTATTAGCAAAGAATTATTTATGTGCTTGTATTTTACTACAATCTCTACATATTAAAACCAATACTATCTACTACCACCAACCTTACCAACTAGGATCGGTTCTTAATTACTAATTTACTAATTCAAGTAGGAATGCCATAATGCTTACGTAACACAGCTCATAAGAGCAGGTGAAAACAAGCTTCAACTCTTGCAGGGTCTTTGAATGCGAATACGAAATTCAAAGTTTCCAAATTTGACTTACCGTAGTTAATGTATAAATTTCAGCCTTTCCTCTGGGTAGAAAATCTTAGTTTTGACCCCCAAGACCCACTCAAAAATGTATGTATACATTAGGTGCGTTTATTATTAAAAAAAAAAACAACTCACCTTTGGATTTGGATTGCCTCGAGTTCGGCCACTTTTGGGGGTCGCGAAGGCTGAACGTCGGCTTTACAGAAGGGACGAGGGGGAGAGAGTGGTGGGCTTGACCGAGTCGTGCAGGACTGGGTCCTAGTATGCTGAGACCACTACTAGGCTGAGCTGGCAGGCTGACTTCCTGACCTAAGTTAGCTTCTTCTCTCTTCCACTGCTGCTGCCCTAACTTGTTTTCTGCTGCCCCAGGTACATGAACCAGATTATTTTGGGAGTTTTGTTCGAGAGTTGCACAACGCCTGTTGAGCTGCTTTTCTCTCCATAGGAACCCTTGTTTGTAGTTTAGCCATGAGGGCAAATTTCCATGCTTCTTTAGGGGCGGTTCAGGCCACGTCCCAAGTCTCACTGAAATCTGATGAAATTTAAGAATCTGATTGGCGGAGAGGCAAAAGATGGGACTTCACATTTCACATTATGTCTCAAGTCCCACGTTCCACTTGCTTACATGCAGCCTACATGGCAGCACTTTTCCAAGTTTTGGCGCCAAAAAAAGTGGGACTTCACTCCAAGATTGAGTCGAGCATTTTGGTAGACCCATCTTTTAGCCCAAGTCCCATCTTTTCCCATCTTCTTTAGCCCATAAAGATGGGATTTTGCACTCCCGTGGGACTTCGTCACATGGGACGTGGGACGTGGGACGTAGTCTGAACCACTCCTTAGAATAGTAAAACTCACAAACAACAAACTTGAACTTCATGCTTCTTTAGAATAGTAAAACTTACAAACAACAAACTTGAACTTCCATGCTAGGCCCACTCTTGGGCCCACTTTAGACTAGAGGTAAGAAGCCATGAAGAGTTAAATGCTAGCCAATGAAAATTATAAAAATTGAGGTTGAGAAGACCAAGCAATGTTGTTTTATATTATTTTATTTTTTTTAAAGACAAGAAAAAGAGAAAATGAGGTGAACAACACTTTTATCTTTTGTGATAATGAAAGTGCACAATTTTTGGGTATTGAGAATCATAGTCAAGCCCACCTAAAGAGGTGGCCTCATTATTATTATGGGGACCATTTGACCAAAATTCTTACAACCAATCATTTTTAAAATTTTATTATTTTTTAAGAAATATGTTAAAATGGTAACATTTGATTTGATGACCCCTTCTCATTTTACATTATAACCAAAAACCGTTACTTCCAAAAATCTACTTTTCAAAAACAAGCCATGACCCATGAGAGATTTTCTTTTCCACTTCTCACCTCTAATATAAAAAGGACCTAACCCATCTCCCCTCCTTCCATTTCTCTTCATAAAATGCATATTGAAGAACTTCTTGTAAAATTTGAAAACAGTCATAGTAGATGACCTCATCTTTCACACACAACACAACATGATTATATAATTAAAATTACACTGAAAACATGATTTTGTATCATTTTGAGAAAATTTGAAATATACAACTCTAAGAGACTCTCATACCGTCCTGTAGTCCAAATTCAAAAATTCGCTCGAGTTACAAATATTTTTTAATATGAATTTTTATTGTTCATTGTTTACTTCTATGCTTTTTTATTTCCGATTTTCTGCAAATGAAAAATAATTTTAAAAACTCCAACTTTGACAATGTTCATAAAACTTGCAGTAACACGTACTCCTCCCTTAGCAGTATAGTGCATGACGCTTACAATCAGCAATTATTGTCACAATAAGAAATATCAAAGCCCAACACATGTACTTATTAATTAATTCAAAAGCAATTTCACTAGCGAGAAGATCAATATTTAGGGAACATAATTCAAGCTTCATTTTGGAGGTACAAGGTTTTTAATATATAAAAATTTGACCAAGTAGTAAGCTGTTAGCTCAAATTCTAGAGTTGTTGATTATAAGTGTCATGCACTATAGTAAGACATGTAAGGTAGGACCACCCATTCCTCATCATTTAAGCTCCTATAGGACATCACATTAGAGCAATAATGTCATGCAAATTTTTCTTTGATGTCTTCATATGAAATATTGAAACTCAATTTTTTTTGAAAATTTTCACGCTATATTGAGTTGTATACAAATTTTGAAGTGCATAAAGTGTTCTAAACCCATACACAATCACTAGACTCTCCTAATCCCAATCATAGCCAAAATACTTCTTGCTCACTACTTCCTACTTTCTTTTGGGACACATGTCATGACCTCATTAGTTTTAATCTTGAAGAGGAAAAAAATATGTATTCCAAGGCTTGGATATAGGCTGGTTAGAAATAGCACACCCTAGAGGTTGGGTTTTTATCCCTAGTTGGGAATGGGAGGTACTCTTACCTTAGGCAAAATTGTTTGAATGGGTGGGAAGAATATCTATAGCATTGCCTTGCATGTGTCTAGCACACTTCAAGCATGAATGAGAAGTTCTTTGAGTCCCTCTAAATACTCTCATGACACCCCATCCTAATGTATAAAACAATGATCCTTCAAAACACTATTCTCCTAAATTTAATAAGCTTTATCCTATATTCCTAATGACAAATGGCCAAAGCATCAAATTAATATTTATGAGAAACGTTTGAAGAGGAAGGGTCATGTTTGAAGTACAAGGTGTGGAGAACAAGAAGTTTGAGGGCTTTTCAAACATGAATGTTATCTCTTGAAGTGTCAAGGTGTCAAAGGTTGAACTGCAACGCTGGAGATGCTCTGAGGCAGTGAGGCATATGAAAGACGGCTGCATGGGGGGAAGGCTTCAGAGGCATCCTTTTTCTGCATGTGGACATCGTAAGGAGTCCTTTTTGCATGCCTTGGCCCCCACCCCAACATCAACCCCACCACTCCAAATCTACTTCAATCTCCTCACCTCACAGCAAGATAAAGATTGCCCCAGAATCCCACAAACGAATAAGAATGAAGATAGTGATAGTTATAATAATAATTACAACAATAATCAATAGTATATAATAAATAAAGTAGAACAAAAGTACAATAGAACTCTTCTAAACTGATGTGGTTGGGATTCCAAGAATTAGATTGGTTTAACCCTTAAAGGACGGATGGATCATCGTGACTTGCCTTGCCTGTAGCATTCTACAGTGTTTTGCACATGGGCACCAATAGTATTGTTTCAAAAAGTTGAAAAAATCAATAGTGCATGGTGCCCTCATGAAAATTGCAATGAGGGCAACTTAGGAGCTAACACCATGTATCACAATTTGGGTTACAAAATAAAATGAATGTATCTCAAGAGGAAAAATTTTGCCTTCCATGATGCACTACGCTTTTATGATCACTTCTGAAAAAAATCAGATCAAAATTTGTCTTTTTCTGGGATACAGAGTTTTTTTAGGAGGCAACGGATGTTTTTTGTCCGTGCCGACGTTTAGGGGTTAAGTAACTTATTAGAGCATCTCCACCGGTTGGCTGTGGCCTGTCATTTACCATGGCCTTAGGATTTTTTCTGATTTTAGAGTGTCCAGCATTGAGACAGTGATGGCAAATTTTTGCGCAATGGCATCAAAGAAGGCTCTGGGCACTCTCAAATGCTGTGGTAGTTTTCATTTGTAGCGTGCTTGAATTGTGGCTCTGACACTTTTATTTATTGTCTTGATGGTTGGTGAGGCCTCAATTTATTTGCCATCAATTCTCTAAAGTCTAAACTACTGACTTGCCCATGCTGTCGTGGCAAAGATGCCTAGAACATCCATAAATTGCAACTATTTTTGGCATAGATTTAATTCCAAACCTTGTAACGCATCATCTCAAACTCAATCCGGTGAACACGAGAATTATATAATGAGCTGATTCTCCATGAAAGGGTCAATTTGAGTCATATGGTGTGTCATTCCACCAACCAACCAATGGAGATGCTCTCAGTTAGTTTTGTGGAAGTGTAAGTGAAGTAGCCTTGAGGTTAGTGCTGAGATAGCACCAAGGAACATCACTACTATTGAAGTAATTGCTTTGATTTATGATTGATGCATGGTTTGACATTGAGATTTGAGTTATATATTAGATTATAGAGGATATCAATTTAGAGGATATTGGTTTAGAGGAGTTCTACTGTAGTTTGGTTTACCTTCCAAACTTTTTCTTGAGAGAAAGACCTTGATATACGATGATGGTTTCAAGGTTTCTTTTTTGTCAATTTCCTTATTTGTCATGTAAAAAAGAAGCTCATAATTGCACTTTTTCACAACTTACTAGGTTTGTAAAACTTGTATATTTTCCTTTTAGAAAATGCAATTTTGCAAGAGAAGGCTTTTTTTTGCCTCCTTGTGCAAAAACAACTAGAGGAGCAGAGGAATGTTGTTTTTCTCAAGTTTCAATTTTCCATTAGGCAATTCCAAACTTTTAGCACATTTTCTTGCTAAAAAATTTCTTGGTGTTTGTTATTTATCCGAAGAAAAATCTTGATTTCTTATAGTGGTTTAAAGGTTTGTGTTTGTCTTTTTAATTGTTTTCTCAAACAAGAGAACTTGTGCTTCTTGTTTCACGCAGAAGAGCCCATGCATGCAGTTTTGCACACCTTGCTACGTGTACAAAACTTTTTAAATTTTACATGAGACCATGCAATTTCTATTGAAGAAATCATTTTGTGTGCCAGGAAATTTTCTTGAGGGAAAATAAGCCTTTTTGCAATGTTTAAAACCTCTTCATAGGATACTCAAAAGTATGAAATACTTATCACCCAGATTAGCGTGATTTGGCGTATGTTTTGTAGACACAAAGTTTGTTATGAAATTTTACGACAATGCAACCAGTTTTGTTGTAGGAGTAAGATTCTACAAGATTAGGAAACATGTCAACAAGTTTTGACAAGTAATTTCCCTCAAGTGCCTCACGTGCAATGATTAGGAAACTTGGAGGACAAAATCAAGCCAAATCATCAAACTATTTTATCGCCGTAAAATTTTCCCTGATGGTATTTGCATGAAACTTGGGTTTTTTATCCTAACTTTGAAACGCCCCAATGTTTTCAGAATTCAAGGTATCGCCCATCAGGAAGGGCACATCACTCCACAAAGGAAAACCTTTTCTAATAAATGAACACCTGTTCGTACTCTCATAACCACATTAAGGTAGCTGCACCCGTGGGCGTGACGTCCTCATGGGTGTCACAGTCAAAGTTAAAGTGGTTATGGGTACTTAAGTGATAGTTATGGATGACAAAGTGATGATTGTGGGTGACTCCATGACAGTTTTGAGTACCATCTCATTATTTAACCAACAAGCCTTGTTTTAGCATCCCTTACACATGGTTCTTATAATTTTAATGATTTCGAATTTTGAAAAATCTTTGTGAACAAATGCTTGCAATTGAAACCTTGAAATTGATACCAATATTTTTGATTTCCATTTCCTAACTTGCAGTATTTTTTTCAAAGTTAGTCAATTATTTTACCTACTCCAAAACCCTTATTTCCACGCTTATGGGTGCGCCTACCTTACATCCACTCACAAACCCTCCTTTATAAAAAGTTGGGGGACGATGTCATGCAGGGAACACTGTTCCCGAGATGCCTGGTAACAGGTGATCAATGCAACATGAACCCAGTCTCTCGGTCACCAAGGTGCTTTGTAGAATGACCAAATTCCTCGAATCCAGGTGCATGAGCCTGTGTTTTTTAATTCAAATTCAAAGTCATCACTGATCACCCTACCAGGAATTTTGTTTTCAATTTCTCAAGGTAGCGTAAGGGCCACTTCACACCATAGCCATAGGTGAAGACGAGGTGAATTTCCACCAATCAGATTGCTAAGAAACCAAGAGTTTGGGCTCTCAATCCTCCTCACTACACACTAAAGTCCAAAGTTTGTCATTCTTCAAATATTTACATGGTATCACTTTTTCAATCAAAGCAACAGCCTTTCAAAAAAAGTTTGGGTCAAACAAAAATGGAAACCCAAACTATGATCGAGTGGCTATGAATAATTTTTCATAAAACACTCAAAATTTGACAAGATCTTGGCTAGTAGATTGGAAGGTTGACCAAATGCTATGTATTTGAATTTTGGACTTGGCCTTTGGAAGCTTCACACTATGGTTGTCCAAGTCAAGAGGTTGTGGAAGTTCATTACCAAGAGTTTAAACTTTGGACTTGGCCTTTGAAGGCTTTACATTAACCCCTGAAGTCCTAAGCTAAATTTTTCACCAAAATTGCTCCAAAACTACCATTTTCTAGTACAAGTACCAAATTTTAGGAATTTTTTTTTGACATATGTAGCTGTAAGATCTTGTACTACACTAGAAGCAAAAGATGTTAAAAAAAAATTAGAAACTTTCAACATGTAGATTGTAAGATATTTGAGTTTGAATTGACAAAAAGCCATTTTTTGTCTACAAAAATCTGGGTAGCTGCACTTCACAAGGTCACATTTGTATAAAAAATTCAAAATGGTTATAGATTTTTGGATTTGTTCTTCAAAGCAAGTTGGGTACACGCTTGAAATTTTTCAAATCATTTAGGATTGTAATAAAAATTGAAAAAATAGTAAGTATAAAGAAGTAGAAAATGATTCAAACCACTAAATTGTTAAGCACTTAATTATGGAAATGAAAAATTCCAACCCCAATGGTTATAAGTTTTTAATAAACAATCTATGTCCTTATGTTTTGTTTTTTTTCCAAAATATTGAAAATTGAGTAAAATAAATGACTTCAAAGTTCATTTTAAAGTAGGGAATCCATAACTGCCCGCAAACATAATCTCCTCATAACTTTCATCTTGTTGATCAAAATTGAATGATACAAAGCTTCCCATGTATATATAAATTTGGGGAATTGATATGTGCACACCCCTCGCGGGGTAAATTTTAGATTTTTACCATAAAAATTCTAAATTTGAAAAATTTGAATTCAAATTTGGACTTAGAGACCTTGCTTTTGTCTAAAACCATAAAGGAGGAAACAATTGAACAACACCTAATCAAAAAGTTTAGTTTTTTTTACAAACAAAAGTAAACGTAATAGTTTGCATCCTAGCTAAACTTTTTCATTGGATATTGTTCAATTCTAGCTTCCTTCATGGTTCTTGACTAAATCAAGGTCTCTAAGTCCAAATCTGAATTCAAAATTTTCAAATTCAAGTTTTTGATGGTAAAAATCTAAAATTCACCCCACGAGGGGTGTGCATATATCAAACCCCGGGTGTGCACATATCAATTTCCTAAATTTAAAGAAACAATTTCAAAAAACAAAAATAAAAAAAATGTTATTTTAAAGAAGTTTTTGAGCTGTCCAAGCTGCTTGCTAAGCAAAGAAAAGTACATATCATGCAATAACTTTTGGACCATGAAGTCAAAAATTATGAAAAGTGCTGAGCTTTAAAGCTACTTATTGGACACATTGTGTGTGAAATTTCAAACAAACAAAATGAAAAGCACATTGGTAGTGAGCTGCCCAAAATAGCTATGTTGCCAAAAAAATGATGTTCAAGACTTTATGAGGTTAAGAATGTCTAAAAGTTTTACAAACAGTATTTTGCTACCAATTTTCAACCCGTTTCTTTAGCCTCTTAACAAAATCTAGACACTCAATTCCACTGCCTTTTAACTTGGTTAGCCATAGTGTGAAGCAACCCTTAAAGTCACTTGAAAAATTGGTCCAGTCAATCCATCTTCATCACGTAATTTTATATCATGGATTAGTATTAAGGCTATTTTGCCTTAAAGATGGCAATTTTGCCATTTGTACTTTCTTTATGCCCCCATAATGTCTGTAGTGTACAATTTGTCCCTTATTTCATATTCTTGCCAGCTCTCCTCTCCTCATTGACAAATGGCAAAACAAATGCCATCTTCTTATCTATACTACTAAGTGGGAGCCTAACCCTTACTGACTCTGCGCTCTTTTCTAGAAGCTTTTAGAACTTTTTGGGTGTAAGTTGAAGCAATAAAAAATGCCTTAGATACAAAACACCAAGCACCCTCCAACCATATTTTTTTCCAAAATCTTCTAGAACTTTTTGGTGGAAGTTGAAACATAAAGGATGCCTCAAAAATGGAACACCAAACACCCTCCAACAAAAAACAACAAAACACCAAATGCCCCCTAGCAAAGTATAAAATAAGAGCATTGTGATGAGGGCAATTACTACTTTTGGTATCCAAAAAGAACCAAAATGATGGTGCATCAAGGTTAGATTCTAAACCAATTGTGAGATAGACTTTTTGTAAAAGACATTAGGATTAGACTCTAGACCAATTGATTTGTGAGATGTTAATTTATTGTAAAGATTGATGTTGCATTACCCATACATGTCCAATTCATGCAGAACATGTGCCTCTATACTAGTATATGTATACTCTAGTGAAAGTTAGCCAATTTAACTTAAGTAATTTGTTATTTCAACACTACAAGATAACCATGATTGAATCTACAAAAAGTTAGCAAAGATTGTGACCTAATTTGCAATATGTTGTAAATTAGGTCACAATCTTTGTCAACCTTTTTGTTGATTTGACCATGATTTTATTGTAGCGCAACCAATGACAAATGCTCACAATTGAAGCAATTGGAGTCAATCCATCATTGTTGCATCACTAGCTAACACTTTAAATATAAGTAGACTTTCCTTCGACCTCAACCAATTATAATAAAGATGATTTTGTCCCAATAAAGTCCATTATACAGCTTACCCTAACCATCAAATTTTGGTAGGCTCTTTATAATTTATTTGGGCAATGTCGAAGGTGCCAAACCTACATATATGCGTGTAGAAAGTACACAAGTTGAAAATATAATCTCTTTGGTTAAGTGCCAAATTCACTTCTAAGTGGTCCACCACGCATTTTTATTTTTGCCATATACAACACAGTTTGAGTATAAGATTTGCATACAAAGCTCAAAAACCCTAACTAACAAAGTTCATTTTATAGAAACAAGAAAGTCTCCGTTGCACAATGTGGAAAAGCTGATAGCATTGTTGGGCCTAGTTGTACAAGTAACAAAAAAATTCTATATGCATGAAAGGTTCCAACAAGCAATAATATGGTGTAGAAAGTGACTTTGTCAACATTGAATTGTTTTCTTTGTTGAAAGCACACCACAATAAAATAAAAAAATTATATATCTAATCATTATTTCCCCCAAATTATCCCATCATAGTCATTGTTTACGTTTGCAAAACCCGTCCCACTATAGAATTGTTTTTAGTATGATATTTCTCTCGTTAATACATGAATCTTTTTATGACACAAACCGCAAATTCTTCATATAAATGTAAGTTTATTTGTTTACGCATTTAAAATTCAAAATAAAAAAGGTCATGAAAGATGTAGTTTAAACCTCAAGGTCCAATACAAATGACGAACATGAAGATTTTTTTGGCTTGGACATAGTACATTCCATGCACCATTTATGGGTTAACCAAGTCCCATAAAAGTGGTCTTTTAAGTATGACCAACTCGATGAACAATCCCGGTCTTGAATGAATCCCATATTTACGCTTGGTATACTTTGTCACCCTCGATAAATTTTGGACCTCAAATGTATTGACAAATGTACATTTGTCAAGTGTATTTGGGGATTTAGATATGCAATTTTGGTGATGGAATTAATTGTTGATGTCACATCAATACACATTTGGGTCGGACGAATCTTAGGATGTGTACATGTTTCCTTGAAGTTAGATTTGCTTGCAAAGTTGAATTGGCTAGCAGTGAGAGGGATGTACAATGGGACAAGCATGGGGTCAATAGTGCGTATCCACGTTGCTATCTCATCTCGTTTTCCTTTCCCATAAAACTCAAAAAAATAAGCAAAAATATATAATTCTATAACAAACATAAAAACAAAACGAACAACAAAAGATGATATTTCATGAGAGAACACAATTGCATGTAATGAGCTGGGAGAAAAAAAAAACAATAGAATGTCAGCCAATTCAAATGTCTAAAAACATTGGTTGAAGTTTGATTCAAGGGGAAATTACAAATAGGGGCACAAAAATGAAAAATATTACAAATAGGGGCACAATTTCAAACTGATTACAAATAGGGGTGCAATTTCAAAATGATTTGTAAGTTTTTGTATTTTTTTGGTTTTGACATTGGTTGATTTAGGTATGTCATATCAAATGTCAGCTAATTTCCAAAAAACTTAAAAGTCTTTCTAAAAATTTCCATCCTTTTGCTAAAATTTCTTTATTAAGGCTTGATTTGGAGAGGCCTTTAAGTTTTTTGGAAGTTAGCTGACATGTGATGTGATATATCTAAATCAACTAATGTCCAAACCAAAAAAATCTACAAAATTTTACAAATTATTTTGAAATTGTGCCCCTATTTGTAATATTTTTCATTTTTGTGCCCCTATTTGTAATTTCCCCTTGAATCAACCAAATATAAAAATGATTAACCCTAAAGTTTGTTGACTATGTTTTATGAATAAAATACTTAGAATGAGTCATTGTTGATAGCAAAGGCAAATGAAATTTAGGTGAAATTTATTAGAAGATCTAGTAATATGCTACTTCATTATGCTATAATAAAAATTTAAAAGATTTTTGTCCCATGGATTGTGAAATTATAAGATTCAAAGTGAAAAATAGTGTTTTTTTGGGGGCATTCAAAGTATAGGCAGCTCTAATTTGGGGAGGCTTTTTTACCATTTAATTTCAATTTTGTGCTTGTAATTTTTTAGATTCATTTTTTTTATAGAGCTGGCCATATGATTAAAAAAGGTTCAAAACATTTTGAATTGGGGAACATGTTTTAAAAAAAACTAGAATAGGAAACTAGCTTTAGGAAAACTTTCATACAAAATTGTGTTTTTTTTGGCTTCCACATACAATATTGTTTTTAAAATATGAATGGTAGAATTTCAGATTTTAGCTATTTTTGAGGAAGAAAATTAAAAAAACGAAACTAACCAAAAATTGAAGATTTGACAAGCTTGATCAACATAGGGCCACATCCACCTAAGATAAATTAAAGGACAATAAGTAAAGCAATTGCTTTCATGGAATGAGGTTGGTCAAGATTTGGAAAGGAAATATCTTTACCCCTCAACTAGGAAATGTTATACCACAAACAGAAATTTGTGAATTGTGAGCCTTGAGCTTAGGTTATTTGTCCAAATACTAAATTTTACTTGTAGCTGTGTACATATAGCCTTATAATTGTGCATTTTAAACTTTCATCTTTTGAAAATTGTTATTAAAAAAATTATTATTTTTGAGCTCAAAATTGGTTCTCTCTTGCAAAATCTTGGCTCGCCGCTCATGGCTCATTGTTTTACACTCACAAAATAGCTTCATCCTCACCAGGACATACACTTTGTACTTTTGTTAGTGCATTGTACTTAAATCATATAACAATCACCAATTTTGTCACAATTAATTAAATAATTAGAATGTAAAGTATATATATATATATATATATTCAAAAAAAATTATATGCAAACATAAAATTGTGTTTTTACATTAATTTTATCCATGATATAAAATACACTAAGACAATAAGAATCTTGAAAGATGTTTGCCAATACACTTAACATTTATTAAAGATAGTTTCCATATACAAATTAATTGTCATATATGTTTTTGATTATAATGTAGTGACATCATATCATTCTTCCCCCTCTCTCTCATATCCTTTAATGATTTTTTTTCAAAGTCTTTCTTTCACGTGGTTTTAAAATATCCATTAATGATTTTATCTATATCTTGCAAAGTTTGTTCCTGCTTAAAGTTGAACTACATATTCTCAAAAGAGAAACATAATTTTAAATATAGACTAAAAAAAATAAAAATGTTACAATAAAATTTAAAAGGCGAATTATGTATTCTAAGTTTATTCATCCATATATCTTTTTTAAATAGTTCTTGAATTCCAACGTGCATCTTTTAATTTAAAAAATCAACAATTCTTTGAGTAAAAAGATTAAGGTCATCTTTACTATTACTCAAATCCTAGCTATAAATTTTTCCGTATTCAAAGAATATAATCTTCCTAATCTATTTTTTTAATCAATCAATTTGGTGCACAATTTGTATATGGTGCAGAGGTATTGTTTATTATCATTGAAAGAGTTTGCCAACCTTTTGCGACTTCCCGAGCCCAAAAAATATGGCATCAATTTCTCTAAGAAGCTTTAGCACACTACATCAAATGAAATATTCATTTCTTTCATATTTGAGATATGTCTTGACGTTTTTTTTGTACAGTGTACTCCTCAGTGTACTCTTATTTGTACTTTCTTGTTTTGTTTTCAATCTTTGTGGGAGTTATGTTAACTTTGATCCTTCTTTCCTAATATTCAGCAAGAGATTGCGGTTTGCCTTGGACCAAGTCTTACAAAAGTATAATGGAGCCATTTTAGATGATGAGATTAAAAGCATCTCCACCGGTGGAGACTTGCTCAAAGTTTTCCATGTGGTTTGGTGAGGCCTGAAGGCTCTCAATCTCCACCCATGCTTTTTGAAAAGGTGGCCTTACACTCCAACACACCTCATAAATAAGCAATTGACCACTTATTTAGGGAAGTAGAGAATAAAGCTCACTAAACTTAAGGTGAATAGTGCATGAATAGTGGCTTGGAGAGTGGCTTCCTAGACTTGCCAAACAAGAGAGTTTGAGAGGGGCTGGGCTACTTTTCATTTGGTTTGAGCAAGCCAGAGCAACCGGTGGAGATGCTCTAAGGGCATCTCCACCGGTGACTCCAACACGATGAAATTGGATGAAATATGCTCAGGCCACTCTCTAAACCCTCTCTTGACATTGGGTCCTGCCGTGTCTAGCAAGAGGCCTTCAAGCCACTATTCATGCACTATTCACCCTAAATTTAGTGAGTTTTATCCTTTACTTTCCTTGATAAGTGGTTAATTGCTTATTTATGGGGCGTGTTGGAGTGCAAGGCTAGCTTTGCAAAGAACATGGATGGAGATCAAGGGACTTGAGGCTTTGCCAAAACAAATGGAAAAGATTGAAAGAGCTCACACCGGTGGAGATGCTCTAATAAATCAGATGTGACGGATGCTATGAAAGTCGGAATAAAAGATAGAGCTAAACAGTTATATATAAAATTATCAATTTTTTTGCGGTGACAAACCTTGCCAATGACCAAAGCTTTCTTGAAGAGGTTTGATCTCTTTTCTCAGAGTCTTTTGCTTTTCTGTGTGTGTTGCTTTTCTGAAACTTTAACTAATTTGTATTTGATAAAATTTACATAGGTGGAACAACAGTAAAACTTAAACAAATAATTCAAGATAACGCTAGACAAAATTCAATTTGTTGTTACATACAACACATCTATGCACCACACAAAAAAATTCTTCAAGTGGTAAAAATTCATATATTTCATTGTCTATTAAAAAATCATTTGCCTTGAACATATTTCTATGATGATCATTTGTGTCACCTAAATCTATATTTCTATTTTTCAATTAAAAATGATTTGTCCTAATTAAAAAATAAACATATTTTTAAGGTTTTCAACATCTTCAAAATTGGGTATTGCAACGCCAAATTTATCTCTTTTCTCTTTACGTTGTCCCTTAACCCCTAAAGGACCAAGGAGCCCACTTTGGGCTTTATGAGAATTTGGGCAGGCTCTATTGACTTCATAATTTGGAATTTTTTCATAAAATTTATAGGATGGATGCTAATCATCATAATCTACACGTGAAGCTTTATTTCATGTCATTCTGATAAGTATCACAAAAGTTAGAAGGTTTTTTCAATTTCAATGCCAAATCGGGCAGTAAAAAACATATTCTAATTTTTTATTTTTATTTTATAGAATTGTATAGATTGATATCTACTCAAAAAAAAGATTGAATCACTCAATTCCAAATAATGAGGTAAGAGTTAACCCCTAAATCCCTGAGTGTCCTCTAGGGGGACAAATGAGATTTTGGGCAGGTACCTACAGCCTCAATTTTTATCTTGATTTTTTTGAAACTTTTTTTGAACATAGGAAAACACATTAGCTTTTGGAGAATATAATTTTTATTCCAATCCATGCCCAAAAGCAAAAGTTATGCCTAGATAAGCAAAAAATTATGGAGATTGGGCAGCAAAAAAAATTACAAAAATTTGAATTTTTTAAATTTTTTCTCTTCTCATAGGTTAGTTTTTTTTACATTTGAAGCTTTGACTCATTCCATTTGGACTAGATATGAGAAAATTATGGACAATCTTGTTCTTTGGGCAATTCAAGCATCTTCTTGAAAAAATAACTTATAAACTTCATTTTTGAATGCAAGTTTAACATTTTTTCAATAAAAAATTGTTGAGGAGGGTGAGGTTTGCTTTTTAGAACAATCTCACCGTTGGGATTATTGCGTTTCAATTCCATTGCAGGGTTATTAACAATTTAAGTTTTTGTTCAATCTCAGACCTTCACCCACCTAATGATTTTTTTAAGAATGAAAATTAGGTATTTTTGGTTTTCATTTTTTTTTGAAGATTTTTAACTCAATTTCCCACCATGAAAAAATAAACCTCAAAACTTTGTAGTGCAAAAAATTTAAGTAAAAAAAGCTCAAAGTCAAGTAATCTAGTCATGCAAGGTGCAAAATGGGTTGTTTTTTACAATTCAATTGCAAACATCTTGCAATCTCTGCGGTCAAAGTTTATAGATTTTTGTGTGCACATTCCAATACAAGTTTAGTACAAGATCCTATGGTTAGATATACAAAAAGACCAATTTTCAAACTTTTTTGTACTTTGCAATAGAAATGGCAGTTTTGGGTGTCTTTTGACCAAATAAAGGCCCTAGGGATTTAGGGGTTAAAAGGAGTTTTATTTTGCAAGCAACAAAGGTAGGAAGAGGATAGGAAAAGCATATAAAGTTATATTTTTCTCTCAATTTTGAAAATTTTCAAATGAAAATGAAAATTAAAGTTACTAATTTTTTATTAGAGCATTCTCACCATTGGGATTAATAATTTTCAAATTCTTCCAAAACTTATTAGCATATTAGATATATCTTTCATTCATTAATACCTTTCAATTTACAATTTTTGTAAAAATGAATCCAAATTTTTGGTTAATATTTTTTTATATATGCTTTCAATCCATTTTCCAACATATTGCCAAAGCTACACAAGAAATACAACATACATGTTTTTCTATAAAAAATTTGAAAAACAAAACTTCACCTTCTGGAAGGATTAGAAAATTTTACATTTTGAAATTTAGGCACATTGATCTTGCAAAATTGGTGGGGATATTCATTCTAAAATTTTGGGACAATGTACTTGTGCAAGTCAACCAAAGGATCCTAGGGTTGGATTTGTTAAAAAGTAAGTTTCAATGAAAATTTTGACCTTGCTTTGGGGACTAGTATTTTGAAGCAAGTTTTAGGCCTCTAAACACAAAAGAATTTTAGGGGTTAAGTTTGAATGTGCTGCATTTTCTATATATGAAACCTCCATCTTTGCGTTTTTTATTTTTATAATTGCATTTTTATCTTTGCTGCTTTTATTGTTGGTCTTTTGCACAAACGTTCTTGCAAAAATATTTGTATCTTTGCTGCTATTATGTTGAAAAAAATCTTTAATATCTCACTAATCTCTGTTTTATTTAAAGTCGCTCATCTAAAACATTATTGTTGCAAACATGTCATGTATACAAGCATCAATATCATTGATAAAATCACTATTGACAATGGCGGTAGCAACCTCTTTAAATAAAGTTATTAATTCAACATTGTTTTCGTTTTTTGGTATAAAATGTTGATTTTTCTTCAATTCTTTTAAGTGCAGAGACAAAGATGATTAGCGCTGCAAATAGGAAGATTTTTTACATCATTTTATCATTTATTTTATGCATCGTTGGAAATCTAGTATCATAAACAAACGAATGCTTTTTAATGCAGATTTTGTGGGTTTGTTTGCCGTAATTGAGAATAATGATAGTATGGGATAACAATCCTAAACTTCATTCAAGATTTAATGTTACAAACTTTGTTACAACAAATAATTTTATAATTTTTTTAAAAACAAAATTTGAAAAAATTATTGCTGCAAAATTTTGCATGGCTTTTTATTGGTAGAATTAGACTTAACTACAAAATTGTCATTTTTTACAATATCAAGTTTCATCATTCTATGACTAATCTATCTTCAATCCACTAACTACTTTCATATGTAGTAACTTATTACACGTACTTTCAATGTATAATAAGCGGCTTGCAATTTAATTTTTACTAAAAATAATTAAAAATAATTGAATATAGTGTGGAAGACATTCAAATTGATCATTGAAGCTAACTAAAAATTGCTATTTTTTCAAAAAATAAAACAAAGATTTAAAATTTTGCATTTGTCTACCCAATGGAATATGGTTGGCCATCTATGCGTTATTGCTTCAAGGTGAATATAGTAAGAGAATCTTCGTACTCATAGCATCCACACCATGGTCTTACTACAACCGTAATAACTTCTGCCTCATTAGTAAGTCCATTTAGCAGCGTTCATTTTCCAAGTTTTTTCTTTAAACCTCCTTATTACACTTGGACTCCTAATTTTCATAATTTTGGACATTACTTTTTCCTTAACATGACTTTGCATTACCAATGAAGAGAAACTTTTGTAAGTATATGGGCATCCTCCTCCACTATGGAGAATGATGTCCCTACAACTTATCTTTCCTGATATTGGCATTCTTTCTGTATTTATTCATATGAATATAAGGATACTTGGCTTTTGGCTCAAGGTGATTGTAAGAATGACCTATACTACATTCTGTCTTCCTTCTCCGGTTTTTTTTTTGCTTGTAACTTTAACAAAAGAAGTCATATTGACTTGTTCTTTTAGGGTAACATGAACATGCAAGTTATTGACGTTTGTTGATTTTTTGGTATTTTTAAATTTTTTTTTCTATTTATAAGCAACCCCCAAATAAGTGTCTACTTGGGCCATTTTAGGGGATTTTAGTACTATTTTGGGTTCAAAAAAGCTTTTCTAGGGCTATAAATCAGGGATGTTATTTATAAAGCATGCTTACATGCATTTATAGAAGGGTTTTGCAAAATCATAAATTTCATGGCATCTACATTGTCTCAAAGTGGGCATCCTATCTTCTTTCATTGGCGAAATACAAAGAAATCCCTCAGCAAAGCAATTGTACCATGTGAATGTGTTTAATGGGTTCTCAAATAGCCATTTTTTATTTTATATCATTGAATTATTTTATTATTTTCTAGAAAGCGAGAAAGAAATTGGTTTTTTGTTGGTGATTTGTTTTGTGCATAACTTTTAGAATAAACATTTTCTAAGTTTAAATTTTCAAATGCTTTACAAATTGTCCATAATTTATTTTATTTTTTAAAAATTCATTTCAGAAACTCATAATACTTCAGAGTACTACATAGTACGAAGGGTGTTTGAGACAAAACTGACAAGTCATTCTTGCAACTACCCCTCAATATCATTATCTTGGTCTTCATAGATATCATTACCATTAACAAGCTTGAGTACTAGTCTTGTTTCTTTTTTTAGGAGGGGTTGTTTGAGCCCAATACTTCAGCTTTCATTTTAACACCCAATGCCTGTGTAAAGTACCTAACATGCCTCATATATAAGACATTAATCCATTCAAATTCAAATAGATTATACTCATGAAGTACACATTTGTAATGTTTCCTCTTGCTTTGTATTGAACTAGAATCCATGACCGCTTGTATCTTACCCACCTTGCCATCCCAATGTTCAAACTCTGGAAGTGGCCTTGGATTTCCTTGCCACAAGTTTAAGTCCTTGTCATCATCTTTATAATATTTCTTCAAAATACAAACATGAAAACTTGAAGTCTGTGTCAATATTGGTTGCAGACTTTTTAGGGTATTTTAATTGTTTGTGAACGATGCAAGATGTAGTTATGCTAGCTTTGAATGTGAATGTTAGCTGTAGTTTATTTTAATAAACCATTGTTTCATCTGAATGGACTGTTACTAGTATGACCTTGAGTAATCAAGATAGAGCATTGATTTGTCTCCACTTGGATTTTTGAAAGTCTTTTTGTAAGTATTGCTGATGATTGTCGGCAAATGTCTATCTGATTTCTGATTTGGAGAAAATTCTTTAATAGCTAGAAAGTATGAACTGTTGGTATTCATGGGTTGCAACAGCGTTACAAACATTGGCTATTTTGAATACGTATTGGTGAAGGGAAATTGCCTCATATATTGCAATAATAAACATCTTGGTTGCCTCTAGTTTTTTATTCATCTTCTGGTATAATAATGAATGATAATTTCTTCATTGTTGGAATTCATAATCTTCAACAAAAACTCAAGATTGACAATTGGTTTGAAGGTGTTTTATAATTTAGAGTTTGGATATTCCAAAAGGTAAGATAAAATAAATTATTGCATTAATTTCATTAATTCCATTAGTATCATGATAAATCCATGATAATTGTATTTTTTGAAAATATGCATTTGAGATATTTTTAAAAATGTGGTTTTTGATTTTATAGAGGTGTGAGTGAAATAGAGATGGAGAGGGAGTCTGAGTTTGGATTGGGGTCCTCTATTCAAACGTAGTATAGAAAACATGCAAGAAAGGCTAGAAAAAATATAAGTGGAAGATGCAAAAAAGAAAGTTGGAGATACATTGTTTGTTGTTAAAAATAAATCTTAAATTTTTTATAGAAAAAAGAAATTGAATTTGTTGATTTCTTTGTTCCATATAAATAAATAAACAAAATATAATTTAAAAAAATTTGTTTTTATAACAAATTTATTTATATAATAAATTAGGATGTCTGTGGGTCTGTATTAGTTGCAGCAAATAGTCATCCTAATCTAATACAGATTTATGCAATGCATGCAATCTATTTACTTTGTGGGTAAAAAAACATGCTTGAATAAAATCTTGCGCAGGGAAAAAAACCTTTGTGGGTAAAAGAACATGCTTGAATAAAATCTTGCGCAGGGAAAAAAACCTTTGTGGGTAAATGCTTGCTTGAGTAGAAAACCTGCGCATGAAAAAACTTGCACGGGTAAAAAATTGCATTGATAATCAATTGCATAAGTAAAAAATGACATGTGTAAAAAAAACTTAAGCAAAAAATTAAAAATGTAAAAAAATTGCATGGGTAAGAAACAAATAATACAAAAAATTGAGTGAATGATTATTTTGGAGGTAAAAACTAAATAATTTTTATATGCGTGAAAAAACAATGATGTTCTTTTTACTATGTGGGTAGAAAATTCTATGGGCATAAAACAAAAAATGTTTTAATGCAAGGAAATGTTTGCTAAACAAAGATAAATATTTTATAGCATGGATAAGTTTGAACTTGGACTTTGTGGATAAAAAGTAAGAATTACTTTATTGCAAAGGAAATATTTTGCATGATTGGATTTTAAGTGATTTTGCCTCCAATCAAACCAACAATTGCTTACACTAGCAAATGATATAAATGTTTAATCATGTATATCAATCATAGCTTTTAGTCCTTTGTGCAATAGAATGTCATGGTGGCCCTCTAAGTTGTGTTGATAAAACAAGTTAATTAAGTATTATAATTATATTATTATTACTAATATTTCATTGTGAAAATTTAAAATTAATTCAAAGAACTCTTTCCAAAAGTGATTGGTGACGTTTAAACCGCTTTTAAGACATTTAAATAGATGTAAATTAATTAATTTTACACATAAAACACATTTGTATACATTCATATTCATGATTTGAATGGAATCTTTAAAAAGTTATAGTGCAAATATTTGAAAAATTTGTGCACGTGTTTTTGTTTGCAAAACTAATTCTAAATTAAAAAAATAAAAAATCTTTTAAATCAAATATTCTTAAGAATTTACTAAAAAATAAATTTCAATGTTTAAATTATTCAAAAGTTTGTCAACTTATTAAAGGATTGAGAAAATATTTAAAATTGTTGATAACAATAAGGATAAGGCTAAGAAATAAGCTTGTTGAATCGTTTTTGTTGGTAATATACAAGTTTTTACGAATATGTTGTTTAAGCTTAAGATACTATAAATACTATATGTGTGATGGATTTAAAAATCTTGTAAAAATCTATTGTCAGTGTAAACATGTGCTTAATGAGTATGGTATAGTATCTAAGGTGAACAATTGTCAAATTTCTTCAAAAACAAGGTGATTTTTTGTTCAGATTTTTACATATTAAAATTTCCAAATAAATCAAGTAAAAAATGATTGTCTCTCCAACCTAAAAGACCTCTAATTTTATCAATTTGTAATCAAATGATAAAAAAAACTAGTCCTTATAACACATGTAACTTGCACAAAGGATCTTATTTGGCCACGTGTGTGACTATGAGAGTAAGAGAGTAGTTACAATATTGTACAAAAATTCACCATTAGTATATGTTTTGATAAAAATAAATACTCTTAAATTCAACTTCAAACTCTTTTTTTGAAACCAAAAATACTATTACCCATCAAAATTATAAAAAGAGATATCTAATTGTTAAAAATCTGATTGATAGCAAAATATTATTGAAATATCTGAAAGATTTAAAATTTGCAAAACTATTTCACAAATATCGGTTGTGAATTTTCAAGTCTTGATTGGATTTATATATGCAAAAATTGTAACAAAAAATATTATTCATGGAAATAGTGACTAAGTAGCAAAACAAATTTTTTTTTGCTAGCATTAATCCATCCCTAACTAAAAACTAAAACGACAAAAAAAAACTCATTTAAAAGCATCAAGACATAGATTGACTTTTAGTAAAATCATAATATTAGAAATTTTGAAATACTTGCAAAAATTGTGTATATTTAAAAAAAAGATGATATTGCTAAATTTGGTTAAGTGAATTTCAAAATACAATGACACTTCCATACCAAATTAAGTAAATGATCATTTATTTGAAATTTACATATGTATATAGATGTAAATTGCTTCATTATTATAATTAAGTTAAAAAATGGCAATATCAGCCCATTATTAAATTTATTCACAAATTATAAATTAGTCAGAATTGTCACATTATAGATAGTTATCATAGTCATATTTTGAAATTAATTTAATAGATGTTGTTGGATCAAACCAGATTTGACGTTATTTCTTGTAACACATATTAATAGATGTTGATTGAAATTATTAATTTGACACATATCATGTTTTCCCTTTTTGAATGTATCAAAAAAAAATTCTAATTTTGTTTTTTTACATTATTTACAAAATGAAATTCTATTTCAATCTGAACACACACCAGCCGCAAGCGAGAACCTTCACTACAAAAACAGTTATCAAAGCGACACAATTGGTCCAAGATCCTACTGGTATATGAGGGCTTGATAAAGCAACCTAATCAAGAGAAATGATGAGGCATATTTTAGTGGGGTTTCAAACTTACTTGCATGATTAACTATTGCCAATTTTTGGCCTTCTCTTTCCACATTGCCAGACTAAAGTCATTTCCTGTTTCATTTTCTTTTGCTCCTAAAGAATTGTTCTCAACCGCACCACTCTGAAGAGTCTAAATTTCTAACAAAGCTAGTTGAGTAGCCTCAATTACAGCCCTCATTTGCTTCCTATGCTTGTACACAAGGAACTCTACATAGCATCTAAACTTGCCAATACAATGGTTACAACTAGAGTTACTAATTTAAAATTGAACCTTGCCACTGAAGTGTAGATTTATAAAAAAACATCAGAAAGCATATGCTAGATTGTTTTGGTTGCAAACCGTTGCCCCATTAAGCTAAACCTATTTCATACATTATAATCCCCCCAAAAGGTGATTTTCACCTACGCTCAACTGATTTACTTGTCTCCATAAACCAAGCAAAGCTAATGGATAAAAGGAGTGAAAAGTTGGAACTATGAGCTCCTTCAAAATAGATTTGCTACCTACCACAAGTTGTCTCATTTCACTCGCTTAAATAGTGGTGAAGGTCATGGCTAAAATACTCTTTGCTTCAACTCCATGCTATAGCCTTTCTTCCACAATACTTCAAATGCAATGTAGTTCCAAGGTATCATTTGCTTTTCTTAAATTTTGAATCATTATTTGATTAACACCACGGATTTGTTTGCTCACATCTTCTCCGTTTAAGTGCCTCAAAGTTTACTTTTTGACTCTCGGAGTTAATGCTTCACTAACCTGTAAAGATGAAACAATCCTCATAAAACCCAGACTAGTGCTTGACGGAAGAATGCAATGCAAATCTGTTTTTCCTCGCCAAAGAATTTGAACTATTCCAACACACTTATTAAAATCTACACAAATTTTATAAGAACCTAAAAGAAACTCACCCCCTTTACTACAAAAACCACATATTTTACTTTCTAAATTACCATTCTTTAAAGAAATGGGAACCCATATGCCAAATGTATAAGTACTAAAATTGTTATCCTTGTGAAATGAATTACTAAAATCATCAATAGTATAGGTTATATTACTTGAAAAAGCGGATTTATGACTGGACAATGTATTTAACTTTGTATCTGACAAAATATCAAATTTTGTATCTACTAAAATTGGTACTCTTGCACTTGTTACTTCCATTTGTGTATGCTTATATAGAGACAGAGCCAACTGACAAAAGCATTTTCCATAAAAAGAAGAAATTTGCAACAGTAGTGACGTTTGTTGTTCTTTCCAATTCTGAAAACTAGCGATATTCCTCTGAATTTTACGGCTTGGAACATAGTGCCGCAATGTTAAACCTGCATATGATCCTATTCACATAACAACATTACATAATCAAATTAACATTTTCAAAATATAAATTCAATCTAAACAATAATATATAAAAATCAAATTATAACAACATTAAAATGAAACCTTGAATATCAACATACCTCTTTGCCATCCGGCTACGTACATTTCACCGGTTTTGAAGGGGCCATTATTCAAAATTTGACTGGCTCCAAGCTTCATACTTACCAATGAAGGTGTAAATTCCTCATATTCTTTGAACTCCTCAGGTTTCATATCTTCAAAAGAAATGCATTTCACAACCAACACTATCTCTCTTATACCCTTATTTTGTACTACTACTGTTCCATGCATTATATGGAGGTAGTCATGAGGAACAGATTTTAAATAGGGTTTATTGAAATCCTCACAATTTTGTTTCCTTGGAACAACATACCCTCCTACAAAAACATATATTTAATTTTTAAAACCTAATACAACGGTAAATACTTTTAGTATGTATTGGTTTGATTATGTTGACGACAAGAAAAAAAAAAACATACAATTGAGTTGAAATACTCCTCAAAAGAATTCAAGCAAAAAAAGAATAACAAAAAAATACCTCCAACTTCTAGTTTCACGCCTTTCCACCTTTCAGTCTTTCTAGCTTTCTTCGACACTCTCCTATAACCTACTCGAGTGTAAGCTTCTATCTCCTTCCCGTTTGCATTCCTGTAAGAAAAACCACATCATGAAAAACGTGTGGAATGCAGGTTTTAAAGAAGTCTAACAACTAATGGTCTCATTGTAATATTCATTTAATGAGAAAAGTGTCTAATATTAATGAATATTCTAACTGTAGGACAAGAACCAATTGTCCAACTCGAATTTTTGTCCAATAATAAGAAATTTGATACTCTAAATGAATTATAGTACTACAAAACAAGAAAAACCATCAGACCAATTGTTAGAAATCCATTATTCTAGATGAATACATCAATAATTAATAAATTTACAAATATTACCACTATAGAAAAATGAGAAAACTTGGTGGAGTGTTAAAAAGTACACCTTTCGCTTTGAATCTCTACAAGCCCGGTCTTTTCCACTTTTTGTGAGAAGTTGCCACTTCCTTCAACCCCACATAGGGACCTATGCTGAAGTTCCTTAAGTGTGACTTCCTCTTTTAATTCTAAGAGATTTGCTTTCACATAGTTTCAGGTGGTTGGTTCCTCTTGCATGCTTGAATCTTTGGTTTTCAACTTCCCCTTATTGGTCTCGAATGTAGTATGAATCTCAGAGGTCCAACTACCTTCACTAGTACCAGTGCCATTTCTTTGATTCTTCAAGACTCTAACCTTTTCAATAACATTGCTCACCCCTTCTTCTAAGATGTCAAACAAGTCCAATTGCTCAGAAAGTGAACTCGGTGGAGAAAACATTGAAGAAGACACTAATTGTGCAATGGTATCTTCAAAGTTCTGAAAAGAACCCAAGCAAACATGATATTTTGGTTTGCTAGAGAACTTGCGTGTACTGGGGCAAGTCTGTAAACAAAGGTGAGTAACAAATACAAGTTAACATTTGCTCTTAAGTAACAATGAAAAATGAGGCGGTTTTAGGGTCCAAAGCTAGCAAATTTTCATTCCAAATCACCTATCCAAACTAATCTAAACAAAGATCAAAATCTAATAAGACTATTGAATTTGGCAAAATGCCCAAACAAGGTGAGCACCAATATTGCATTAGAGTGATTTTCCAATTCAAATTACATTTCAATGAAACTACTACTATAGACTAAATTAAGTTTCCTAGTTAGAAACCTGCTGAAGAATGTGGTGATGTAGAATACACAAAATTTGAAAGCCAAAGCAACCAATTCTCCTCCTACCTTCCAATATCTTATTCCTTATACACCAGCTATTTTAGCGACATATTTGAGTATTGTAAATAACATACTTTAATAAATCATAGTGATCTTTCAAAACAAGCACAAGCATGTAATCAAATGTGTCTTTCACTTACTCCTTTGGAGATATCCAAATCAAAGGGGATAGAGAAATCTCATCTTCACTCAGTTACGTACAAAAAATGCTAAACTTATAATCTACCTCAAAATTTGCTACACAATCTTCAAGTTTCACCATGCATCAAGGGTTTGGAGAAATCAACAACAAGATGATGATGATGTGATTTCTTATGGAAGAAAGAAGATTTTTAGAAGAAATAAGACATTTTGAAAATGTTGGCGTGTGTATACAATGCGGCATTCACCGCTTGTGCCTTGCTCATACCGATCCACTTGGACTTGGGGACTTGAAAGTTCCAAATCTTTTTAAGAGGTAGACTCTTCAAGTAGTGCAACCTTTAGAAGAACCAATTGTAACTCAGAAGGATATTAATGCTTGTGATTAAGGTTGCAAAACTTGATCTACAACACTGGTGTCATTATATTTGAAGTGCTAAACAAAATAAAACAAAACAAAACAAATACAACAAATTGAAGCAAAGTAGTTTGTTTGGAAGAAAATGAGGTCATAAAGTTGAGCACAAATGTATTTTGTAAGAAGTGCTAAAAGGACAACGCACTAGAATAATGGATGTGATTAACACATATGAAACCATTCTAGACAAAAACAATAATAAAAATATCTTAACAATTAAAAATTGCAAAATCCACTTGTTCTTTGGGATTTTGAATCTCTGCACTCTCCTTATTACTTTGAGCTGTTCCAAGTTCCACTATTGCCACTCATTCAAGAAACTTCACTAGCCATGTCCCACTGACAAGCCCGAGTTGTCAAAGAAGCCTGACTCCTATCCCATTGACAAGCATGAACCTGACTTGTTAAACAATAGCAATGGTACAAAAGCTATGCCAAAAACTCACTTGATGAACCACCACAAAAGGACTTGATGATCTACTTGGATATTCTTGGTGATTGCTGCAGGCATATCTTGCTGTCATTATGGCAGCAAGAAAGCAAGGAAAGTAGGATAGAGGTGAACCTTCGTGTTTGGCAGATCGATCATTTCTAGATGATTAGAACCCTCTTGTGTATAAACTGTGCATCATGACAAAATTGCTGATGCTGCATAAAAAGGCTCCCATACGCTAGTCAACTGAGGACGCACTTAAAATTATTGTCTACAAGAAAGTGAAAAGCAAGCTTTCAGACAACAAGAATTCACACAGAGCTCTAACAAATAAGGAACATGGGAGTACCAACATAAACCTCAGAATGCGTGTCAAACGTCTCAAGAACATCTCTTCTATACACGTTACACTCACCAGCATATGCTGCACCCTGATTCAGACTGTTGGTGCAAACCAGATTGCTCTTATCCTCCGCAGCCTCCTCTGTCCAGGGCTACCCAAACTATTTTTTCAATTAGACAACATCCAATAAGATATTACATATTTACCTCAAAATTTTATATTCTCTAAAATAAATCAATACTCTATGTGTTTAGATTTCAAATTGCAAGATGATGTAGAGGAAGAGAAGAGAACAAAAATTCAAAGAAAGTTGACAAAAGAGGTATATACTAGGGAAAAAGAATATCAAGAAGGATCCATGTTATGTTTTATGAAAGAAATTATTCAAAAGTGGAAGAAGTTGATGAATATATAAGAATTTGAAATAACAATGATGTGATCATGGCTGTGTGCACTGGAGAAGTAGTAATTACGACTGCTTCCACAAGATTTATTAATATATAGATCTTAGAGGAGGAAGATATGGAGAAAACTAACCATTTAGCTCATAAATGCTTTGAACCATAGTCATACATCCTTTGGACAAAACTAGATAAATCAAAATCAAAATTGAAATTGAAATCAAACAAATTTTCCCTTCAAACATATTGATATAATACATGAAAAATCCTTACAGACGGCAATGTAAATGATACGGAAAAATAAACGTACCTAAGAAGCTCAGCTTAAGTCATTACCCTTATCAATAAGATTTTTGAAGTGCTCCCCAAGCTTTTTGACTGTTTTATGCTGCAAGTATACCTCTATCAACAATCAGACAAATTGGTAACACATAGCAAAATTGCTGATCATCAGATAGCTTCTTGCGCTTATCAAAAGCCAAAAAAAAGAAAATTAGAGAACAAAAACTCAAGCCGCATTAGAATTACAAAAAATAGCCAACATAATTTAGAATTGCCTAACTTATAGAAATTCGACTTACTACTTCTTCGTGATGTTAGTAATTTGAGAGATTGAAGGATGAATTCAACAGTTCAGATCTTTAAGTTCAGGACTTTTCTTATTATTTTCATGTATTTGGCTATGCACGTTGAGTTCATGTATTTAGTTTAGAATAAAAATTATCAGTATACTCCAGGATGGAGCAACCTGGATTGCACACTTATGCAACTTAGCGTGACATAATATGGAAAGGACTAGAGCTTCGTTGGTTCAAATGATGTTTCTGATTTTTTCCGTTTGAAAATTTGTTGCGCAATTCATGTCGCTCCGACCTGAATTGCATATGTTTCTCATAGAAGTTTTTTTGGATTGTAGACATGTGTCACTTTTCTATTTACAATATTTATGATATTCAGACTACAATACTACATGTGGAGTTTAGGTTAACCCTTTGCTTAGCTTAATTGATGGTACTGGCTCCACACTCAAGGATACCCTGATACCTTGATAATAGCGCAATGACACTTGGTCAATATATTACTCATGTCCTGCTAATTATATGGTGATACCAATGCAAAAAATGGTTTATTTCTAGTGCTTCTTGCGTACACTTGCAAATGCAAATTGAAAAAAAGAAAAGGAAATTGCACACAAACCTTGAAAGTGTGTGCAACAACATTGTGCTTGGGGTTTAAAATTATAGAAGCAGTAAACTTGCAAGGGGCAACCTAACCACCTATTCTCTGGGACCTTGCACGCCCTTGCATAATGGACATTAAGAAGCACATTCAGATCTTCAATCCTAAAGTTGCATTAATGGAAACCTCAAGCATCCCTATTGTTTTCACATTTCATTGAAGTTTAAAGTCAAGTTTACACTCTAGATTGTTGTGGACTTAAAAACAACAATTTTTTCTCCAAGTTATATTATACTGTAAATTTAAGCAATCAAACCACGAGCTTAGAACTAGCACTTTCAGAAACAACAAAACTAAACCATTATCGGAAACTAAAAAATTCAACCAACAGCTTAAGAAATGGAATCCTACAATTCTTTTCTAGACTTCACTTTCTTTTGGAATAGAGCAAATTTAGCAGAGCACCTAAACAAGAACAAGATTCAACGACGTGTTTGGAAATTCTAGGTCGTACCTTTGAAACCGCACCGCAACCAGTAAACAAGAATCACTGACTTGAAATACCAACTTTGTGCTTAGCCACCGCATCCCCGTAGAGCTCCAGTGTTCTGAATGAAAAAAACAAATGTAACCCCATCATGAGCAAATTGAACGAGCAAACTTGCAAGTTCAATAACAAAAAAGATGCACTAAACTTTGCGCCCAACAAACGCCATAGCTGCAACTCTATATAAAACTATAATATCATATCACGGCAAACAAAAAAAACGTAGCTACAAGAGTGTGATGATAAGAGAAAGCTAGGTTCTGTCGTTACTTACAAACTTAAGAAGCTGGATACATCCGCATCAGTTTTTTGTAATTGTTCCATAGTGAGTACTGCTTATTGGTCAATTTGTCACATGTAAAATGATAATATTATGACCAAAGCCTTGGTAGAAAATATACTCAATTACGGAGCAAACAAAAAGTCTAAACAATAAAGAAAATCACTACAATTCAACTTTAATAAAAACAATCCGCACATTGTTATAACTCTTGATAATGCAATTGTTTGAACTTAATTGCAAGACAAACAAAAACTTCTACAAAAACCAAGACATCTAAATACAGCTAATAAGTTTAGAACTCTAATACAGAAGCATTTATACCAATTAAAATAGGATTTTTATTATTTTTGTAAAGAACTGAATTGATGGATAAGCCAGTACTACAAGCTCATATTAATTGTGCAATATACAATCAAACAATGAAAAGAGGAGCAATTTAACTCTTGCACACAAAGTTTACTGCTAACAAGAAGATGAATGAATTGAACGATCTTTGCTCAGTGGAAGAAACTAAGTTTTTTAAAGAGATTCAAAAGTTTAAGACTGCTCTATTTGACTTTTACTGATACTAAAGCATCCGTATAATGAGGATAAAATACTGGAGAGCATTTTCCTTTCCCAAAATTTTTGAAATCATGTACTCTAAAAATCACTGTAACACAGAAATGCTTTTCACTCTGCATGCTTCCATATCCCGCCATTTATTATGACGTAATTCATTGACTACAGTTTTAATTTGTTTCACCATTGCTAAACCATCCAAATAAAAAAGATAAATTCTTAAAGAGAATTTTCCGTCCACATTCTTTTAGAATCAAGTACTTGAGAAATCACCACTACATAAATTGATTCCTACTCAGCAAGATTCCAAAGTTCAATGTCTATACATTCTCTAGACTAAATTTTGCGTAATGTGTCCCAGAAACCTAATCAATGCAAATGCAACTCTTGAAAACGCTTGAATCCACGACAAAATTTCGCAATGATAAATTGAAGTAAAATTTGCAAATGAAAACTAATTTTTCAATTCACTCTACGCATCATTCACATGGACAAAATTCAAAGTGCAATTAATAAAAGTGAAAGTAGAGCAGAGCTTGATTGCAGTAATGGAGGAGGGAGAGGGGTCACACAAATGTAGTACAAAAGAGTTTTGAGAGAATGCATGGCCATTATTCGTTGATTTGACTTTGCTTAGCTTTGCTTTGATTTTAGAGATAGGATTCACAAAAATTGCAAGATAGAACATAAAGTTTCAATGAAATTTTGTTGGTAAGGAGTGTGGTGCTGTGAGTGTTCCTAACAATTCCTTAAAATACAGGTGACAGCTTTTTAATAGTCTTGGCAGGTGGTACAGCATGTGGGCAAATTTAGTTACATGAACTCATGGCTCAGACAAGGCATCTACAGTGTATAGAAAGCACACCAAAAAAGTAAATTAAGCTGTTTCCTTAAAAAATCAAGTTTACGGGTTTGCTATTTGTTACCTTCAAAAAACAAACAATTCAAAAGTGAAACCTGACTCAATTTATGTGCATTTAAGAAGAAGTGCATCCTTCAATTACTAGATACATCCATGAAACTAACGCTGTGATTTTGAAATTCTTAACTCCATAACTTTCTTCCAAAGTATTACAAAACACTTTAACATCCTTCATTTGAATTTGCAGCTCAATTGTATATAGAAAACGTAGCTCACGCTGCTGATTCATTACAAATAGGGGCATGCTATAACAGAAAAGGTAGCAAAATCTATTAAATCATTAGATGTGGAGCATTTATATAAATTTAGGTTTTTGGAGACCAGCAACTAAGTCTTTTGTTCATGCGTTCAGGGCGCACATATAAAGCACGGCACACCAACCGAGTGCGCTTGTTGTTAACAAAAAAAAAAATCACACATCACAATAAAGGATGTAATCATAAACTTGAAAGTCTAAAACATTCTACAAGCAAAAATCAAGCAAAACTTCTGAGCAAAGAAAAAATGCGTACGCCAAACGTGGAACTTAACCATATCTAAATATCGCCGGAGACTAAAAGAATCTCACAATCGCTAATAGGTCTTACATCCCAAACTTAAACACACTCAACTCCAAATTATTATCATAACCAATAACAAAACTGAAATTCTGAAGCCATTTTGTCCTCATCCTGTCCTCTAAACTTGGGAAGATTGCTTCAAAAATCTGAAGCTTCTTAAATTTGTAAAACTCAGTTTTTCCTCTAAGCGAAATGCACAAGATCAAAATTGTTATCTCCGCTATAGAGAATCCGATTGCTCGCACGAAATCTTGAATTTGGCACCCAAGAATGAGTAGAAATGGCAAATTATTGCAAGAAGAATGGTCTATCTGCAAACGACTAGCAAAAATTTGAAAAGTGCATATTTACCTACCAAATCCAATAACTTAATCAGGGATCGATTGAGGCAGATTAGCTCAAAGTATGTATATCTTTTGTCGATCAATTCAAGGCTTTGGATTTTCTGCGTAAAATCTGTGTCACTAACCACTCTTTAGTCACATATCTATATAAAACATTCTTCAGATCATGTCTAGCTAGAAACAATAATGGTATCCTTTAACAAATTAAGCATGTTGAAAAATACGCATAAATATCATCTAACAGATAGATCAAGCAACTTTGTAAATATGCAAACATGAATAAGTATAAATCTAACAAAATACTCACAATGCTTGAATTTAGGAATGGCGCCTATTGAAAGCTGTAGTTCCTTCACATGCAACCGGTACAATTGACAATATTTTGAAACAGCACTTCCAGATTACAGAACTTTTGCCTCTCTCGCGTACAATGACGCAAAAGAAAAGCAGAATTTTGCCATACAGAGGCAAAATAAAGAAATAACGTGATTCCTGAGAAGTGAATTCCAAATCCTAGTGCCACGGAGTTTATTGCGGTAACTTCTGGAGATCTGAACTTACTTGGGACTGGCCATCACATATCCAAAGTCCTGAACCTTCCCATACCTGGACCCTATAGATACCCACACGTACTTTTTGTAAACTGTAAAAGTTTATACCTCACTACTATGTTTATTTTGTAATGTTTTATTTTTTACTCTAACAATTTCACTTCTTTACATATGCAAGGGGTTTCTAATAGCAAAAAAAGAATGTAAACTATCCAAATTTATGTACATATAATCAAATTTTAATCAAATATAGTTCTTATAAATACTCCACTATAAAATGGTCATCCAATAGCAACTTTGAAATGAAAGCCTCCGGTTTATTATAATTAATTTTCAAAATTTTAGAAATTCTAAATGATTTAATTTTATATGTACAAAATATGTTTTATATGTGATGGGGTATGTATTATAAAGATAAGTACAAAGTATCCAAATTTCAGAACTAATTTGGAATTTTAAATAATTCTACTTTATATCACTTTGCTATCCATAAAAAAACACATCTAATTGCAATTTTGAAGTGAAGGTCCAGAAAACAAAATATTTGAATGCAAATTTGAAATGAAGGCTTTTAGTATATTACAATTAATTTTCAAGAATCTAGAATCTTAATATGATTTGTCAATATATAATCAAAAAAATTGGAGCAAGTGGAGAAAGCTTAAAGATGAAAACAAAAATAAAATCCAGATTTGGTTATTCTTCTTAACTTTAACCTATCTAAAAGTGTGGGCATATTTCATACCAACTAACTTATGCTTATAGTTATGAGCTTATATATGGTATAATTTTCTTTTACTTTGGGTTGTTAATTAAATTGTATAGTAATCAAGCCTATTTAACAAATCTTCCCGAACAAATTTTATCATTATGACTATGTTACCTTTTCTTAGGTTGTCTTAAAATCATTACAATAAGTAGAGTATTTAAAATTTCAAATCAATTTTAAAATTTGAATACCTTATACTTATCTTTTACAATACATGCCCATCACATATCAAACATATTCTATTCATATAGAATTAAATCATTTAGAGCTTCTAAATTTTTGAAAACTAATTATAATAAACTCGGGGCCTTCATTTCAAAGTTGCTTTTGGATGATCATTTTATAATGGAGTGTTTATAAGAACTAGATTTGATTAAAACTTGATTTCATGTATAGAAATTTGGACATTTTACAGTTTTCTTTCACTATTAGCGGCCCCTCACATGCATAAAAAAGTGAAATTGTTAAAGCAAAATGCAAAACATTACAAAATAAACATAATAGCAAAGTATAAGCTTTTAATAATGTTTGGATTGAAATAAAGTTTAATTTTGTAAATAACGTTAAAAAATCAGAATTTTTTTTTATTATATTTAAAAAAGAAAAATATGACATATGTCAAATTTATCATTTCAATTGACATCTATTAATATGAGATACAAGAAATAATGTCAAACCTGGTGTGATTCAATAATATTCATTAAATTAATTTCAATATATGATAATTATTGTTATTTGCAATAAGTTTCATATAAACACTAACAATCATATACATTTAACATTGTCATTGGAAGTTACAATTAGCTATTTTTCTGATAGTAATTTGAATGAGATTTATTTTGATTATAAATTTTTTGATTGTTTTTATAGATTACATGAAAATTTATTAATTTAAGAGAAAGATACTATAAAAACAATATTAGTAGTAAAATGCATCTTTATCAAAAATTTAAAATTTAAAAAATATTTTAACTACAAATAATTTATCTTCAGACTTATATACATGAAATCTGAAGCAAACAAAGTTAAGATTAATGAAAATAGGAGACCTAATGTGATGTGTAAAATTGGATAACAACGAAGTGTGTTTATTTTTTCAAAGTTTCTTTTTAAATTTATTGTAATATTTATTGTTTATTAATAATTATTTGGATTGCATTTATGTTTTAGAAATAATAATTTGATTATCTGCTGTTGTTATATGAATAGAGATGGATTTTGATACACATAAGGATACTATGATTCAATTAATGTAATTTAAAATATTGTTAATAATTTGAATAATTGGAATGCCCAAAAAACATAGTTATTACCAAAGATATTTTCTTTTTATAAATGCACTTTTGTTTATAGACGCTCTTTTTATGTAAACATACTCTTATAGAATTATTAACAATTAAAGTACCAACTTTAGTGAATACTGTATTTAGTATTTTATTTAAAGGAGATTTGAATGAATTATCTAACAAGACTTTTGCATTTTTTAATAATTTAATATATATCATACAAATTATTAGTAATTCATTTCACAAACATTATGACATTAATACTTATGTATTTGATTAATTTTTACATGTGATGGTAGTTTAAAATACAAAAAAGATGATTTTAGTAGTGAAAATAATGAATTTTTCGTGAGTTTTTGTAAAGATGTGTTAATATTTATAAGTGCAACAGATTAATTGAAATCGTTGAGAGAAGAAAATTGGATTTTTACTACATTCTTTCATTACGCACAAATAAATTTTTATTATAATTAATTCATCTTTGAAAATTTGTGAGATTTTCATTTAAACAATTAAAAAACTGTCTTTAAAGCGTTTAAACAAAATGATGTAAGAAACAAGCTTTGTGGAGTTAACGCAATAATGGAAAAAAAACTAAAAAATGCAAAATGAATTTGCAAAGTAGTTTTTTTTTGCGATTTTTTTTGGCAAATGTCCTTTTATTTTCATGTCTTTATCTTGCCAATTGAACATTCAAATGGACATATCTATTTTAGACAACTCTTGCATCATACTAAGATGGACTTCTGGCTATTCACTTATTGTTATTATTTTTTTATGTTGATACAAGTTTTTTCATGTTATAATTTATTTGGGCCAAATAAACGTCATATTGACCACTAGACTTAATCTTGATCAACCACAAGACTTGGTCACTAGTCTTTATTTTATCAATTACAATCTTGTAGTGATATTTAATCTAAAATATTGTAATTAGGAGAGTGCATAGTAGAATCAATGTTTTACAAGTAAGATCTAAACTTGAAAAGTAGCCATTTATAATTAAGCATCCATTTTATTAAAATGACATATTTTACCAGAATGATATAAAAAATGTAAACAAATGCAAAAGATTTGAAAAACAAAAAATAATGTTAGAATGGATTTTCCACTTTCACCCATTTTGTGTTTTCCACTTTCATCCATTTTGTGTTTTCCACTTTCATCCAGTTTGTGTTTTCTGCTTTCATCTAATTTGTGAAAAATGCTGAGACTTTCCACTTTCACTCATTTTATGTTTTCTACTTTCATCCACTTTGCAAAAATAGATGAGATTTTCTACCCTGGCTCCAAAAACATTGAGACTTTCCACTTTCACCCATTTTGTGTTTCCCACTTTCATCTACTTTGCAAAAATGGATGAGATTTTCTACCTTGGCCTCAAAAACGTTGAGACTTTCCACTTTCACCCGTTTTGTGTTTCCCATTTTCATCCACTTTGCAAAAATGGATGAGATTTTCTACCCTGGCCTCAAAAATGCTAAGACTTTCCACTTTCACCCATTTTGTGTTTCCCACTTTCATCCACTTTGCAAAAATGGATGAGATTTTCCAAAAATGCTGAGACTTCCCACTTTCATCCAATTTGCAAAAACGGATGAGATTTTCCACCCTGGCCCCACACCCACATATGGGCAAGTATCACAGAACATCGACCCCCCCGAGGCCCCCTCCTCTCCTCCTCTCCTCCTCTCTGGCTCTCTCCTGTCCGAACTGAAAAGTACGCGGAGAAACAACAGAGAGAAAAACAGTCGGACACAACAACACCACTGGATTCCGTCGTCACTTCTTCGTCAACAAAAACTCCAGAAAAAGCCGTAGCACGGTACTTAGCAGCAGTGCCTTGCAAATGCAACGCCACCACAAGTTTCCACGATCGGTATCCACCACCCCCACATCCATAGCCGGCACTTTTCTATGCAGGAGCGTCGTGTCATCACTGATTCAGCTGCATAATTGAATCTCCTCAGTCCTCACTTCTCAATGTCGCCACCCCGGACAAACAAGTATCCGCCCCTCTTTTGTTGAATCACTCTAATGCAGCCGTGTCATCAGTTTTTGATCCTTCTCCCCTTGCCCACGTGATAATCGTGTCAAACTTCCATCTCTGGTAAATGAGTGTGTGATGTCAGAGAGTTCCCCGGATTCCACAAGCACCGGCAATGGAGATGGAGGTGCGATTGTTTGTCACGGTTTTTGGGTTCGAGGGAATTGGATTTGGTGCTCAAAACCCTAATTTTGGAAAAATGGGGCGTATGTGGAATCTGTGGGAGTGTTGGGTTGCAGCAATTGCAAAGAATAGACTAGTGCCGATTGCTGAAACTCTTGTGGTGGAGATGACGTGGTAATGGTGACGTGGATGTGTTCAGGTTGCGAATAGGGTTAGTGCGTTCTTTTAGATGTGGAGTTTCTGTGATGGCAACGGTGGGGTTGGTGTAAGAGGACAGGATGCAGAGCCCAAACACTCGGCTGGACCAGGTGAGCAGATTATGCCGTTTGCAGTAATCACTTACTGCAAGTTTTAGCACAAAGTTAGTTAACCCTTAAACGCCCGACGTATAATTGTCATTTGCTGCCAAAAAGAAATTTTAATTTGGGATCTCAAGTAGCTCACTAGAACCGTCGCATTGATCTATTCTCCAACTTTTTTGTTGGTCTCAAATGTAATAGAGGAGTGAATCCATTCCAAATACAAGAAAAATATGCCATATTATACTGGCTGCATCGTTCAAGGGTTAAGCTTTCCATTTGAGAAAAATTGATAGTCTTCATTCCAATGCTCTTTGTGCTTCCAATTATACAAGTGTGTCGGTAATGCAAACTAATGGTAGTCGGCTCATGAACCGACCATCTAAGGGCTGAAACTGGATTTTGAGGAGGTGAAACTTCTTCAAAATATTTTCAGTAAATTTTCCTTGAAAGACAAGAGGAATTGGCACCTAACCCAAGTTTTCTCACATTTTTTGGAGCTTCGTGGAATTAGTTATGAAATTTTGAAGTTGCAGGGGCATAGGGCTTTAAAACTGTCCACCTCCTCAAATGTACTCTGCTTGTACATCGCTGAAGCCTATGAAAAACAAACAGCATGTACAAATGGAGTACATTTGAGAAGGTGGATGGTTTTAGAACCTGAGCGGAATATGAGCCTCCTACCTTTGAGCTATTCTTAAAATCCTGCAGTGATTTCTATACTGAGCCTGTGGTTTTTGTTCCAGGATCATTACAAAGTGCTTGGCGTTGATTACGATGCAACTGATGACTCTATACGTACCAGCTATTTACGCCTTGCTCTGGTGTGTGTGTGTGCACATCCTCCCTTTGTCTAAGATACTTTGCTATTTTTCCCCTTTTAAGCATTTGCATGTTTTTTCTCTTACCGTTTCAATCCATCTTGAATTGCATGTATGAATGCTTGTTTTTATGTAATTTTTACTCCCTTTCGCCTGCAGAAATGGCATCCTGATAAGCATAATGGTGCAACTGCGGCTACTCTCAAGTTCCAGGAGATCAGTGAAGCATATCGAGGTGAGCTCTTTTGAAGTCTTGGGCCGTAAAGCAGCAGCCTTTTTACTTATGTTTATTAGAAATAAGTGGAATTTTTTTTTCTGGCCCTGAGTTGAAATCTTGCTAAAGAAGGTGTAATGAATGAACACATGCTACAGAATTATTTCTACCTACTACTCCCTCTGTCCCTCTAAAAACGTCCAAAAAGCTTCTTTGCAAAGGATTAATTGTGTTTTAAGTCTTTGTGCTAGTGACACATGCATTCTAGAATCAATATACCATCTACTAAATGTATGCAAAATCTCTAGCTTTGATGTCACCGTTTGGGCACCCAAATTCCATGCAAAAAGTACCATATTTGTGCATGTTGCCAGCTCTTTGTTGATGATTTAAAGATTAGTAGCAACAATGGTACCTCATATGGGCAAGGCCAAGCTTGCTTTGAGAGGAATGCTCTCTAATTGCTTAACTTGCCCCCATGAGATCATTGAACATGGCAAATGCTTTCTCAGCATTTGAAATTAGCAAAAGGGAGCTTTTTAGTGGTACAAGAAATGTGCCTGATTTGGAGCCTTTAAAGGTACAGAGGGAGTATTTTTATTTTTTTTATCGAGCTAGAAAGACTTATTTGGTAGAAGCTCTGTGTTTTCAGAGTGGATGCTGCTTTATGTGATCCTGATGTGTTAAGGATATTGTTAGAAAAGGACCAGCTTTGTTAACATGTGGTTTGATTTTGTTGAGGATATAGTCTTGAGTGACCAATTCATGCGACACGAGTATGATATGCATGGAAACTACGGCCTTCAAGACTACAATTACACTGTGAGAATCGACATTTGCTCCCCATTTACTTTGTTTCTTTTATTGACCGTGTTTGAGTTCTCCTTTGATTCAGGAAATATCAAAATTTCTAACTCATCAGTTAGTTTCTGTTAGCTACTTGTATAGTGATTCGTCTGAAATCGAATCATTTGAAAATTTGGTGGCATCTGTAAATGAAATGAATCTTCAATGTTAAATAATTTGGGTTTTTGTTGTTTTGGTTGTGCAGGATTATCTGAAGCGATTTAAGAGCTTGATATTGACATGCAATGGCTTGGGAATCAGCAGTCGTCTAGACCGGTGATTTTGCATACCGAATCAATGCAGGACCAAAGGCTTGAAAATGAGAATATTTCTTCATTTTCACGAAAGAATGAGAACATCCTGTAGTGCATGAATGGAGTTAAGTGTAGAGGAGCTTGGCCTTGTTTAGAGTTAGGTTAGAGGTAAAGCAGGCCATTACCGTGGATGACAGTGACACATCAGTTTGTGTTTCGCAATTTTTGTTTTGTTTTGTATGTAGCGGATGTACTCTCGCTACAAGAAGGTCCAGGTCTACCTTCTTCGGTTAACTGTTAGGTTTTGATTAATTCTTTCCATTTCTAGTTAGAAAATGTCACTTTGGAGTCTTCTAAGTCTTGGGGAACTCTCACAAAGGCAATTTGAAGACATTGGAGCATAGTCTCAACAGCTGTTCTGGAGTTTTTTACTTATATGCAAAGAGCTCTAAATAGAGCACGGGTAAAACAGGGCATCTTCATGTCAAAGGAGATACAACTAAGAGTATCTCCAGCGTTGTCCTTCAAACTTGACGCTTCAAGAGTTTACTTCTATTTTGAAGAGCCTTTAGAATTTGGGTTCTCCACCCTTGCACTTCAAATGTGCCTTGTAAGTAGTCATTTGACCAATCACCAAAGGAATATAGGTTAAAGCTCATTAACCGTTAAAAGACCAAGCTACTTTAATACATAGTATGTATTAAGGACCGAGCTACTATAATACATGGTATGTACGTTTTTGTATAACTGGCATTTGCTACCAACAAAACGTTTTAATTTGGGATCTTGACTACCTCACTAGAACATCATTGATCTATATTCTAACTTTCTTGTTGATCTCAAATGTAATAAAGGTGTGGATGCACTCCAAATACAAGAAAAATACTCCGTGTTGTACTACTCGCAAAGTGTTGCTTGGTCCTCCAGGGGTTAAACTTAGAATGAATAGTATTTTGAAGTGCCATTGCTTGACACAATAGGATTGAGTGCCATGAGAATATTTTGAGGGGCCTAGAGCACTTATCATCCATGCTTGAAGTGTGTCAAACCCTTGGAGGGCAATGATAGAGATACTCAAACGGGCACTTCACACTACATCCCACATCCCACCTCACCTCAACGCAATGTTCTAACTTTGTTGGGTTAAAAAGTACAAAAGGAGTTCTAAAGGAAGCTATGAGTATGTCATGCAAGAATATTGGTGAGATTGAGGTTGAAAGCTGGGTCAAGCAAAACGGTTAATCCAAACCTTGATGAACGTCACAATTTCTTAGTGCCAAAATTTCCAAAAGAAGCTGCAGTGTAGACAAATATGCAATAAACCAAGATGTGGAACTTATTGGTTCTCAACCAATTGGATTCTGATATTTCAAGAGGGACACGCAACAAAGTACAATTAACGCCATAACCATCAAATTACCACGATAGTAATTAGTGTCAATAGTAAATCAATATCAAATTTTGCACAAGCATCCTCACACTTGGCCGAGAACCTCTTAATCTCCCATAAGGTCCGCGTCTATTCACTATTCCCTCAAACCAGCTCACATAAAACTCTCAACATCTACTCAAAGACAATTGCACAAGGCATGCGTTAATCATAGTTTCACAAACAGCGCAACCCTTGTATACCAAATCCAAATAACAAACATACACTAAAACAGTGAATGCATCACCACAACACAAAGGTAAAAAATCCTTCCAAATAAAGTAGAAGTACCTCTCGAAAAAATAAGAAACTTGTATATTTCATCATTGTGTACAAACAACAAGGTTGCTCGGTTGATAAAAATGATCCAACTCAACTACGTATGCAAAGAAAGAAAAAAGTATGTAAAATCACAACATTATACAGCAGGTAGAATGTGTCTAGAAACAAATTTGTTAGAAAAGGATTCCTATCCAAAGCTAGATCAATAGATACCTCAGCAAGCCTTGGATTCTAAATTTTCTACACCTACAACTTGAATGTGCTCTTTGGTGTGCAAGGAAAGGATCGAAGCAAAGAATGGCTGTGAGCTAAACTAGGGGTTAATGAGTTGAGGAGACGGTCACTGCAGTTTGGAGCCGCCATCGACGGAGCGGGCGATTTTGATGAAGACGTCTTCGAGGGTAGTGTCGGAGAGGCCCCAGGCCTTGACGTGCAGGCGCCGCTTGGCGGCTTCGATGGCCGAGAACACCGTCGCCACGCTCACCTCCGTCTTGGGCAGCTCGAACTTCTGCGTGCCCGACAGCCCGTAGATGCGCTTGGCGTTGGGCGTGAGTGACTTGGCCAGCTCCATGGCCTCCGCCTCTTGCTCCGGCGGCGTCGTGATGGTCAGCACGTACAGCCCTCCGTACCTCGCCGTCAGCTGCATTCCACACCATTCGCCACCCCCCCCCACACGTCAGTCAGTCCGTCAATCAGTCAGCCACATCCACAGCCTTGTGGACCTGAGGGGAGGAGGCTTTGCATCACATCAAATCACATCAAGAGAAGCTATTTTGAGGAAGTTTGAGTAGGCACCTTACTAAGCAAGCAACTTTTAAAGATAAAACACAGCAAAGGATGCAAGCCACGATGCTATTAAGAATGAAGCCGGTTTTGCATCACATCAAGAGAAGCTACTTTGAGGAAGTTCGAGTAGGCATCTTACTCAATAAGCAAGCAAGCCACTTTTAAGAACAAAAAAAAGAAGGATGCTATTGTTCAAGTCACAATGCTACAAGAACAAAGACTCTTGTAGAGTAAAATCGTGCTTGGATAAGGTCAACTTTTGTAAGAAACACGTTTGGATATTGTCAAGGTCCCATTCTCTTTTTGTGTATTGGATTTTAGTTAAATGGAGTGTTTGTTTAAGGTCAATGCTTGGAAATGGTCAATGTTTTATCCTTGCCAAAGCATTGACCTTATCCAAGCACCACTGTAGTTGCTTGTTGTTTTTAAGAGCATATGTAGCACACCTCATGGTAAATGCGTATTTGCTTGTTGGTTTTGAAAGCATACGTAGCACACCTTGGTTTGCTTTGTACTGAATTCACATGCAACCTATTATGCATTTGTTGCTATTTTTGTTATTGGTTATGCTGAATCGAGTATTGCATGCAGGGGGTTATGACTAGTGGTAAGCACATGTCACTAGCTTTGCAGCTTGGTGTGTGACATACACCTGCTACAAAAATGTGACATGAAACAAGCAGCTACGCTACAAGAGGCTCTGTGTGTCTGTCCCTGTAGCACTGGGAAGCCGTTCAAGTAAGGTACCTACACAAACTACTTCCTCACAATAGGATTCTCTCGATGCAAAGCCAGGGGAGGTCCAGAGCCAATAAACCATGGATTAGGTGATAATGATCAGAACAAGCGGTCTACTGAAGTAAGGATGTCACAATTGAGATTTCGCTAATCTGGTGAGAAAGGGTTGAGTGCTAATCTGATGAGGAAGGGCTGAGTACCTCTTTGGCGTTGCCGATGCACTGCAGCTCACCATTCACGAATATCCCCAGACGGTCACATAAAGCTTCAGCCTCCTCCATGGAATGAGCTGCAAGAGTCATATTATTTCAGTGCAAGCTCACAACAAAAAAATCCCACTTGGGGAGGTAGTGGAGGAAGCAGAGTTTGTTGGTAGAGATGGTCCTACTTGTGAGGATGATGGCCCGGTCTTGCTTGGACTGCTTCACCACGTTCCAGAGGTTATACCGAGACGCTGGATCCAGGCCCGTGCTGGGCTCGTCCATGTACACCACCTGCACATCCCACAACAAGAGCGTCAGCATAAACCCACAGCTCCACCACAAAGCGACGAGCATTCCTTCCAAAACCATTTTGCAACATAAGCTCTCTCTCGACGTGAAAGAGCCAAAATGCCGAAACACAATAACAACCAGAACACCATATTCGTTAATTTGGAAAAAAAATCTTTCCCAAAACCAATTTTGGGAATGTTAAATTTTGCATTATGTGAGAATATTTTGGTGGTTTCAAGTGAGTTTTTTTGATAATTCCTTCAAGACAATTCATCATCAATTTAAGGTCTTGAAAAAAGCATCATAAATTTCACTCTAAATCACCAAAAATCTCTTAAAAACATAAAATCCAAAAGTCCCAAAATTGCGTTTTTTTCTCACATTAACTAATATTGCGTTCCAGCTTTCAAAGAGCAATTGCAACTTACTTGGGGATTTCCAATGAGAGAGATAGCGACACTCAGCCTGCGCTTCATACCACCGGAGTACCTCCGGCACTGCTTGTCAGCCACTCCGCTATCCCAAAGGTTTACACTTCTCAAGGAGCTTTCCACAGCCTGTGGCAAACCAAAAACAAACCACAAAACATAAAAAATCAATAGCGAAACGGTCATTTACAAATATTAACATTTTCACGAACTTCCATTACTTCTTTTGTCGTTTTGAATTAAAGTGTCAAAATCCCACCACGACCAAACGGTACTGGAAGTGGATGACTGGACTTACAGCAGTCAGTTCTCGGCCTTTCAAGTTCTTCAAGCGACCATAGAACAGCAAATGCTCCCGTCCGGTCAGTTGTCCCCACAACAAACTGCACAGGAAAGCAAAGAAAAGAAAAAAAAGCATGAGAAGAGAAAAAAATCTCTACCTCAGACGTTTTTTATGAACTTTTTTTTGTGTGTTGATGCTAGTTATAAGCAAGACTATTTGAATGAGAAGAGAAGAGGGAATGTTTGGTGAAAGAAAGCCAGAGAGGAAAAGGGGTGAAACGTACTCATGCTGGGGACACACACCCATGCAGGAATAAATTTGGTTCATTTCTTGACGAATGTTCATGCCTTGAATGTACGCCGTCCCTGACGTCGGCTTCAAAAACCCGATCATCTGCAAAAACCAACCAACCAATCCATACAACGCATCGTAAGCCACGCTCATTTCAAGAGCAGGAAACACAAAAAACGCTGTTGAAAATGTGCACGGTGGCGTGGCTTACCATGTTGATGGAGCTGGTCTTTCCAGCACCATTGGGTCCGAGAATGCCGAAGCATTCGCCCTTGGGCACCGCCAGAGAGAATCCCTTCACGGCGTACTTGGGAGGGTTTCCATCCCTGGCAGGATAAACCCTCTTGAGATCGTCACATACAATGGGGTACTCCTTGCTGGGATTCGCTGCCAACTCCTTCACATTCTCTCTCTGCCAAAAAACCCCCACAACTCAGCACTGATTTTCAATGCACGGAGAGATTCATGCAAAAAAACAGGGTTTAGGGTTTATGGAGGGGTTTAGGGTTTGGGAAAACTTCATGGATACCTCTGAAGTTTGCAATATTTGCAAAGGTACCCCTGTTTTTTCAGAAATTACACAAATACCCTTAGACCAATACTTCCAGGCCTTTGTTTTGTTATGCATGTCACTTTCCTTCTTCCTTTGTGCGCATATTGCTTCTTTTTTGTCTTATTACATTCCCTTCTCCAACATTGGTCATGAAGGAAGTACAGGCACGACAAACAAATGCCTATAAATTGTGGTCCGAGGGTGTTTGTATAACTTTTGAAAAAACAAGAGTATCTATGCAAATATTGCAAACTTCAGGGGTATCCATGAAATTTTCCCTTAGGGTATTTTACCTCGCGGGCAACGTCGGCTCGGTCTGGTCTGCCCCTGAGGTCCTCGCCATTGATGAACTTTCGACTACCGGAGATTTTACGAGATCGAGCCGTCGTGAGAGACGGTTCTCCAGCTTTGTTGCTGTGGCTGGAGTCTGCTTTGCTCTTGAAGTTCAAGAAAAAGAGGGGATGCTTTCGGATGCCGTTGTCGGCGGAGACCACTTGGTCGAAGTAGAGGTTGAGAATCAGGAACACTATCCACTCCACTGCCAAGATGATCAGCACTTCTTTCATGCCGTTCTGCTTGTCGTTGAGATTACTCCACTTCATGCCTTTCTGGTCCTGCCATCACAGATGTGAAAAAAGTCATGAAAAAAGAGATTAAAAAAAACAGACTCCCTCTGTCCCTCTAAAAAGCTCCAAATCAGACACATTCCTTGTACCACTAAAAAGCTCCCTTTTGCTAATTCCAAACGCTAAGAAAGCGTTTGCCATATTCAATGATCTCATGGGGGCAAGTCAAGCAATTAGAGAGCATTCCTCTCCTAGCAAGCTTGGCCTTGTCTATATGAGGTACCATTGTTGCTACTAATCTTCAAATCATCAATAATTAGGAGCATGCACAAATATGGTACTTTTTTTGCATGGAATTTGGGTGCCTAAACGGCAACATCAATGCTGGAGATTTTGCATACACTTGGTAGATGGTATATTGATTCTAGAATGCATGTGTCACTAGCACAAAGACTAAAAACACAGTTAATCTATTGCAAGGAAGCTTTTTAGACGTTTTTAGAGGGACAGAGGGAGTATATATATAGAGAGAGAGTAGTAGTAGTACTGATATAGGGTTTAGGGTTTATGGGTTTAGACGTCTTACCGTGTAAACACCCTTGAATGCATATGCTGCAAGCTCCCAGAGACCACGATACGTTGCAAAAAAAGGGATGATCTCCAATGCGGTGACAACCCTTCCTGCCAGAAACAAAACACGTCATTGAAAAAAACCCAAAAAAAATAATCTTAAACTCAAAATTTGCAGAAGCATGAGAAAACTACTGGAAATTCGTGAGGAACTCGATCATTATATAAGCTAAACTCTGAGTATGGAGCTAGTCTTCTACTTACTGCTGGTGTTCAGGTCGATGACGAAGTTTTCGAAGAGGAAGCCTCCAAGTAGTCCAGATCCAAACACGTACAGGTACCCAAACACTGCCATTTGCAGAAAAATTCAGAGAAGAAACAGCACTCAATTAGAATCAGGAAAAAAAGCATGTGTACCGAACGAGGAATTCAGCAACAAACACCATTCTCAAAACTTGGACAAGTGTTTCCACAATTCAACGCAGGGAGTGCGAGAAGAAGCAAACCTGTGGCAGTTTTAGCGTCTCGAAAGAAGTTGGATACCAGAAAAGCCAGCGAAATAATCATGTTGATGTACAGAAAGTAGAACAAAACTTGAATGCCATAGTCATTTTTCGTGAAGAACGACAGGCCTGTGAAATACACACACCAGCTTAATATCAGCTCTTGAACTTCTAAGGGTCGAACTTAGATTAAAAACCACGCTGGAATTATGAAAAGAAACAGGAAACTTTGAAAATGGAGTTACAGAGAGAGACGACTTACGAGCAAGAGAGCCGAATATGACGAAGCAAATCACGTAAGCGGAGAAGAGCATGAAGTAGTAAATGTAGGTGATCATCCAGTAGGCACTGTCACTGAGGCCATGCATTTTCATCATCATCCGGAGATGGTATTGCTTCTCATACACCAACGCCATCAGCACCACCTGCATTGCGAGTCCATTATTAGGGTGCACTATTAAACCAAAATTAGGGTCATCTGCTAAAAATTATGGTGGAGCTGTATATGAATGTCTTTGTGGTGGACTTGCTTTCACAAAAGATGATTAAATTCTCAACCTTTTATGCGTTGGAGAGACCGTTTCTTATTTGTAGCTGAAGATATCTATAAATCTCAAGCTGAAACAGGTGACATTAAAGGACATTATTTAAATGCTACCGCAGGTACATGTGAAGAAATGATGAAAAGAGCAGAATTTGCTAGAGAATTAGGCATGACTATTTAACAGGTGGTTTTACTGCAAATACTAGTTTGGCTCATTATTGCCGTGATAATGGTTTTCTTCATATTCATCGTCCAATGCATGCAGTTGTTGACCGACAAAAAAACCATGGTAGTCGCCAGTACGTTTCAGTGCAACACGAAGGTTTTTTTTCCACAAGTTCATAAACCCTAAACCCTAACTAAGCAAAGTGGTGGAGTGGAGTAGAGTAAAGTTGCTTACAGCGAACAGCAAGCCCAAGACCCACATGTAGAAAATAGGGCCAAGAAGCGAGGCAAAATCCAAGTGCAGTCCGGAGGCCGGCTTCGGCATCTCCTTCACAAACAGGAGAGGCAGCTCTGCGTCTGCGTTGCCCAGCTTGAAGCGCAAGAACGATTGCGAAGCCTGCGAGTTGAAACATTGGATGATGATTATACAGTTTTTCTTTGAAACTAGGGAAGCATGTGCAATCGCTTGGCTTCGGGAAAAAGATGAAGGAGAAAGAACTAACCATGTTCATGGAGCGAGACACACGTTGGTAGAAACTCGGGGAATTGTCCGTCCGGTTGGAGTACGTGTCGTTGTACCAGACATCCACGTCGAACACCGCTGGGGTTGAGCTGCGGAAGTCATAAGCTGCAATTTCATACGAATCACGACATGCTCAGTCAATTTTTTCTCCACTTCGAGCCAACGTTGCAAAACCATGAAAGTGCTAAACCCTAAACCCTAAACCTGGGTGAGCAACCGGGGTTTTTACCTGCTGGATACTCGCCGATGTCCTTGTCGGGGTTACCGTCTCGGTATCCTTTGTAGAGCATGTTGTTAATAGAAGCCACATTGTCGCGCCACAGTAGACTTGTGTCCAAGCACTGAAACCCTGCACACCAATCACAGTCCTTTGGTGATCAATTTCACCCTAAAACCGGGAACCGACTTTCAAAGATTGAAACGAAAGAATTCTCAAAGGCTATTCAGGAGCAGAAGAAGATGTGGAATGATGTGAAATTCAAAACGAGGCACTCGTTCTGCGCACCTTTGCTGATATCGTAACCTCCGCCCGCATTGAGAGTGTAATTGGCGCTGTTGTCTGTCGACCCCACGCATGTGGGTCGGAGCACGCGCACGGGATCCGGGGAAGTAAAACCCGGCTCGATCAAGAGATTCGTCCACGGCAACGAAAACGTGCCCTGAATCCAAAACATGTTGAAGCACATTCTTGAGTTTGTTCGTTCTAATATCAATACAATTGCAGCACCCCATCTTGCTAGCTCTTCGCCCGGAGACGATATATCAACAATCAGGAACTCCAAAATCAACAGCAGGCTACTACTACTACTACAAGTGTCAAACCAGGGAGCAATGGACGTGCAAGAGCTTGATTGATTATTTTTCCTAGTTGCAAAGTGGTAGGAGTTCCGGTTTCTGAACTTTTTATGCGCATCAGGATTTGCAACAATGGGGAATTCTCATGGCAATTTGCATGGCAAGAGATGAGGTTTTTTGCAAGACTTACCAACACTGATTGTGAGAGCGAATACGACGCGTCGGAGAGGTTTAATGCGGCACTGCTTAACAAGAATCTTGCCATGGCTGTGGCAAAAAGTGGCAAACAAGCAAGGATAAGTTCGAATTCTAGTACGAAAACCAGTTCTGTTCAAACCAGGCTCCTCTTGAGGATGTTGACCTAATTAGGACACCTGCTTGCAATCTAGAGTGACAGCAAGAAAGGAAGGGAGTGAGAACGCTTACAATCCGCCGTGGATTTGTTGGTGCCAGTGTAAGGAATGGCAGTGGCACAGGTGCCGCTGGCGCGGCACCCACTGGTCTGGGTCAAATCCGGGGACTGGGGGCTATTGACGGCCATGTACTGAGGCCCGGGGACCTGCAGTAGCGCCGGCCATGGAGCGGGGTTGGGGACGCCACAGTATGGCGCCTCATCGTCGTCAGAGTACTCCAGTCCACACTTCTCCACGCACGGCCCGCCGTTGGGGTCGGCCACGCATTTGCAGCCGCACTTAAAAGTGCTGAAGACGCCATTGATCACAGCTTGGAGCACCACCAGAAGTACCACCAGGAGTACCGGGAACAGCACCAGGCAGCAGTTGGTTTTCCAGTTCCGTTTCTGCACCACTCCCCCAATTCCTCAAAAACCCTTCTCACTCACCCCCACTACACTCACTAACGCAACCGCACAAAGATCCACAATCTGTGCAGGTGCAGAATTTTGTACCGCACTGGCACTCACTCCCGAGGTGGCAATGCTAAAACCTCGACCTGTGTTCCCAGAAATGTCTAACAATTCTAAAGCTAGAAAAAACACATGGCAGAACAAAGCAAGACAAAATTATTGGTACCAAAACCAGTGGAAACATGTTTGTGGTACAGTGCAAGGATATAATTAGCCCTACTGGTGGAATTCAGGTCGCACGTGACTAGGGAGTGGAAAGAGTAATGCAAACGAGCAAGCACTAAATTGGTGTAATCCACCCGGAGTGTGCCATTTCGAACAACTACCGACATGGGGAATCGTGCTAGAGAAGAATGATATGGCAACTAATTCATACCTGAAAGGTAAGATTTTTGCGGAACAGCGCATTGGCTTGACTTCGCTTGGAAGTGCGGCGCATAGGCCCATCCACCGCTCGTCCGGATTCCGGGTCATTCATCGTGGCACGCCGCCGGCGCCACAAACCACTGCTACTGAATCTCCTCCGCACAAACCACTGACAAAGTTGAAAATTCTTGCCGACAAGTGGTGGCCACCAGGCGAGCGAAAACGCTGCAACCGAAAAGCCACACCTGATCTAAGCTTATCTCGCAAGCTAGCTCCCCAACTCCCAGGCAACTAGCAACTAGCAACTATCACGTAGATTCACGCAACAGTCTGTCGTCTGTTGTCACCGGTGCGCATCACGGTTGCACGACGGAGCTGGCTTTAATTGATTGTGCGTGCACCGCTGGAACTTGGGAATTAAATTAGATCACGGGGATGCGAGTGCGGAGTACTGGTTCAACGCAGCACCTCAAAGGGGGGCAGTGGGGGCGAATCCATGCCGTTTTCCTGGTGTGTTCGCGGACGTCGACGAGGAGCTGTGGAATGCGTGTACCGGCGCGCGGGAATAGTAGCGTTATTGGGAGTGCCGAGCAGGCGAGCACTCGAGCAAGGCTGGAATAAAGTTAAGTGCCACTCTAGAAGGTGCCTGCGAGGTGCGCAGGATTGTGCTGCGTAACTGAGAAGCGGATGTGCCGGGATGTGGCGTGGGTGAGGAGATTTGGCGGTACCGAGGGCCTCGCCGGGCTTCAACGAGAGCGAGCTAGCGAGCGAGAGAGAGCGAGACGAAGAGAATCGCGGCGCAGAACGCGACGACGGAGCAAAAGGTGCTGAGGCAGTTCTGTGAGGTGGACCGTGGACGAGGCTGTGACGGGGAGCACGCGTTGCGTTTGCGTTTGCTTTGGTGGTGCGTGGTTCTTACCGTTGCCCTTCGTGGCGTCCGCGGCGACTGCAGTGAAAGTCCCCTGAAAGTGTATCCTCCACATTTTAATATATTTTGAAACAATTCCTGAGTTTGGTGTTTCTTGTATGGCGTCCAATCCAAAGTCAAGGCCGGGTCACAGGCCAGAACCTGCGTTTCAAACCGGCAGTTTGTAAAAAACAAGGCAATAGACTTTACATATTCGTGGAAAAGTAGATTTTTTGACTTTCTAAGGCCCATTTTTCTAATCTATTCAAAATTGCTAGTTTTGAGGGTTCACAAGTTAGCATCTCAAATCTCCTACCCTAGAATGGTGGAGAGGTTATCTTTAGGTGAATAGTAGATGAAAACTTGGAAAAGTGATTGTTTCCCAATTTTCCAAAATTACTAGTTACTTCTTCATCCGTTTCAAACTGCCAATTTTGGGCATGTGTGGCCTTGGCATCAATGTTGGACCCCCTTGGAGCATTTGCACAGTTAGAGCATCTTCATTGGTTCACCTAAAACAGGGAAACAACGTCACCTCAAGTTCCTTGATCTGTCGCGGAACCCCATTGGAGACACGTTGAGGTCAAAAATTTAAAGGTTGCGCCAAAGAGGAGCCCAAAGATGGTGAGCTATTGTGAGTTCTTGTGTTTTGAACGTGCTTGTTTTGTGCAATATTTGGAAGTGTGTGATCCGCGCAAACACGATGTCTAGTCATAAAGCGCACGGTGCCATACGTGGCAAGCCATGAGCCATACTAGATTCCCACAAGCCATACCAAAATCTTGGCATCAAGTTCTTGTTCCATCTTTTGACACATTGGTGCGTAGCAAACCGGTGGACATCACTAGCCTTCTCGGCCAACTTTTGCCATAATGAGCTCTAGGAAAAATATCTAGCGCATTTGCTTCACCAAGGACCGTTGGAGATGCTCTATTGCCATTGTTGCTTGCCACACCTGGCTTGCTCAATGGTTTCCATCTATTTTTGAAGGGCCCACGTTCTCCTTGATTTCCACCTACACCAATTAAAGAAGCTTGTACAAAAAAAGGTGTGAATGTTGAAATTTTGTGTGGGGTTTTGAGTAAAAACAAGGATAAAACATAATACAATCTAAAGTTGTACTATATTGTATAATGTTCTACTATATAGGTATATAAGTCCACTTATTGTTGAAAATGATTGTAACTTCATTAAAATTTATTAATTTCAACATAAACAAAATGACAACTTGTTTTGAAAAAGGAAAAACACTGGAATTGAGAAAACTTTCAATGATTGAGAACTAAAGCTTTTCAAGACAAATAAGCAACACATGATATGAAAAAATACAAAACTAAACAAGTAGGGTTTATAAGGGCTGCTTTATATTAAGAGCCAAATATTTTTTGGAACCTTTGCCACCTCCAGTCATACTCTCTCATTGGCTGATCTTTTCCACTAGGAGTCAAAATCAAATTTTCAAATTTTATTTTAATATTCAAAAGAAAAGATTTGAAAACAACCCTAGCTTTAGAAATAGAATCTTTGTAAAATGGGACGCCCAATTCTTGGCTCCAAGACCATTGTCAAAGTTCTTCTTCATCTTGTTTATTTTATTTTCTTTAACACAAATGAAACCAAAATCTCATTGCAAGATTATGATAAAAATAGCACGGCTAAAAAGAACCAAAGGCAATAGAAGTGGAAAAAAAAACAATGGTAAATAAGCAATGACCCCAAGTTTCCAAGGCTTTGATGCTTAGTATAAAGTTGTCCTATGGACCAATTCCCATGGGCAACCAAAATAAGAAAAAGAAGGAAACAATAAACAAGTTACGAAGTCATGCATGGAAGTGTTTTGAGAAAAAAACTGAAATCGTAGAACAAAAATAATATTCCAACAATCTTTTTGGAAAAAGCACGGGAACTGCAAGGATTTCAATATTCTAAATTTGGAAAATGCTAATAATTGTAGCCAATTCTAGACCAGCATGGAAGTCAATCTTAAGTCAAGACCAATGTTTGGGTTGGGGAGAGATCATAGACAACCAACATATATCCAACACTTCTCATTTTCAACATGTTCTCCGTTGGATACTTGGATTGCACCAAATATTCTTATATTTGGAATGTGATATGCTATATTTAGCTTTTTGAAAAAATTGCTGGTTTTTTACCTGGTAGTTTCAGATTCATCAATTGTTTTGGCGATTCCAACCGACTGACAATACACTAAAAGCTGGTTCTTCCCAAGCATTGGTCAAGACACATGGTATCACAAGATGACAAAGTCCACAAAAGGAAAGCGGAATTGGCTATAATTGGCTATAATTTACACTTAATATTGTATTTAGGTTGTCTTGACAATTATGTTGTCTTCCTCTAAGGTAGGAGCACCCATAAGCGTGGAAATAAGGGTTTTGGAGTAGGTAAAACAATTGATTAACTTTGAAAAAAATATTGTAAATTAGGAAATGGAAATAAAAAATATTGGCATCAATTTCAAGGTTCCAACTCCAAGCATTTGTTCACAAAGATTTTTCAAAGTCCACTATCACTGAAATTGTAAGAATTGTGTGTAATTGAGATGCTAAATACAAGGCTTGTTGGTTCTTAAATAGTGAGATGGGTACTCAAAATAGTCATGGAGTCACTCACAACAATCACTTTGTCATTCATAAATATCACATAAGTGCCCTTAACCACTGTGACTTTGTCACTGATGCCCATGAGGACGTCATGCCCATGGGTGCAGCTACCTTAAATAGTTAACCCAAGACTCATTGCTTGACCACTTGGAGGCATATGCAACTCTCTAAATATTTAAATTTCACATTATTTACAACTTGAATGTAGGTATTTTGTTTTTCTGTAGCTTTGCTATTGTTGTCATACCCTTTTAAATTTTTGGTGTTGTAGTAATTATTGATGAAGTTTGATGTAGCAGTAATAAATAAATATTTATATAGTGTAAAATGTCGAGAAATTAGTGTGCGGCAACCTAAACGCAATATTCAACTTACACTAAATAGTCCATTTAGGTTGCCTTAACAATTAGGTTGCCTTACCTTGACAAAATTATCTCATGACTCACCTTTAACCACCTTGAGGGGTAAGGAACTCTCTATATGCTACAATAATTTCTTGTTTGATTTAAAGTTCTAGCTTTCCTACTCCCTAACTTTGGCACTTGTTGTTGCGCCCAACCTTTGCTTGCTTCCTCCATTGTTTGTCACTATAAATAAATGACAAAAGTTATTGGAATCTTGATAAATATTTAAATAGTGTAAAATTGTTGAAAAATTAGCGTGGGGCAACTTGAACACAACATTCAGTAATGGTAATCACGGTTGAGTTTCTGTTTTCTCAATCTTCATGGAGAGCCTAAGTGCCAAGCTATCCGCAACTGGTGCAAGGCTAGTTCTGTGAAGATGGAGAAAAAAATTTCTTGTCCCCCAAGCGTGAAGAAATGGCATGAGAATTTTTTTTATGTGAGAACTCTTACCATTTACTTTCTCATGAACTACTTTTGACCCTTGCTTTTTCTGCTCCTCCAATCGGTGGGTGTGTTGCCTTCCTCTAAGTAAAACATTCTCCATTCTTTCATTTTTCATCCTTCATCAACCACAAAATGGGTGTCACACCTCCTTCCATGAAGAAGTGCTTCCACTGGCTCCTACAATCGCTCAGCCATTTGTCAGGGAAATCTCAATCTCACACCAACCGGGAATTGCTTCCCACCAGCTTCGGCATTGCAAGGAACTTCTGCCCCCGACTGGATCATGAGGTTTTTGACGATCAGACGATGACCACATCACCTCCATCGCCAGGAACTTGCGACAAAAGCAACGCCCACCTTCCTCCTAGGAATCCAAGCAGTCCAAGCCCTGCCAAACCCCACAAATGCATGCTTCCGGAATATGCGCCCTCGCCGCTGTTCGGGGGCCAAAGAAACGTTCAGCTTAAGTTAGTTGCTTTCCAAATGTGAGCAAGCGCTGGACTTGGACTTGGATGCACTGCAACAAGTCTGCATTTCTGCAACTCACTGAAAAGGCGACCTTCGAATTCAGGAGTAGAGTAGACCAGTTCTGACAATACAGAAAACTGTACAATTCTGAAGTTCCGTACAATCCCCCGGGCTGCTCTGTTTCCAGGCGGGTGCTAATGATCTTGCACTGCAACTCTGCAACACCCTGCATTTCTGCAAAAACCAGGAGCAACTGCAGCGACTTCAGGGCGCGGTCTTCACGGCTCGGTGTGTGTCACTGTGTAGCCCATACGTGTTTGTGGGGGCCAGGGTGGAAAATCGAACCTTCTTTTGCGTACAATCTACAAACTAGGGTAAAAGTAATCATCTTGCCATCCTATTCTGGAGGGCCAGGGTGAACTAAATGGGGCCGGGAGATCAGTCAATTGCTTTTTTGAGGCTGTGGGGCTAACGAAAAAAAAGTTGAGCTTTGTCACGTTTCGAAATTTTTGAGATCTTAGAAATTTAGTATTAGGAGATTAGATTTTGAAACTTTGAATTCATATTTGGATTCAAAAACCTTTCAATTGCATTCCTACCGGGCTTTTGCAAAAAATGGTTTTAGAGCCTAATCATCTGCACTATTCAAGAAAAGGAGCTTTGGAAAAGTGGTGACACAAAAAGGCAATATTAAAAAATTTGTTAGAGATGGGGACACAAAGATCCATTCCTCAATCACACCCCTCCCACACCATCAATACTTCACTAAATCTAAAATTTAAAATTACATATGTTGGAAGCTCTAATAATAACGTGAGAATGTATTGGTTTTAGACTAATGGTGAACTTGTAATGATTTTAAAAGCATTTTAATCATAATTTGATGCTTTTTCTAAATGCTTTTTTATACACTTCTCCTAATTTGATTCATGTCAAATTTTTGTGCATTGTGTCCCTTTTTCTATCTACAAGAGGCTCGCTTGAGTTGAGGCAATTTCAAGCTCTAGAAGGTGGTTAGATGCTAAAAAAATTGTTGGTGGAAGACTCAAAATTGATGAATATAGTATATTTGGTAATGCAAAATTGCACTTGGCATGGGTTAAAGGCATAGAGTTGGAATACTCCACATCTCAAAATTTAATCCATGTTTTCCCTCTCTATAGGCTTTTAAAATATGTAATTGGTTTTAGATTTGGTGAAGAATTGATTACATGGAGAGGGTTTGAGTGAGGAATGGATCTTTTTGTCCATATCTCTATCTATGAAAGTGACGGTGTGTTCCCACAAGGGGCAATACGTAAAATCAGCTTGTGACGTGGCCATGCCAGCAAGGCATATGTAATGATTAAAAAAAATGGGGTTCACATCTGATGTTGCTCTTTGCAAATATTCAGTATGTCACAGTCTCCGGCAGCTTGGCTTGTCTGTTGCAGTCTGTACTTTGTTGCGTTTGTCTCTGTCGTGGCTCCGCGCCTTGTCTTTGGACGCGTTGGTGTTGTTGTCAGTGCTTGTTGTTTCTTAATTTTGTCGTCATCGTCGCTGTGCACATAGCTTCTTTCTCGGCAGATTCTGCGAGACTTTTGTTGCTGCAAACAAGCTGTTCTTGGAGGCGATGTCCACATTTGTTGACGTTGAAATTTGGAAGTGTCACTACCGCAAGGGAGTGTCAACCATTGCTGTGAATCGTTGACGTGCTCTATGAAGATTGTGTGCCAATTGCCACTGCGGTTTACCGGTCAAAGTTCCCCTTCTTCACATAATTTCCTGAGGCAACTGGTCTCATTACATTCACAGCAGTTTAGTGGCATAACTATTGCAAATTTGGAGTTCTCAGGCTCTTTGCTGTGGAAGGTATGTTTTCCATGTCTCACACCATTATGAATTGGAATTTTTTAAGGTTTTCATTGCACAAGCATTATAGAAGTTTCATTCTCCTCCCAATGCGTTCATTGCGAGGGTTTGAAGGAGTTGTTCTTGTTTTCCCTTCTGTATGCAGTTGAATGAAATCTTTGTTCTTCAGAATTGAACAAATTAGGGTTTCAAAGGTGAAACAATTATAGGATGCTTTCTGCCTTTCCGTTCATACTTCTTCCCTTTGCAACCGTGCTGCAGGTTATACACTCACTACAACTGTTACCGCTATGGACAACACTTTGGAATCACACTTGTCACTGACGCTGGCTCTCTGGATAGTGCTCCAACTTATCACTATTGGGTACACAGATGATATGTCTTTTGCGGCAGTCAAAGTGGAGGAGGACGAGGCTGTTCCTCTTCATGCTATTACGGAAAGCCTTGTACAACTTGCGCAGGATCAGCTTGCTCAAATGAGCTCTTGTTTGAACTGTTTCTGGTTGTGCACTCTATCACTTTTGCTTTCTGATGACCTCGGGCTCTGAGTTAAACCCCGATCTACCACGTGGTTCTCACATTTCCTTATGAGCGAGTATGATGATGCCAGATGGATTGAACTTTTCCGTATGAGGAAAAGCACAATCTTTCATTTGGCTAAACTGTTGGCCCCTCAAATTCAGAGGCAGGACACAAATTATCGAGTAGCAATCTCCATTGTTTTTAGGGTTGCTTGCACTCTGTACAAGCTCACGCAAGGTGTGTTCTTCTTGACGTGTTCGCAAATGTTTGCCATCAGCAAGAGCACAGTCTGTGCAGTACTGAGGGATGTTGTTCACACTATCAACGACACGCTCAAATACCAAATCAGCTAGCCTACAGGTGATTGGCTACGTTTGACACAAGAGAGGTTCCATGACCTCTGTGGACTACCTGGTGTGGTTGGTGCTATTGACGGCACTCACATCGCAATCGCAAAACCACGCCACATCCCAGCGGATTATTATTACTTCAAGTCAGGGGGTTGCACCTTTAACTGCCAGGCAGTAGTGGATAGCAATAAACGGTTTTTTGATGTATTCCTTGGGATGCTAGGTTCTACAAACAATTTTTGAGTGCTGCTCAGATCGACGCTATATGGCTTGGCTACTCATAGCAATTTCTTCACCAACCAAGTGGGATCCGAGGGATTCAGTCCTTACTTTATAGGTGATTTTGGATATCCATTACTACCGTGGCTTACGGTGCCTCATTGAAACAATGTTCAGATGTCCATAGCGGAGGCGGTCTTCAACAATAAACTTTGTAGAGGATGTTGTGCGGTAGAGAACGCGTTTGGCATCTTCAAGCAAAGTTTCAGAGAGTTGCTTTCTAAATCCGAGTTGCATGTCGCCTTTCTTCTAGATGTGATATTCTGTTATATCTTTCTCAACAATATGTTGTTGGGAGAGTCATAGGAGGATGTATAAACTCTTTTTGGTGTGTTACAGACTAAGGGCTTGCAAGGGGAGGATGTTGGTGATGCTGCAAGCTCCTCCAATGCTGCGATTGAAAATGAGGGTGGTAATGTAATTCTAGATATAGTTGGAACTACATTGGCTATTCAAAAAATGCAGATGCTTGGTGTTCATTTGAGTAACCAGAGGCCGCATATGCCGTAGGGGTTGAAGTAAACCCTCTTTATAATTGTGTTTTAAATTTTGTATTTCCATATGTATGTAATATTGCATATACAAAGTAGTACATGGTTTATGATGTCCCGTTATTCTTAGATGTCACGTTATTAAACATATTCAGATAGAGGAAAACATAAGAAGGAACACGCTGTAATGAAAATAGATTCAGAAAATCATGAGCGACAAAATCGTGATTTCTACTCTCACTCCAAATTCCAAGTATGGTACAACAAAAACCACATAGTACTTTGGGTCCACACATCCTTTGAAACTGCATATCCGTCATAGTAAAACATGGACAACGGCTACACATCATTCTCTACTACAGAGCTATCACCATTCACAATTAAATCACTACTCTAACCCACAATAACTATGTCCTGCAGGCACATGGCTTCAACGGAGCTGCCAGGATCAACAACGCTCACTGTCGTCGCGGTGTCACGACAAACGTTGAGTTGGTATTGCGGTTGACGCGGTCACGGCCAATTAGTGCATGTTCTCCTCCCGCGGTTACACTCTTTGTAACAGAGGACGGTCCAATTGAACCCCAATCTCTGACAGAAGACCGCGGAGCAATTTTGGCTTTATTGCCTCGACGGTTGACGCTGCTATCTTGACGCTGGTCTTCCATGTTATATTGCTCTGGAGCAATTAAAGTGAGATTGTTGTATCATTCCTCTTGTGATGTAGTATTGTTGTTGTGATTTCTGGTAGGACGTTGTAAAAGTATCACATCTGTGTCCATGGATACTTGTTGTAGGGGAACAGTAGTGTTACGGATATGAACGGATAGACCTAGAAGGTTCTAGAGGATTAGAAGGTTCTAGAAGGTTTTAGAAAGATAAAAAGTCTTGGAAGCTTCCAAAAGGTTGGAAGCTTCTAAAAAACTGAAAACTTTTAGAAGCTTAAAAACTTCTAGATGATTAGAAACTTTTAGCTTGAAAGTTTCTAGAAGCTTAGAAGCCTCTAGAAGGGTTGAGGCCTCAACTTTTTAATATATAGAAGTCGAGGCTGAGAAGTTCTTGAGTCTCGACAACTCATCTTGCATCTTTAGTCTTTGGCCTTTAAGCCTTGGCCTTTTGTCTTGCACTTGCTTTGTATCACTATCATCTAAAATACATCTTCAGCTTTGGTTCTAGTATTCTTCTATATTTTTGTCTTGATTTTTAGCTCTTATACTTTATTCTAGTCCTCGAATCTATCCCTGATAGTTTGTCGAGACTGCCTTTAAACATCATTAAATCTTTTTGATTTCAAATAGAGCGTGGATTATCCTTCTATTTGAAAACTGCAAAGTGTCTTAGGAGCTGTGAATTACCCACTTCTAAATTGATGGTGCTCTGCTCACACAATTTATTTTTTTAATTTTTTCTTTATCTCTTTCCAAGTGTTTGTATTCAGGTTATTTTCAACATATTGCTGGACTAGTACGCGTTTATTATGGCGAAAGGAGGTGAAATGGTAGTGAGCGATTTGAAGCTCGACGTTATTATGTCTGTAGTTACTTCCATGAACATTGAGCGCCAACAAAAGTTCAAATAGACTGAAGATCTCAACGTAAGACTTTCTAGTTTTGAAGCAAGACTACAACAAGCTACAGAGCAAGGATCTGTTGCTGCACTTGCATCGACAATTCAAGCCAATAATCTTTCAGATTTTATGCTTCAGGCTTTAAGTTCCAACAAAAGCAAAGAACCCAAAGTCAACCTTCTAGATAAATTTGACAGCACGCGTACCAAATTTTGTGGTTTTGTCAATCAAATTCGGTTCATTACGCTTATTCAACCTCAACAATATTTGACAGACGCAGCTCGCATTAGATTGATAAGGACATTGTTATCAGGACAAGCGTTTTTTTGGTTTGCATTGCTTTTTGAGAAGAACTTTCCAATATTCAATAATTTTGAAGCATTTCTAGATGCATTTGGAAAAGCATTTGGCAAACATGACAAAATATGTTCTACAATAACAAAAATCCAAAAACTTACGTCAAAGATTGCGTTCAACATCAATCTATGCTTCCAAATTTTGTCAGCTAGCATGCAATATCAATTGAGGAGAGCAAGCTTTAATAAGCCAATTTTATTATGACTCACGAGACAAAGTGAAGGATTTATTACTTTTATTATGAGATCTTACAACGTTTAACAATACTATTAGTCAAGTTGTCAAATGCGACAATCGGTTATTCAAACGACAACAAGATAAACAAGGCTGGACTACGTTGCAATCGTATAATAGTTATTCTGCTTCTTCTTCAACTTCAAATAATAGCAATCGGACGAAATCGAAAGACATACAAATTGATGGAATTTTATTCAAACTGTTTACGGAGCAAAAAAAAGAAATGCCAACACAAAGAAAGATTATGTTTCTATTGCGGAAAAGAATAATACAAGGTTAGCAATTGTTTTAAAAAACAACGATGCACGATGCAACTTCAGAGCACAAAACAAAAAAACGATAAAGTCCAACTATAATAAAAACCGTGCGGCTGAATTCGGCAGTATCATCAATATATTTGGGTCTTGTATTATTTGCAAACCCTATTTTTTGCTTTACCGTATCCATACGTCTAGATTCAAAAAATATTATAATTTAAGCCTTGATTGATTCAGAAGCTTTGGTTTGTTTCATTGATGAATCTTTTGTAAAATGTCATAAAATTTTTACTATTTAAAAATCAAAAGCCGTTCATATTGAAGTTATTGATGGACAACTGTTATCTTCTAACGATGTTATCCATAAGACAATTCCTTTATAAACAATGACAAAAAATCATAGTAGCTGTGTAATCTATAACATTATTTGTTCTCCGTCTAGTCTTATGATTTTAGGACTTTCATGGCTTGAAAAATTTAATCCTGAAATTAATTGGGCAAATTGTAATGTTATCTTTCTACTTTGAAAACCTTGTACAAATACACCAGTGATTACAGCCAAAGACCTTTCCAGCTAAAAAATGTCAAAACTTTTATTTTTTGAAGCTTGAGCATTTATGAAAGCCACTAAAGACGCTGATATATTTGTAGCTTATGCAATTCCAATATCTGAGCAAACCACTACAACAACTTTGTTTTCAGATAAATACAAAGAATATCAAGACATCTTTGAGAAGAAAAATGCGGATCTTTTGCCCAAACATCAACCATATAATTGCCCAATTGACTTTCGAAAGGATGCTCAACCATTTTTTGGTCTTATATACAACATGTTGTAAAACGAACTATCTGTATTGAAGGAATATCTCGACAAAAATTTGGTATAAAATTTCATTCAGCACTCCAAGTCTTTAACGAGTGCACTTATTCTATTTGTGAAAAAGAAAGATGGATCTTTACGTATGTGCGTGGATTATCGCGGGTACAATAAAGTGATAATCAAAAATTGGTATTCATTACCTCTAATCAGCGGACTTTTAAATTAAGTTGGACAAGTGAAGATTTATACCAAAATTGATCTAAAGGAAACTTATAATCTTGTGCAAATCAAAAAAGGTGACAAATGAAATATAGCTTTTTGAACAAAATATGCCTATTTCAAATATAACGTCATGCCTTTTAGACTTACAAATGCACTAGCTATTTTTCGACATCTTATGAATGATATATTTGAAGAATTCTTGGATGATTTTGTTATTTGCTATCTGGAGGGCATCCTAATATATTCTAAGGATATAATTCAACATAGAAAACATATGAAGCTAGTATTTAAAAAGCTTTGCAATACCGGACTATACGCTAAACTTAAAAAGTGTGTTTTTTATACTACTGAAGTGGAGTTTCTTGGTTACATTATTTCAAGCATCGGCATTTTCATGGATTCCAAAAAAACTCAAGCTATATTGGATTGAACAACTTCAAAGACGATACGTGATGTTCAGTGTTTTTTTGATTTTGCAAATTTTTATTGAATTTTCATCAAAATATATTTTCAAATTGCTGTTTTACTTATACAGTTTATATGCAAAAATAAATTAAAGTGAAGTCCAGAAGCAGACACGGCATTTCAAACATTGAAGCAAGCTTTTATTACAACTTCGATATTGGTCTATTTAGACTTTTTTAAGCATTTTTTTATGGAGACAGATGTTTAGGATTTTGCATTGGACGCAGCGTTATCATAGTAAAGAAAAGACGGAAAATTTCATATAATTGCTTTTCATTCAAGAAAATTCAACGCCGTGGAGATCAACTATAAAATCCAGAATAAAGAAATACTTACTATTATGGACTCTTTTTAGAAATTACGTCATTTACTTGAAAGCACCGCACATCATGTGACAGTATATACAAATCACAAGAACCTCGAATATTTTATGTCTACTCGTGTTTTGAATTGTCAACAAGCCCGTTAGAATATGACTCTATCTAGGTTTGATTTTGACATTATACATTGATCCAAAAAGCTACAAGGGTTATCTGATGCTTTATCCAGAAGATCCAACCTTATGCTTAAAAAAGATGAAGCAACATATGATCAACAACGGACGACTCTTTTGAAGCCTGAATGCCTATGTTTACGAGTGGTTCAAATCTTGTTTTCAGTTGATTCCAATTTCTATGATAAAATCCGAGTAGCCTCAGCTACAAATGTTTTAGTACTTAATATCAAGCAACGCTTCATCAACTCTACGGAGGATTCTAGCAAATTTAAGATTGAAGAAGAATGTCTGTACTTTGAAGAAATCTTCTATATTTCTGACAAATCACATCGCGTTTAAATCATGCAAGCACGCCACGATTTTCATGCCGTTGGACACTTTGAATTTAATAAAACGTTGGAACTCATTTCTTGTGATTTTTTGTAGCCTCAAATGTGGAAGACCATAAAAGATTTTGTATTATTTTGCGATACTTGTTTTCGTTCAAAGAATCCTCGACATTGACCGTACGAACTTTTACAGCTTTTACCAGTGCCGAAGCAACCATGGTCATCCGTTTTTATGAATTTTATTACAGATTTACTGATTTCAACTAAATTTGATTCTATTTGCGTGATAGTTGATTGATTTTCAAAAATTGCACATTTTGTTCCATGCAAGAGGACGATTACGGGAAATGAAACAGCTAAGTTTTTTCTTGACAATATTTATTGTTATCATGGATTACCCAAAAACATTGTATCAGACAGAGAACCCAGCTCATCTCCAAATTTTGGCAGTTATTATTAAAGTTCTTGCAAGTGAAGATCAAATTTTCATAAGCATTTCATCAAAAAATTGATAGACAAATTGAACACGTAAATCAAGTTGTGGAGCAATATTTGACGTGCACTATAAATTATCAACAAGACAATTGGATATCTTTACTGCCACTTGCAGAGTTTGCATACAACAACAGCAAACATACATCAACTCAAGAGACTTCATTTTATACTAACTATGGCTTTCAACCAAAAATTGATATGCTATCAGCTTGAAAGAGGAAAAGTCCTGCAGCAGAAAACCTAACAAGACATCTAAATGAGTTACACACAACAATGTAAGCTCATTTTGAAGAAGTTCAAATACGTTATAAGGATTGTGCCGATGTAAAAAGAAAAGAGCAATCAAAGGTTCGAGTTTGTAATAAAGTGTGGCTACTGCGATGTAACATCAAAACAACTCGTCCAAGCAATAAACTTAATTATTGCCAAATTGAACCATTTGTTATTGAAAAACAAATAAATGTTGTTACATATCAACTATAACTACGGGCGTCAATAAAAGTACATTCTGTATTTCATGTTTCACTTTTGGAAATTTATAGGAAATCTGATTTTCTTGAAAGAGTTCAACTTCCGCCGCCTTACGTTGAAGTGGATGGTATCATAGAGTATAAAGTTAAAAATATGTTAGATTCAAGGGTTTGGAGAGGACAAGTTGAATATTTTATTTGTTGGAGCAGATATCAAATTAATAAGCGTACGTGAGAACCAGTTTCAAACTTAACTAACGCAACTTTGAAGATCCAAAAAATTTATCGCCAATTTCCATTGAAACCAAGAGCAACAACAGTGTGAACTCCTCAAAGGATCTCGGAGCTAAAAAGGAAGGTGATGTCACGGACATGAACGGATTGGCCTAGAAGGTTCTAGAGGATTAAAAGGATCTAGAGGATTAGAAGGTTCTAGAAGGTTTTAGAAAGATAAAAAGTCTTAGAAGCTTTTATAAAGCTGGAAGTTTCTAAAAAACTAAAAAAATTTAGAAGCTTAAAAGCTTTTAGATGATTAGAAGCTTTTAATTTGAGAGCTTCTAGAAGCTTGGAAGCCTCTAGAAGGGTTGAGGCCTCAACCTTCTAGTATATATAAAAGTTGAGGCTGAGAAGTTCTTTAGTCTCAACAATTCATCTTGCTTCCTTAGTCTTTAGCCTTTAAGCCTGAGCCTTTTGTCTTGCACTTGCCTTGTATCACTATCATCTGAAATACATCTCCAACTTTGGTTCTAGTATTCTTCTGTATTCTTGTCTTGATTCCTAGCTCCCATACGTTATTCTGGTTCTTGACTCCGTCCATGACAAACAATGTGAGAGTTTTGCCGCTGCTTGTGCTTTATACAGTCAGAGCAATAAATACATCTACAATTGCATGAAGTCAGTTGAAATCCTTGTCGTATAATCTTTCACTCCAGAGAGAGGTGAACTGTTGTTGTCAGGGGTAATGTTCCTTCTGAAATTATTGCTCATCACATTTGAGAGATGTGAAAAGCAATTCACAATATCTGTTTGCTTTGAAATAGACATTCTTGCGTTTAAGTTAACCTCTAGGGTGTTTGTATATGTTATTTGATCCATGTCACGCATGAATATCATGTTCTCTTCAAATAACTTCAATGTCATGTCAATTTTAGACCACTCCAATTCCCTGTTTGACTCTGCAATTTCATGCATGTTTCTGGCCATTGTCTCTCCAACCGCCTTAGTGGCCTCTGCAATCACAGCGTGTCATGACAATGTTTTCCTCTTTACTTCTGTGTTCCCAAGACGTTTGCCTATGGAGTATAAAGATGTCTTGGAAGAGCTAATCATTTGAGGAGTAATGCTTAGTGGAAAACCGCTGCCTCGTCTTACCGTGGGAGTACCCAAAGAGGCAGAAAAAGCTAGCGAGGGAGTCGGAGTTGAAGGGAAACTGCGCGGAGGGGAGGTTGAACTCTCTAGAGATCGCGGAAGACTGCCATTGTAATCCCCATCATCTCGTACACCACGTGCGCTGTCCACATGGTCTTGAGAGGCGTGGGTGCCGATGTCCTCTAGATCCACCTCTTGAACCTATCCAGGGGTTCTAAGGTTCATGTCTTTTGGAAAAAGAGGGTCACGAGTGTGCATGGATTGACACTAGAGGCGCATGGCGAACCATTTGTCAATGCATGTATACATGTCTGGCAGGAATTGCTTGGGTAGCTCAACGTCCTTGCGCTCCAATACACTCACATCCCAATAATCTAGGATATTTACGCCTGATGTCTTGAAGTAGTCTGATATTTGCTTGTATTCGAACAAGATTAGATTCCACTTGGCCTTGCATGCCAGCCCGTCACGTAGGCATGAGGAGTGATTTAAGTGCATCACCTTCTATGAAATCTTACACCATTTGCTGCTGTCTGAAGTCATCAAGTCTTGACCGTTGACAGCGTCAAGTTCTTCAATAAAGAGGTTTTTCTTTGCCGATATGATGGCCATCACCTCCATGTGCACCCAATTAGGGCCACGGTGTGTTTTGGCTTTTTTGTTGCTATTGCTGATGTGTTGTGCGGTTGTTGCAGTCGCACAATTAGGGCTGCTTGATTGTAGCATGTGTGCCTGCAGAGGGCTATACAATGGTCTTGTACGTGAAGGCCCAGCGTTGGTAAAAGGCGTTGTCTCTGTGGACCGAGGTGCCATGTATGGAGGCTGCTGACTATGAAATAGGACTCTCACAAGTGCAGGACGTCAGTACTGCAAACTTGCAAGAGGAATGTTTGCTACAAGAGAAACAAATGCCCATGTAAATAGTGACCTTAAGAAAGGTCGGCAACCCATGGACATGAACTTTAGCAGCAAATAAGCAGAGAGGAGAGGTAGAAGACCATGGATACGACTAACACCATATCTTATACCAGTGAGGTTGTGAAACCTTGTACTATACTAAATCATACTATGAAATAAAATGACATTCATTTAGGCATAGGAGGAGTTTTGTAGGTTGTGCAAGTCACAAGTTGAGGAAAGGGAGACAGTATTTTGGAACATGCAGATTTCACCTCTCACAACGTTCAATTTGTGACTAAACCATTCATCCACACCTCAGCCATGAAGTGAAACAACATCTCAGTACTACTGCAACAAAATATATTCAAAGCGCCAAATTCCAAGTAAAACTCTTCCTCTCTATAGTATGATCTCCAAAAAGTATGTTAAATTCATGACTTTGAGATAATGCACAACCTGTACAATGCAAAAGTGGTTAGAAGCACTAACCATTTCCTGCCATTCTTGCAGAACGGAGCGGCGTAGCACTTGGCCGAGTCGGTGTGTAGTAAAAAGCAGAGGGCACGGGATTCTCCATTCTCTCTAATCCTTAGTTTGCATTCCTGGACAACAAAAACACAACACCCGCATCATGCATTGCACAAAAGAAATTTGTGATATTCTCCATTCAAGAATACAAGACCGTAACGAGCTGGGCAATGCAGGGCAACACTACAATCAACTCCAACCTGCATTGCAACAATATACCTGCGTGAAGAGCTCTCACTGGGACCTGATGCTAAACTCAGCGTCAAGAAGAGGATAGTTGTAGTGTACTTCAATGTTTGTAGAAGCCGCCTCCTTTCGACAGCGTTGTAGGCGGCCCTGTAGGCACAACAAAAGTTTTGGCTGACTTTACTAAATTGCTTCTATGTAATCGACCTTCCATTCTCGCAATAGCAAAAACCACCTTTACAGTGCTGGCAATCTCTGAATTGTACTTGTGCGCTAAGATTTACAATAACTAAAAATTTCCCCTAATCTCGTGACTTTTGGAGCTTTATCTTTGTATTTCCCTAACAACCGGTTCTTTAACATCTACAATTGAGGCTACCACATTGGCTTAGGTTGTAAAACCTTGCCTAGTAGGAACGCCCACAAAAACGACCCCTCCAATATACGCTCTTTACTAATTGCTAAGTCCCAGTGGGAATGCAACTATCTACAACTTAGAATCCCAAAAGAAGGTACTATTGAAAAACCAAAAAATAAGGGACAAATTTTTATTTTTATTTTTGCCTAAAGTATTACAGAGTTTTTTCACCTTGGCCCAAAAACATGGATGTGCAATAGCGAGAAACCAAGGTCCCATTCATCCATGCAAGGGGCAATGAGGGATCAATTCACCTCGACCATTTTGGAGTTGCTTAGCTCTACCCTTCTTCCGTGCTTCAAATCTATGGTAGGCGCACCCATACCTCACCATTTAAGGGTTTGGGACACCTCAAGGTCTTAGAAAATTTAGGAAAAAAATCTATAAGGTTATCCTTTCAACAAGCTATCATGGAACGTAATTTTTGTGGGAAAAAATATTGTAGATTATTTTATATTAAAGGGCAAAGTTGCAATTCATAGTGTGCCTATTAACAACTCTAGACTAACTTTGAAACTGCTTGGATGTTTTCCTATAATGGCACTTGATGGTCTCAATCCCAACCATCTCAAAGCACCTCAACAATTGACATGTGGCAAGATTTGTTTGTGCAAGAATTGTTCAGTGCTCTAGTATGGGTTCATAAGTGTGTGTGTGGGGAAAGGATCAAAAGTAGGGTGTGGAACTGGGTACCACGCGGGAATGGGTGCGTCTACCTTAACCCCTAAAGGACCATTGTCCATTTGGGGGACAAATGGGATTTCGAGCATGTACCTATGGTTAAACTACTTTGTGTGATTTTTTGAAACTTTTATGGATGATGGGGAATTCAAAAATCTATGTGGGCATTTAAGTTTTTCTTCAATATATGTCAAAATGAAGAAAAACTTAAATGCCCACATAGATTTTTGAATTCCCCATCATCCATAAAAGTTTCAAAAAATCACACAAAGTAGTTTAACCATAGGTACATGCTCGAAATCCCATTTGTCCCCCAAATGGACAATGGTCCTTTAGGGGTTAAATCAGAGTATTTAATTCCAATTGTAGATTTGAATTGAGGTTCCCAAATTCAATCTCCTGGTACAGTTTCTGCTGGGTGAAAAATGCTGAGCTTTTACCTTGTCCCACAGTACACGGAGCCGGTCTTTCACTTCCTGCGCTCACTCACTTTTACAGTTTTACTGGACTCCTGTTCACCCACGAGATGCCTTGGTTCGTTGGTGGCCGTGCGTCGCACGCTGCGGGGTTCCGAGGTCCGCGCGTATTCTGTCGTAATCCTACGTCCTGCTCCGAAGTCACTCGTCTTCCTTGCACGGCTTGCAGTGCATCTCATGCCCCATTTGCAGTGGCCTATGCATTGACGTATCCGTCCGTCGTTGCTACTATTCAAAATGTATTTTAATGAATTTCATTTGCACTGTTAACCCTTAAAGGACCGCTCTACATATTACATAGTAAATATGCTGTCTTATAACTGGCATTTTCTACCAACAAAACGTTTTAATTTGGGATCTTGACAAACTCACTAGAACCGCATTGATTTATATTTTAACTTCTTTGTTGATCTCAAATGTAGTAAAGGTGTGGATGCATTCCAAATACAAGTAAATACTAAATATTGTATTGGTCGCAAAGGGCTCTTTGGTCCTTCAAGGGTTGATCCCTGAGCACTCAAAGTTGAAACAAAAAAAGCTTGACTTGTGTGCAATCAAAGTGTCCTTGTGAATTGAAAAATACAATCCACAAGATCGGATCATATGAATTGTTAATGGAGAGCGTCTCCATCATGCTGGATTAAATTGGAAGTGGTTTCACCAAATGTGTAATGAGATTATTTTGGTCAAAATTGAGTTGACCCAACTTTTTGAGAGACATTGTAATGTCTCTCGGACGCTTAGGTGTTAAGTAGTGTCAAATGAATAAATGTAAATAAAAGAACACAAACATTAACTATAAGCACATGGAGTCTCTAAACCCCACCATCTGAAAGTCTATCCATCATTTGGGGCTCATGTGGAACCACCAAGGTAATTTTTTATTGGCAAAAGCAAGTCAGATCTGGCCACTTTTGATAAATTGGACCAATGTGGGCATCTCCCTCCACATAATACCTAATAAAATGTGGATAATGGAAGAGCAATTGCTTTAACCCCTAAAGGATCAAGGGTGTTTTTGGAGATAAAATCTCAGAAACTGTCAACTTTTAGTGCATTGCCCAAAATTGAAATTATTTTTTTTTTTCTCAATTCCAATAGCACAAAAGTGTGTCAAATAGATAAGTTAACATGTGTAAATATATTCAGCCCATTTGAACAGGCGGATTGTAAGATTACAACATTTGAAGTGAGAAAATAGCTTTTTTTCATTCTTGCAAAACGACATCTTTGAGCCTTCCTAGAGTAAAATTTTTGCTCTACAAGAATTTGAGCTTTTTGACCATTCACAAGTATATGATGTTAGGTTCACTTATGAAAATTTTCAGATGCAAAGATAGAATCTAGCTTATTCTAAATCACCTTGCAGTGCAAGGAGGTTTAGTGAATTGACAAAACACTTGTCATTCTTTCATGATTTCTTGTGCAACGACAAAATCTTTTAATTGAAATCTGAATAATGAAAAGTTAGAGACAATCATTTGGAATATGTGAAAAAAAGTTTCAAGAGTTTTAGATTTATAAATTGAAAGATAATAGAGCCAGAAGTTAGGAATTTTTTTTCTTGAAACTACCCAAACATAGTTAACAAAGTTTGACTCGCTTCTAAATGTGATGTGAGAGTTTGAATCTTTTTTTTTTTTTTTTTTGTTTTGATAGTTGTGTATTATATTTTTTTAGTTACATACATGCCAAAATTCAAAAGTTGATGAGAGTTTTCACATTAGTTTCTCCAAAGATGTCCAAGCTATCCAAGCTGCCCAAATTCTTTTGGATAAAATAACTTTTGAACCGGGCATCCAATTGGGGAAAAAATTACATCTCCACTTAAGGTAGGCACACCCATAAGCATCACTATCCCCATAACCATCACCTTTGAAATCTTGGAAAATCTGTGGAAATGAATAGATGTAATTACAAGGATGTACAACATATGAACATGAAATCTTGAAAGTGGTTATGGGTGCAATGGCAGTTTGCTCTTTAAAAATTCACAACTTATTCTCATAGTATCCAAATAATACATTCAAAAGTGCAAACTCATTAATTTTTTGTTCCTAATAGGACCCTATAATTTGCTAATTGTTTATTGATACTCATCATGTTGAAAACTCTTAATTTGACGCTTATGGGTGCTCCTACCTTACGGGATACATATTTGCACCTTGTGTAACAATTTTGAGAACATCCAATAAAAATTAACTTCATATGATCTTACCCGAGTTCTCAAGTGGCTGATGAACAGCCACTTGGTCCTATAGGGGCTAAAAAAGAATGACTTGGGAATCACCTCATTTGTTGTTTGAAATTGGAGGAATGCATCATGTGGGAAAATACACTTGCTTGATTTGTTATCTCATATGTTTCATTGACGCATCTAAAGAATGTTTGGGTGAATCCATGTTGAAGAATACAAAAACTCTATTGCAGAGATGCCCCATACTTGCCAATGCAAATAGGCATTTGGGGATAATTCACATTATGTTCCACATTCCATTGAAACAAGAGATAAAATTTGGTATAAAGTTGAAAATTGAGACTTGATGTTTCACAACATGTTCCTAGTCTCACATCTTGATTGATTGCATTTTGCTTACATGGGAGCACTTTTTGAAAATTTTGGCATTAAGAAAGTGGGACTTCACTCAAAGTTTGAATAGACCATTTTGCTAAACTCTATTTTCAACCTCAACTCTTGTTAGTAATTTTGCATAAAATATTCAAGAATCTTTTAGTACTCCACTTTATCCTTAATAATCCAATGAAAATAAGATTTTGCATTGAGATGAGACTTGCATAAACGGGACTTGAGACGTAGAGTGAATAGCTCTCAAAATACAGTTCAATAAAGGGAAACATCCGGCACTCTCCTTGGGAACAGTGGCAAGTGTAGCGGAGCGTGTAAACTGACTCAATGTTGAAAATGGTAAAACATGGAATGTTATCTCAACCCTAAACCCTAGCCCTAATTAGTATTGAATCTTGATGTTAAGGACATTTTTCAATGTCACTCTAACAAAATACATGTACTAAATAGCAAATCAATGATGGACATTTTGTGCACAATAGGTGGGAAAGATTCTGCATTGTTGATTCACTTTTAGTGTCAATTGTGCAAAGTTGCATTATTTGGTAATGGTGTTTTTACTTACACAATAAGCAAGAAGATAAGAAACAGCCAAGTGAAATAACCAAAAAATCAGATGAAATTGAATATGTTGGATAAAAACCAGTCATATTTTCCTAAAATACTTAATTATAGTGTAAATATATAAGCAATATTGGATGCATGCACGTAAAATCTTGATCAATTGACGATGAAAAATGCCAGATTTTTTTGCCAATGAAGCTCAAAGTTTACTCAAACATCCTACATACATTGGGATGAATTTGATGTTGAATTCAATTATTGAATATATCACCATATTTGTTAATTTGGGAAAAATCGTACATTTTGGGACTTTCAAATTTTGAGGTGAAAGTTTGAGGAGGTCTCCTCAAACTTAGCTCGTAGCGTATTTTTGTTCACATGTCCTCACTTGAGAGAAGACATTTGCAAGGGAAAACATTTCAATGGCTTAGATTGAATCTAATACCTTTGAATCTGATTTAAATTTAAAGTAACTTTTTGGGTTTGAGGTGGAGTACAAAGTGGGACACCTGTTTTTCCCAGATTAACGAATATGGTGTTAATATGATATCAGACGATTTAAATAAAGTAGGACATAAGAATAGTGAATTTAGAATTTCTTTTGAAGATGTTTCAATGCCAAACTCAATGTTGTGTCAACATCATCTCTTGTTTTAGTACAAAATCAATATCGCAAATAAGATTGAATTTCAAATTTGTAAAGGTGGTGGAAGAGTTTGCAGAATGATTGATGGATGAAAGTTTGTGGAATTAGCTCCTTTGAAAAAGTTGCAAGTATCACAAGGCCAGAACTGAAACAGCACAAAAATATTGGCTTCAATCTTACTTCAGTACTGACATAAAAGACAGTCTTAACCCTTAAATTTTCCTGCAACTCAAGATGAGTTGTACAATTTTTAGCATGGCCATTTATGAACTTAGGAATGTCAAAAGTCACTTGAATTTTGGCTCATTTGAAAAAGAAACAAGTTAGCTATGTAGGGGTGTTTTCAAATTTAGAAGAAGAGTCACCATTAAATTTACAGAAATTTTCAAACCATGGGTGGTCTTATAGTTGTAGTGTTAAATTTTGGCCCTAGATTTGTGAAGATCTTCTATTTTACTCACAATTTTTGAAATTTAAGGGTGAAGTGGTCACTATTGCAAGACCATTTTCTCACTCATTTTTTACCCAAAAAATACAAGACTTGTTTCTATGCGTGTGGAACTTGATTACCTAGAGAATGAGCGTAAGATGCCAACTTTTTAAAATGTTATGTGTCCAAAAGAGCCAATCAAAGTACAATTTCCACTATTCCAAAATATTGGTTTCCTTGTAATACCATTTACATTTTTGTTATAATCTTCCAATCTAACCCTTGGATTGAAACCAAACTTTGTAGAGATGATAAGGACTTGTCTTTCTACATGATCTTACAATTACTTTGGTCTAAAAATTACTCATTGTTCTTTAAGCTTCACCCTTTTATAACTTACAAAATCGAGGTCCAAAAACATTCATAATGGCTGAAATTTTTTAGGGTTAACATAAGGTTGAATTTGGCACTAAAAGCTTTGAAGTGGTTATAATTTTCTATCCTAGTTCATTGAATAAAGCAAGTTTATATATGTGTACATGTGTATGCACATGCATATAGTCCAATTGTTCCAGATTTCATGCTAAAATTCAAAATCATCTTAATCATTATATTCATGTAAATTAATTTACTCAAAATCCAATGGGCAAAGTTGAGAATCAAAGATGAGTGCATGGAATTGTGCTATTCAAAAATTCAAAAATACTAGGACTATTTTCACTAAGTTCCAAGTTATAGCTCATTCAAGAATGCTTACATAGGAGTACTTTTGAAAGTTTTGGCATCTTGAAAGAGCAATTTGCTTCAAAGGTTGGGTACAACATAAATCAACCCAAGTCAAATTAGTTTTTGCATAAAATTCTAAGCATTTTTTATAAGTTTTTAATATTGTTGTTTAACCACGCAACTGCTCTAGTTATTCCAACTGAAGATTCTAGTCTTCTACAACCTTGTTTGTGGAGGTGCATCCATGTCTATGCACGTCTCCAAGCTCTTGTTTCAAGATACACTTAGTAAAATATTGAATTTGCATAATACTCCTAAACAAGAGTATGGCCCCAAAGTTGCATTACAGCAAGAATGAGCCTTCAACTAAAATGCAAATTTTTCCTACTTTTTTCCAAAACTAATGAATTACATTTTGTTAAAAAAACTACCTTGTCATCATTGTGTTATTATGTCTTGTGTGAGAATGTAATCAAATGATGGAAGAATTACTTTCAAAAGCTCTTGCAAAGTATTCTAATAAAAAAATTGGACAAAAAAGTGACTTTGCTACAACACCAAATGAATGGCCATTTTGTGCCCACACTTTCCCTCTAATGTATGAAGTTCTCTCAATTTTGCATTCACTCCACATAACAGACATGAGTCATCCACTAGCATGAAGAAGAAAAATCATTACTAACACTTTGAAGTTTTTAAACTCCCATGCTTAAACCGGATGCCATTGCTTCCAAGGTTCCAATGGAGGATTGCAAAGAAGAGTTGCACCATGCTTCAACCATAACCGTATGACCTCCCAAATCCAATGCCCTCAAATACTACATGAAGTGAGAAAGCCAAATATTTCTAGTGAAGACTCTTGACTATGGCATTTACTAATTCATCAACACAAGTCGTATGTACTTCAAATGCTCATACATCAATAGGTTTTCAATGATAATTCAATCAACCTGTAATCTCTTGATTTTGAAGAAGCACAAGCACAATAGGACATTAGCAATTCTAAATTCAAAAAGTTACACCTCTATTTGCTGCATAATATATCTAATGGTCGTGTAGACATTTCATTATGTGCCCACAAACATTTGATTTTAATATTCCTAATAGTTCTTAACCCTTAAGAGCCCCAGCAACAAGATCCTGTCCTTGGGGCCCACAACTTTATCCTAATTTTTCTCTTAATTGGTTTGGTGAAAACAATCATGGTTGGTCCCCATCAGCACAAAAGGTAGTCCTTTTTCAAATATTATGGTCACTTTTTCTGAATGTAATTTTCCAAGCTGTGGTGGCCATTAAACCCCCCATTTTCTACTAAATCCTAAAATAACTTTGGGCGCTTAGGGGTTAACCCTTGAGTGCCCCAGCGCTCATATATTGCCTCCCACGATTTCAAAGCCTTGTTTTGAGGGATTGGATCTAACTTTTTGATCTTGTTATACTACAATAATGAAATCATTCAAGTTGTCCATGTCAATGGAGTAATAGTGAGGAAAGCCAAATGTTGTACAAAGTGTTGCAAGAGATTTGATTGGGTAAAACACCATATGGGGCGTGGTAGCAAGCATATGGGGCATGGTGACAAGCAACATTTTACATGCTGCAACCGATCAATATCCCTTGCAAGCTTCCTTGTGTAATCTTTGTGGTCGCAAGAAGTTGTTGGCAAGGGCTCAAGCATGTTCTAGACCCTTATTATGACAATCGTCACTGACTATGCCAGTCATTGTTTTCTGTGCAATAGCAATTTGAAGCCCTAAAACTTGACATAAAAAGAAGTGCAATATTCAATAGTTCACAAGTGTGTGCATTCACATCTAATCTTGGTGCTCACAAAATTTGAGATGAATCTAGGGCTTATAGAATTTTGTAAAAATCATCAAATAGCAACTACCTACCAAAAAATGAGATTTTGTCATCACATGTTGTTTGATCAAATGTTATAATCTCCCATCTCCCGCGGTGAATTGTTCCCAAATTTGTAAGCCCTTTTCTAAGTAGTTGTTCCACTATTTTCAATGGTCACTTTTTGTGGATCATCCAATTGATTGAGAATTGATGCATCAAAGTTGTTGATCTCCAATAACCCTGATTTTGGTGAATACGGCTTGGGCGCTCAAGGGTTAAACATTCATGGACACATGAAGAGATATTTAGAGACATCTAGGTAGTATATAACTAACTTAACTTGGTGAATGAAGGAGATATAAGTTAGATGAGTTTTCATATCACTCTATCTTTCATGTCTAGTTGGATGGCAAAACACACTCACATATTGTTGTATTCTTCACTAACAATCCTTAGAAAAATACAATGTTGAGAAAACACAATATCACAAAACAAAACTCCTTACTAAAGCCGTTCACATTTATGGTCTTGTCCCAAGGCTTTTTACGCTTCTCAAGTACACATAGTTGGAATCATTCTCTTGGAGAGTTTGAAGCCCCATAGGACATTGGTAACGAAAAGGTCAAAAAGCTACACCACTAATCCATGCACAACACACTTAGTACAGTAGGTAGCTCAAATTTCAACCCTTCTCACATAAAATATTCCATAGGTACTTCAGGAATGGTAATGAAGTGGTCTTTGAATGGACCTCTTCAAGTCATAAAAAAAATTTGTATTTTATTGCAAGAGCCAATCATACCCCTCAATTTCACCTCATCTTTTTACAAGTTACAAGGGAATAGTTTATTGGAGACCTAGAATCACAAATAGGTGTCTACTACAAAAAACTTTGAAAATCCATCAACAATTCAATAATGCTTCAAAAAATATGAAAAAAATTGGGGTACATTTGGTATCTATTTCTCTTTGTGTGAAAGTTAGACAAAAAAAAAAAAAAAAATCCTAAAAGGAGATAGAGCTTCATTTTCATTATCACTCAAAACTATGGTTGGATGGCAAGTTACACTCTCATATCTTTGTCTTCACTAATGTCCTAAGGGGAACTACAATGTATGCAGAAATCCTTTGTAAGAGCCGAGGTAAGTGGTTCAAATAACAAAGCTCAAGCACAAGGAATGTTTTAGATTTCTGGTTTTATACCAAAGCTTTTCAGCCTTCTCAAGTAGGCAGAGTTGGGATCATTCTCCTTGAGCGTTTGAGCTCGGCCATAGAGAATGTTCCGGCGTTCTCCGTATTGCTCCTGCATAAATTTGAACACTTCTTCCACTTTGTCGCAAACGGAGAATTCAATGTACTCGTCCAAGTTCTCGGGTGGCCGTTTTGGATCCGGAGGAAACAGAGGATTCTCCAGCAACCATAGCGCTCTGGCTTCAGCTGCCAGTCTCTCCGCCTCCCACTCCGCCCAGGTTTTCTCATACTCTGCCCACGCTTGCTGCCCCCACCAACAACAACAACCACATGCAATACTCTCAAGCAGCCATCAAAGTGTAAGGCATAATAAGCATAATGTCAAAAAACCATGTAAAACAAAACACAGCAAAACACTGTGCTTGGGGTGCAAAATCCTTGCAAAGCGGAGTCGGCAATTGCCAACCCCTTTTGTATAATTTTGCAACGAGTCCTAAGGACGTCAACATTTTTGGTAAACTTTTATAGCTAAGCATACAATACAACCTTGAAGAAAAACCATTCATCATCCGCACAAAAATTACTTTTTTTAAAAGATTAGAATCTATTACTACTATAAACACTAAAGCATTCCGATGTAGAAGTATACTTGAAGGTTGTTTTGTAGCATTCCATTTGGTAATTGGGTCTAAGACATGCCAACACTTTTTGTAGATTTTTGTGGCTATGGGTACAATCAAAACTTGAATAGATAAGAATTCATTATCCGCAAAAATTACAGATTCCAAGATCAGAATGTGTTGCTTTTGTAGACACTACACAAAAGATTGCATTTAGGTTGCTCCACACTAGTTTTTTGACATTTTACACTATACAAATACATATTGATACTACAATGACTTTCATCAATAATTACTGCAATAAACAGATTTTAAAGGGCCTGGCAGCAACAGCAAAGTTGCTGAAAAACAAACTAGTGGCATCCAGGCCTAAACCATGTGAAATTTGGCCAAGCATTGAGTCATGAGGTAACTTTTGACCTAATTGTTAAGGCAACCCAAACGCAATATTTAGTGTAGATTATTCCAATTTTGAAGAATTTGGAAGTACAGCTAAAGTTTGCAGCTGCCAACCCCTTGTAAGCTTTTGAAAACTTGCCAAGAAGAGTTTGCAACTTGGCAACCACTTTCTGAAGTTTTCACATTGCACGTGTACTTTTTGACCGCAATGTTGTAAGCAAATGCAAGTCAAGGTAGTGGATGTGATGAAATCTAGGTTTACCTTGTCTTCATCTAAGTCCTCCATGGTGTCGAAATCCTTGAGGGGATACAGTATGTTCTCTGGGACTTCAATGAACACTTCCTCGTAGTATTTCCACTGTAAAGATTCTCGGTTGAAGCAGCTGGAAAACAGCTTGTAATGCTGAAATACTCTGCAAAGCAAAAAAAACATGTGGGTGGACATGCAGCTCATTGAAGAAAACCTTGGGAGAGCTTGAATACGTACCATACTTATGAGATATTTACAAGTAATGGAGAAAGATGCCCTTTTCCATACGTGGTCATGAAGAAAGGAACAATCTTTTGCAACTCAATTGTTGTAAGCAGTGCCACGTAATTGGTGTTCTTCACCTTCACACTCCACCCAAATATCAAATTCTTGAACTTCTTCTCCGTCTTCTTCATGCTGAATCCAGCTGCAAAAAACTTGCATCCCAACCAAAATATTGATAAAAACCGAGAGCCTGGAAGCTACAAAAAAAAAACGTTATTTGTGAGCGTAAATCTGTGAGCCAAGATTCCGTGAGCAGAAAGTGTTTTTGAGCTCAAAATCTATGAAAACACTAAAAAAACGGCAAGTTTTTCAAGAGATGAAAGTTTAAAATGCACAATTATAAGGCCTTATGAACACAATTTTAGGTAAAATTCAGTATTCTGACAAAAAATCTAGGCTCTGAGCTCATGGATCCTTATAGCATTCCTCAAGCTACAACTTTGTATTGCTCCGTGCACAATGCTTGCCTAAACCCTAATTTGCATGCACAGGTTGAAAAATACTCACCATTGGGCTTCTCAGTAGACTACTTCAGGAATTACTACACAACATCATAAAGAGACAATCTTCTTCACCTTTCATGAGGACATTTCTCTTGACAACGCTACTCAAAGTTTCTGCAACAATCTAATATTGTTTTTGGAATAAGCTACGCATTCAGAGTTGCACTTATTTGATGAATTTTTGAGCAAAAGCAGAGCTATAGAAACCTCACATTTTATATTCTCCAGTGTTTCCATGCCCAACTGATACATGAGCAATGTGTGCGGTGCACTCATGTGCTCCTCTTGCGCAAACCTGGTCAAGTGAAAGAGAGAGGAATTAGAGTAAGGCTCCGCATCAAAGCTATAACATTGTATGTAAACTTTTCTCCTAAACCCAAAACTCCCAAAACTCAAAAAACTTCCCAAACTACACCATAGTCAACTGTAATGAAATTCCTGGTCCAAAGAAAGTCAGTGAAAGTGGAAATACACAGAGTTTTACACAGGGCTTTACACAGATTTCCAAGATGCCATTTTTAGGGTTAGCATATAAAAAGGTATGGACAATGAAGGAGGGGAGAGTGGCGAGTGCCAACACGAGAATGCCAACAAAGTAGTCAAGGATCATCCCAATGTTGCCATCGTATGTGAAGTCCGGCAACTTGAGAACGTCCAGTGCCATGTACCTGCATAATTAGGGCACAATAATACTTGCTTAGCTTGTTATAACTCTTGCTGCTCGGAAAATTGGACAAGAAGGCATGGAAAAAAAAGGGGAGAGTGCTCTTAACGTACTTGGCAGCTTCTTCATTGTCGCCAATTTTCTCGTAAAATGCTGTCAACTGCTCCTCCGAGATCTCTTTGCAGTACTCGAGTTTCTGCTCCTCCGCGCCTTCGCCAGGCGGCCCCTCTACAGCCGCGCCCTCTGCCGGTTCCTCCGCCATGACACCCTCATTGCTTGCTCAAACCCCCCTCACCAAGAAAATCCAACAACTCCAAAATCACGGCAGGACTTTTGTGTGTTGAATTCCCAGGATAATCACCTTCATGTGACACACATCCTATTCAAATTTCAAACCTACTTTGGTTTTTTTACCTGGTTATTTAGAGGGTATGGCACTCACTACATCAACAAAGCCATAGCATATCATATGCAATGCTCAACAAACACCTAGACTGGCTTTTATCAGTACATGTGTATGAGGTTTTCACCTACAATAATTAAAGCCATGGCATATCACATGCAATGCTCATCAAATACCTAGACTGGCTTGTATCAGTACATATATATGAGGTTTTCACCCCTAGTAACACCCTCATTTGCAACTACACTGAATATTGCGTTTAGGTTGCCCCCCACTAAATTCTCAACTTTTTATACTGCATGGTTATTTACTACTGCTACAATAATTTTCAAAGAGCTTGACAACAACAATGAAGTTGCAAAAAAACAAACTAGCAATGTCTGAACCATGTGAAATCCAAGTATCTAGAGAGGTACATGCGCCTCCAGGTGACCAAGTGATGAGTCATGAGGTAACTTACCAGGCTAAGGCAACCTAATTGTCAAGGCAACCTAAATACAATACTTCAGTGTAGTTGAGGAAATGAGATCAAAGTCTATGAAAGGTCACTTGCTCCCATCCCACCTCATTGTACCGTCCTCTCATTTTCGTTCTGTCCTTTGGGCTTCAAGGGAAAAACCAAGCAATCTCAGAACTGGTGCACATTCTCATACTTCCAACATTCCGGAGGTTTATGTCATTGCTGAGGTTTATGAGATGCGAAGAAACTTGTCAATACGACCGAGTTCTTCTTCGACACAGATAGGAGTGACCTTGTGCTGATAAAGAAGAGATTCAAAAGCAGAAGCCGAGATGGCACGAATGGGAGAAGCGAAATGCAAGGAGATGGTGCGAGGAGAAACGAGCCAGATGCTGTACCCGTATCCGGAGTACGAGAAGCCTTTTCCAGTCGTCGTCTTGGACACCACCGCCGGGGACATGACTCTCGAGGTACCTTGCACATCGTCTCCCTTCAGTTCTTTCCCAGCAATCAGTACACTGAATATTGCATTTAGCCTTACCTTGGTATGTTATCTCATGACTCATCATTTGGCTACTTGGAGGCGCATGCAACTTTTTAGATACTTGAATTTCACATGATTTATGATTTGAATGTTGTTAGTTTGTTTTTTCACATATTTTGTTATTGTAGCCAAGTCCTTGTAAAAAAAAATTGTGACAATTAATTTTTGATGAAAATTATTGTAATAACAATAAATATTCACATATAGTGGTGCTTGGTTAGAATCAACACTTTGGGCTTGTAGAAAGTGTTGACCTTATCCAAGCCTTGATCATAAACAAACCCTCCATTTGTGTTACTTTACCTAGTTCTAGGGGTTGCAACTTTGGAGGTGCTTTCCCACCCATGTTTTTGGGACACTAACCAAACGCCTTTCTAACTAAAGAGTCAAAATGGGAATTGATGAAAAGAAAACATTGACCATATGCAAGCACTTGACCTTAACCAATCTCATAATACATGCTTTTGAGCAAAAGGGGAGTGGGGTTGTGATCTTATCCAATTGTTGCTCTTACAAAGGTTGACGCTAACCAAGCACCTCTATAGTGTAAAATGTCAAGATATTAGCGTAGGACAACCTAAACGCAATATTTAGTGTAGCACAAAAATTGGTCTAAAATGACTAGTTTGCAATAGCAGTCATTAGGGATAGTCACACCTTCTCCACCCCCTTTCTCAATCTTCAAAGAGCAAGGACATGACACTCTCTCCTTGATTTGCAAAGGTCTCAACCCCATATTCGATCAATATGGAGTTGTCAGTTATATATGGAGTGTATCTGAACCAACACAAAGTCCAGATACACTCCATATATAACTGACAACTCCATATTGATCGAATATAGGGTTTTTCATTCTTCAAAGATTGAAAAGTTTTCTTCTTCACCTCCACAAGAGAAGAATGGGCGTGAAGAAGTTTTAGCATGTGAAGTTATTACCTGTGTATGTCATTTTTTTATCTTGCTTTCCTTGATTTCACCCTTCTTGTAGTTTGAGACCTTAGTTGAATGTGTGAATGCAACTTGCTTTCTTGTTGCATCATCATTTTTCAAGGTAAACTCATTCTTCATTCTCCATCACCCACAAAATGAGAGTTATACCTTCTTCATAGAGAAGTGCTCTAGTTGACTCCTATCTCCACTTGAGAACTTCTCATTCTTCATAGAAGTTTCATTTTTGGAAAAGGTGTGACTACCCTTGTTGTGAAAATTTACAATTGTTTAGGATAGGTTTCCTACTACACTAAATATTGCATTTAGGTTGCTTTAACAATTAGGTTGCCTTACTTGGAAAGTTATCTCATATCCCTTGGCTACTTGGAGGCCCATGCAACTATTGAAGTCTTAGGATTTCACATGATTTAGGACTAGGACGCTGCTAGTTTGTTTTTCCACGACTTTATTGTTGTTATCAAACCCTTTAATTATTTATTGCAGTAGTTATTGACAAAATTTACTGCAGTAATAGTAAGTATTTATATAAGTATTTATATAGTGTAAAATGTCAAGAAACTAGTGTGGGGCAACCTAAACGCAACTTTCAGTGTAGTGAATCTTTGAGAGCAAACTAAGTTTTGGATGTTTGCTGAGTTTCTTTCTCTCATTTTGTGCAGATGCGCTTGGATGAATCTCCGAGGACATGCCACGGCTTCCTGGAGCACTGCCGAAACGGCTACTTCGAGCCATGTCTCTTTAACCGCATTCAAAAGGTGAGCCCAGCTTCTTCAAAACGGTGTCTAAGGGTAGTTTATTGGAATTATGAAATTTGTTCTGACGGGGTTTTGTGTGATGGGGAGAAGGATTTGTGGGTGCAATGCGGGGACCCAACATCCACAGGACGAGGCGGGGAGTCGATCTATGGGTACCAGATCCTCTCGCAACGCTGCTTGTAACAAGAGCTTTCCAATTGGAAATTGTGTTTTGTATGGGACAGTCTCAATTAGGTCAAGATCCGTCCCAGAGATTTTTTTTTGGGATTTTCATTGCAACTAGCGGTTGGTGCTTACTACGCTACGCTTTCATTATTAGAATTTTATTAGGATTTTCATATGTTAGATAAAATGCAAAGTTAAAAATTTAGTAAAATTTTCAAATAATATCATAAGAGATTGGAGATGTGATATTTTAGAGGTCTAGATGTGATATTACAAAGGTCAATATGATTTTAGTAATATGATAATATCATAGAGACTAAAAAGGTGATATTACAAAGGTCACTATGATTTTAGTAATATGAATAACAAAATACAAGAGCTCCAACCAAAAATGATTTGGAGATAAGACACATCATAAAAGATTAGAAAAAGGACACAAAAAAAAAAAAAACCAAACAAGAGCTAGTCAAGTTGCTAGCAAAAAGGAAGTCATATCTGCTTGCAAGAACATTCAGCTATATCTTAGGGTGTCCTTCCATGCAAGGGGTGGGGGATGGTTTCATAAAAGTAGGACCAATTGTGGGTGAAGGATCCCAAGTGCATTTGGCACTTTCATGTGGAAAGAGGTGATGTAAATAGCCCTCACCAATGATTGATAGAAAGAAAAGAAAAAAAGAATTGGAACTCAAAAGTTACTGATGGTGGAAAGTAATTGAACAAACTTTGCTTCCATGAGCACTAGAGAGAATTGTTGTTGTCTAGAGCTCCTCCTGATCACCACTGCAACATGGAAGAAAAGATATCCCTAGACTGGCACATATGTTCACTAGTACAGCTGAAACACAAAAATTGTCATGGACCCAGTAAGGATGGGTGTGCAGGGCAGACGGAGCTTTGACGACGAGTACTCGTACGTGCTGAGGCATGACAAGGCCGGCGTGGTGTCCATGTGCAACAAACGCACCCCCAACACCAATGGCAGCCAGTTCTTCATTACTCTCGGCCCCTGCCCTTGGCTTGATGGTCCCTCTCTCTCCCTTCTCCACTTCCCTTGCCATCCATGCCGGTCGACTCCACTGCCTTCTTGCCAATGCTTCTGAGCTTCTTGTATTTTCTTTCGTTCAAGCTTGACAGGGAAAGCTGTCCAAAATGACAAAAATATGTCCAAATCAACATGGCTAAATCTATGTAAATTGTCCAGTTTGATAGTCTTTTTGTCATTTTGGACACATTTAGTCAATTCGGACATGTCAATTAAGACACAATTTCTTGTAGTGGGACAATACTATTTTGTGAGCATAAAATGGTGAGCCATGAGTGATGAGCAAAAACATTTGTGAGCAAGAATTGATTCTAGGTTCAAAATCAATGGAAAAACTAAAAATACAACTTTTCAAGAGCTGAAATTTTAAAACATATAATTCTAGGACAATATGTATACGGCTATAGTAAAATTTAATGTTCCAACAAAAAAATCCAAGCTCACAACTCATGGATCCCTGCTCAGAATATAGTATTCCACATCCAAGTGTGTGCAAAGAAAAGATAATACTAAGAGCCAACCTCCATGTTGCATTGGAATTGGAGGAATTGGAGAATTGTGAAAATGACCAAGGAGTTATGAAGCCGTGTGTTGGAAAATAATAGAATTGGAAGCTTGGAGCTTGTGACCTGACCAGTTTTTCATTAGAAGCACTAGAGGGATATGAGTTTTTTGAAGTTGGAAAGCATGGATGATGATCGTAGCTAGTTCTAATGCAATATGGAAGTTTGCTCTTCAAAGTAAACAAAAAACTACTTTGAAAATCTGCTTGTTTTGTTTTGTGTCATGCATGATCCTAAAGTCTTTTTCTATTGTCGTTGACAATCTTCTCTTTGATTCTTTGTAGCTATATTTACTTGTTAATTTGAATGTCAATTTCTTCTTCCTTTTGAATATCTCTATTGAATTTTCAGCTCTTGACAATGGTAGAACATAACATTCTACCTCGCTTAGGTTTATTTTAAGTGGGGGAAACGTCTAATCTTTGTGTGAAGTAAAACTTCACGCTATTGGATTTAATATTTTATATATAAGGTCAATCAAAGTGGTCGTTTTCCACTACATAAAAACCTTGGGTCCATTGTGGGTTATAATAAGCTGGGCGCTGCTGTTTCAGGAAAGAATGTCATCTTTGGTCAAGTGGTGAAGGGCTTTGATGTATTGAAAAAAATGAGCAAGCTTCCTGTAAACAAACACGACCGGTAAAAATCGTCACCCACGCACCTCGTAGAATCTGCCAATGGTTTGTTTGTTTTGTTGTGATATTTTAAAAAATGTACACGGTCCGAGTGATTGTGCAAGGTTGTGTGACCGTGGATTAGTTTGTGAGGTAAGTGAAGGGAGAATTGGGGTTAGTAAGTCGTTTGAGGATGAGTTTGAATTTATCCTAAGCTTGTCAAATATATGAAGATGACATTTTTGTTATTATTGTCAGGACTCGTATGCTTTGTTTGCGCTTGGCAAAATCACTCTTAATATTCAATGATTTTTTATCATTCTTTTTCCTTGCCTTTTCTTCTTCCTCCTCCTTTTTGAATTAAATTTCCAGTGACATACGTACACCCAATGCCTTGTAACAGAGGATTTTGATTTTTTTTGGGTGTTAATCAAGAATTCTGAATTTCCTATGACAAAGACACTTGTTGCTTTCTAAGAGAGACAAACGTTAACTGTAATCTCAATGAAACTCAATAAGTTTTTAACGCATATCATAACTTACCATGACGTATCATAATGTTTTAAGTACTTACTACATCTTGTTAAACATTATGCAATGAGTTTTAAAAATTAGATGGCTTCCCCCTCTACTCCATAATGATAAAAATATCATTTTTTAACAAAGGACATGTCTTCTAAAAGGTCTTGAACTCTCTTCTTCTAATATCAATCAAAATAACAAGTCATAACACCTGAGTTTATTATCAAGTACGATTAAAGAGGCTTGAGTGTGGCAGGCCATTAGACCATGTCTTTTTAACGCGAACCCTTGTGGTAGAAAGACCTCGGCATTATGAATGGCGTCCATACGCTGTAAGCCCTCCTCCCTCCATTTAAATTCTTCATTTTCTCCCCAGCCAGTATTCTAGCACTTTTTCTTTTTTTCTTTTTTTTTTCCGTCTTAAATCCAAACATGGCCCTTAGCAATGCGGGTCTGGGTCGATCCCCTTTGAGGGCATTTGCACCCGTACTGCAAAACATTCGGGTGGGGGACTTTTGGATGAAAAGGGAGCGCTTAATGTATGGGCGTGTCAAAATAGTCTTTTTAGCAAAGGCAAAAATTGCAATTTTTTTGGTGCACGGTAGCTCTTCCAAGTACAATTATTTTTTTTACAATTACTAAGTTGAATAATAAATGATGAAGAATCTATTTGCTTTTGCAAACAAGGAGACTTGTCAATGGTTGAAAGTTAGGGCCACTTCACACTCTAGTCGACCAAGTCAAGAGGTCGTGGGATTGAAAGTTAGTGCCACTTTTCACACTATGGCCGACCAAGTCAAGAGGTTGTGGGGTTGAGTGCCCAAAATTTGTTGAGAGGCTAAAGAAATGGGTTGAAAATTGGAATAAAATATAGTATTTGAATTTTCTAACCGGCCTTAGGGTGAAGCCTCCAAAATCCAAGCCCAAAGTCCAAAATCTTGGCAATGAACTTCCAAGACCTCTTGACTTGAACAGCCATAGTGTGAAATCTCCAAAGGCAAAGCCCAAAAACTAAACCCATAACGTTTGTTTGATCTTCCAATCCTTGCCAAGTTTTTATTACCCATAGTTTGGGTCTCCATTTTTGTTCAACATAAACTTCTTTTGAGAGCAGTCACTTTGTATGAAAAAGTAATGCCATGTAGACAATTTGAAAAATGTAGGACTTTGAACTTTGACCTTTAACCTCTAATATAAAAGGTAGAAAGACCAAAGTCTTGATTTCTTGCAATCTCATTAGTGAAAATTGAGAGCCTCTAAACCTTTGACCATACTGTGAAGTGGCTCTTAATGTACCTAGTTTAAACAAGTGCGAGTAACATGTAATTGGGCATTGGAAACAATAAAGTTCATATTTCCCAATGATGAAGCTTTTGAGGTCGGGTGGAGATGGCCTCCATCTAGAATGTGATCCCAATATGTGATTCTCAGAATGAGCTCATGTGGCTCAAAACACTGCTAAAATGTGCTAAAAGTTCAAACATATTCAAAATACAATTTTCGTTTTTTTTTAAAGCTTGGTAGAAATTGTGCTAAGTGGTGTCTTATTTGGGAGAGGTTTTGGGCTCAAATTGCAAGTACCCTTATGGATGTCCTGGCAGGAAAGCTATGGATGCTTCAACTCAAAGGGATCACAACTTCGACTCTCCCAGTACGTGGACAAGGTAATACTCCTCTTCTAACTTTTGGCTACTTTTTAGCCAACTGGATTGGTTACTTGGTTTTTCTGCTTTCCTGTTTTATGTCTATGGATGATAAAAGGGGGCTATTACTGTAGGTTGTAGGTTGAGAACAGATTAGGCATAAAATAATTCCCCAAAATTTTGCCTAATTATTCTATAAATGATTCTCCAAAAATGTTCAATGTCAAACAAATCAAAAAATTGAAATGCCAAATATTATAAAAGTCATTAAGCTTAATTAACAATGGAAGGTCAACGTGGATTCCAAGAGGGCTCAATCTACTGCAAATTTTATACCAAGGGTTAATTTTAGAAAGTGGAAGATGCTTAGAAAAAGGCTTAATTCTATTAAAAAAATTGGTTGAATGCCAAATAATAACAACTTTTTTTGAAAGTGCCTAATTTAGTTTAATTATGAAATTGGATGCCAAATTGGTTTTTTCTCAAAAAATAATCAAATCGGCAAAGACCTACCAAATCTGCTCTCAACCAACAGTATATTGCACTAGAACTATCATATAAAAGCTAATTTGCTCAAAACAAAGGTAGTTTTTTTGCTGCTATTAGGCCCTTTTCACACTAGAGGTGAGAAGTCATGGCCAGAGCAAAATTTCAGCCAATAAAATTTATTGTTTTTATCTTGGTAGTTACCATTGGCTAAAATTTTGCTCTTCACAACTAGAAGAAAAATGGCAATAAACAACTAAGTCATTTAGTTGTGCAGTTATTGTGACCATATAACAACTATGAAATGACTACATATGACCACAATAATTGCACAACAACTAAATTACTTAGTTGTTTATTGATGTGTTTCTTCGAGTAACTTCTCATTGCTAGTGTAAAGAGGGCCATACACAACATAAACTTTTTTTGTTACAATATTATTGAAAATAACTCTCTAAAGTAGCAAGTAATATTCTTTGTGGTAGTGCAAGAAGACGTGGTAAACATCATATTCATTAAAAGGGGAAAAACATGGGTCCCATTTTTTTTTCACTTGAATCCAAAAAGTCCCCCTAAATTCAATTAAGGAGGTCACCTAGAACCTGATTAATGAACTTCTGTCCAAAATTCTAGATTGTTTGTCCAAAAAGAGCATATTTCTAAATGATATATATCTCATTTCATTGGAAATAGTCAACGGTTTTCCAATTCAATGAATATGGCGTTCTCAGAAAAAAAAAAAAAAAAGCCAAAAGTCCCAATTTGTAAGAGTTGTCCCTTTTTAGTGAATATGATGTTGGTACCTAAAAATAGGGATTCTCATCTCATATAAATATAAAACCCTCAGTAATGCTCATCTTTCTATACATTGTAAAAAATTTAAGTGTTCAAACTCATGTAAATAGAGAGACCAAATTGTCTCTCCAACCACCTAGTTTGACCACTTGTCAACCTTCAATCCAAACCTCTCAAAACAGTTTGTGTTTCAATCCCATACCTTCTTCTACTATGACTAGGAATTACTACACTTATTGCTTGTAGCACACTTCTCACAAAGTCAAAAATTTGAGACCTAACCCTAGATGATTAGACAAAAAAGGATTTGAGTATACAAGTTGTTGTTTGCAAATGTAGCTAAATTTAGCAAAGCTTCTACCAAGGTTTTTTATGGCTAAAAGAAACGTGAATACGACACCATTAATTTTTGAATTTGTGGCACATTTCTAGTAGTGTTTTTGGCTAGTTGTTCTAGTTCTAAAAAATGGTTTGGGTTTGGTGGGTGAGTAGCATAAGGGTGACAGAGGAAACTGGCGTGTTATTAAGCGGATGTCTGCTAGAGTTATTAAAGCTACTCACCAAGGTGGCAGGGAGTTGTGGAATAAAAGAGCTTTCTAGAGAAAAGAGAGAGGTGGGGGAGTTTTGCTTCGACCATCTCCATGCACTTTCCATACAGTATATATATTTATGATACTTTTCAATGATCTAAAACTTTATTACTAAAATTTTTTGTTGCAAAACAATGTTCTTGGTTGCTATACTGAAAGTACACAGGTTAGTGAAAATATGAGTTCACTAAATGATAGTTCATTTTGTGTTGCGGCAATATTGGCTAGTATGCCCAAATAAGTTACTAAAGTGCTTTGGAAGTGTTTTGTATGTGTTTTTTCCATTATTTTCCCATGTTCCCACACAGATAAGGTAATAGTCCCTTCAAATAATCTAAAGTCGGTTATCTTACGAAAAAATAGAAAAAAATAGCGCCCCAAGTTGAGGGCTTGTTTTGGCTTGTTCTTGTTGTTATGTGTACTATTAGCTTTAAGACATAATAAATAACTGTGTGTTGTTTTCAAGATCAAATCTGGTGTTGACATGTGTTCAACAAGTATTATGCAATATTTGAAATAGTTTTTGGCATAGTTTCTCCAAATCAAGTATATTTTCACTTTTGGTTTGTTTTTTTATATTTGAAAATGTGAAAAAAAAAAAAACACTACTTGTTTTTTCCAGCTAAAAGAGGCTTCAAATTCATCAATTCAATTTCAACCTTTTTTTATTTGTATGGTTTGTACAATGTGGTTGTCATATTAGGTGTATAGCTATTCTTTAGATTTCCCATGTTGTACAAAGAGGTCTACTAAGACATTGAATGTGTCCATAGACACATCTACAAACAAAAATGCGTTTTTTTGAGAATTCTAAAACTTACTTGAAGTATAGGATTCTGTAATATATATATATATATATATATATACATATATATATATTTATTTATTTATTTATATTTATTTATATTTATATTTATATTTATATTTATATTTATATTTCAAGGTCCATCAAAGTTAAAACACAAGTGCTTTGATAAAAAAAATTCAACCATCTTACAACCATGAGAGAGAAGTTCACATAGACTCATTTGTTGAGGGTCACTATATGACACCCTATTTTCATGGTTGAATAATGTTTTGTAAATGCATGAACCTTCTTTAGGCAAATTTCTGCCAACTTCTTGTTCCAATTTGACACTGGCTACCTGAATAGCAAATATTTGGGTGAAAATGAAACTACCAAATTTCGCACATAATCACCGAGTTTGCCAAAGTTTGGATGAAACTTAATGATACTAATATATGTTAGGATTGAACGTGCACATGTGAACAATTCTATCCATTTTTTGTCTTACTTGCTTGCACTCTTGGGTGCATATTGCCCAACTAAAGAATAAAACAAAGTTTGTTCTTAGTTGTCAACTCATATGTTGCTTATTTGGAAGGGCAAATACTATTTGTGCACTCTTTTTGTTGGGTTGTTATAGATAAAACATTGCAATATCTTTTTGTTTCTTCCATTGCACAAAGTGTTCTAGCTCTTAGCATTATATCTATTTTTAACACACTTACTAAGTTACTATCATACTAGTACACAAACACGCCCTTTGCACAAGGTGACTATGCATGGCTATTGTGCCATTGACATAGAGGGATGCTTGCCTTGTATTCTTAGAACCTAAGGTAGACATATCCATTCCCAACCCTTTTGCAATTCTAAATGTAATATTTGTTAATTTGGGAAAAAACTTTGATTTTGGGACTTTTGAGTTTGTCATTTTTTAGGAGTTTTAAAGTGATTTTGAGTGAAGTTTGTGATGATTTCTTCAAGACCTTACATTAATGATGAAATATCTTGAAGAAATTATCATAAACTCACTTTTAATAATCAAAATATTCTTAGAAATGCAAAATTTAATTCCCTCATAATCTGTTTTGGGAAAATATTTTTCCCAAATTAACAAATATTGCATTTCCGACCCTATGTACCCAATATGTTCATTTCAATTCTGAAATGAGCACCTTCAGCACATAAGGGTTGGAATTGCTAAAGGGTTGAGAATGGGTATATCTGCCTTACTCCAAAAGTTCTAGAAAGCTTTGAAAAAGGGCACTGCTTAAAAATATAGAATTACAGTATATACATACATGAAGCACGTGCATTTGTGCAATGCCCATGGTTGGACTTTTTGAATTTTTTTGTTCAAGTCAGTACTTCAATGAGTGTTGTTAGTTTGTTGAGGTCACCACCAATTCCATTCTAAGGTAGACACACCTTATTCCGACCCTGTCTGAATTCTGTCCCTTTTGTATCAAGCATGATCATTTCAGAAATGAAATGATCATCCCAGGTACAAAGGACCAAAATTCTTAAAGGGTTGGGTATGGGTGTATCTACTTTAGCCCTTGAAGGGGCCTTGCGCTCTAGAGATACGGTACCAAATACCATAACATTTAGTAGCACTAGTAAAGGCTGCCCTCCCTCCAAGAGAATGGTGTGGAATATTCCACACCCTTCTTTAGTTATGGAGACACTTGGCTAAATTTGTTAGAGTTTATGAAAGGGAGGTTTAGTTCAATGCACACATGTTGAAGAGGCCAGACATGTCAAAAAATTTAATAAATAAATTGTCAAGATGAAGTTTGTGGTGATACCTAAAGAGAGGGAAAGGTAACCTCTCTTCAGGCTACTGAATGTTATGATAGTCGCAATCCATATTCAGAAGTTTGAATTAGCTGAAAATTAAGTGTTACAACCATACATATTGAAGGGTTGTACAATGGTCGGTACATAATTTTTTTTGGAAAATCCTCCAAGCAACTCAAATACGACTGTATATGTGGCCGTACATACGGCCAAAGATGGCCGATGGGCTGTTCAGGGGTTAGTGCAACTCTGAGCAATCACAGGTGCAGATATGACAAAAATGCACAGTTACTCATCATTTCCATGGAGACTACTGAGACTCCCTTTCCGTTCAGAATAATCGTTGTGCTCCCACAAATGCTCCTGGTTGGGACCTTGAGCCCTGACGTGCTGCTTGCACGTTGAAACTCTGTGACATCTCATGGGCAAGTGGCTGGTGCCTGCCCAAATCACGGCAATCTTAGGCGACCTTTCATGCTTCAAAAGTATCCAATTCACAGAGGAATCTTTGTCAAGAAGCCTACACTGAATATTGCGTTTAGGTTGCCCACACTAATTTCTCGACATTCTACACTATATAAATATTCACTGCCACTACAATAATCTTCATTGAAACTTCCTGCAACAAACAATTTTTATAAGGGCCTAGCAACAAGGGCCAGGCAACAACAACAAAGTTTCTGAAAACTAACTAGCTACGTCCAAGTTGTAAATCATGTAAAATCCAAGAATATAGAAAATTACATGCACCTCCAAGTGATGAGCATGAGGTAACTTACAAAGGCAAGGCAACCTAAATGCGATATTCAGGCTGTACTTGGTCAAATTTTAATTTTGAGTTTCTACCTTTTGGACTTCAGAATTATCTTCTTGCAATCAGTGAAATTCAGCGCTAATAAACTTCAAACGAGAAAGCATAGGACAGCCACAGAGTTATGGTATTGCACTTTATTGATTGCATAAGGTTTTAGGATTTACCGATGGCTAGGTATAGAAAATACACGAGTTGTGGACCAGGGGTGGAAAAGCTCAAATTTTTCACCTGCAGGAAATGTAATGATCTAGTAATTCACCACTGTTAGACCAAGTTTGAATACTGTAGTCTGAGTTTGTGTTTGAATAATTTGAGTTTGTCTTTGAATCTTAAGACCCTGAATTACTCTGCTGCTGCTGTGAAGGATGATAAAATGATTAACTGCAAAACACGGGCCGGTTTTACTTTTATCCCTGGTCGTAAATAAATTAGGGTTTTCCACCCCTAGGTCAACAAACTGGTGGGTTCAGTGTACCTAGTCAACACTTTTTAACCCTCAAATGTCCCATGGGCATAGGAGATACGTCGTTCATATAAATGGCATTTGGTACCTAAGATGTTTGAATTTGGGATCTCAAATAGCTCACTGGAACCGCATATTGTCGATCTCAAATGCACTAAAGGTGTGGATCCTTTCCAAGTACAAGGCTGCAAAGGGTCTCTCCGAGGTTCAAGGGTTAAGTTTTGCTAACAAGTCTTCCTATGCGACACACGTGATAAAGAGAACTCTTGTCACTGATTCTGAAATCTTGGAGTGGTCATTTTCCGTGTGCCAATTAGGTCAGCGGCACAATTAGATACTCCTGCTTTGACTAAAAGCAGGTAATATAACGGGACCACATCGTGCATTATTTTCTACAAGTTCCGGAATCTCCCTCGAAGTACTGTACTGTACAGCATATCAACAGCGAATGGGACACAGTCTAGTTACCTGTAATATAGTAGCCTTACTGTCCACGCTGTTGCTTGTAAGTTACTGGCCGTATCATGTCCAGATTACGGAAGGAACATTACGACACATCTTAACCTGCAGGAACACGAGGAATTCGAAGCACTAATGTTGCTATTACATTCACGGCTTCATTTCCAAGAATTTAAAAATTAAAAAGCCAAGCTTCAATGGCCTACCTGAAGCGTTGAAAGCTGATCTTTCTTTTCTGAACGGCTAATTTTTTAAATAGTTGATCATGGCATGACGCATTCAGCTGCCTTGCTACGACTCGAACAAGGAACAAGCCCTGTCCTCAGTTCAGTTTCAGTCTCGTACTGTGCTCCGCTCATTAAGTTATATTCGTGTAGAATCATAAAAGCTTTGGCTGGGGATGATTGAGCCAGAGAGTAAAATTGACTAGTACGAGGTGATACACGCGCCAATAGGTGCTTTTGAAACCGCAGCACTCCTTGAAACCACCAGTTCAAGATCTGAAGTCAGTACTTTGAACCTGGCGCCATAACTTTCTGACAGACAATTGTTTATTCCCCCGGTTTATTATTTATACCCATGAACGTTGTTTCTACACAAGGCAGCACAGTTATCGTTTTAGATCTGTATAGGTCAGGTCTGATCTGACGAACAGGACCATGGCAAGCAAGATCTGCTCACGGCCAGGATCATGAAGATCAGTTTGAAGCCATGGACGTGCACCAAACCTTCAGCATCATGATTGAATCACAGCGTGCAATGGATTCAGAAATATCGAGAGGTGACGAGAGAGGTAACCAATCACGGAGGGTACGTTCTTAATTTTCTTTCTCCTACTTCTTGGTGTCTTTGTCTCCTGGAAACTCAGAGAGGTTGAGGACAAGAATCAGAGCTAGTAGGGAAGAAACAGAGTTTACCATGGGTACTACTCTTATTAACAAAGAAGTTATGTCATGTGGAACAGATGGTAGTTCAAGAAAGATCGATTTTAAGGGAGACAACCAGGCCTCACTGGACATTTGAGAGCGGGCACCTCACCTGGTTCCTTGAGTTCACAGTCTTGGCTCTTGCACGCTCATGCTCTTCAGCAATGGTAGCCAATGACTTCAACCCTGCTATGCCTTCTCCAACAAGGATGGTTAACATTTTCCTGGATGTAACCTTCAACCTTGGTTGCTTTTCTCAAAGAAGCCGATCTCAGAAACCCTCCCTTTGAAGCCTGGAGTTGCGTAAAGAACCGTTGGCAGAATGCCATCTGCAGAAGAAGGCATGATTGAAGTCATTGATTATCACTGCAAAGGGGCTGCTGAGAGAAGCAGGGCCGGTAGTGGTGAGACGAAGCGACGAGCCTCAGTTCAGAAATCGCCGCTGAGATCAAGCCAGGACGTCATCAAGGTGAGTACGGCTTGTTCTAATCAATATCAAATTCTCTTAGTTTTCGCGTTCACCGAGCAAGATCAAGTACAGAGTGGCTAGACATAAAGCTACGTGTTAGTTATAATTTTTCGATCTGTGTTGTCTCGAGCTGATTTACATGATTCTTCTGCTTCAAATCAGAAATTAGGAAGCAACTCTGTACAAGATTGTGCAGGTGCCAAAAGGATCTAATTATACCTGCCATGGAAGTTGTGGAACCGCTGAAAAATTTGCTGAAGTTGACCTCTTCGGGTAGATCAAGCCTGAATTGTGATGCGGAATGAAAAAGCAAGATTGATGAGCGTTGTAGAAGAGAATAAATCTGAGATTGAAGTGCATAGAAAGATTGAATCAATAATTTGTTGAACATTGAGATCCTTTCTTAAATTGGTTGGGAATTATGACCATGCCTAGGCTTGGATGAGAACAAACACAGTGACGGTCCTGACATACAATTTGAATAATCGGTGTAGTCCTTGGCACCATCGCGTTTTAATCTGTCTTTAATGCAGCTTCGAGTAGAGATAATTCTTACCATGAACACGCCGCAGAATGAGCTCCAAAACCTCCTCCAGAACATATCTGAACGAGTTTTGCGATTCCGTGTCAGCTGAAGATGTTCAACAAGCTTGAGGTCGATTGCCAAAACTCCAGGGCACTTAGATTGCTCCTGCGTCGATTCTTGACATGATATGGAAGTAGCAGATATGTCAAATAGCTGACCAGCTCACAAGATGCACATGTTGCAGCAACCTCATAATCAACAGGTGGTTTGCTTGAAGTATCTGATCACGTTCAAAGATAAACCTGCAACTGTGTAATAATACTTTGAACAAATCGCTTGCTTGGAATGCACCAGTTACCTGGCTGAGACATTGTAACCGAGTCGTAGGGAAGCAAATCACGTGTCCACGGGGGCGTCACGATTCTCATATGAATCCAGGAATGTAGCAAGGCCGTCTCAACCTCTGAACCAGCCAAAGGATAGTGAACATACAGCGCCATGAAGCTAGGATTGATTTTTTCAAAATCTGTCCGCATAAGGTTGCAACAACTGTCGGAGTCTCAATCGTGCCACCGCTAACACCAAAATGTAATACGTGAGCGTCTTGTATCCCGCCCTTTGAGATACGGGAACACAAGCTCTGCCTCCAGTAACGCTTGCAGAGGCCGCTGCTCTGCTTGCAAGTTAGGGTTAAGATAATTCGCTTTGAACTACCTCTTCGTCCAGCTTTCAATATAAAACCCGACGTCATTGAAAAAAGTCCAAACAGCGTCTTCCATGCTACCGAAGAAGGAGCTGATGTAGCCATGGACCGCCAGGGAGACCTCAGGAGGAATAACGAGGAAGTTGTTGTAGAGTATACTTTCCAGTGTTCCTACAAAGCATCCAATCAGCACGTCGAAGAAGAAATGGCGGCCGAGGATGATGCGAGAGGAGGTGGTGGCAACTGCCCAAGAAAACACGAACCACGTGACCACGCTGACAATAAAATTCTCCAACATCGGCACAACTTCGTCAAGGATATCGACCTGATTGCTAAGCAGCCTCCGGAGGAACGGCAGCCACACATTAGCCGCTTGCACTCTCCACATTGGCAAGTACATGGTGAAGAAGGTGACGACCATGAGAGCTCGCGTGGAGTGACCACTGGGAAACGACCAATGCGCTTCCTGCTGGCACATACAATACTCGGGCCGATGCCGGCGTACGTAATTCTTGATCAGTGTGACAATAATCAGATCCAAAATGAAAGCTCCAAACAAGTTGAAAAAAAACATGCGAACCTCCGGGGTTAGTTTACCCGACGAAAGCAGGTACGTCGCTGCCGCTGCTGGAATCAAGAATATGCCGTCCCCGGAGAACTCTAAAACGCGCAACAAAAAGAAGGAGAACAATTGAAGGCCGTGCTCGTGTATCCACCAGGAAAATCTATGATCGCAATCTATTAAGAGATCCAGCCATCCTCTTGACGGTGCTGTTGTTGTTGTTGTTGTTGCTGCTGCAGCACGCGTTAGGGTTTCCTGTGTAGGTTTTGGTTTCGACCTTGACTTCGATCTCGATCCTCGCCGGCCTCTGCTGCTGCTGCCGCTCCTGGACGGCGATCGCCTCCTGGTTGTCGGCATTTTGTACAGATTGTCAGAAAAATGTCGCCAGTAATCTTGCTCGTGTTCAGATCAGCTTCCTGTGATCGCGTCGCCAATTGATGTGAAGAATGTGCGGGATCGGAAAAATAGCGGTAAGGTTGCTGTTCTGCTGACATTGCTCGCATTTGAATCGATTCTGCGAGCTCGGCCTCGTGGATTTTGACGTTTACCGACGGTCGAATCGAGCGGGAGCGAGCAGGGTGGAAGAGACGGAGCACGGTGAAAGGTGAAAGAGACGAGGCGCGGTGAAAATTGGTAATACTATTGCATAATTTATTTCAATTACTGCTCCATACTAATAACTGCGGCCCGCACTAATAACACTAAGATGTAACAAGAGAATTTGCCAGCTGCACTAAAGTAGATCACACACACAAAAGTAGTTTAGAGTAATTTAGATTAATTCAATGTAATGACGGTTACATTTAAACACTATTTTAACCCTCGAAGGTCGGATGGGTGGCCGTGTCTACCTTCTATAATGGTTTTTATAGTGGTGTGGCAGGTGTCCATCCATTAATATTTTGTTCTATAAAGTTACAAAATTTAATAGTGCGTCGTGCCCTCATGAAAGTTGCAAGAAGGGCAGCTTGGGACCTAACACCATGGGTTTGAATATTATCACAATTTGGATTACAAAAAAACATGAATGCATTTCATGAGGTAATTTTTTGCCTTACATGATGGACCATGTGTTTATGGTCACTTTTGAAAAAAATCAGATGAAAAACGGCTCTTTTTTTAAATCAAATAATATTTTTTCAGAGCCAAAGGACGTTTTTCATCCTCTTTGACGTTTAGGGGTTAATGAGTGCAGATCATTTGTGATTGCCATGTTAGCTATATTCAACTTCAAGCTGCTCTTTTTGCATGACCTATAAGCAATTTTGATTTTGGGAGCAACCTTTTTGGCATGATTATACTTTATGGCTAGTTAGATTAAAAATTTGAGATTGGATTTTTGGCATGACTATGGTCATCATTAGCAAAACTGAAACCTTTAGATGCCCCTTTCAAACCCCTTTCAAAGGATCCCAATAAAGGTTTTGATTTGTACTTTGAAATATGAAAAATGCCTTACAATCTACTCTTGCTTTGAGTGTAATGATGGCTAAGACCCTTGGGGTTCCAATGGAAACAAGGTAATCATTCAACCATGATGGTGTACAATATTAAAAAATCATAAAAATATTGTGGCACCGCACTTGATTGTGTCAACTCAAGTTTGGATACCATATTAAATCCATGGTTTTGTAGTGCTTAGTTTTTATACTATAGGAAAGTTTTGCAAGGTAGCAATACTTCACACACACTTCTAATGTACTTGGCTTAGGCTCAATATACTTTAACCCTTCAAAATCAAGGTTTTTGGAGACCAACAACTTTAATGCATCGTATCTCAGTCAATTCAATGATTCACAAAAAGTGACCATTGAAAATAGTGGTACACCTACTTAGAAAATGACTTGCAATTTTTGGGAACAATTGACCATGGGAGATGGAAGATTATAACATTTGATCAAACAACATGTGATGGCAAAATCTCATTTTTGGTAGGTAGTTGCTATTTGATGATTTTTACAAAATTCTACAAGTCCCTGATTCATCTTAAATTTTGTGAGCAGCAAGATTAGATGTGAATGCACACACTTGAAAATTGTTGAAGATTGCACTTTTTTTTATGTCAAGTTGTAGGGCTTCAAATTGCTATTGCACGGGAAACAATGACCGGCACAGTCCGTGACGATTGCCATAATAAGAGTCTAGAACATGCTTAGACCCTTGCCAACAACTTTCCTGCTACCACAAAGCACACACAAGGAAGTTTGCAAGGGATGTTGACCGGCTGTAGCTTATAAAACCGTGCTTGCCACCACGCCTCGTATGGTGTTTCACCCAATCAAATCCCTTGCGACACTTGTACAACAGTTGACTTTCCTTGCCATTACTCCATTAGCATGAATAACTTGAATGCCTTCATAATTGTAGTTTATAGTTAGATCAAAAAATTAGATCCGGGATCTCAAAAAAGCATATGAAATCCCAGCGACTGGATCCCGCCGTTGGGGCGCTCAAGGGTTAAGAGAGTCAAAAATCAAAGGGCACTTGAAGGGCTCAAAATTTTGCTAATGTTAGTCATAGGTTGTGATTGTAGTTAATGTAGCGACTAAGCACTAGAAGAAAAACATGCCATAAACAACTACCACAAATTGTCACGACTAGGTCACAATAACTGCCTAACAACTGCACAAACAACTACACAACAACTGCACAAACAACTACACAACAACTGCACAAACAACTACACAACAACTGCACAACATTTGCACAACTACAATCTAGTCGTGTAGTTTGTTGTGCAGTTGTTTGTGCAATTGTAAGGTAGTTACTGTGACCTAGTTGTGACAATTTGTTGCAGTCGTTTATGGCATGTTTTTCTTCTAGTGCTTAGTCATAGAAGGTTTAAAATAGTGTGATTTGCATGGCCAAATTTCAAGTAGATTTTGTTAGCAAGTAGTTCAACTAAAGAATGTGTGAAGGAAGAGGTATTTTGTTGTTTTGCCTTTCAAATTGCTACTCGAAAGGCAACAAAAATTTATGGTCAAAGTTTTACTTGAAAAACAAAAACAAAAAGCATGCCAAAATTTTGTACTAATTAAAAAAATCCATCCAAATTAGTGTGAATGAGTCTTGCACTATTCAATATCTTGCATTATTTGTAATTACTTGTATAGAAAGTCATAGATGTTTAAAAACTTGAGTTATTTAAAAGAATCATGACATATTTATGGCAAAAAAACACTTATTCAATGTAGTTCATTACTTACAATATTTCTTGAAATCCTTGATTTTCCTCTGTGAAAAAATTTTTAAAAAAAATAGTCCTTGAGCTTATTTTATAGAGGGGTTTTTTTATGGAGATAGTATTTCTTCTATAACATACCGGACACTTTTTACGCAATTAATTATGTGAAGTTTTCCAAGGTTACTTTCATCTCCGTTGAAGGATTTCAAGAAACTAAAAAGTGGATATTTATTGTAGTTTGAAGTTGAGAGCCTACAATCAGGTTTTCAAGCTTAAAAGTACACAATTTTCCAGTTTACATGATAATGATCTACATGGTCATATGTACCTAGGTTATAATCTTCAAAACTTTATATGTAGTTTATATCTGATATGAAATTTCTTTCACTCATATGATTAGTAAATTACAGTAATTTATTGGAAAGTCTTGAAAAACACTTCTATATTTTGCCATATTCTAAAAAATACTCTTGTAATTTTTGAAATTACAAAAATATCCATGTAGGGGTTCTACATTATACCATGGTGCAACTATGTTGTGGCTGGAAAGAAGTATAAAATCACCCTCCAACCACCCATACATGATACGAAAAACATCAAAATATCTCCCTGTGATTCACCACTAGGCAGCATATATTTATATTTGTATAATCATTTTTGTAATTTAAAATCTTGCCTTCAATGGACAAAGTGTTCATGGAACTAGGCATGGAAGCATTGCCTTTGGTGTGCGTATGGCTTAGTGTATCATTTCAATGTAAGTGCTTTATAGCACCCCTACAAGGGAGTTTTTTTTTTTTTTTTAATTACAAGGACATTTTACTAATACAACAAAATATAGAGGTATGTTATAAAAAACTTGTAATCTTTTTAATGTTCCTAATCTTTCTAACCTACAAAGCAACGGTAATAAATTTTGCTAAATTTTGCAATATTCTTATCCAAATTTTGGTTGTGCTAAAACTCTATTGTAAAAACAAAAAGGAAAATTTAAAAAGTAGCCAAAATTTCAAGATGCAAAACTGCCTTTGAGGTGAAGTGCAATTTGAGGTGCTCCCTTGTCGCTAATGGGACCCTAGATTTAGACAATTTGAGTAACCATCAATCATATTTGATTCCCCCCACCTAGCTATAATGCAAAGTGTAAATGTGCTTTTTATCACTTGCCCTCACTCAAACGACTACTTGTAGTTATTGTGTCATGACAAGGTTTGGCACTTGTACAAATGTACTAGTCTTTTAGTGACTTCTTGATAAAATTGTTAATGTACACTTTGCAAATGTCCAAGTTTAGCATTATCCCTAAACCCTAAAACAATTATGAAAGATTGATGTTAGACATCACCAATTCACATAATTGAAGAATATATGAACTAAGCTTAAAAGTTGCCATTTATAACCTAGTAAGCTGCCATGCATGTAGCTAAAAGTTCTTAGGCAAGAAAAAACTTATAAACAAAATACTAAACTAAATGAGAAAGTATTACAACTGGCCTACTACTAAAATTCAAGATAAATTTGCAAAAAATTCAACCTACAACCCTTGCCTTTGGCAGGTAAAGCTAAAAACAAAAAATGAAAATAGTATTGCTGCTACAGAGAGGAAGGCAAAATGAAGTATACATTGTGGAGGGTTTTGAGTTTAACCTGATTGTTTTAGGCTTAGGCTTAGTCCTTGTAGGATTAGAATTAGGCATACAAAAAACAACGATTCTTTTGGAATTTGGTATATCTCTGTCTTTCATCAAGATCTACCATATAATTGTCAAACTTAAATGATTAAAGTTGACCAAACTTGTCAAAGTGAGATGTCCAATTTATATAAAGCAACAATTTTGAGACCCGATTTTTTTCAACATGCACAAATATTTTGAAGTCTACTATATAAGAAAATATAAGTTTTTCATATTAAACTAAATTGGTCTATGCATGCAATTCTAAGTTTTGTTTGCAAAACATTGGGAGAACTTTAAATGTTGTACAACATAAATCTCTTGATGTTTTGTAGAAATTTCTGAGTGCTTTACATATAGCTCCACAAATTAATGATACAAAAAGGAATAAAAAATTATGTTTTAGCTGATTTCATTTTCATCAATGTAGACAAAAAGACTAGTCTAATATAATAAATGCTTTAAAGTAGCAAGAGAGTGACGTGTTAATCCAACTATATTTCTTTCATCCAACAAATTACTTTGTAGATTGCCAAAATTTCACATACTAATACAAATATAAGGCCTACTATATATGTGACAAGTTTGGTGTAACCTTTTTTACCTTTGAGTTACCAATATTCTTTGGTGCTCTAACCACCTGAAAACCATACACTAGGTAAATATAAGGGAATTACTAATGTAACACTCTCATATTATTAATGCAATACCTTAAGGTGGGGGCACTTTATTCCTTTGATTAATGTCAGCACCATATCATGCATAGTAATGTCCACTTTTTAAGCCAAAAGAGCTCAAAATTTGAATGGACAATAGAAGGGTAGGAAATGCATCATTTGAACAAATTTCACCAAATCAAAATTTGGCAAAAACCAAGTGAGCAATAAAACAATGCTTGTGGCACCACTTTTCAAAAGCATACACACTTACAACTTGGTTTGGGCCCCTTCCTTGGTGGGGAATGCTACACCATGAGCAAAGATCTCTCAGCTTTGAGCCTAGATTTTTGTTAGAATACTAAATATCACATTTAATCATGTACATAGGACTTTACAACTGTGCATTTTAAACTTTTATGTTTAGAAGAAAAAAGAAATCTTTTAATCATTTCATTAATTTTGAGCTCAAAATTGGTTCATGCTCACATAATCTTGGTTACCACCACTCATGCCTCACTATTTTACGATCACATAATAGCTTTTTCCTTCTCCGACAATAAGACCTTACTTTTGATCTTTATGCCAATTAGACAGCGTACCCATGTGCCTACCTGGAGGTGTCGTGTTACCAATATGGGGAGTGTTGCTTTAGCAATTCCCAAACTAAATACCATTCAATAACTCATTTCCAAACAGTTAAAAAGATCATAGATTGGAAAGAAAGCGGAGAAGCTGGTGGAAGATCTTCCTTGCATGATATTTCCAGTCTTTCTCGTCTCTCTTGGTCTGAGTTGCATGCAGGACCATTTCATCATATTTGCAGCACAATGGTGGTTCCTGATACAAGCAAAAGATTTACATTCACCAAACTGTGGGAAAACTTTGAAGGATCGCTACTAGCGTCAACACAAATTATGATTAAGGGAATTTTCAATTGAACTGCCAAAATGCCATTTTAAACTAACTACGGATTATTTAAATTCCATAAGAAATAATCCAAAATTGCTTTACTTTGCAAAACGTTGGAAAATACTTTCAAACTTTAGTAAAAGTTTGCAGAATATCTAAAGAAATATTGAATTCAAAAATAAAGACAAAATATCAAGAAATACATGCAAAATAAGGAGAGATCTTCAAAAGTTTTGGGACTTAGAAAGCTTATAATTATATGAATAGTCCACAAGTAATTAAACACTTCATCCAAATTTTTTCTTCATACAAATGATATGTAAGCTACTATTTTTTACTAGAAAATATTTGTACAAATTATAGTTTATGGTAACACGATATTTGTAATTTTGGGGAAAACTCTTTTCCAATATGGATTTTGAGGATAAATAATTTTTCATTATTTTGTGAGGATATTTTGATGATTTAAAGTGGGTTTTTTGATAATTCTTGCAAGGCAGTTCATCATATAAGGTCTTGAAGACATCATCATAAAATTCACTTTAAATTTCCAAAACATTGTTAAAAATGAAAACCCAAAAGTCCCAAAGATTTTTTCCAAATTAATGAATATTGTATTTAGTGCAAGCAAGTTGATTATAGTGGCACACATTTGAGTGCTAATTATGCGATGCAAAAAGTAGTAGTTCTACTTTTGATAATTAGGACATGTACTAATTTTAAGTTAGAGCAATCATGCAAAATTTTGGTGTTGTAATTTGTCAATTAAATTGAATTCAGCTTTAATACATATTCATGGAAAAGATTTTTTTCAGAATGCCAAATATGTGACACTCAAGGGTATAAATCTATGAACAAGTAGGACTTGAATTGTAACTAGAATAGATTTGAAGTAATAGACTCTTGTTCAGGAAAGTGTCAATTTTTTGAAATTTTCATTTGGATTATTACACAAGTTACATTGGAAGCTTAGAATTTAGTGGGGCAATCAATAACGTTTGTACATAATTATGCTATTCAGATGAAACGTGTTGCACAAGAAGCTTATGCATCAAAGATAGAAGCAAAAAGCAAAATAGGATAACAAGCTAAGGGTTTTGTATTGGAGCAATTTTGCTCAAAAGTGCTTAGTCCAATTTTTTTTTGAAGGGAATATATGTTTGAAGTTTCTCATTTAAGAATATATGAGATTGTTGTTACATTAAGGCATGTTTAATCCAAAATCAAGGATTTAAACAATTGCATTATTTCATTCTTGATTGAAAGTTCCATAAAGAAATTTAGAATTGTCATCTAAAATATTGTTTTCTAACATTTTATTTAAAACTTGAAGTTGTATTTGGGTCTAGTTGCCAGTTTTTGAACGGAATAAGGGGGTTACTTTTACACACATGCACACCAAATTGTACACCCACAATCTTGGTTCCAAAATCCTACACCCAAAGTGATGATTTGAGGCCATAATCCTAAACCCCAAAATCTTGAATTTTAATCGATGTTAGCCTATACGCAATTGTCCATCCTTTAGCAAGCATGTTAGGAAACACTAAGTAATAATCATTGCAACTAAACCCTTTAAATCCTTCATATATGATAACTTTTGTAAAAATCAAGTATGTTAATGATCTTGTTATACAAGTGGGAGACCTTTAAACATCTTCAATATTATACATGATGTCTTGTCAAGTGAACACTAGGACAAGATTAATCAAGCAAAATAAAAAGACATATACAAACATACTAATGAATATCAAACAAATCCCAATCAAAATCTTTTGTGGTTCCTCTTCACCCTAGGTCAAATTAGGGGTGGTAAAAATGTAAGAGCAAAAGAAGAAATGTTGATTTTCTATTACATGGGTGGATTTAACCCCTAAATGTCCAAGGCTTTTTCTAAGCTTCTAGGAATTTGCTCTAAACTGAACAAAAAGCCAACATTTTGATAAGTTGTATCAATTTTTTTGAAATTGTAACCGTACAAATTCAAACTAGATATGTTAAACATCACATAGGAAAAGAAAACACAACAATATCACTTGTTGATTGAAAGATTATAATGTTTGATCAAGGGGGTGTTAAAACTACAAAAATGACTTCAAGTCTTTCAATCCTCTTTTCACATATCAAATCTAGAATGTTGGTCACCAACAAAATATGAGGTTAAAAGACATAACATACATAACTCCAATCCATTTATGGCTTTTCAAAATCTCTTTTACAATTTTTTTAAATGAATTTCTATTGTGAATTTTTCTCCAAGATCTAGGGTACTTGAGGCTCATTTTCATGGGCTCTCAACACCAAAAAAGTCAAGATTGCAATGGACACCCTTGCACAAAACCTCAAATAGAAAATTTCATATTAATAATTTTCAAAACTGGATTTTTGATGCAAAAACTAGATTTCTAAGAGAATAGTTCTAAAATACTAAATACTAAAAATAGCAACTTAGTGAAGTTTTATTGAACTTCAAAATATTGTCGACACCAAAAAGTGGTGCCTTGGGCATTTAGGGGTTAACAGAACCCCAGTTTTAAACCCAGAGAAGCTATTTCAAATACTATCCCTCAACAATGCATTTGCTAAATTTCTTAAACCTACCCCTTGACGTTGCTTGGGGTTAATAACAAAAAGAGCTTAAAGCTTACCAAAGAGAGAATGATTATGAGCGAAGATCAAACTTGCCCAAGAAAACGCATGGATGCTTTATACAAGGAATATCTTCCCAAATCATGATTGTACAAATGTTCCAATAACATCTGGATCCTCTGTACACGGAATATTTTACAGATGAATACAGACTTCAATAGTAGAGGTCTGATCAATGGGGATTCTCACAGCGATGCACCTCATCCATGAAATCAATATTATTTTAAAGAATACTAGGACTATCAACACTTCTACAGATCCACAAAAATTTTGAACCTCATCAATGAAAAAACGCAGAAGAAAAAAAATATCAACATTTTGAAGAATCAATTTGGTGTGTAAGGGTTGATTACCAGAGTTTAACCCTTGAAGGGCCGTTGGGCTCTGGAGCTACGGTACCAAATACGATCTCAATTAATATTTAGAAGTTTGAATCAGTTGGATTAAGTGTTACAATCATACATATTGAAGGGTTGTATGATGGTAGGTGCATATAAAAATTTGGAAAGCTTTCATAGCAGCTCAAATACATCTGTACACACGACCATACATATGGCCGCAAAGGGCTTTTGTGACATGCAGGGGTTAAGAGGGTCCAATCAATCCTCAAAAAGATACTAATACATTGGTGCTTGGTTATTGTCAACAGAAATGATAGGACGGGATCACAATCTCACTTCCTTTTGTCTAAAATGTGTATTACAAGTCCAATTAAGGTCAAGTGGTTGAGTGTGATCAATGCTTGTTTTTTGTCATCGTCCAGTTGGACTCATCAACTAGGAAGGCATTTGACATTAGCAAAATTATGAGCCCTTCAAGTGCCCCTTAATTTGTGACTCTCTTCAAATGTATTGAGCCTAGGCCAAGTACAGTACTAGGCAAGCATGAATAGTCCGCTCCCTTGCTGTTGTTCAAAGAACTTTGCATAATACATAGTAAAATTGGGATTTTGTTGTTTTGAATCATAGGTATTGACTCTTATGCAATCTCAACCAAGCATACCAAATTTTGATTTCAAAAAACCAAAACTCTATTTTTAGTGAATTACTTTGTATTAAATTCATAGTTTTACATGAAAATTTATTGAAGAAAATTGGTGATGAATTTTTGAGATTCAATTGCATGGATGTGTAGCATCCATATGGACATATTTCCTTCTAATAAGTATTACCAAAAATTGCTCTTAAATTTCTTTTATAATGATTTCAATGTTGAGATGAACATGTTCAAATTTTGTAAAGTAAATGTTTCTTTATGATAATCAAAATTTGTTACTTGACTCATACACTATGGCTAAATTTGAACCCTTGAACATGAAAACATGTTTACTTAGCCAAAAGCTACTTTAGAAACAAAAATATGTATTTTACAAATTTTGGTCCTACCATAACCCACATTGAACTCCTTGTCAATCATAATTTTGTTACTTAGAGGTATTTGTTTTAACATGAAAAAAGCGCATATAGAAGTTTCCTACACATCCATGCAATTGAATCTCAAAAATTCATCACCAATTTTCTTCAATCAATATCCATGTAAAATCATGGAAATAATACAAAATAAATTACCAAAAATAGAGTTTTGGTTTTCTGGAATCAAAATTTGGTATGCTTGGTTGGGATTGCATAAGAATCAATATCTATGATTCAAAACAACAAAATCCCAATTTTACTATGTTTTAGTCGAAGTTCTTTGAACGGTAGCAAGGAAGGAAGCGGACAATTCACACTTGCCTAGTACTGTACATTAGAAGTGTGTGTGAAGTGTTCCTATCTTGTATGACTTTCTTATTATACAAGTACTAAGCACTACAAAATCATAGATTTAATATGGTATCCAAACTTGAGTTGTCACAATCAAGTGCCGTGTCACAAATTTTTTACGATTGTTTGGTATTGTGCACCATAATTGAATGATTGCCTTGTTTCCATTGGAACCCAAAGGTCGTTGCCATCATTGCACTCACACCTTTGGATTGGATTGGATTGGGAAAAGTAGGTTGTAAGGCATTTTTGTATATCTCAAAATAAAAATTAGAACTTGAGGTTCTTTGAAAGGGGTTTAAAGGGGACATCTAAAAGGTTCAAGATTTTGCTAAAATCAATGAATCAAAAACAGAAATGAAAAACACCTCAAGTGCTGCAGCTCACCAAATCTACAAGAAATAATACAAATGGGGTGCTTGTTTATGATCAATGTTTGGATATGGTTAACATTTTTTTTTTTTTTTTTTGCTAGCTACAAGTGTTGCCTTTAGCCAAGCACCATTATATACAGCTCATTATAGACAGTGATGATGCTTGTGATTGTAAATCGAAATTGCTCACACCACTGAAACGCTTCTCCGTGTCAACGCGGCATTCTTGGAGGGAGAATCGGGATCATGCAAGGGTCTTCTTGCCACACGAGCAATCTCCAGAACGTGGTCCACAATCACACCGTCTACACCCCAGTTTTGCTGCTTCAGCACTGCTTCACCCACATTGCTGCAATTGATTCAAACACATTAGTCCCTCCCTCTCCATATCTGAATATACAAAAGTAAAAAAACCTAGATAATGTTTTTGTTACAAGCGCACTCATATTGAGTATTGCCAATCACCGCCCCCCTCAATGCAAGGCTATACCAAAAACGTATAATAGATTTTGGCACTTACGAACTTCTTTATAATTAAATTAGACAAATAAAAACTGTACTATGAGCATGTTGCGAACATCATGTGCACTTTAGTGAAAGCGGTGTAATCATTTATAACTCACATACGAGAACCAATTCAAGTAAGGGAAACTTTCATGAATACCCCTAAATTTTGCAATATTTACATAGATACCCTTGTTTTTTCCAGAAATTATACAAACACCCTTGGACCAAAAAATTTATGCGTTTGTTTAGTTTTGTTGTGCATGTCACTTTTCCTTCTTCTTGTGTGCGCATGTTGCTTTCTTTTTTGATTCATTACATTTCCATCTTCAACATTGGTCATGAAGGACTTACAAGCACAACAAACAAATGCCTAAAAATTATGGTCCAAGGATATTTGTGTAATTTCTCAAAAAGCAAAGAACATGATATTTTTTAATTAGGGAAAAACACTTTCCTAAAGCGGGTTTTGGAGATTTTAAATTTTGCATTTGTGAGAATATTTTGGTAATTTAAAGTGATTTTTTTGATAATTTCTTCAAGATATTTCATCATTGATGTAAAACCTTGAAGAAATTATCATAAAATTCACTCTAAAACATGTAACACCTCTTAAAAATGAAAAATGAAAAACTCCCAAAATTGGAGTTTTTCCCAAATTAAAGAATATCGCATTAAGGGTATCATTCTATGCAAATATGGCAAACTTCAAGAATACCTATGAAATTTTCCCTTCAATCAAATGCCTACAATACATGACATTTATAACCAACAACTCCCAATTCAAGGGGCCAACTTACTCTTTGTCAAAAAAAAAAATTATCAAAAATTCCAAACCACCAAGATGAAGCTTAAGATTTGTTCCACCTGATGATGGAATTACTTTTGAGCTAAAAGATAAATATGTTGGGCTTGAATATTTCTAATTGGGGCAATAGCTGTTGGTTATAAGTGTCATGTACTAAGTTATATGAACTTCACATTGGGAGACATCATGGTTAACATATGAAAGGATATGTTTGTGACGTGGCAACTCACTTCAACTCGCCGTAAGTGAAGAAGAACAAGCCTGCGGCCTTCACAAGAACAACACACGCCGGCTGTTGCAAAACGGCTTTCACTTCGCTCACGATCCCTTGCAAGTCTCCGCGCCGGCACACCTCGATGGCTGCCTCAATGGAGTTGCGCCTCTCGTCGTTGTACACATGGCTCCCCGCGTCCGTTAAAAAAAATACCGGATACATGACCGGCATGATCACCGTCTTCTGCCGGAGGATGTGCACGGCGTCCGGGTGGAAACTGGAGAAGTAGATCATCCTCCCGTTCGCGCACTGCCGCACCTCCTTCACCACGGCGTCCACGACGCGGTGCAGCTCCTGCTCCGACGTCGAACAGTCGTTGTCGAATTTGAGCTCGATGTTGAACCCCACACTCGGCTGCACTTCGTTGAATGCCTCCTCGAGTGTGCACATGGCGTCTTCCACGTCTACTGTCCATAGATTCACCGATCCGTCCTCTGCTCGGCGGTACAAAGCTTGCCCCGCCTGATGACACACACACACAAAGTCTCAATACTTTGGCTTGATCCAAACATCGTTAAGGAGTGCAGAAAATTTGAGCCCTCCAAGAGCCCATCTCCTAATGTTTAACAAACCAAGCTATTGTTTGGGTAGCATGAGTACAAGAAAAATCACTCATATCTATTGCTACCTTATATGTCACATGCACAATTCATTCAACTTCTCAATAATTTTGCATATTTAAACATTGCACTATTTGGAAGTGGCAAAAAAATTGAGCCCTCCACGAACCCCTTAATGTTTGACAAACCAAGTTAGTATTTGGCTTGTGTGAGTGCAAGGAAAATCACTCATATCTATTGTTACCTTGTATGTCACATGCGTAATCCAAAACAATACAAAAGGCATTGCACTCCTAATAAAATATGTAAATGTACTCACTCGTCATTATTCAAATACTTCACTCATTTATAACGGGATATTCATTAAATTGGGAAAAATAGAGGTACCATTTTGTACTCCACCTCAATCCAAAATAGTCACCCTAAACCATATTCAAAAGTATCAAATTCAATTTAAGCCACTAAGATGTTTTCCCTCACAAATTCCTCCTCTCAAGTGAGGACATGTGTACCAAAAAAACACTGGAGCTCGATTGGGGGCCTGCTTTGGGGTGATCACCCCAAACCTTCAAAAAGTCCCAAAATTACTGTTTTGTTCCAATTTAACAAATATCATGTTCTATTCAAATAGAGCAAAATCACTACAAGAAAATAGGACCTTAATCAACCATATTGAGTTGATTTGGACATCTTGGTTAGGACATTTGAAACAAAGTAGTGTTGATTAGGACATGTTTGTATTGATTAGGACCCATTTTCTACTAGTGAATAGAATTTACAATCCTATTGTACATCTCTACCCATAATTTTTGTTCAATTGAGATAACATTAAAATGTAATTTTCATGATTGCATTGAATTCATAGCGTGAGCCAAAATAGGGTACTAGTGATTTGCTTGTTGTAATAAGTACATATTTTAAGACCCTTCTGGAGACTTGGAAGGGGGCCGTTGGGAGGCTCAAATTTTTCTATGAAATCTTACGACATCGCGGGGGTTAAGGAATTGAGCGTATGTACCTTGGCGGAATCTCGTTGAGGGCCCATGGCACGGAACTCTGCTAAGGTGACGTCACCGATGTGTCTGCCGGGGAGGCTATCATCCGTGATGATTACATCGTCGTGGAAAATAACCGGCACGCCGTCCTTCGTCACTTGAACGTCGAACTCCACGAAGTGAGCGCCGTTTCTTGCAGCCATGTTGAAGGAGGTGATGGTGTTCTCTCGAATAGACGACATGCTCGCCTCCGGAATCGTTTTGTTCTTGCCGCAACCACGGTGGCCCACCACCACGAGCATTGCGAGCGCTCCATCTGGAGTTTTGCCTGTCATGTCAAAAAAGTGCAACCACGGCCGAATTACTGCGCTTTTCTCTTTCTTATATGGAATTAAGAGAGTCACTCAGCCATAAATATGGCTCAGTGTACTCCACATACGTCGATGTGGGCTCAGGGCGGAAAAGCTTACGTCTCTTTCAAACAAGCAAACAAGGGTAATAGTAAGAATTTGTCCCTTATTTTTTAGTTGTTCAATTGTTCCCTCTTTTGGGGTCCTCATCTAAAGCAAGGTCTGTGAATTCAAATTTGAATTCAAAATTCTCAAATTCAATCTTCCGATGGTAAATATCTAAACTCTCACATTTTCTGGCGGGTGAAAAAACAGTGCTGCTTTCCACCCTGGCCCCCTCATCGACGTATATATGTGCAGTAAACTGAGCCCAAATATATCTGCACAAGATTACAGGATTAAAGGCATTGATTAGACTGATGTGAATGGGATTGATACCGTTGGGGAGGCTGGAGATTGGTGACTCGAAGGCGTCGAATCTTCCCATCTGGTGGACGAGGCGGTTCGGGATTGCAAGCTCCGCCACTGCACAAGGCAATTCAACACGTCACAATAAAAAAAAAAAGTATTACCAAACTGGTCAATCACCATCGCCAATATTACCTGTCGCCGATGTCACACACGAAGTTGGAAACTTAAAGAATTGCATAGAAAAGGAGGATTTTATTGATTGGTTTTAGTACGAGGAAGTCACCACTACTCACCAGCAGCGTCGCTCGCGATCACCGCCATGGGATAAGTCGTCGTCAAGCAGGATCTCTGATCACCAAGACACTCACACTGCTGCGTCGACTTCGCAAGAACCTCTCCACTCACAGAAAGACTCGAAAACGTCGACAAGCTTGAGATGCGCATGTCCACCGCACTCACGGGCACCATCGTTGCCGGTACCTCGAGCACCGAAGGGTGCACAGGCAAAGCAAGACCATGGACCTCCCCTTGCATTGCTCTCCAACGAAATAGAAAAGCAACGCTCAACCCTCTCCGAATGATTCTATAAGCTCTCCGATCGGAAGTGCAACCGCCCTGATCGATCCAAACAGGGATCCAAATTATGTATGCAGCAACAAAAAAACTCCAAAGTCTGCTCACTGGCCTAGACCTAGCTCGTGAATCGATGTACCTGGAGGAATTACTCAAAAAAAGCAATGTAGGCAGAGAGAGGAATGCAGAATTGTGAGGTGAGAAGCGTGATTTGTAGGCGAGGGAGGTGAAGCGCAGACGTCTTCATTAAGTGCAGTGTTGTGTGACGAGGAATCTTTGTGTGGAATCATGGCATCTTCAGTTAACCATCTTGGGTATCTGCCTGCAGCATATTCCAGAGATCGGGATCGAGCAGCCTCGAGTCCTTGACAGTTGGAGACTTGGAGAGGAGAGCGTCGTCGTCCTGTTGAGTGGCGACCGCGGTACTTACTCGCCAACCAACGGTCGTTCATCAAGGTGTGAAAACCCCATCATTGGAGGTGGAGCTGGCGGGGTTGATTTGTTTGTATTTTCTCGCTGGTAAATTAGAGAGACGCACCCCCACCATGCGAGCAGGTAAGGAAAACTTTGAATAACTTTATATCAAGGTTTGAACAGCATATGTAGACACATACACCTACATTTGAGAGAGCTTTTACTTTTAATATTGAGAAAAACATCGTTTACTTTTATTATTAAATATAGGAAATTGTTAAAGCTACACTCAAAATTGCTAACGTCACACCCCACGGTGTGCTTTGAGGATGAATTATGAGAATTTGATGTTGGCTAGTGTGGCCTTGTGCCGTTGGCTCAATTTTCATCTTGATGTAATCATGCTCTTCTTTTTCTTTTCATTTTTTGAATATTTATCCATTGTGTAAAAGTAAAAATAGAAAGTGAAAGTATTTCCAAACGCCACAAAACCAAGCCCGTGCACCCCTCCTTGGCAAGGGCTTTCTAACGATACCAAGAACAACACCAAAATAAAAGTAAAAATAATTTTCTAAATTTTAATCCATGAAAAACTTCAGATTTCAATAAATTTCCCTCCATAGGCCCAAACTCCATAAAACCAAGCTTGTGCACCCCCCCCCCCTCTTTGCTAAGAGCTTTCTGATGATACCAAGCACACAACATGGGACACATGGTCCAAGAAATCTCAATGTGATAAAAATAAATAAACATCCAAACAAACCTTATTTAAGGTATTGATTTTTAAAATTTGGATCAAAATATTTGTTTCACCTTTATCATTCTAGCGCTATATTCAAAAAATTAGAGGTGCTTGAATTTGAAAATAGAATATAGGGCTATTGAAATCTTTTAAGCAAAAATATATCAAAAAATAGTAGAGATGCAATAAAAGTTCAACAAAAATTTGTATTTGTTCTTCTTTCAATAAGGTAGTTATGCCTTGATTGAATGAATGATGGACCACTTGAATAAAAAAATAGCATTAAATTTGCAAAATGCATGCTTATAGAGGTAAGACAATAGCAATTTTGGATGTGACTTTAGCAATTCCCTAAATATATATGAGTTACATATTAGCTATGGGCATTGATATGCGTACCACACCATGTGAACTACTATACCACACCCCCAAGGTAAATTTTAGATTTCTACCATCAAACAGCTGAATTTGAGAATTTGGAATTCAGATTTGGACTTAGAGACCATGATTTAATCTAGAACCATAAAAAAAAATTGCAATTCAAAAACACCCAATGAAGAAGCTTATCTTTTTTTACAAACAAAAGTAAAAATAACATTTTTCTCCCTAGCTAAACTTTTTCATTGGGTGTTGTTAAATTGCAACTTTTTTATGGTTCTAGACTAAATCATGGTCCCTAAGTCCAAATCTAAATTCCAAATTCTCAAATTCAGCTTTTTGATGGTAGAAATCTAAAATTTATCCCGGAGTGGGGTACAATAGTTCAAAAGGTGTGGTACAGTAGTTCAAAAGGTGTGGTACACATATCAATTCTCATTATCTATTCAAGGTGATATTTGTTTTGGGGGCTTATCTAATTATCTATCTACATAACAAAATATGATTTATTGAGTGGCAATCTTTTTTTTGCAATCTTTTTACCAGGTTGGTAAATAAACATGTGTGGGTAAAAATTTGCGTAGGTAAAAACTATGTGAGAAAAAATTGTATGCATCAAAATGCGTGAGTAAACAACAAAAGTATATAAGAAAATTGTGTGAATAATTACTACTTGGGCCAAAAATGTGTGTAGGTAAAAATTAAATAAGACTCCGTATTTTTTTGCATGAAAAAACAATGACGTTCCTTTTACTGCGTGTGCAAAAAACTCTACAGGTATAGAACAAAAAATGCTTTGCTACAACGGAATGTTTTATAAACAAAGACAAATATTTTGTTGCAAGGGTAAAGTTTGGAATTGGAGCGTGTGGATAAAATGTAAGGATTATTTTCTTGTTGGGGGGGATCTTTTGCATAATTGGTCTTGAAATTATATTGCATCCTATTGAACCGTGTGCCTAAACTAGTTTGATTATAATATAGGACAATTGTTGGGTTTTTTAAGTTTAAAAAAATCCCTAAATTTCCTAAAGTATGAGAAATCAATTGGAACATTGATCACATTGTTACACAAACAATGGTAGCATGAGGATTCAAGAGTTAAATAGTGAAAATGAGCTCAAGTACGTGGAATTTAGTTCATTAACTCAAAGCCAATATTGTTTCTTTACCTTTTCTTTATAAACCTAGTTAAACATTATCAAAGAAAAAGTTGAAATTGTAATTAGGAGAGGTCTTTTACTATGAAATGAAATTTTTTAATACTTACAACCTCTTCAAAAATGCATTTTGAATTCAAGAAGGTAGAATGTTTTAAACATTGTTTTTTTTTCAAAGTGATTAATTTGATACTTGAAAATGCTAAATAGGAGATTTCATTAAAAAAAATCCTGTGTTCTCTTGACAAAATTACTAGGAAGTCTACACCTTATTTATCAATTCAATGCATTCATTAATATTCTAAAGTCAAATATCTAGAAAAGAAGAAAATAGTAGAAAATTAAACAAAATCAAAGAAAACTATTCTAGACCAGGCTATTTTTTTAAGAATTTGTTTGGGTTATAGATACTATAAGCTTCTTTTTTTTACAATAGTAGTCTTTTTTCATATTCCAACATATATTCAAAGTACTTCTTTTATTTCCTATTGGTTTAGGGAATTGATACAGACACACCTAGGGTTTGATATATGCACACCCTCTCCTCTAGGGGGTAAAAATTAGATTTTTATCATCAAAAAGCTGAACCTAAAAATTTTGAATTCAAATTTGGACTTAGGGACCTTGATTGAGTCTGGAACCATATAGGAGGTTACATTTGAACAACACCTAATGAAAAAATTAGCTAGGGAGCAAATTATTACTTTTACTTTTATTTATTAAAAAAAACTAATTTTTTTCATTAGGTGTTGTTCAATTGTGACCTCCTTTATGGTTCTAGACTATATCAAGGTCCCTTAGTCCAAATTTGAATTCAAAATTTTCAAGTTCAACTTCTTGATGGTAAAAATCTAAATTTTACCCCCTAGTGGGGTGTGCATATATCAAACCCCGAGTGTGCCCATATTCATTCTTTAAGAAACTATTATTCCCAATGCCCAATTGACCATTTTTTGGTCACTAGCCGTTTGTCTAGGCTGCCCAAGATGAATTTTTTTTGAGAAAATAAAAATACCTTCATACAGAAAATCAAGTCTACTTTCCAACCCAATTTGAATTATGTCAATCCAAGTTAAACTCAACAAAAGAAAATTTTCCAAATACAAACACTTCAATATTTGCTAGTGTTATAAAATTTACTTTTTGGGAAACTAATGATGCTCTCTTCTTTAAAAGAAAATACTTTTGACTTTTAGAATTGAATGTCCATTTCTAACCAATCATACCAAAATTTGTATTTTATGAATAGAATTTGTAATTTTGATGAATATTAAATGATAAATACTTCTAAGTTCATTAAATAAGAATCCAAAACATTTTTGAATATTTGACCATTCGAATAATTACAAAACATCATGATTCTTGTTTTCTCTTTAGAAGAAACCTTCATCAAAGTTACAAAAATATCATTTTATAATGCATCAATGTTTTGCCCTTACCCCTTGCACGTTTAGGGGTCACAGAATTTTATTTTTATTAAAATTTGAGTTGTCTAATTCAAAACTGTATAACCTGAAGTTCTTATGAAAACTGATAGTGTTATGCACAACTTGTTATTTTTTAAGAGTTTACAAGTACAAGTACCTTGTTACATTGCAAGTCCAAAAATTTCTAAATATATTTTTATGCAAGAGTTGGCTTTGGACATACATAACTAACCACCAGTCCACCACTGGGGCAATTTGAGCTTAACTTGAGAATATATGTAATAGAACAACTTTTATTGTAGAGACATTAAAAAGTAAGTAACCAATGATGGTTCAAGAAAAGACCACCTTTATATGTATAATACCAGTTAGTATTGATATGAGAACCTGGTTTGGTATTTCAAAGAAGTTTGTATAACAAAAAATGTAAAGATCATTTTAATCTCATATTTTTGGTATATGATTCTCATGCAATCCCAATTGACCATACCAACTTTTGGTTACTAAAATCCAAAATCCTATTTTTGGTAAGTTCTTTTGTGTCAAAATCACGATTTTACAAGAAAGTTGATTAAAACACGTTGGTGATAAATTTTTGAGATTTGATTGCATGAATATGTAGGAGGCATCCATACACACATCTTTCCTTTTAACAAACATCTTCAAAAAGTTTAAAATTTTGTCAATAGAGGTTGAAATGCTCAAGTGATTATGACCCAATTTAGTAAAATAGATAATTCTTCATGGTAATTAAATTGAGCTATTTGACTCGTATATTATGATTAACACTATACCATTGAACATGATGATATGTTTATTTTGCCAAAAGCTAATTAAAAAATGGAGATATTTATCTTACTAAATTTGGTCATGATCACTTGAGCATTTGAACCTCTATTGACAAAATTTTAAACTTTTTGAAGATGTTTGTTAAAAGGAAAGATGTGCGTATGGATGTCTCCTACATATCCATGCAATCAAATCTCAAAAATTCATCACCAACGTGTTTTTATCAACTTTTTTGTAAAACCATGATTTTGACACAAGAAAACTTACCAAAAATAGGATTTTGGTTTTTAGTAACCAAGAGTTGGTATGGTCAATTGGAATTGCATGAAAATCATATACCAAAAATATGAGATTAAAATGACCTTTACATTTTTTGTTATACAAACTTCTTTGGAATGCCAAAACAGTTTCTACCTATCGATACTAACTAGTATGTACATTATCAAATATCATCTTCATGTGTAGTTTATAAATATTGTTTTTTGATTAAAGGTAAATGTTTATGTTTGTCACATAAAATGTTTTTGCTTCAAAAAACTTTAAAATATAGCATTACATATATATACTATGTTTCTAAATATTTTTAAAAAACAACAAAGATTCTTGGAGCAAATAATACAAGAAAAGTAAAACTAAAACATCTAAATTTGTTGCAAGTAGAAATTTGTGAGATAGCCAAATGCCTAAAATTATTTTAGAGCTATAATTTTAAGCCAAATCTCCTCAGATACACCCTTTGAAACATTCAACTTGCAATTGTAATAATAATCTAAGCTGCAATTGATGCAAATGTAGTAAAACATTAGTTTTATGAATTTCAAAATAAATGATGGAAATCAATCTTAGAAGTCTTATTTTAAGTATTTAAACCATTTCAAGATCTAGACACTAAATGACAAACTAAAGGCTCAAAGGAGCAAGAGTTTAGATTATAATATTCTAAAGTTTGATGCTCATAAGTGTTTTAAGCACGCATGAGTTGTTTTAATTTTAAAATGGTTCTAAATTTTAGTCACATTTTGCAACTTTTGAAGTATACATAAACAAAACATTTGACATAACAACTAAAACAAAATAAATACAAAAAAAAATTAATTTTATTGCAAGGAACTTCTAGAATTTTTGCCATGTAGTGAAAGTCTGCAATAGTTTTTTATGCAAAGAGATTGAGCATCCGGTTGAAATGCTCCAACTATTGATCCATCTATTCTAGGTTCAAAACAAAAACCACTAGGAGTAATAGAAGGGTGTTTTACAATAACTGGACATGGAGGTAAAAACTGCCAAGTTTTTTGACAGATATTATAAACAAGACATCTTGTATTTTTGTAAGTACATAGATATAATAAATGACCTTGCCCAACACACATAAAATACTTTGAGGGTGACATCCTAAAAAAATATTTAAATAGTTTTGGAGGTAGTTTTCCAATGAGGTTCCAATAATCATGTGCAACATCCAATTTCCAAATCCATATTTTTGTTGTCACACTAAACTTTCCTAAACCTCCAACCATAAGCAAATGTCCATTTTGATCAATTAAGTATGCATATAGTAACAACCTTGGCATTGTGATGTTAATTTGTTTCCAGCTATCATTATCAACATCATATGCAATCAAACCATTTGGCTTATATGCTCCATGAGTGATGAAATATAGAATGTCCTTGCACATAGCACTGCCTGAATCCAAATGACCTTCTATGTTTAAAATTGCACCACTTCTCCAAGTTGATGGTTTTTGAGAAGAATATACAAAAGTACACACTTTGCAACATTCTCCTTCTTCAAGTTCAGTATCAGAACTAGAAGAAGACATTGAAGCAACTTCAATATTTGTTTTTGGACAAGATATGCATTCAGCAAGTACAAGTTGGTATGATTTTGATTTTTTGTCTACTATCATTCCTCCAAGAACATTATCACAATTGGTAGGAATAGGCATTGGAATAGTGCATGCTCTTGTCATAGGGTTGCAAATTAAAAGATACTCAAGGCCATCTTGAAATATGCAAAAACATACAAGTCCCTCGGCAGCGGCTATAGGATGACCCAAATCACCAATGTTATCAATATTTCCACAACACATGCTTGTGGGAAATTTGAATGTATACCATTTGTTGGTCAATGGATCATATGCTGCACTTGTTTTGCATTTTTCATTGGCACTGACAATAAACCAAGGTAAAGTTTGTGGTGCATTTGAACATAATTGATAAAAACTTGGAGAGTACAAAATTTCATTCCAACGTTTACATACTAAACGAAAAGCAAAAAGACTTGGCAATGGTAACCAAGCTAAAATACGATCAATCAGGTCATTGGGCAAGTTTTCCCATCTTGAATCCAAATTCCGATCATCTTCTTCAATATATTTGTTCCCAAATTCTAGAAAATTCTTGTCTTTGAAATTGAGATCATAATTAAATCTTTCATCACTAAAATTCTCATCCATATTAAGTAGCTTTGTCTAATTAAGAAGCTCAATAATACTCTTTCTGATAAGATCTAATCTTAAATTTGCCTCCATCTAACTACTGAATACTCTATCTTTATTTTATGACTTTAGATTTAATTGAAGACTCAAGACAACAATTTTATTTAGTGAGAACCTTTGGGGGTATATTCAGATTTCACTTAGTAATTAAGAAAACTTAAAATATTGTGTTAAAAGGGAACACAAAAAATGAAGACAATTGCTTGCTACATTGGAAACGAAGAGCATTTATATATGTTTATCATACAAAACTTGAAAGATAATTGGGTACTAGTGATGCAAATACAAAGTTTTTAAAACAAAAATGATAAGAAGAACTAATTGTAAAGAAACAAACTTGTATATTGGAATTTGTGTAGACAATGTAATAGCAATCACAAGAACAATTGATTTAAATGCTTGTAGACAAGTGAAAACCAATACTAAAAAGATTGGTTGCAATAGAAGACTTGTTGCTTGAGGTGACAATCTATCAACATTGGCTACTGAAGCCAAGATAATTAGAGAAATCAATAAAAAGGATTTTAAAATAAATGGAATAAAAAGAAAAGATATAACATTAACATCATTAAAGGTTGAATTAATTGTAAATGCAATTCTTAAATTTTTGATGAAATATGGACTACCACATGCCTTGAGAAAAAACGCCAATTGCAAAGCTACTGTCTTATGTTACACCTTCTATTCAAACTTACATTAATAATGTTTTTTTACATTGCCACTTTTTAATTAAGGTACATTATTACACATCAAAACCAATGATTGATAAGCATGTAGTATCAATTTACATAATCCTATACATAATGAAATAAATAAGACATAAGAATCTAAACTTTCAATAAACAAATACATTGGTGATGGTTCACAATGTAAAATGTAGAGCTCACAAAAGGTATTTAAATGAGACATGAAAAGAAACTTCTAATATGGAAAGACACTTTAGATATTAACATTTGGTTTCTAGTTTAGTATAAATAAAATAATAACTTCAAATTTTCAAAAACAAAAAATCCACAATTTTATCCAAGTTTGATTTGTTGTTTGAAATAATCTATACAAAATCAATATTTAAAGTATTAATGATTATATATGGTTTCCAGTCAATCGATTTATTTTTTACACATAGCAATTACGGTTTCATCAACTTGGCAATTTATGATTGAGATATAATAAGCTAAAACACGTATTGAAAGAAAAATTACCAAAATTACTGATTATAACACGATAAGGCTCTTACAATGTACAATAATATTTACAACCTAATTCCACTCATTTACTCTCTAAGTGTTAAAGATAGTAAAAATGTCCAATATTCAAAGATGAAAAACAAACTTTAACTTTATTTGTGTTTATTGAGAAAATTTCAAACCATGCATATTGATCATATTTTGGGGTTAGGTTTACTATATTCAACAACATTCAACAAAATTTATCAATAAATTTGAAAGTCAAGATTCCAAAATCTCTTAAACACATTTCAAAATTTCAACCAAATCAAGCATAGATGGCGCACTTGAAGAAATGTGCATATTAAGATTGAAATAAAAACTATTTTAGGTATCATTTGGTTATGTAGCCTCACCTCAAAAACTAGTTATATCTGAACTCAGTGTATTAGGCTATATTTTGCTAGGTTACTTGCATCCATCCAAGTTCAAAATTTTAATCAAATAAATAAATATAATTTTGAATGTGCATAATGACTCAGTTTGAGGTTAAATAATGATATGTAGAGTAGGGTAAGAATTTACATTCCTTCTAAAAATGCAATTTAGTTTAGGGAATTGTTAAAGTCACACCCAAAATTGCTAAAGTCATACCCCAAGGTGTGCTTTGAGCATGAAATGTGAGAACTTAATGCTGATTTTTTAAATTGGATTAAAAGATTTGTTTCACCTTTATCATTCTAAGGTTATATTAAAAAAAAAAAGGAGGTGATTGAATTTGAAATTGAAAATATAGGAATTTTGAATTACTTAAAGCAAAAATACATTAAAAATAGCAATGGTGTAGTAAAAGTTCAACAAAAATTTGTATGTGTTCTTCTTTCTTTAAAGGAGGTGGTAATGCCGGGATCAAATGAATGATGGACCACTTGAATAAAAATATAGTATTAAATTCTCAAATTACATGCTCACAAGAGTGTGACTTTAACAATTTTGGGTGTGACTTTAAGAATTCCCTTATATTTATCCTATTCTTGTCTTTAGATTTCTTCATCTCTTGTTTCATACTTGAAATCATTGATTATGTTTAAGATTTGATTATAGAATTTAATTAGCATTAGAGGATATAATTGAAACTTAAATTTTTGAACACTAGTTTTTTGATGATGAAAAACCAATTGAAATTTGAAATGATTATTGTTTTCATCAAACACAGTCTATACCTCTTTACATGCATGTAGAATTGATTTGATCAAAAAAATGGAATTTTTAGATTGAGTTTTCAATTTTTTCAAGAATGATGATTTCACTCCTTGAGTTTCCAAACACTTTCGTTTTTTGAGGTGAAAGTAGAATAATTTTTTTGGAATATTGGTTTAAACTTGCAAGATAACTCTATTATTTATCAAAGATCTCAATAAAACCCCATAATCCTTCAAATAACATGGACACAATTTTGTTCTTCGTCAAGTATTATTATTATTTTTTGTTATAAACTCTCATACTAAGCTTTACATGTTTTGCACTAGTTTTTTCAAGCAATAAAAATTCTATAAATTAATCAAAAGCTAAGCATATGGTAAAGATCAAACAATCTTTAAACTTTGTACAAAGAAGATTGGAAAAAAATAAAAATAAAGATTGCATCAAACCCTTGCATTTATTTGCTTCCAAGGGAGCATATTCTTATTAATTGAAAAAACTTCAAAATTTCAAAATATTCCATATTCTATTTAGATTAAGATTATTTTTTAAATTTTTACTTGAAGTTTTGACATTTCAAATGTATTGTTATTGTTGCCGAAAATTAGAAAAAAGATTGATATGAAATGTTTCAATGCAATTGTAAGTAAAGAACAAGTTAGCCTAGTTGTCCAAGTTGTCCCATCTATACTATTAATGATTCTAGGTTAATGATAAACACAATTTGCAAACAAAAATCACTGAATCAAGTTTGCAATGCTAACATTAGCAATTAATGAGCATAAAATGCCCCTAAAATATCACCAAAGTAGCATGCCAAGCAGATAATGTTTAATTTAGAGATAAGCATAGGTTTTTTTTTAGACAAAAAATAAGTCAAAAAATGGGTTTTTTTAAATAGAGGGAGTACACTCTTGTTATATTTCACAATTTTATTGTGATTAGCCATAAATAACAAAATTTTCATTTGGGATTTTGAAACTAAGTCTTTAGAATTATACTAATCTTTATTAATATTACTTTGAATTTTTGTTAAAGAACAAAAATTCATCTACATGTATCAATTAAATTATTGTAAGAGTTCCATTAATGCAAGACCCCTTCACACTAATTTAATTTAAGGTTAGTAATGTTTAATTAATACGATGACAAAGGTGTACCTCTTGTTCACATCCTTCAAATAGAATTTTGGCCATAACTTTTTGCTACCTCCTTTGGCAATCATTTGACCTAATGCATAATTTTTGTTATAAAACATCCTTGAGATACTCAGCACCAAAGGTGAGACCTCTTTTAGGATGTTGGACACTTCATTGTCAAGTTAAATGGTGGTTAAAAAACTTGTCAAAGTAATCACACTATTTGAGAAGATATTCATATATTGTAATCCACAATACACATATTTACCTCAATTATCAGTAATTGATATGATTAAAGTAACTACATTGACTATAGTCACATTCCATGACCAAATAACTAAAGTCATGCCAAATGACTCTCTACCAAAGTTGTAATTAATTAAAATCAAACAAAAAAAGGTGACCCCCAAAATTGAAATAGCTAGCATGGTAGTCATAGAATGCCTAATTTAGTGTGTACCACCTTACTAATGCCTTGCACGTTCTCTTATCTCTTGAATTAATATGAATTTGTGTTATTAGTGCAAGGCAAACCAATCAAAAAATGGGAAATTTCAATAGATACACTTAGAATTTGCTATATCTTTACATAAGCCTTTGATTTTTCAGAAATTGCACAAATGTCCTTGGCATACTTTTATAATTTCAAAGTACCCTTCTCCATAGTTATCAAAGGTGCATGCCACCTACTTTTGGGCAACACTTGTGCAACTTGTGTTAAGATCAACCTTTCAATTTCTTGGTAAAACATCTTTTATTGCTGAGACATAGCTAATGCTCTTTGTTCAATCTTAGGCTTAATGCTAATAATAGTACTTAGGTTTGTTGCTTGTGAATGGTACATTCAAAAAATTTTCAAAACTAGCACTTGGCAAGTACAAAGAAGTAGGTGACATGCACCTTTGTTAATTAAGGAGAAGTAATATTGTTCCCTAATTATGAAAACATGTCAAGGCTATTTGTGCAATTTCTAAAAATTAGAGAAATTTATACAAATTTCCCAAATTTCAAGGATATTCATCAATTTTTCCCTTGGAACAACTTGTGAAATAGTGATTAAGGCCGGTTCAAATTGGAAAGTGGATAAGATTTAGGAACATCTCATTAGTCGGTGGGAGGGTTTTATCTAGTGAAACTTTCACAATGAAGCACACAGCTAGTACGTGTTAACACCACGTCATTACTCACTCCCACCAAAATCAAAGAAGAATTCATAGGATTTGGGATCATCTTCCCATGAGACCCCAAATCGTGTCCACTTGACAAAACCCTCTCTCTCACTTCATGTGAGAAACATAAAATCATGTCAAGTGGGAACAAAACTATAACTCCATTGGACGTATGTTCCTAGTGTGAGACCTTCCACCCAATGTACAAAGAGAGCCAAAGAAACCAATAGAAATTTAGCCGAATGAAATGTGCATAAAATGGATTGAATTTTAAATCAACCAGCTAAAAACCACCTATTTTTAAAAAAAAATTTTGATTATAGAATAATTATATAAGGAATAGCCATTTCCATCCCTGAAAAAACTAGATGAAAATGAAAAATATAGATTATTTTGCCAAAGAGGCTCAAATCCTCCCTGTACATTGCTTTCACCAAACAAACAAAATCAATGATGACATGACAATTTCCCACCAAATGAAGGTGTACAAAACATTGGAAAAAGCATTTCGTTCATTAAGGTAGTGTGCTCTAATTGCATTTATGCTCTAATTGAGTTTGGCTTTAGGAATGAGAGACATTTAGAAGAAATATTTATGACCGTCATTAATGAGTTAGGTATGCATAGCATATTACTACGCATACCTAGCTCATCAATGACGGTCATAGATATTTCTTCTAAAATGTATCTTGTTCCTAAAGCCAAACGCAATTAGAGCGTGAACGCAATTAGAGCGTGAACGCAATTAGAGCGTGAACGCAATTAGAGCGTGAACGCAATTAGAGCGTGAACGCAATTAGAGCGTGAACGCAATTAGAGCGTGAACGCAATTAGAGCGTGAACGCAATTAGAGCGTGAACGCAATTAGAGCGTGAACGCAATTAGAGCGTGAACGCAATTAGAGCGTGAACGCAATTAGAGCGTGAACGCAATTAGAGCGTGAACGCAATTAGAGCGTGAACGCAATTAGAGCGTGAACGCAATTAGAGCGTGAACGCAATTAGAGCGTGAACGCAATTAGAGCGTGAACGCAATTAGCACACTACCTTACGATATCCACTTCAGGTCTGAACCGGAAACCGGTCCTTATACTGCGAAGCGGACCCCATGACCGCGGAATCGCAGCGTCTGTCTCCGTGTCCGGAAGAATACACCAATTTGTTGTTTGTTGCTGTGGATTTGTGAGCTTCAGAGTTTATGCGCTTTGTTGCAGCGCTTTGTTGCAGCGACGATGGAGGAGGTTGGAAATGACCTCTCAGCAGGTGCGGACGATTTAGTCCTCGAAAGCGCGCCTCAAATGGCCGAACTAGTGGCGCAAGAAGCAGCTGCAGAGGAATCGGCTCTGGCGGAGGCTGGCGAGGAGGGAGCCAATATGGAATCAGAGAACGCTGGTGCAGGAGTTGCCGACGGTGTTGGCACTGGTACGCTTTCCTTGCATACTTGTTTATTCTTTCTTTTTTTACATTCTGTACGAAGATGTCTGTCTTTAATTGAGTCTTTAATAATGTATTTTCTTGAAATTTAGGGTTAAAGATGACCTTTTCTTTTTTGATTCGGAATCGTCATTTTCATCTTGCTCACTATTTGAAATTCAAAAAGCATATCGAATTATTGTGAGTGTTAAGGTTGAGGATAACAGAACCGGTAGGCTCCTGGAATGAATGTGTTTCGCTTGGTTAGCCTTCAATTAGCAAGTTGTGTAGACACTAATTGGCTAAGTGTTTATGGCCTCTGACCGCTTAATGGAAATGATGTTGTTTATTGTCTTTTCTGTAGTTGCATACAACTATCCATTTCAAAAATTGCATAAGAAAATTGTATAAGAAAATTGTATAAGATAATTTTATAAGAAAATTGTACTAAGATTTGATCTGAAGAGAGTTTGGTTGCATTACCTAGAGTGATACTTCCCCGCTCTATAGTGATCTCTCAAAGGAAGCACAGTTTTACATTTTAATATGCTTATAGTGACGAAAGAAACATGACCATATTTTTTGTGATTCGGAATCGTCGTTTTCATCTTGCTCACTATTTGAAATTCAAAAAAATATATCGAGTTATTGTGAGTGTAAGGTTGAGGATACCAGAACCGGTAGGCTCCTGGAATGACTATGTTTCGGTTGGTTAGCCTTCAATTAGCAAGTCGTGTAGACACTAATTGGCTAAGTGTTTATGGCCTCTGACCGCTTAATGGAAGTGATGTTGTTCTGTTGTCTTTTCAGTAGTTGTATACAACTATCCATTTCAAAAAATGCATAAGCAAAATTGTACTAAAATTTGATCTGAAGAGATTTTGGTTCCATTAATTATAGTGATTTCTCAAAGAAAGCACAGTTTTACATTTTAAAATGCTTATAGTGACGAAAGAACTATCTTGATGGCAATAGAATGATATTGTTTTATGAATTTGCGATTCATGACGGATTTTGGTCGCGTGGTTTTTCAGCACCAGTTTCAAATGAAGACAGTTATCCTTCAGCTGAGGAGCTCATTGCCAAAGCGCGGGCGCCTGTCAAACGTGAGTATGTGATATTCAACACTGGGCCTCGTGTCATGGCTAAGTCAATAGTCATTACCACCTCAATGCAGGAAGGAGCCACTGTGAATGCTCAAGCTGAGACTGGTAACGTTTTGGCTGCAAAGACTTCAGTCGACAAAAAATCTAAACGCCAATTAAAACGGGAACGGCAGGAGGTTCGCAGCATCACCTTATTATGTGGAACGCTTGAGATCTGTTTTGGGAATCCTTAGCCTGCGCATTAGAGTTTACGTGTGCAGACATTGGTATTGATGAGAACGGCACTCTCCAAAGATCTCCTATCAGATTTGTAATGTTGTTTTGGGAAGTTAATGTCAATGTTAGGTTGATGCCAGTTTAAAGCAGACTCAATGCTAATGTTAATGTTAACGTTGATTTAATACTGTCCAACGTTGTACCAAGTTAATGCTGATGACACTAACGTCTTACTATCAATATTTTGACACCACTTGTGTTATTTAAACATGAACTAACCTTAATTCAACATGAGGATTACATGAATCAAATGCCTATTAATCTCAATTAATCTCACCATTAAGAAAAATTCCAATGTAATGGGGGAAGTCTTGTATGAGCATTTGGTTTGCGGTGTACATATGCACCTCTGAATTTGAATGATTGAGACCTTGAATCTTAGGCTAGGTCGAATAAGTCGGTGGAGAATATTTGTGGCGCGGTGGCGAAAACGGGTGACATAAAAGCATGCAAATTCGGCACTTCTTGTCGCTTTAATCACGATTTGACTGCGTTCATGGAACAAGTAAGTGATTTGAACTTTGTTTCCGACGGCTTTTGACCTTTGTGCATTGCTGTTTATTGAAAGCTCTGACTAGACTCCATTTCCACGTAAAAATGTTGTATTTCTCCATTTATTTGTCCAATCTCGAGCTTCCAATGGTTGTTTTGAATGAACCGTTGATGTGTCCGACATCCTGTTACAGTCCCTAAAGGTTTTAGTATTGTCTACCTTTGTCTGGAATCAATTCTCAGTTCTTCCAACCGCTCCCGATCATGGAATTTGAGGCACGGTATTATTAGGAAAGCTTAAGAGAAGACCAGAATACTGATAGTCTCTAGTATGATGAAATTTAGAGTTCATTTTGTATTGCGCACCATGTGTAATTTACACAATTTGTTCTTCGATGCAGAAACCTAAAGATCTGGAAGGTGTGTGCCCTTTCTCGGGTGTTACTGGTGTATGTCCTTATGGATTTGCATGCCGTTATTCTGGTTCTCACACTGAGGCAAAGGGGATAGAAGTAGCAGAAGTTTTGAAGGATGGGAACTTCGAGGGCAAGAATTTGTTGTCCAGTATTCGGGAGCTCAACAGCCTGAACAAAAGTTTTCAGAAGCTGTTATGGAAAAACGCAGTGACTTTTCCAAAGGCTGACGCCCAACTGCAAGCACTAGGACTCCTGGTGCGCTTTCATTAACTCATGCGTTCATGTATAGCTTTGCTGCTGTTGCAAATTCAACTACGGTTCTATGGATTGAAAATCTGGCTCAAGATAAAATGTGACATGGCTCATTCTGAACCATTTCTATTGGAGGCTTTTATCTTGTCTAACGAATTTTCAGATTTGGTTGCTCAGTCAGTTTTCCTACTGCTTTTAATCATTATATCTCACTTTTTTACGTCAAAGTTATATAGCAACCACACTCCGTACCGTATTGGTTTGGGCAAGCTTTCGTGACACGCCCTTCACACTCGGTTTTCTACTATGTATTTTTAGAGCATTCCACTATTAAACTGTGCTTTTTGAATATTGCTTCTGGAATAAGCGACCCTGGGACCCTAATCTCTGGGCAAACACGAATTTGACTAGGAAAAGGAAATTGCTAAAAGCAGGCGACATCTGATCTTAAGCAAAGCATTTTACTCCTTGGGTTGGTGTTTCGGGCTTCCGTGTGGAGTGGTTAGCTTGTTGAGTGTAGAGCGGTTTTTTGCAGTGAATGTCATCCTTCTCTGGATATGCCTCGCAAATTTTGAGAATATGGATCTGTTGGATTTTTCACAGGGGAAAGCTCGGAAATTGGTTGTTAAGCCTTCTGCTGTACAAAGTAGAGTTGATGAGGTGTCAGAGCATGTACCGGTATCAGTTTCTAATGTAGCTGCATCAAAGGTCCAAACCGAAAGTATCGATTTAGACGAAAAACTGCCAAAAGCAGTAGGAATTACCGTAAACTCAGATGGCAAAAATGGTGCTACGGAACTTCCTGGAAACGATGAAGGAAGTATCATTGGGCCTGGCGGACTGTTATTGTCTGTTGTTTCGGCACTTGATGAAACTTACCCCCCTCATAAGAAGGTTCGAACTACTGTAGATGAGCCAGCTGTGGATACTATGCTACAAGCTCCGGATAATGCAAATGGGATTATTACCAACGAGCAAGGAAACTGTAGAGCCGATAATGATGATTCAAAAGATACGAACGATGAGGTCAAGGACACATTACGAGAAAAGAAACTGATTGATTTCCGTGGAAAACTCTACTTGGCCCCTCTGACAACGGTGGGAAATCTGCCGTTTAGACGAGTTTGCAAGCGATTGGGAGCTGACATCACATGTGGAGAAATGGCCATGTGCACTAATTTACTCCAGGTTTGTGATATTGTTTTTGGCAGGTCACTCCTGAAAACATTCACTTCCCTTCCTTACATGCCACCTCATTTCTGCTTGGACTTGATGTTCATGAATGTTTAGCTAGATCTCTATGTTTAATGTTTTTCGATTAGAGTATTGGCACGAGATAATCTTTCTTTGTGGAAGCATGTCTAAACAGATCTCGTCCTATTTCACGTCATCCCATCCTATTTCACATCATCCCATCCCGTTCCAGTTGGCACACCACAAATCGATAACTAAGGTCTTCAAGAGTTTTTAATTGATGTTTTATGGAATTCAGGGGCAAGCTTCAGAATGGGCATTGTTGAGGCGCCATGAAGAGGAAGACATTTTTGGAGTCCAGATTTGTGGGTCATATGCTGATACTGTATCTCGAGCGGCTGAGCTGATAGATCGGGAATGTACTGTGGATTTTATTGATCTTAACCTGGGATGCCCCATTGATGTTGTGGTGAGCAAGGGCGGGGGCTCATCTCTGCTAACCAAGCCCCAACGACTTAAAGAAATTGTGAAAGCAGCATCTGCATCAATCGACACTCCTCTTACACTCAAAGTAAATTTCATTTTAAACCTTCTTATTGATCGGGCTTCTCAGATTTCATCATTTTTTCCTAGAGCCGTCCGATGGAAATATTGTCATTGAGATATATGACAGCACTTTAATTCATTGAATACTGTTTGAGTACATTGATACTTCTTCAACTTTATTTTCCCCTTCTATGACTGAAACGATTGCTAAATGCTGTTTGTTCTTTGAATGTACTGACATATTCTGTGCTGCCCTATACCTATTTCAAGGTCTTGATATTAGAATTATTTTGGTGCAATTTAGAAGCTGAAATTTTAAAAGGAAAATCGTTTGTTTTGAGTCGTATTTTTTGGAGTTGCACTATGCATTTATAGCTTTTAACTTCTAGCTATTCTACAGCTGCGAATGGGGTTCTTTGAAGGTCGAAATTGTGCACATTCCTTGCTTCCAAACCTTGGATCTTGGGGAGCAACAGCTGTTACCATCCACGGAAGGACACGTCAACAGCGGTATAGTAAGCTGGCCGATTGGGACTACATAAATCGTTGTGTATCCAGCGGCCCAAACGACGTACAGCTCATTGGAAATGGCGATGTTTTTTCTTACACTGAGTACAACGAGCATCTTGAAACATCTGGATCTAAGCTGGCAACATGTATGATTGCTCGTGGAGCCTTGATAAAGGTGTGGCTCTTACATTTGATCTTTTCAATATAATAATTTGAACATTTGAATCCATAAGGCTGTCGTAGTTGTTATGAATTCAATGCTGACTGGAACAGGGCTGTATTTCGCATGTGTGCTGGTTCTATAAGTCTTCTGTTATTATATCTCAGTTTGTTATCTTTAGGGTGGCCTTTTTGGATCAATCTGACTCTAATGCAAAGCTCTGTGGTTGCAGCCTTGGTTGTTTACTGAAATCAAGGAGCAACGACATTGGGATATCACTGCTGAAGAAAGGCTGAACATTCTACGTGATTATGTGAGATTTGGTTTGATACACTGGGGTTCTGACACCAAAGGTACAATCTCCTCTTGCTCAATCAGATATGTCCAAGATGTTTTCATTAGTATTTTGTATGTAACTGGAGCAGGAACTGCGTAAGTTGTTGCTGAAGTATGTTTGCAACAATCTTTGCATGTTCTCTTTGATAGTGGCCGCTGTATTTGCATGTCCAACTTGTAGGACTGGCTTTAGCGAATGCAACTAATCAAGTGATTCAACTTGATTGGGATGGATAAAATCAGGTGTTGAGACAACAAGACATTTTCTCCTGGAATGGTTGAGTTATTCACATCGCTACATCCCTGTTGGTCTACTTGAGGTTATCCCGCAAAAGCTAAATTGGCGACCACCAAATTACTACGGGCGCAACGACTTAGAAACACTAATGGCATCAGATAGTGGAGCTGATTGGGTGAGCTTCTTCGGGACCTTGGTTGTAGACAGTTTATTTCATTTTGTATTCTCTGGTGTTGGTTTGCAATTCAGTTCAAAGTCTTTCTGCTTATTAATGTGCTGCACTCCTTGGATTGCCCAGGCTATTTCTGAAACCATACATATCAAGTAGAGCAGCTGAGGACATGCATGTCTTGTAATATTTAATATGGTTGAGGTTGATCTTGTTCTAAGACACTTAGCTTCCAAGATATGCTGGACTTGGGGCACCTAATAAATGGATTGTGGATGGTTTGGCAGGTCCGACTGACAGAAATGTTGCTGGGCCCTCCTCCATCAGGATTTGTATTTTCTCCTAAGCATAAGTCTAACGCTTATGACAAAGCTGAGAATGGCTAAATGGCACACGTTCATTTGGCACGGTTTCAGGACGGGATTCTTGACTTCCATGTGGTCTCTTTTGAAGGTTCTTCCACCCCACAGCAACATAGGAATTCCTTCTCTAATTTTTGTACTGAGTTTTAGTATCAGTCGATTGGCGAGAGAGCCACCCATTCATTGCATTTGCAGAGGCTATGCAGTAACAATGTATGAGCTCAAGACGAAGCACATTGTGGTGCCAATTACGATTTGATCACTAGTGTGTACCTCTGTTGCTTCCATGGTTGGTTGTCTCTCTACACTTCGGTTTGCTTAGACAAATCTTTAGACCATTCATGGTTGCTCTAGAAATTAGTGTAGTGCGAAAATGCCCTTAACCCATTGCCTGAGCTTACCCCCATTTACTCTAAAAAATTCTGTACATCATTTTTTGTAGCTTGCTATAAGTTTCTGTGTGTAACAGAATTTATGTGACTTTATATCAAACACATTTTGATTCTAAAAGCCACAAATTATACTTGAAGCTTATAATAGTTAGCAATACAAATAATCTTATTGGAATTATTTTAGCAGATTATAAGTCTATAATTGCACAAGAAAGTGTAGTCAAAGATGAGTTGTTGAATGTGATAAATAATGTACTTTGATAGTAGATTTGATGTTAAATAATAACTTCTTGTCCAATAACTAGTATGGTAGCTCTCGATTGATTGACACCAATGATTAATTGTGCCCCAATGATTAATTGTGCCCCAATGATTAATTGTAGTGGGAGTAGTATTTGACTTAGTGCTTTATTAAATTTAACTTGTATTATTTTTGTTTGTATCATTGATCTTTAATCCGTCCACAATCTCAATCAAGCATATCGAAGTTTTGTGTTTCAAAAAACAAAAACCCTATTTTTGGTGGATGATTTAAAATTGGATGATTTAAAATAAAATTCATGGTTTTACATGATAATTGATTCAAAAACATTGTTGATGAATTGTGAAAATTTAGTTGCATGAATATGTAGGAAACATGCATATGCTCATCTTTTCTTTTAATAAAAGTTCTCAAAAAGCTTCAAAATTTCATCCATACAGATTTGAGTGTTAGGCTAAGGGTGATAATGACCAAGGTCTTTAAATCCACATGTGAATTCAAACATTTCAAATCAACTTGTCAATGGTAAATATTCAAAATTTACCCCCCCCCGTGTACATATAATAATCGCTTGGTGTCCATGTATCAATTCCTTATTTTTTAATTTTCCGTTGATTTTGAGCTCAAAATCTGCCCCTATTCATTGAAGTCTCCGCTCACCCCTCATAATTTTACACTCACAAAATGGCATCGTTTGTTTAGGGGTTAAACTTTAACCCCTAAATGTCAAGGATGACAAAAAACTTCTTTTGGCTCTAAAAATAGATTTTGCATTATAGAAAAAGTTGTTTGCATTTTATTTATTTTTTCAGAAGTGATCATAAACACATGGTCCATCATGGAAGGCAAAAAGTTATCTTGTTAAATGCATTCATATTTTTAGGTAACCTAAATTGTGATAAGATTCAAAAATGTGGTGTTAGGTCCCAAGCTCCCAACATCATATTTGTTAAATTGGGAAAAAGAGTACATTCTAGGACTTTTGCTATTTTTGTCATTATGTAAAATTTAGCATATTACAAAAGAAAAAAACATGCAATTTTTAGTACAATATTGAAGTCTCAGTGATTGCTTACAAGAACTTTAACTAACTTTTAACTTTGAGCTATAGCTATGCCTACATTTATTGTATGTAAGATTAAGGTGGAATACAAAGTGATACCTCTGTTTTTCCCAATTTAATGAATATGGTATTTATCCTTCTTGCAATTTTTCTTGCAACTTTAGGAAATTATGTTATAATTACTAGCACTGAGATGAACAATGAAAGTACTGTAACCTAGCGTTTAACCCTTAAGCACCCCAGTGACAAGATCCTGTTGTTGTGACCCACAACTTTTTCTCACTTTTTCTCTTAATTTGTAAAATGAAAACAGCCATGAGTGGTCTCCATCAGTAGAGAAGGTAGTCCTTTTTCAAATCCTGCGGTCACTTTTTTTGGATGTAATTTTCCAAGTTGTGGTGGCCATTAAACCCCCATTTTTCTCCTAAATCCTAAAATGACTTTGGGCGCTCAGGGGTTAAGGGTTAAAGTTGTTTTTGGTGTTAGTAGGTGAAGCTCAAAACCTCCGGGAACATTGGCAGCCACATGATGATTGACGAGGTCTCAGACGGTACGACTACTCAGAACTCACTCTCAGCAAGAAAGGGCAACATGCCAACATCCACCACGTTTCTCTTCGCCACGCCGTCACCAACACTCACTCAGCTCCTTGCCTTCTCACCTTCCCATCCTCACGACCTTACGCCGCCCTCCCATCGAAGACACACACCTGGTGACTCGACTTGGTACACCAGAGATTCCTTGGATTCCCCTGACATGCAGCAATCCTGCTCTAGATACATATAATGACGTACGGTGTTGTGGAATTAGAATATATCACGACGTTGGTAGTTTAGAAGACGGGCTCTATGAATCCTAAACCCATAGCAGTTGCAGTTGCAATGTTTTGGAGCATGACTGTGAGCACGGCTCTGTGATGAAGAGTAGTGCCAGCCAATCTTACAAAACTCAGCGAGCGAACGTGAGATACGGTATCACTCACTCTACTCTACGTTTGTGGATTGATATGGTGCTCTCAATCGACTAGGCCCCTGTAAAGAGCTAGCATCAGTCCATGTCATGGTCTCAAGTTGAGTTTAGAATCTGTTTGTACACCGGACTTGTTCAAGTTAGCATCCAAGTTCCAACCACGTCCATGCAATCTTCAAGTCTGAGTCGCCATCACGCCTGCTCACCAGCAAGATCTGCGCAGTTTTAAGAGAAGCAGCCACGTCAAGGACCCCCACTTTGCCGAGTCCGCTTTAGCAGAGCAACACGAAGGGTTGGAGTACAAGTCTCTTGGCTGCTAGAGGACTACATACATCATGCTCCGGAATTTGGAACTTGAATTTCGAATAAAAGGGCGGATATTTACGACCTAGAGACTTTCAAGATTGCCACGGACAGCGAAAATTTGTGTGAAGCAGTTGCAGTTTCTTAGAGCTTTGTATGTACAATATAAGAATGTGCACGATGTTGACTATTGGAACCGTGTCAATCCTAAAACAAAACTGACTTTTCGAGGTGGATTATTATTCGATGCCAAACTATTTTACTCAATCAAGAGTGAGTGCCCAAAACTGTAACTTTCTGGGTTGATGAAAGGACGAAGGTTGCAAACTTGCGAAAGACTACTTGTGATGTTTAAAAACAAGTGGAGAAAGACAGTACGAGGATGGTAAACTGGTAGTGTTCTTCTGTTAGTGTACTTCTGATAGTGTACTTCTGATAGTGTTCTTCTGATTAGCTGGTCTCTTCGATCGATCGAGCACTAGACTTGGTACTAGAATAAATCGGTGGAGCTCATGACGACGCCGGAGCCGGAGCAGGTGTGTGCCAAATGTGGACTGGTGGCGTCTCCGAACTGCTGCATTCCGATCACGCTTCTCTTCTCTCGAGCCAGCAAGCAAGTGGTGTGCGTGGAGGTGGGCAAGGACTTTGCCGACACCCTCCTGGGATTCCTGACCTTACCCTTGAGCTGCCTGGTGAGAGTGCTGGCAGAGGCCGCCATAATTCCTCGCCCAGACGATGGACTCTCAACGCCACCAGGATCTCCCACAGGTGCTGCTGCCGCGGGGACTGAGGTAGGAATTCCACTAACCTTTACTCCCCAATTCCATAAACTGTTATGGTTCTAAAAAAGATTCTGGAAACATACTCGTTTCTCGCATTTGATTGGTTCAAGGTTCTGGGTGTAGCCGTTTTAGGTGAACCTATGAAACAAGAAACAAGAATAGGGTCCAAATGAAGAATCCACATCACAGCAAACTTTTGTAAATTTTCCTGCACACCATATTTGTTAAATTGGGAAAAACAGAGGTACCATTTTGTACTCCACCTTAAACCCAAAAAGTTACCTTAAACAAGATTTGAAGGTATCAGATTCAATCTGAGCCATTAAGTTTTTTTCCCTCGCAAATTTCTCCTCTTAGGTGAGGGCATGTGTGCAAACAAAAACATTGCAAGCTCAATTTTAGGTGATCACCTAAAACCTTTGGAAGTGCCAAAATGTACTCTTTTCCCCAATTTAATGAATAAAATGCTTCTGTCACATTTTAGGAATTCTTCACGTTTTTCCTATTAGTTGTTTAACATTTCTGTCTATTTCTTCTGCAATTTTTCTCTGTCTCACATTTCCTTGTTAATAATACACATGAAATTCATATGCAAATCCCTACAAAAAAGTTCATGAAAGTTTGCTGTGCCTTTGTCTTTCATAAAATATTCATTCATGACGATTTTTTTTTTTTTTTTTTGCATTCTTCCTTATCCTGGTTCCTTGTTTCTGCACAGATTGAGCTCAAACTCTCATGAAATTTCCCATATCTTACAGGCAAAGTGGCTTATTTTAACGGTTTATGGTATTTCTACCTGAAGCAGCGGAGGGCTGAGTCCAACCCGCAGTTCGCATTGACCGCCATAGCCAACGTTTTCGATAGCGTGGCCAAGATGGAGGATGACAAGATGTCCGCAGATAAGAGCACCTTGCTCAAATCTAAGCCGACGTTTCCGTTCGGAGCAGGAAAGCTTCTGCAGACGAAGAGGGGTGCTCCTAAGGAAGGGGAGGAGATGGTGCACCCGGACTCTGGGTTGTACTCTTGTGGATCAGCTTGCAACTTCGCCACCGCCGTGGCTGCCTCGAGATGTCCGAAACACAACAAGCTCATGAAAACGCCCATCAAAATGGTCGAGGACGCGCCTGTGGACCCCAACGACTCCACTGCTGCTGCTGCTCAGGTGCTGCATTCAACGCCATATTCGTTAATTTGGGAAATATGTTCGAATTTGGGACTGCTGAAGGTTTAAGGTGATCACCTTATATCCAGCTCTAGGTTTAAGCAACGTTTTTTTGGGTACATGTGTCGTCACCTGAGAGGAGAAATGTATGAGGGAAAAAATCTTAGTGCCTAATTTGATACCTTCGAATTTGTTTAAAGGTAACTTTTTGGGTTTAAGATGAAGTTCAATTTGGGAACTGCGTTTTCCCAATTTAACGAATATGGCGTTATTCTCTCTCTCTGCTTGTGCTTCCCCCTCAAAGGACCTAAAACACCATATTTGTTAATTTGGAAAAAATAGGTGTCCCACTTTGTATTCCACCTAAAACCCAAAAAGTTACTTTAAACCATATTTAAACCATATTCAAAGGTATCAGATTCAGTCTAAGCCAGTAAGGTTTTTTCCCTCGCAAATTCCTCCTTTGAGGTGAGGGCACGTGTAGGTTTTAGGAGGCCACCTAAAACCTTCATATCAAAATTTTGAAAGTCCCAAAATGTACAATTTTTCCCACATTAACAAATATGGTGTTTTAAGGATTTAGCTGGGTTTGCAACGTTTTTTTGGATGCATTTTCTTAGAGAAAATATTAGGTATTTTGAGAAAAAACACCAATATTGGGAATTTTTAGTTTTTCACTTTTAAGAGATTTTGTTGATAATTTTGAGTGAATTTTTTGATGATTTCTTCAAAACTTTACATCAGTGATGAAACATCTAGAAAGAGTTATCTAAAAAAATCACTTTAAATCACCAAAATATTCTCACAAAAGCAAAATTTAGTATCCCAAAATGGAATGTGTTTTCCCCAAATTAACAAATCTCATGTTCTCTGCTCAACAACATTGAGCTATATGCACAACCAAGTTTGTTAGGTTGTGAAAATTAATTGCAAGTAAGGACCTACCGCCATGGTTGTTACTCAGGCAAAATAGGGCCAATTGACGAGACAGGCGGATAGGCAATTTGGTGTTTGGACATTACAAATGGATGTGTTTGTCCAATGTCACATTTTAAGGTTTTGACCGAAAAAGAAAAAAAAAGTCAAATTTCTATTTTTTTTATCTCTACTACGTGTTATGGTTTTAAATCTGCATTTTGACTTCATGTTGTCAACAATGTGTATAAACAACATGTACTGCAAGATAAACAAATTTACCATTTGCTGAAGTCAATTTTGAGTTAATTACATTGGACAGACAAGAGTTCAATTTGATGTTTTGAGCGGACGGACAAACGATTTGTCTAACGTAACAACCATGCCGAAGGTAAGGGGTTCTAATCGCAATCAGGCTCTAATTGCAATTAACTCTAGGAACATCTGACATTGTACAAAAAATATCTATGACTGGCATTGATGAGCTAGGTAGACTTAGTATTGTAAAATGTCAGATGTTCTTAGATCTGATTGCAATTAGAGCCTGATTGCAATTAGAACCTCTTACCTTACCTCGCTCTGCTTTGTTAGCAGCGAGGGAGGTAGTAGACCTGCGGTTGCTCTTCATGACCTTACTTGTTTTGTTACCATTGTCATTGTTTGACATAATCTCAATGCAAGCAAGACAGTTTGAGTTATTCTTTTGTCTTGAGATTTCAAACTACTCACACAACCAAATTACATTATTTTATTACACATCTGTGTTATTGCGTATGAACATTGAGCTAATTTGTGCCAGAATGAGGCAGATATGGCTTTTCAGGCTTATGAGAGGGAAAATCAAAGAGTCATGTGGATGAAAAGCTTGATTCTTTAGGGCTTGGCTCATGCAGAATGGAGCTGGTTATGTGAAGCCAGATATCAAGTTCATGATCACCAACCAACTGGAGATTTATGCCAGTTCTTCCATGAAGGCCCTCATCACTCTGGAAATGGTCCGGTCTGAGCGCGTGGGCGATTTAGACACCATGGAAGTGTTTGTTGTTGCAGACGAGGTACAACAATCTAGAATGCGAACTTGTTTGCCGTTTCTAAATTTTACAATTCCAGGATCAGCATGGAAGTTTGCTCTTTAGAGACATGAAAGAAATCTGCAATAAGGTATTTAAATTAAGCTAGGTCATTTAAAGGGAAGCTATTTTCAAAAGAATATTTTCCATGATTTAAAGGAAGGCCTCCCTATTGCTTAGAGAAACAATTTGTACAATCAGTACAACCATAGAATAAGATCTTCTTTGTGATGTTTAGGGGTTATTAATACGCTTTAGGCTAATTGCAAGAAACACATATGAGCCTTTTGTTGCATTTTGGGTTCTTTTTTGGAAAGATTTAAAACTTAGCAGTTTGGCTTATCCAAAGAATCTTTTAAAATTCATATTGCAAGATAAAAGATTAACTCTACAATTTTTTTCCCAATTTTTGATCCCTACAAATTCCATGGGAGGGTTCCTTCATGAAGAATCAATCCTTGTTTGAAGAGTTTAGCTCTAAAAAATGTGCATGATATTGGAATATCTCCCGATTGTGTACAATCTAAATTCGCGTTTGTGGTCTATGATTGGTTTTAAAATAATGTAACAAGAACTTGGATTATTATTATTAATTTATTTTGGGCTTGGTTGTTTGATCTAACTTCATGCAGTGCGAGTAGGATTTTCAGCTGCTGAAATCCTCTTTATTATCTTTGACTGTGCTGAACGATGTGTTTGGCAAGTATTGCTCAGACTCCAACTCAGGCCCAACAAAGCCCTCCAGTGAGTACATTTGCCTCCACAAGAAAAATTGCTGTGTTTTTTTCATTGTAGTTTTCACTGTATAGACCAGTATTCAGAAACAAAAACCTTGCAATAAAGCAAGCAAAAGAGAAGTAGGATGTACTGTCAAATTTGTGGCCCCTTGTGAATGAATAGCATGGAGAAATCCCTTGTTGGAAGGATCACTCAAAATTTGGATACTCTCATCCTAGAGAATGATGACGACATCGTTGTATCTCTACATCACCATGGTCTAGTGTAGGTTGGGAGCAGATTCGGCAGTTCTCTGCCGAATTAATTATTTTTTGAGAAAAATCCAATTAGGCATCTGATTTCATAATTAAACAATATTAGGTACTTTTTTAAAAAATTGTTATTATTTGGCATTCAACCAATTTTTTAATAGAATTAAGCCTTTTTTTAAGAATCTTTCACTTTCTAAAATTAACCCTTGATATAAAATTTGCAGTAGATTGAGCCCTCTTGAAATCAACCTTGACCTACCATAGTTACTAAGCTTAATAACTTTTATAATATTTAACATTTCAATTTCTTGATTTGTTTAACATTGGGCACTTTTGAAAAATAATTTATAGAATAATTAGGCAAAATTTTGGGGAATTATTTTATGCCGAATCTGCTACCAACCTACAGTAGTTTAGGATTAGTTAAATACGACATCAATGTTAGATTGGTGTTGCATCAAATGACTTGTTATATGCATTTCAAGTCAACTATCAGCTCCAAAATGCACGTAGCATGGTTATTTGATACCACACCGATTCAACATTGGAGTTATTGGACACAACATGAATCAATAAGCATAGCTTGCTTAAGTATGAACAAGAAGAAAGATATCATATATAGAATTGGTAGTGAAAGGGATAAAGTTGGTAACTTTTGATAGTTTTGAGTGTGCTATTACTTATTAAGTTTGACACAAACTCTTTTTTTTTGTTGAGACGGACATGTTTTAGGTGAGCAAATGGAGCCTAAATTTGTGTCTTTTGTAAGTTCAGAGATTACGCAATTGAACTTCACAAATTTGGCATTTTGTCAAAATAACCAAAGATAACATTAAGCACTGACTAAGAGCAAACTTCCATGCTGGCCCAGGCCCAGAATTGTAAAATTCGAGCTTGTAGTGAAATAATTGTTAATCTTTTTGGGGTTCTCCCTTTGAAACGGTGATGGGGTGTGTCAGTGGCCACGAAGAAGGGGCATCCGTTCCTCCCGGAGTGCGGCGACCAACCGTGCTGCCAGTGCACGCGAATGGGATTGCAACTCCACCCTTCCGGCAGGTAAACCTCAGTTTCATCCATTTTCAGGTTGGGGATTACAATTTTTTCATTGAAGTTACAGATTCTTCATTGGGACTACGTGCTTTTCATCTATTTCTACAAACTTTATACAATGGTGCTTGGACAAGGTCAATGCTTTGGGCTAGAAAAAAATGTTAACCATATCCAAACATTGATCATAAACAAGCACTCCATCTACATTATTTCCCTTAATTTTAGTGGTTGCTACTTTAGAGGTGCTTTCCCAACTATCTTTCTAATTCACTAACTAGATGCCATTATAGTTGATGAGTCAGAATGGGCTTTGATAAAAAAGTGAGCGTTGATTGTATGCAAGCACTTGACCTTAATTGGGCTCATAATACACATTCTGGACAAAAGGGGAGTGACATGGGACTATGATCATATCCAATTATTTATGTTACAAAGATTGACATTAACCAAGCACCACTGTATATTCATTTAATTGCCATGATTTACGCTGGGTAACACTTGATGCATAGATCATCATAGTGAAAAATGGGGCTCCCAAAAGGACTCCCTTATGGGGTTGACCCTCTACGCCATCCCATTCTTTCTCATAATGCTTTCTTTGTCCAGCATTACCTGATACTAATTGTATCAAAAACCCAAATTTATCACTCTCGTATTCACTTTTTTTTAGCTTTACCAAATTGTGGTAGATTTTATTTTGATAAGTTAAGACACATTTGTGAATACTGGTAATGATTCATACAATACATACTTTCCCGACAACCGCTATGTGGCAAGCTCCACAGTTTACCCTCATTTTTGGCTGCCATGTTTGCAGCTCCAAGTGAGCGGTGGAGAGCAGCGCTTCCATGGTCCGATTTATCCCTCTACTGGACCTTTTAACCCTTAAAGGATGTACCATAAGACCATGTAATTAATCACAACATTCTTTCCTTTGAATCTCCTAATTTTTCACTAAATAAGAGTGGGAATTATTTTGTGTTTTATGTAAGTGATTTTCATTTATTCATGAAAATTTCATAATGATTTCAAATTTATACAATTGCTTTTAAAATTGGAAAACACGTGATATCATGTTTGAACAAACAAAACAAAAAAGGTTTGAAAAATCTGAAAAAACTTCACTATAGGTGCAAAATTATACTGTGTAGAAAATTGTGGCATAAACCAAAATTTTGAGTACTCTTACAATTAGGAAATTAGTAATTTTTGGTTACAGGTCCAAAGTTCAGATTGCAATATAATGTTCAAATCTTGTAAATCTTCAAATTTTCAAGTTGGAGTAGAGACTAGACTAAGTTAGCTTCATTCAACTAGTTGGTTTCAAATTCAAAAAATATCATTTTAATAACTAAAATTCAGATTTAGAACAAAGAAGTACATGTTTTCAAAAGACATTAAAAAGGCATATCTGGAATCCATTTTATTAGTACATTATTGTAAAAAGGTCAATAGAAAATGAACTAAGGGAGTGTGCTCTTAAAGCAACTCTGCTTTAAAAACAATCTGATTCATTTAGTTGACCTTATGTACCCGGAATGTTCCAAGAGGAAGTCGCTTTTAAAGCAAGCTTGCTTTAAGAGCATACTACCTTAACCCCTAAAGGACCATGGCCTTTATTTTGTCAAAAGACACTCAAAATTGCCACCTCTATGGCAAAGAGTAAAAAAGTTTGAAAATTGATCTTTTTGCATATCTAACCATAGGATCTTGTACTAGACTACTATAAGAATGTGTCATACAAAACTCAAGAACTTTGACCACAAAGATTGGAAGATATTTGCATTTAAAAAGTATAAAAATTATTAAAAAAAAAAAAAAAAAAATTGCACCTTGCATGACTAGATTATTTAACTTTGAACTTTTTTAACTTAAAATTTTTGCACCACAGAGTTTGGAATTCTATTTTTGCATGGTGGGAAGTTGAGTTGGGAATCTTGGGAAAAAAAAACAAAACAAAAAATAATTAATTTTCATTCTTAAAAAAAAACATTAGGCAGAAGAAGGTATGAGATTCAACAAAAACTTAAATTGCTAATAACCGTGCAATGGAATTGAAACGCAATAATCCCAATGGTGAGATTGTTCTAGAAAGCAAACTTCACCCTCTCCAATAGTTTGTTTTGAAAAAATACTAAAATTGCATTCAAAAATGAAGTTTATAAGTAATTTTTTCAAAAAGATGCTTGAATTGCCCAAAAAACAAGATTGTCTATAACTTTCTCATAACTAGTCCAAATGGAATGAATTAAAGCCTCAGATATAGACAAAGATATAATCTATGAGAAAAAATAAATAAATTTTTTTTCAACTTTATATAAGATTTTTTTTTGCTGCCTGGAGTCCCCAAATTTGTGCTTATTTGGGCATAACTTTTGCTCCCTAGCATTAAATGGAATAAAAATTAGATGTCCAAGCATATCTTTGAATTCCCCATCTCCAGTAAAAGAATCAAAAAATTATACAAAGTAGTTTGGCCATAGGTACATGCCCGAAATCCCATTTGTCCGCTGAACGGACAATTGGTCCTTTAGGATTACCATCACTAAGTACTACAAACACATTCAAAGTACTCCCAAAAACAATTGGATGTGAGATCATAATTCTTCATTGGGAATTCTGCATCTGATATCATACAAATGCCAATTCGTGGCTTCGTTGCACCCCGTGCTGAGATCTCAGTCTCTGAAGAAAACCTAAATCCTGAAGTGATGAGAGATCAAGCATTCTGTGGTCTTCTTAGGCCCAGTTTATAAGTAGTGTCCAGGTCCAATTCCAATCTCGTCCCAAATCTGTCCAGTTCTGTAATTCTTCAGTTTTTCCCAAAAGAGACTAGTTGAGGATTTCTAAATCCAAATATGAATTTAAAAATTTCCATATTTAGCATATTGTGGTAAATTTCTAAAATCCAACATTTTCCTTGGTTGAAGATTTTGAAGGCTCTCACCCCAAGGTCCACTTCAAGAAAAATAAGAGATTTGGAAAAAATGGAAATGGGCCTTGCATTTACTACTAAATAACTCACCTCTCAACGCAATTTAAGGTTGATACTAATCAGTTATGCCTAAACCTTATCAAAGTTGCCAATTTCATTACGTGGATCAACACTGATTGATAGCTCATCCAAACTATGCAGAATCATGAGTTAGAGAAGTTGTGTGCAAATTATTGCACGCTCGCTTCATTGTTGAAAGGTTTATGACTGTGTCATACTCCCCTTGTCTGGGTGGAAAATTCTCACATTATTCGTTACCGGTAGAGAAACATTGAATTCCAAGGTACTCCTGTCTTCAAAAATGCCCAAAAAAACAAAAAATTACCAAGTGGGAGACAATGCAAGTTATACGACCGTCACCCAACAACGCAAGCCATAAATACAAGTAAAGGTAAAATTACAGCCACGAAGAGATTAATTTTGAAGTCTACTGAAGCAGAGACAGTAACAACCTGCAAGCTCATCACCGTCAGAAGCAAAAGTCACACCCACTCCTCCCCAGCAGACACACAACCGTGAAATCCTACCAACATCTGAACCATAACAGAATCGTAAACAAACGCAAAAACAGCAACACTACAACACTAACAGCACGTGAGAAACCAGCAAAACCGTCACCAGATGCCACAACAAACAAGTGGACAAAACGAAGAAAAAGGAGACAAAGAGAAGGTAATAAAATTTTGGATTTTTTTTCTTCTTTTGTGTATTTTTTCTAACCTCCCCTTTTTCCGCAACTCAAAGTCGGACGGGAAAGCCATAATTTTGAAACGTGGTGATTTCACCCCCCAAGCCTGCAGTAACGAAAACCAACCCCCAAGCGGGAGAAACAGCACTGACAACATCTATGGGAAGCATCTCTTCATTGTGAGCACTTACGTTGCTGCACACGGAGGCCGATTGCGTCAAGCCAGGCAACGCACCGAGCTTTTCCTCAGGCCAGGTAGCTGATGCTCGAGGTCCACACTCTGGAAAAAAACTGGAGCGTCGATGAGGCGGGGACTGATCGGACGTATCTAACGTTGCCGACTGCAAAGGTACCTTGCAAGTAGCGGCTATGGCTGGGGATGCCGACGCATCAAACTGTGGTTTGTTTCCACTCTCCACATGTTGTTGTTGCTGCTTGGTGGACGTGAGTTCATCCGCCACTGCCACGCTATGCTTCCTGCCGGACCCGAAGATCCCGAGCGGAGATCTTCCCAAGCAATACGACGGGCACTTCGACTCCTCGTCCGAGCTTTTCGTTGACAGAACCGGCTCGTCTTGCGACGGAGATGACTCGGGGTCATTGGGAATTTGTACGTCCTCTGCTGCTGCTGCTGCTGCTGCCTTTTCTAGAGGAGGCTCGTACCGTCCGCTACCAAGCAGCGGTGGGGTTGAAGAGCCCGGCCACGCTATCGCTACTGATACATGGCGTGCGGTGAACTCCTCGCACGAGAGCTGCTTGTCTCGCCGATATATCGACGTCTTGTTCGACACGTCTCTGTTTCCTGAGTTCCATACTAGCACTCGCGAGTCCTCGCTCGCGCTGATGATGAAGTCCCCTGCTGGCGAGAAGGACGACGAGATTTGGCTCTTCACGTTTCGTAAACCTGCCAAGAGAGAGAATCAATAATCAGTAATCAGTAACCAGTACGTCAGTAACCAGTAATCAGTAATCAGTAACCAGTGTAACCAGTAACCAGTAACCAGTAACCAGTATTCAGTAATCGGTAACCAGTAATCGGTAACCAGTAACTAGTAATCAGTAATCAATACTTCCTCTGTTCCTCTAAAACGCCCAAAAAAGCTTTCTTGCAAAGGATCAACTGTGTTTTTAGTCTTTGTGCTAGTGACACATGCATTCTAGAATCAACATATCATCTACTAAATAAATGCAAAATCTCCAGCTTTGATGTCGTTGTTTGGGCACCCAAATTCCATGCTAAAAGCACCGTATTTTGTGCATGCATGCTGCCAGCTCCTCATTATTAATGATTTAAAGATTAGCAGCAACAATGGTACCTCATATGGGCAAGGCCAAGTTTACTAGGAGAGAAATGCTCTCTAATCGCTTATAAATTGCCCCCATGAGATCATTGAACATTGCAAACGCTTTCTCAGCGTTTGAAATCACCAAATGGGAGCTTTCTAGTGGTACAAGAAATGTGTCTGATTTGGAGCTTTTTAGAGGGACAGAGGGAGTTATCAGTAATCAGTGTATTCATGTCAACTCCTAAGTCTTTACGTACTTGAGGTTTTGAACTACAGAGAGGGTGAAATTTGTAAAGGAGAGATCGCCATGGTCTAAGACCTGCGTACCTTTGTATTTAGCAACCAGATTCAAGCCATCGTAGACACGGACACGGGAGTCGTTTGATGTGACAAGCACCTTTTGAGGGTCTCCAGGCATACACTGCGTTTCAAGAGTTGCCAATGGCGACGTTAATATCACGTGAAAATGAGAAACAACGTGCACTTGTTTATGTCATTTGCGTTCTTCATTAAAAAATTGGTATATTTACAACAGCATTTTGAATATACCCAATGAAGTTTGCGTACATGTAATCCAGTTATCTTCTTGCCCCGTGCCTTTTTGTTCTCCTCGCGGACATCGATGTAAGACTCCAGTTGCAACTTGTTCCCTGCACCATCTTGACGAGATCCTTAAAGTTAGCGAAAGCTGTGAATGTAGTTTGTTTAAAAACTCCAGCTCTACTAAAAAGGCTTAAGTAGAGGAACCAGGTTGACCCACATCGTCAGTTCAGGAAGACGCCAGCAAACAGTTAAGATATGACGGCGGCCTGCCAGCATCAAACAGCCACCTACAATGGAGAGTAGAATCTCAAAGCTCTATGATTGTTACAATAAGGTTTTCCAATAATACGTAATCTTACAGATAAACTAAATCGTTGAAAACTATGTACTCACCTGTAGCATTGTAGAAGCGACAAGTGCCTTTGTAAGAGCCCACAATTACTTTCTGCAACATCCACGCATTGAAATCTGTTAGTTTCGTATTTTAGGGTGTAGAAAAAATAGCACAAAACCGTGAGAAGGGTTTAGGTATCGACAACAGCAAATTAGGTTACCTTTCCATCTGGAGTGTAGCAAACAGCAGTGACCATTTCTTGTAGGTCGTTCCAGTCAACTACGTGATGGTCAGGGATGCTCCAAATCCGCACTCTATCATCAAGCGACCCGCTCAGAAAGTAGCGGTCGTCAAGAGGATTGAACTGCGCACATGTCACTGCCATTCAAAACACAACAAGTCATCAAAATATTCTCAAAAAAAAAGCAAAACAGTTGTAGTATCAAGAATATCAAATGATTTATGCAATTCCTTTCCTTACAAAGCAGAAAAAAGCACCCATACACACACCAACACCAAACAAAAGTGTCAAGCAATAGAGAAATTTTACCATAGTCATTGTGTGAGAACACTCGCAGGCATTCGTCATAAGAAATGTGCCACAAGCGTACAGTTTTGTCCATTGATGAAGACAAAAGAAACTGGCATATACAGTCACACGAGTCAAAAACCTGTTAAAAGCTCGTCATAGAAGTTTGTAAATAAGTAAAATGTATTCGTAAATAAAGTAGCAAATGTCTAGTGGTTTGTAGAAGGATACCTGACTTCGAGACCAGGATAAGTCCAAGATATCATCCGTGTGGCCTCTGAAAGTGCACATGGGTTTCTCAGAAAGCCAGAAGAGCTTGGGAACTGGACCTTTGCTGTGGTTGCTAGACTTTTGTCTCCGGGATTGCGTTCCTCTTCCACTCTTTATGCTTCCTTCTTTGGCGATCTTAACCATACTTCTATCTTGCCCGGCCTTGACGCTTCCGTCAACGCACACTTTGATAATGCTATCCTCCTTTCGTCCCAGATCTTTGTCTCCCTTCTCAGAGCTCTTCCAAAGGTCTGTCGAATGTCCACTTTTTCAAGTTAATCCTCCATTCAAAAAGTTTCAAAGTATCATAGTTTGGAACAACTTGAATGTTCAAGTAACATGTCCCAACTTTTGGTTCCTATTCTTCACAATACTTGATCATTTCAGAAAAATTCAAAGCAATAAGCTTAAGATAACAAGAAACCCTGAACCTTAATAGGTGTAAAAAAGGGTTGGCTAAATTTTGCAAAAAAAGTCTACCCATAAAACATATGAACCATTATGTCAAATTTGCATTTCTAGTGCATTTTGCAACGTTTTTAGCCACTTGAGCTAATTGGGATCGCTGGTGTCAATACCATTCTTGTTTTAGTTAATGTTCTCTTGTTGTGTTCAACGTCCAAGTAAGCAAAGTTTCAAGCTACATTGAGGCGTATTGAACACATGATACCTCAAATACATTAGAAGGTATCAAAAATGCAATGGATTGGTTTAAGCTTCTCTTATCCTTGGTTAAAATTGCAAAAGATTATTTTGGGATCATTATCTCAACCCAGAGTATAACCGAAACTGATTCAAGGGAAATCTTCATAGCAGACTTACCAGAACCTGCCATCGAGGGATGATCCACAACCTCCCAGACATGGACCACCCGGTCCTGTCCAGCGCTAGCAAGGTAGCGACCGTCAGGACTAAACTTCATAGTCCAAATGGCACCTTGGTGAGCGATAATCTCCTGACTCAAGTGAAGATCAGACAATTCTCTGGAGCTTTTCTGCCGCAGCTTTACCTTCACCTTCTGCGGTTTTCTCCAAAAATTGCCATCAGCGTCCTCCGCAGGCAAACTGCCGCGTCGAGTGAACTCACTTCTGTCCAAACCAGCAAATGAGCTGATCCGTTTGGGAGACCCGTCTCCGGACAGGCTGCCGACTTGTGACGACGTGTCCGTGTCATCAATACTCCGCTGTGACGACGTCTCAAACGTTGCACCACTCCGTGCACTGACATTCCTTCCGTCCTTGGAGCTCGTCTTCAACGCCCCTTTGAGCTTCTTCAACCAGCTCTTTCTTTTCGTAAACGTTGGCGGTTTCCCACCAGGCTTAACCTCAGGTTTCTCCCCGAATCGTCGCCTGTGAAGCTCTTGCGCCACCGGAGAAAACAAGCCGAGTGTCTTTTCAAACTCGGCAAGGGTCAAGTCCTTGCCTGTTGCCACGTCACGAAGCATGTTCAACGAGCCGTCTCTGTTGAACCGTTTCATCAAAAACTCCTTTCCGCTGTCCAGGTCGCGGATCTTCAAACGCTCCTCCATAATGTTGTCAATAGCATTCTGAGGGCTGTTGCTGGTCTCCGATCCATAATCTGTGTCGTAAGACTCGAACAGATTGTCCTGAGAGCTCGATGCTCGGTGATGGTGTCGAGATCCATCACCCAAAGACGACGAGCTAAAACTATCCAGTCTCTTCACTAACAAACCCTGACTTTCAACTCCATTCATAGAGTTTTCATGCGTGCAGTCCGTGCCTATAGACTCAGAGCAACCGCATGTTTTCTGACCCAAGAATCTGCTAGATTTCAAACCGAGGTCGCTCTCGCCATTTCCTGTAACCAAAACTGGCAAATTCTCCTGATCTGGTTTCACGACTTGCACGGAGCCATTCTCCAAATTATGTTTGCAACCATTCTCCGGAAATTTTGATGCCCTCTCTACATCTGTTGCTGAATTCTCACCGTCTAAATGTGCACAGCTCTTAACTTTACCCCCACATTTTTCGCAAACGAGATTCACCTGCATCCATAATCAACAGACATCGTGAGCCATTTCGCATTTACAGCAGCAAATTCAAGCACTATGACTTTATACTCTCAGCCCATCTCTGATAACGCACACTATAACTGCACATTTCTCTGTGTACTCTGAAAAAATCGTCCATGTTAGGTTCAATTCCTCTTCGTCCCCCCGGAGGCAGTGTTGTTACAGAGGGTTGGGTACAAACCTAATGGGAACAACAAGTTCTTTCTCTTCCGGAATCTCAAAGATTGCATCTACTGAATATTTGTGAGAGCTAAAATTACAAATTTCAATGATCATGGAACTAGGGGAAAAAAAATCTCAAAATGTAAAAGGGCTAAAATCAACCCTAAGATATTCAAATATTTTTTCAGCATGTGCAAAGAAGCCATTGTCAAATTTTGGTGCTGTTCTTTTCAAATGGCAGGTGACTCATGATTTCATCACACAGAAATAGAAATGGAGAAAACACAGGCAGAAAGCTTACGAGTTCACTTGCCGAACCAGCTTCCACGTCACTCAAACTCCGGGATGGTATGGAACCCGTCTCAGCAAAGCCATTACCAGAAAGAGCAGAACCATCTAAAGGCTCATCTCGAGAGCTTCGCAAACCCATCTGTTTGAAGAAGCGCTGCCTGCGTTCGTTGATACTGGAAGGGTCATCTTTCCAGACGGAAAATTTAGACTGGAAAGTGGATGATGTCCAGACGGGGGAATCCTCCACGGCAGGAGCCACTTTAGTAATACGCATATTTTTATTGCTATTGTCTGAACTGGTTTCTTCATCGTCAAAAATCTCAGAGCCAGATGCAGCAGGGATGTCCTCGTACGTCTCGTGAAACTCATCGTCCGACACAAACTCCTCTCCCATGCTCACAGCCCTTCGAACAAACCTACACCTACCGCCGATGTCGCATCCTGCCCTTGGACCATGCCAACCTCAAAACCTGAATCCCAACGTTCAAAGCTTGGATCCCAAAGTTCAAAGCTTGAATCCCAAAGTTCAAAACTTGGGTCCCAACGTTCAAAATTCAGGCTCATTCAACATCTGCAAAAAAAAGGCAAAGATTCTGTGGCAAATCTGAAGGGCATGGAGAACCCTGCTATAACTCGGGAGATGGCCAACTTCCCATAGAGTTTTTGATGATGATACCCTAATCTGGATTTACTCGGCAACCTTGGAAGAGCACTTGGAATGCCAATGGGAAAGGGAAAGATGGCTGTTGTCTCCAATGTCGACAACCAAGGCCGGAACGGCGTGAGGAAGAGGAACAGCTTAATGCATCCATTACTCTGACCTCCGATTTCCGATACTGTCTCTCGTCGCGGATGAGGTCGTCATCGCCACCAATACATACCCGTAACGAAAGTGGTAGCACTCTTTGAAATCTCCCACCCTCGAGTGCACGGATCAGTTGGTGGTGGTGAGGATGATGATGATGCACATCAGATCACCGGAATATGAAAGACGGTGATGTCGGGAAGCATGCTGTCAACCGGATCCCGGGATGGAAAGCGGAACGGCACGATCCAGCCACCGCTTTCTCTCGTTCCAGTGCCAAATTCTGTCCACCATCGCCACCGGGACCTCGTCGCCACTCCTCCCTGCTGTCTATGTGTATCCTCAAACCCCAAATCACCCGAATAATCACTCTTACGCGGTAAACAACACTAATCTCGCCACCAACACAAACCTGCGCCTTTTCGGTGCTCCTCGTCAAAGACGCCAATTTCACCGACAACGCCGTAATCTCACGAGCGCGCACACAAACCGCACCCTACCCACAAACGCCTGTGTGACGACCAACCTTCAGATCTGCTCGTGAAAACACCTCCACGCTTCTGCACATCACCACCTCCTCGCCGGGAGACCACGACGCCGTTCACAAGCTGCTGCACACAAACCTCAGACTCCGGCCCCGGGAATGTAATAACAAATGGTACCGGCGGCGTCGTGGGGGGGAACTTGCGAAAGAAGACGCTAGATGCACCAGCGCACAATAGTATAACGATACTCTGACTCAGGGAAAGAAGGAAGAAAGGAAGGGGAGTGATCACTAGTTCACTACCCGGCTACCTTGCTTGCACAGTTGCACCTTGTGACCTGCTGATGATGATGACGCAAGTGTGGATTACGTGTAATTATTGACTGGGGATTTTCAATGCTGGAGCGCGGAGGGGACGAGGGGCAGTAGTGTGAGGGATGTCAGGATGTGCGAAAGTGAAAGGGATTCCAGGTTGAGGAGGATCCAGAGAGATACACACACTCTGGATCGAGGCTTTCGCTATGACAGCCGCGGTGACGCCCGTGAGGGCCGCGCTTGCTCGTCGTCGCGACGGATGAGGAGTTGCCTGAGGCACCTGATTCTGCACAGTGCGGTGTGTTTGGATGAATATTGGGTGGTTTTTCGTTCGTATGTGGATGAGAATCGTGGACAGGGAGGCGGCTGTGGATGGATGAAGTGCTGGTGGTAGACGAGGTCGCGAGTCGCGAGTGTGGGAGGCCCGTGGAGTGCGGGTCATGGGCGGGGCGCATCATTGCGGTATGTTTTTTTCATCTGCCTTTTTTTCATCTTTGTTTTTTTCATCTAGCAGGAGACCCGGTAGGAAAAGGTGCCACCTGCTGTCCACTTGGCAGCAGGGAGACTGGAGTGTACAGAAGGGTCGAAGGCTTGGTCGTTAATCAATTAGAGCATCTCTCATTAACTAACAGCATTAACAGCAAACGGATTTAGAGGCTACGTCTGGTTTTTGCTCCATTCATGCAACTCATTAGCCAAAAGATGCCAGGTTTGTAAACGCAAAAAAAAAAACGAATAAGCAGTGATGCAGTTGAAAGCGTTATGCTAATTGTAAAAGGGAAACATGGTTTTGGACTTCACCAAAAACTGCATATGTGGGACAAAAAAGGTTAACTCTTGTCTAAAAGACTAGTAGTGTGAATGAAGCGTCTGTTGCAAGTGATTAAACTAATTGAGCCTCATGGACCTTGATAAAACAAATCCCATCACTTGATGCCTACGTTAGCCAATAAGCACAATAAACAATCCGGGTGTTCCATTTCAAGAATCTTGAGGTTTCCGTGTGACGACAATGTTATTTGACTTCACTGTGGTTGGGTGTATTATGACGGTAAGCACATTACCAATGAAAGAGGTTGAATTTGTAACCACTTCATTGATGTGCAAAGTTGCAAAATTTTGGGAAGAATTGCCTTAAGGGACAAGGAAAATGTAGTAGTGGGTACCAACATAAAATGTGCAATTTTCATACAAGATTCAAAAATATTAAAATTGTTTTTGCACTATTGCAGACACTCAAACTATAATGCATTGGTAATGAGTTATTGATGAATTGCTTAAGCCTTATAAGATATCTCTCACAATTAATTAAAATTCATCAATGCTAAAAGTCATCCATATTGTATTCAACCCTTAACCCATAAATGACTACAAGAAAAGGTTGTCAATTTGGTCATTTTTTTGTAGATTTGGACTTTGTCAAGAGGTTTTTTTGTCAATTTGGACATTTTTTGTTAGTTTGGATAGGTTTAGTCAATTAGGACATGTCAATTTGGACATTATTTTCTTGTAGTGAATGACAATATGACATGGTATATATGCTACCATATACTATAATTGGCATTTGTTACCAATAAGAAGTTTTAATTTGAGATCTCAAGTAGCTCACTAGAATTGCTTTGATCTATTCTTCAACTTCAATGTTGATTTCAAACATAGTAAAGGTGTGAATCTATTCCAAATACATGAAAATCACCTCGTATTGTATTGGTTGCAGCTGCCAGCTCAAACGTTTAGGGGTTAAACAAACATAGGCCATAGTATATACATTGTTGTATAATTGGCGTTTGCTACCCATAAGAAGTTTAAATTTGGGATCTCAAGTAACTCATTAGAACAATTTTGATTTATTCTCCAACTTCTTTGTTGATCTCAAATGTACTAAAAATGTGAATCTATTCCAAATACAAGAAAAGTACCTTATATTGTATTAGTTGTAGTGGCATGCTCAAACGTTTAGGAGTTAAAGGCTAGTCAGTGATTTGTTCCACTCATGCAATTTGCAATAATAAACTCCAGCCAATTGTAAGTCTTTCGGTGTGCAAAAACAAGAGAGTAACTTACCATTTGTTATTACAACTTGCTTAGTGTATTCTTCTCTAATGTTATTAGGCTTGCCAAAAGAACTCTTAGATACGACTTCTCAAATATGCTATCTTTTGGATGAAAACATACATCAACTTTATGTAAATTTCTCTAAAATGGATTTTGAGATGATATATTTTTTTTGAAGTTACACGTGTTATTTTCTTGAACGTTGTATCATTTACGTAACTATGATACAAGCTATAATATCATTATTAACAAATAAATAAAACATTGAAGGAGCTAAAATCACTTCAGAAATTCCAATCTTTTAAGATCAAACACCACAATCTTCCAAGTCACATGCAATATTGTTTGTGTGAGTAAGTATTTTCTTTCGATAATGTGATCCATAGCACTACTCAGTTTGACACCGTAGGTGTATTTTAAAGACATCCCAAAAAACGGTACTTTAAAGCAAAAATATTTCAAAAGTGGAGTAGTTGTTACAAACCAACATCACAACCATAAGTATTACACCTCAATGATTTTTTGTAAGAGTTGAATCGACAAAATATATGCATTATGATGAAATTTATATCATGTTGCAACTATCCATCATCATCGTCCACTTAGTGCATGCTAGTTCTCTTAAGGATTAGGGCAGTTCACATTATGTCCACGTCCCATTTCATGTCCCATCAAAATCTAAGAATCCAATTGGTGTAAAGTCAATATTGGGACTTGGTATTTCACAGTACATCTCAAGTCTCGCATCTTGATTCATTAAATTGTGTCTACATAGCAATATTTTTTGGAAATCTTGGTGTCAAATTTTTTTGATAAACCCAACTTTTAGCCTAAATTTCACCTATATTTTTGCATAAAGTGTTAATAATTATTTTTAGTACTTCTTTTTATCCTTAATAACCCAAAATAACCCAACAAATATGGGATCTCGCGTTGAGATGGGACTTGGGACATAATGCAAATTGCCTCTCAAAAACCTCATAATTACATTTTGAATAAAAAGACTTATCATATTTTTAGTTATTTTTAATCTTGTTTATAATATATCCCAAGAAGATTCTTGTATTTGAAATCTTTTAACAGAAAATAAATTCATGTCATCTCATGCCAGTGGAAAGGGGCCATTTAGTTGGTGAGAGCATGCAAAAAGCCGAAGATTGGAGACCGGGAATTGAATCCTTTCATGGCTTCACCATCATGACCATGTGGACACGGCATTTAATATTACTCTCTTCCCCTTGTGACTAATAATGCTCTAAATAATGGCAAAATAATGGAAATCTTCAAGAGAGCCTTCTTTCATTAACCGCAATGGGGCGATTCACACTCCATCCCATCATCTCAAGTCCCACTGAAATTTTAGAATCTGACTGGTAGCTGGCGCCACCCCTTTTTTTTGGTTTTGGCAGAAAGCCAGATTGGGTACGTTATATTTTGAACCATTGCCCACATGGCCAGTACTTCATATCAGTCAATGAATTGTTGTGGCGATAGTGGATTGTAGGTATGGTGAATTTGGCATAGTGTGCTAAAAACCAATAATAATTTTTAGAACTACTAGATTTTTTTGAGTGTTAAAGTGACTATATTGCTCAAAATTGTTGACTTCTCCAAGCAGTAGAGATAATTATATTCAAGCAAAAAGGGTAAAATTGTTAAAAAAAATGGTGTCATCTAGCACTTGGTAAATTTTTTGTAAGAAAATGGACAATGTAGTTCCATATTTGCACATGTTAGAATATCTAAAAATATAAAATTTCATTCATGGGGTGAGGTTGTCCTATAACTTGTAGCAGTGTGGCAATGACTATGGCCAAGGCTAAAGCTTTCTATCCGAGCCCTTAAAACCCTAAGCTGTTGTCGAGCTACTTTTATTTTATTTTCTTTATTTTTCCCTTATGTTTTTTTGCCTACTTTTTTCAAGTGGTACTTTCTGGCTCCATGGTGCCAAAAAAAAGGGCTAGTTGGCGCTTGCTACGCTACGCATTCATTATAAGATTTTTATTGGGATTTTCATATGTTAAGGTAGGAGCACCATAAGCGTGAGTTTAAGGGTTTTGAACATGATGATTATTAGTAAATGTCTACCAAATTATAAAATCTTATTAGCAACAAAAAAATAATGAGTTTGCATTTTTGAATTTTTTATTTGGATACTATGAGAATAAGTGGTGAATTTTTAAAGAGCAAACTGCAATTGCACCCATAACCACTATTAGACTTCATGTTCACATGTTGTACATCCTTGTCATTACATCCATCTACTTCCATATAATTTCCAAGATTTCAGAGGTCACGCTTCTAGAAACCCTCACGAGGATGGGTGCTCCAACCTTATACAAAATGCAAAGTAAAAAATTTAGTAAGCCTTTAAATCACATCTATATGACAATATCACAAAGCCTAAAGATGTGATATTACAAAGGACCTTGCAGTTTTAGTAATGTGATTGGTATAAAGCCAAAAGTTGAAACTTGAATGCAACATTAAGTAAAGGAATATTTAGTAAGCACTCTTAAATAATCTTTTGAAGACACCCAACTCCCAAAAGTCCCAAAATTGTGTTTTTTTTCCCAAATTACTTAATGTTACATTCTTTGCACTTCACACTACGTCCCAAAGCCCACATCTTGGTTCACTTTAATTTGCTTGCGTAACATCACATTTTGAAAGTTTTGGGGCCAAAACTTTCAAAAAGTGATGTTACGTAGGCAAAATAAAGTGAGCCAGGATGTGGGATTTGGGACGTAGTGTGAAAACCCAAGTCCCAACTATTGACTTTACATCAATTAGAATCTCAAATTTGAGTGGGACTTGGAACGTGGGACGTAGTGTGAAGAGCCCCTATGAGAGGCCTTATTTTAAACAATGAATGATTTCAAATATGTACTATATGCATGAGTTTTTTGAAATAGATGAAGTATATTCATATAAGTTTAGAAAGTTACTATTATTATTATTCAACTATGTGGCTTGTTTGATCATTGGGTACTTTATGATTTTTGTGCATTTATCTCAATGTTTACATGTTTCGCCTCCCCTTGCATTCTTTGGGGGCTAAGGAAAGAGCCTATGTCCTTGTATTCAAATCCAATGTTCATCAACTATCAAATAAAATAAGGGAATTGCTATGTGCACATTGGGGGTTGATATTTGCACACCCCCCTAAGGGTAAATTTTAGATTTCTATCATCAAAAAGCTGAATTTGAGAATTTTGAATTCAGATTTGGACTTAGAGACCATGATTTTGACTAGAACCATAAAAAAGGTTGCAATTGAACAACACCTAATGAAAAAGCTTATCTAGGGGGAAAAGTATTACTTTTACTTTTCTTTGTAAAAAAAGATAAACTTTTTCATTGGGTGTTTTTCAATTGCAACCTTTTTATGGTTCTAGACTAAATCATGGTCTCTAAGTCCAAATCTGAATTCAAAATTCTCAAATTCAGTTTTTTGATGATAGAAATCTAGAATTTACCCCTAAGGGGCAATGCAAATATCAACCCCCAATGTGCACATATCAATTCCCTAAAATAAAGCGTTTTTATAATAAGTCATTTAATTTTTGGATATATTTTGTAAATTTATTGAGATTACTATGAATTCAAAAGAAAAATTTCAAAAAGTTCATATTGGTGTGAAGACCTTTTTAGACTACTAGGGGTCATGTTCTTGTACTACATTTGGCAATTTGATAACAAAAATTTGTGAAAAATGGAGGCAAGATAAAATGATAAACACCATTCTCCACGGTATGAAAACTTCATATTGGATACAAAATAACAAAAATGAATTCCAAGTCAATATTTAATACAAATGCAAAAATAGTGAATTACAACATCATTTGAATAAAATTCAAAGGGAGTTGATATATGCACACCTGGGTTGATATTTGCACACCCCCTTGGGGTAAATTTGAGAATTCTACCATCTTAAAGCTGAATTTGAGAAATTTGAATTTAGATTTGGTCTTAGAGACCATGATTTTGATTAGAATCATAAAAATAATTGCAATTCAACAACACCCAATGAAAAAGTTTATCGTTTTTTACAAACAAAAGTAAAAGTAACACTTTTCCCTCTAATTAAACTTTTTCATTGAATGTTGTTGAATTGTTGAATTGCAGCTTTTTTTTTTTATGGTTCTAAACTAAAACATGGTCTCTAAGTCCAAATTTGAATTCAAAATTCTCAAATTCAACTTTATGGTGATAGAAATCTAACTTACCCCGGAGGGGCAAATATCAACCCCGGTGTGCATACTTATATCAATTCCCAATTTAAAATGCCATTCTATATTTGAGAATGTTAGGACAATGTAGTTATTGGCTTTACTTCAAATTACGTTTGGTTTTTGGTTTCCACATTGACAGAGGAAATATACTATGAAAACTTCATTTTATTAGCTCTCATTACCCTTGATCTTGTTTACATTAAATTCCAAGGCAATGTCAGAGAAGGTCTTTAAGCATCAAAAACGGATATGTGACCTTTTTCATTTTCAACCGATTTTTTCACAAGCATCCGCCAAATATTGCCTGTATTTATATTATTATTCTACATTTTTTTGAAATTTGCACTGGTTTTTCCTTCGTCATTTCAAAGTTTAACTAGTTTTTTGCAGTTTTACTGGTTGATAATACACCACGTGCTGATTTTCCTATCATATTGCTCCAAAGCTCAAAGTACTGATTGTATTAGCATGGGCTAATGTATGTGTGTTTACTTTGCAACCTCCAAAGTTTCAGTTCAGTATGAAAACAAAAAACATATCCCTATTCTGGAATTAATTAATTGTGTCTCATATCACCTTCTCAACCTAATTAAATTGAGGACCTCTCTTATTCAAATGTGAACCCGAAAAGTTTAAAATTTCATCTTCTAAGGTAACATACGGTAACAAATTAGAGGTTGCACAATCTAAATTCACATACGATACACTAATAATGAATTTTTAGTGCTATGGTATGTGTACTTTTATTTATCCTATCCTATAACTCACTCTACTTATCATTTGGATGACAATCAATGTTCATCTTGGATGATATTGTAGTAGAAGGTGGACTATTTCAGTAATAATTTAGGGTTTTAGATGGAAATTCATTCGACAATATGTGATCAGGCTGACATTTAATGTTGATACCGGGAAGAGTCTTATTGACATCAAATGAGTTTGTGCGGGAAGCACCCACATCCGATAACTTAAGCGATTCTGAAACAATTTACAAAGAGTTTGAGGCTACAAATATTTTTGCCATGTAGGAAGATAAGAAATATAGGGGTTATGAATTTTCATAATTTCATTTGCAAAACTGTAATTATTGTGAATTTTGAGAGTCAAAAAGTATTTCAGCCCCATGGTCAATGTTTAGATGTATGCAGCTCCACCAATAGCAAAAACATTTTCAGTTCATTACTTCCTACCTCACTTTGGGACATGTGACATGACTTAAGTGGCCCAACCTTGAAAAGAACATAAAAAATGCATTCCAAAGCACCTATCCTTGCTCATGATGGAAATAGCACACCTTGCTAGTTGGATATGGAGAGTTGGTGGAAATAGGTGCTTCTACCTTATTAATGATGCAAACATTGAATTTCTCATTCATGTTTTGCATATGACATTAATGTTTATGGACGTAAATAGCTTCATCACTCTAGCAAGAATTGTTTTTTGCATTACCCAAATTAAATGGATAAAAACCCTAGTATATGTGTTTTGAGTCTAATTCCAAATGATGGCAGAAGAGTATCTCTAGCATTGTCCTTTGCATGTTTAACATATTTCGAGCTTGGATGATAAGTGCTCTAGGTCCCTCAAAATATGCTCATGACACTCCATATCAGTGTGTTTACCCCTAAACACCAAGGAGGATGTTTTTTTGTTTTTTGGCTCCAAAAAAAGATTATGTATAACAAAAACAAGCCATTATTCATTTGTTTTTTTTCACAAGTGATCATAAACACATGGTCCATCATGGAATGCAAAATCACCTCATTAGATGCACTCATATTTTTAAGTAACCCAAATTGTGAGTAGATTTAGAGACACAGTGTTAGGTCCCAAACTACCCTTCTTGCAACTTTCATGAGAGCACCATGCATTTTTAACTTTTGCAACTTTAGGTTATAATATTATAATTACTAGGCACTTGTTAGTGTTATATATACTGAACACTCTAGAGTATTGTAGTTGGGGTGGTCATCGTGACCAACCTGGCATTTAACCCTTTAACGACCATGGTCAATTCTGGGGTGGGCAATCCTTTGTATGGCCATTTGGGGCAAATTTTCAAACTGTTGAATACAGATGTATAAACATCTAACCGTACATGGAAGTATCTTGCAAGGTTTAGTGTTATGCATCATGAATTATGCTCACTCTTTAGTTGTTATGGCCATCTTTTTGCATTCATTGATTTATTTTCAACCGGAACTCTTAGTTTTTTAAATCCTCTAGCCACATGCCACCTCAAATTGACTTGGCTATTGTCCTAAACTCTTCACTTTCTATTTCCCTAAACTTATCCCCTTTGCCACGTCATCAAATTCCTTGACATGCTCTTTTTACAAAATGAAAAGAGTAAAAATCGACCAGGAATTGGTCGACCGAATGTTAAAGGGTTAAGGGTTTAGCAATGGCCTTTCAAAATACTATTTATCTTTAAGTTTAGTGAATTTTATCCTATGTTCCCCTTGGTGAATGATTGGATGATTGTGTATGGGGCAAGTTTGAAGTTCAAGAGTGAAGAACAAAATTTTGAAAGCTTTTCAAAAACAGGATGTAATCTCTTGAATTATCAAGTTTGACGTGCAACGTTGGAGATGCTCTAAGGATGGAAACCTTTAGCTTTTCTGAGTTGCCAAAATATTCACTACAAAGTTGTCGGTAATTTTAGAAATACGCCAATTTTATGCTTTTGTGATTCCATCCCATCCTGCTGTCGGTGGCCATGCCCTTGCTAGGTCAAACAGGAAAATCGTTTTGAACCTTTTTGGTGGGTGCAGCGCAAGTTCCTCGAAATTATATCAGAAACAGGTTGGGATTGGGACAGCTGGATTGGAGGATGAATTTGATAAAACCGAGGCAGCTCGGATGAGAAGATGTCATGTATCGACAGATGTCGATCATTTGCAATTTTCTATAATGCTGGATTGTGGAAATCAAAAGTTGCCTTGTTATTTCAGAGCTCATTACTGACAAGACTATGCTCGAACTTCCGTGCTGGCCTCATAATAGGAAAATTCATAGATGACAAATAATTGTAATTTTACAATGCTAATGGTCCATTCCCACATGGACCCAACTTTTAGGATGTTTAGGAAGCTGGAACGGATACTGTTCCCTCAAATTGCGGAATTATTTGGCAATTGAGAATTTTTCGGAATTGCCACGTAGGTGCAGGGACTTAAGCACGTCCTGTTCACATATGCGTTTCAATGAGTATGGCCTCCCTATCCTAGCCCGCCACGTGTCACGCATACTCATGGCAGCAAGGGGGGTTTTCACATCCGTTGTAGGTTTTACAAGAACCTCTCATCACTCACGTCCTGAGTTCCGCACTTTTGTTTATAAAGGCATGTGCTGCAGCTTGAGGTCTCGTGTTCCTGAAGTATTGTTCACTTCTGCTGTTGTCGTGGAGTTTATGCGCTTTGTTCTTCGCTGTTCCCAACGGTTTGATCGTGTCAGCGTTGCTCGCATTGCGTTCTTGTTCTTCCAATGCTGAGCTTAGGTTTCAGTACTCGCACACCGCCTGAGTACTCGCATACCACTCTTGCTATTCAAATCGGGTGTTCTTTCAATTTGCAAAATCTACGCTCTTCTATTCCCGTCATGAGTGATTACCTCTCCCAATTTCTGACGCCTTGTTGGTGCAATCTGCCGCGGCTTGGTGGAGCAGCGCATCGCTGGAGTGCTTTGGGACTCCCGCAAGGTAAGTCCAAATTCTTCCCTGCATTTTCTTTGTTTCAGTTCCAATTTGACATGAGATTATGTCAATAGTACGGTGTTTTGAAATTGCTTTATCTGCAATGTGCACTGGAGGTTTAGGTTGTCTACCTCCTCAAATTTTTGATGATCCAAATTGAATTCCAACCTCTGTTCAGAAGCAGTTCAGTTGTCAATTCAAGTGTCGTTCCTCATGAAGTCTTTGTGCACGTCGGAAATTTTGTTGTCCTCTTTTGTGTTCAGTGAATCCATAATAGTAGCCGTGTCTTTGTTAGGTTTTCCACAATCCAAGGATGGACGGGAGCACTGATCCTCCCTCACAGGTCCTCCTCGCCATTTAGCTGCTGATTCAAATCATGATCGCCCATGTTACCATCTCTTTTTTTGCTGCGATTGTTGAGGACAAGGAGGACACCACTGTTGTGGATTCTATCTTCTGGCAACTTGCTGAGCCAGCAAATGATTACTTGGTAACTCTGCAAACTACTCTGCACTCGTTTTGCATTTTCACTTCATTTTACATGGAGGAGGACTTGGGATTTTGGATGAAACACAAATCAACCGCATGGTTCTCTTGTTTTCTTGTTGACAATTACAATGACAAACGGTGGGTAGAACTGGTTTGCATGCCCAAGAGAACTGTGTACGCCCTAATAGATTTATTGTCCCCACAGTTGATTTGCAAGGACATCGGGTATCGCATAGCCATTCCCGTTGGTGTTAGAGTTTGTTGTGCTTTATTCAAACTTGCTCAAGGGTCATCTCTACTTGTATGCTCAAAGGTTTTTGCTATGGGCAAGAGTACCGTGTTGAAAGCCTTGAGAGAAGTAGTCCACACCATTAATGACACCTTGAGCATAATTTGAGTTGGCCAGACAGGGATCATATGTGTCTCATCCAGCAAAAATTTGCAGAATTGTGTGGGCTTCTATGTGTTGCTGGAGCCATAGATGGTATCCATGTGTCCATAGCAAAACCTAAGCATTTCCCAGTATACTACTACTACTTTAAAAGTGGTGGGTACTTGTTAAATTGCCAAGCTGTGGTCGATAGTGAAAAATGATTCTTGAACCTAAATTTGGGGATGTCTGGATCAACCAACGATTCCAAGATTTTGCAAAGATCTGCTTTGTTTCATCTAGCAAGTCATGGTAACTTGTTTGGCAGCACCTCTACTACAAATAGGTTTTCTCCATACCTTATAGGAGATTAGGGTTATCCACTCCTTCCTTGATTGGTGGTCCCTCATTGTCAAAGCACTAACCTATCTCTTGCTGAGTCCCTCTTCAACAAGAAATTAAAGAAGGGGAGATGCGTCATAGAGAACGCCTTCAAGATGTTAAAACAGACATTTAGGGAGCTCTTAGACAAGTCTAATTTACATGTATGCTTTTTACCAGATGTCACTCTGAGTTGTGCAATTTTGCACAACATGCTCATTGGACAATTCCCAAGGATGTTGAGAACTTGTTGTGTTTTTTGCGCACACGTGGTTACAGCGGGGAGTCAATGGAGGTCACCGTTGGGGACACTACGGATGCTGCAGAGGCCGTCCAAGAGATTGTTGGGATTGTAGCTGCTGCTGAAAAGAAAAGATAACGTGGGCTTCACTTGAGCTCTCAAAGACCTCGACTGGTTTAGGGTTCAAGGTAAAATTTCTACCATATCTTGTTGTCTTGTCATTCTTTCCTAGTTTCAAATTTGTTTTTTTGAAACGGTTGTTCAATTGCAAGCATGCTCTGAGTTTTTAAGATTCACTGATTACTGATGCAATGCTTCTGTCATTTCTCAACAAATGAAATTGTGCTAACATAAATTTTATTTATATTGCACATAATAGGTGAGGAAGTTTAGCCCGCTTCACACTATAAAGTACAAGTGAAAATCCAAATCCATTCCTAGCTACTACTACCTACACCCGCTTCAAATTTTTAATATCCTAAACCAAAAGTAACCAAGTACTTCTACAACTGAAATGTAGAATGGGAGGCCCCTCACCCTAATGCATATAGGGTTTGGCAAGAATGCAGCCTCAACCATCGTTGGGTATCCAAACATTCTCAATGGTGGCAGATTCCGCTCTCCACGGTGGCTGCTGCCGGCCACTACTGCTGCCCATTCGGCTCATCCGTTGCGGTCTAGTGAATGTTGATGACGTTTGATGTCTACTATGCCCTCTCCATGTTTGCAGCCGCTTTGGTTGTTGTGTCTGCCAGATGTTTAGAGTGATTGGGGGTTCTGGCCAATCCTTTGTAGACTCCGTTGTGTGCTTCTATAATTCTTTCAGACCTCCCCATCAAAGGCTCCTCACCCAAAGTTACTGTGGGGGGGGGGGTTTAGGGTTGTACCTGCAGTGTCGGCAGTTGTGGAATGTACGTTGCTTGTTCCTTCAAAGCTCCTACTGAGCATTTTTGAAATGTCACAAAGACAAACCACTATGTCATTTTGCTTGTCAATTGCAAACTTAGCAATAGCATTTACTTCTAAGGCAGCTGCATAAGAATGTTGATCTTTCTCTCGTGCTCAAAAATTTTGAATTGTGCATATATCTTCATCGGCTCCATCTCCCGGTGAGAATTTGTGAACTCTTGTAGTTGACTTGCCATAGTTTGACTTGCTTTTGTGGTTGCTTCTGCCATAATTGCATGCCCCGACATGTTCTTCTGTTTAACCCCGGTATTCCCAACTCTCTTTCCCAATGAATATGAAGAGTTACATGAGGAGCTAATGATTTGTGGCGTGACACCATGTGGGACGCCTACATCTAGTCTCAATAGAGGTGTCACATCGATCGGAGGAGACGGTGCTATAGCGATAGGAGTGGATGGGTAGCTTAGAGGAGGCGATGCCGAGCTCCTTGATGACCAAGGCGAGTCGTTAGAGAAGTGAAGCCCATCGAATGCACAGTCTGTTGCCATGCTGTTGCACCCTCCATAGGCAAGTTCTCTCCATCTTCCTTGCCATCCACTGCTTCTTTAGCAATACTTCCAAAGTTAGAGTTGTCAGGGATGAGTGGGTTTCTGCCATGTGGTGGCCTGTTTTGGGGTCTACCACCAAACCATCCACCAATGGATCTGAAAACCTCTTGAGAGTAATGCCTAGGTAACCTTTCATCCCATTGTTGAGTACTGCTCAACTCCCAGTAGTCTTGCGTGTTTCTCTCCGTTCGACGATGATAATCAGATATCCTTTTGAAGTCAGCATATACCAAGTTCCATTTGGCCTTGCATGCAAGAGCATCACAAAGGCATGGAGATAGGTTGGCCCTCATGACGTCTTGCAAGATTTGGTTCCACCTTGTAATATCAAAAACCATGAGATTGCGTCCATTGATGGCTTCCTCGTTGTCTAATGCCCCTTCTTTCTTTGCTGCTATGAGGGTCATAACTTCCAACTCACTCCAATTGGGCCGCCTATCTTGTCTAGGTCTCCTACTACTAGTGCTCGGATTGTTGCTTTCTTTGGCAGGTACAACAGTTGAGGTGGGAGAAACAATTGGTGCTGCGCCCAGTGCAAGAGCGGGGGTGATGGATGCGCTTGGCAATGGAAGGCTAGAGCTACTGCGGATGCTGGTGCGCACATCGCCTCCATTGAAGTTGTCTCCATGTGATGCTATGGTGTAGTTGACGGGGAGGGACGCAGGGTACTTCCACCGATTCTAAATTGAGGTGGTGGCCTGCCAAATTGCAACGCAGTAGCTGGGAAACCAATGCCTCTTGCAACGCACCACATAGTACTTGAGACACGAAGCACTTGGAATAGCAGAAGTCATGAAGACAAAGGTAAAAGTACTCTAAACCTAAACTGCTGAATTCTAGTTTCATTCAGAGTCTCATTGGGGCGTCAGAGGGCATGTGTGGGATGTGCACGTACATTGTTCTCATGTGTTCTTTTTAGCAATGGATGGCCAAATACATGGAAGGGGAATGGGGTGTTCATTGGAATGTAGCATCATAAACATTACAGTCATGTGAATGAAGAGGATGCCCTAATTAGATTCAGACATTCAGCATGTGAAGTTTGTCTTTGCAGTAACAAAAGAATGGTTGGGCAATCCACGGTAACCATTTCACATTCCTTTCTCTCTCTCTTTACAATGTGAGGCTATATGCATGATGACAAAAATTATCCAATGATGCAACTGATTGTGCAATGACTGAAAGAAGTTATATAACAAGTGAAAAATACTTATCACTAACTAGGAGGCCTGTTGGTGGCATGGAAATCAGTGCTGGTTGGATGGGAGTACTGTATGAGGCGGGGTTGTAGTGATTTTCCATTTTCCTATGTTTTCAACAACATCCCAATAGAAGCATGTTAGAAGAAAGATGATGAAAGGGGGAGAAATCAGCAGGGGCCATGTTCATCCTTGGAAGGAAGGCATTCATGTGAAGCAAGACGGGCATATGAAGTCCATGACAACAATAACAGCAACAGCTACTTCAACAAATATGGAGCATGCATTCATAAATTGTGAGGGTAGAAACTGCAAGGAAGAGAAGAGAAGCTATAACACTTGAAAGTAGATTCCGCGGTGTTTGTTCATATGAAATGCAAGGGAGAATTGTAGTCTATTCACTCTTCCTACATTCATTCTGTATATTGCATTGCAAAAGCCAACTCAGTCTTTATTCTGTTTTTGCGCTGCCTCTACTAGCACTTATTACTAGGAGATCTCAAGAACACTACATTGAGAACACTTCAAGCATAAATTACTACTACTGTCTACACCTCAGGGAAGGAAGGCAAAGACATGAGTAACAAACAAAGGCAGGACAATTACAGAAGAAAAAAAAAATGGAAGGACAGGATATTGACCCTTACCTCGGGATCTATAGAGGACCAGCGGCAATGGCGATGGAAAGTTGCGAAGGTGAAAGCTGCGCGGCGCTACTTAAGTACGCAAGCTTCGACACTCCAAAGCCGTCATCACAGGTCCCGAATTCCCAAAAGGGGGTCCCAACCAGATCTCAAGCAATATTTTGTAGGACCAATGCTTACAAATAGAGGCCAAGGGACATTCATACTAAAAACTGTATTTGAGGGCCCAGAACTTCCTAAAATCTACGATTTGTAGAGAATTTTGTACCCCTCATTTCCTCTAACTAATCCCAAAAATCACGGAGATTTCCAAAACATTTTTCTAAAAATCGCACTTACCAACTCTACCCCAAACCAGCCACGGTGGATCGGCCCCTAACACCCTGCCTTGGTGTGAACCCCCCCCCCTTTCAAAAGCATGGCTAAAACCGGTGCTAACTAAAAGTTGAGTCCATGTGGGAACATACCTTAATTTGTTTTTCATTTTTTGTTAGGGAAATGCTAAAACGACATCCTTGGCTCATCACTAGTATAAAGTGCCTATGACGGTTGTTGTGAATGCCCCCACAATGAACAATAAGGTAGACATACTCATTCCCGACCCTTTAGCAATTTCTACCCCTCTATACTCATGGTGTTCTTTTCAGTTCTGAAATGAGCATCTTGGATACATAAGGATCAGAATTGCTAAAGGATTGGAAATGGGTATGTCTATCTTACAAATGTACAAGGACCTCCAACAAAGTCCTCAAGTTCTTAACATGAGGATTTAGAGTTGGGAACCCAAAGACTTGATGGAAGGTAGTGTATATTATTAACCCTATCAAGAAGCTATTTTGGCCGCTTTGTTTGTCCATTTTGACTAAATGGATATCTTTTGACAAAAACTATATCAATCCAAAGCAACCATGTTAACCCATATCATTAAAGGAATTTTCTTATGGATACCCCTAAGGTTTGCCATATTTGTATAGATACCTCTGGTTTTTCAAAAATTGCACAAATACCTTTAGACCACAATTTTTACTGGTTTGTTCTATTGTGCATGCCACTCCTCTCTTTCTTGTATGCGCACTGCTTCTTTTCAGTTCTATTGTGCATGAAACTTCTTTCTATCTTGTACGCATGCTGTTTCTTTTTTGTTCTATTGCACTCATTGCTTTAACATTGATCGTGAAGAAAGTAGGAATACATAACAAAACAAACACCAAAAAATTATGATCCAAGGGTATTTGTGCAGTTTTTGAAAAACATTGGTATCTATACAAATATGACAAATTTTGGATGTTTACATAAATTTTCCCGATCATTAATGCCCAATTTAACCCCTAAAGGACCAAGGAACCCACTTTGGGCTTTATGAGAACTCGAGCAGGCTCTATTGACTTCATAATTTGGAATTTTTTCATGAATTTTTTAGGATGGATGCTACTCATCATAATCTACATGTGAAGCTTTATTTCATGTCATTTCAATAAGTAATGCAAAAGTTAGAAGGTTTTTTCAATTTCAATGTCAAATTGGACAGTAAAAAATATTATATATATATATATATATATATATATATATATATATATATATATATATATATATATATATATATATATATATATAATAGAATTGCATAGATTGATACCTACTCAAGAAAAATTGAATTACTCAATTCCAAATAATGAGGTAAGAGTTACAAGGAGTTTTATTTTGCATGCAATGAAGGTAGGAAGAGGGTAGAAAAAACATATAAAGTTATCTTTTACCCTCAATTTTGAAAATTTTGAAATGAAAATGAAAAATTAAAGTTATTAATTATCTATTAAAACATTCTCACCATTGGGATTAACAATTTTCAAATTTTTCCAAAACTTATTAGCATACTAGTTATATCTCTCATTCATCAAAACCTTGCACTTTACAATTTTTTTAAAAATGAATCCAGAATTTTGTTTGGTCAAATCTTTATAAATATGCTTTCAACCCATTTTCCAACATATTGCCAAAATTGCACAAGAAATACAACTTACATGTTTTTCTCTAAAAATTTGAAAAACAAAACTTCACCTTTTGGAAGGATTAGAATAGCTTACATTTTGAAGTTTAGGCACATTGATCTTGCAATTGGTGGGGATATTCATTCTGAAATTTTGGAATAATGTACTTGTGTAAGTCAACCAAAGGATCCTATGGCTGGATTTGTTAAAAAGTAAGTTTCAATGAAGATTTTGACCCTTGTTTGGGGACTAGTACTTTGAAATAGTTTTGGGCCTCTAAACACAAAAAAAAAATTAGGGGTTAAGCATATAATTTCTCACAATTCAACAATCATGAGTTCCTAAATAGTCAAAATAAGTGTGAAAATAAGTCTCATTCTTGACAAAACATGTTGAGAATTGGGCTCAAGATTTCCGTTACTGTTTTGACTAAAATGAGACTATATTTACTTTGCCCACAATGAAAAATATGTCCATAATGAGATAAGGTGGAAGCACCCTTATCTTGATAACTTAAGCGATTATGCAACAAACTAAAAAGAGTCTAGGCGACAATTTTTTTTCCATCTAGGCATATAAGAAATATTGGGATTGCAAATTTTTCATAATTTTATTTGCAAATCTGAAATTTTTGTGAATTTTGGGAATCAAAAGCTGCTTTGAACCCATTGCCAACCTCTAAATTCATGTAATTCAGATAATAGCCAAACTACTTTTCACTTGTTACTTCCTACTTCACTTTGGGACACATGACATGACTTAAGTGGTCCCAACTTTGCCAAGGAATTAAGAATGCATTCCAAAACACTTATCAATTAGATAAAGAGCACCTTGTTGGTTGGGTATGGGGTGTTGTCAAGTATGGGTACTTCCACCTTAGTTTACCCTATTATCTTTTAGGGAAGATTTCATGGATACCCCTGAAGTTTGCAAAATTTACATAGACACCCCTCCTTTTTCAGAAATTGCACAATTACCCTTGGACCATGACTTTTAGGCATTTATTTGATGTGCTTGTATTTTCTTCACGATCAATGTTGAAGAAGGGAATGTAATGAAATAAAAAAAACAATGTGTGCATGAAAGAAGAAGGAAAGTGACATGCACAACAAAACAAACTTCTGAAAATTTTGGTCTAAAAATATTTGTGTAACTTCTGGAAAAACAGGGATATCTATGTAAATATTGCAAACTTCAGGGATATCCATGAAATTTCCCTATCTTTTACACATTGAGATGATTGAGGATTCAAATAATGGATCACTGTCTGGGACAGGGCTCGTAGAATAAAATCAAATATAATACCTGCTGTGCCCCCAGAAACTGACCGGGGAATCTCATCCTCCTCTGGGAACACGAGTCCAATATGCACATGAATATTCACTTTACTGAACAAATAATAAAGTTACACGTGGTGGCAGGGGGCGGTTCACGCCATATCCCACCTCCCATCTACAATTCCCATCTCACTTTGTTATGTTGTAAAGGAGCGAAAAGAACATTAAAATTTATATACAATATTCTATGCAAAAACATGTTTGGGACTTGAGAGTCGTGGGTTGAGTACTTATTTATTTAATAATTTTAGGCACAACCATTAGAACAGATGTATACTTTTTTGGCACCAAGATTTTTTAAAATAAAACATTATGATATTGTTACATGGGAAATTAAGGTGAACTAGGATCTTGAACTTGTGAAACTACGTGAAGCAACAAGTTCCACATTTCACCGTTTTGTCCAAGCACAGTCTTTAATGGCAAAATTCTTTGTTGGATAAGTAGGGACTTGAACAAATGATGTAACAAATGCCCCACTCTCTTCAATTTAAACTTATTGAAATTGAAATATTTGTGAAGATGCCATGTACCAACTGCTAGACTATAAGATTCCATGCACCTAGTTGTATGCTGGAATAACCATGTAAATTTTCCTTTAGAGATCCTCAATGAAAACCTGTATAGTTGATTTCTAGAGCTAAATTGTGGTGAAGCTTCTCAAGTTTAGTGTGCGGGTAGGTATGGGTTAAAAAAAAGACTCCATACTTACTTTCAAATTAAAAATTTTCATAATTTTTGTCTCATCAATCAAAATTGAATGGTTGAAAGCTTCCCACATATATGTAAGTTTACTTTCAAATTCTTATATTAAAAAAATGTAATTTTTAAAGAAGTTTTTGAGTTGCCTTCCTCCACATTTTCCAAAAATTCATGCATAACTTCTTCAATAATTTATTGGAATGAAGAAAAAATTAGATGCTCACGTAGATCTTTGAATTCTCCATTTTCTATAAAGGTTTCAAAAAACAACACAAAGTAGTTTAGTTGTAAATACATGCCCAAAAGCCCATTTGTTCCCAAAGGGGAGAGTTGGTCCAAGAAACCCCACTTTTGAATTGCTTGTAGAATGTGGCTATGAAGCACAACCTGTGAAGGAAGCAGTGTTTAGGGAGATTTTTGAACTTCACCAGCTAAAAGCCAATATTTTCCATTTTCAACTTGTTTTTCACAAGCGTGCACCAGGATATTTTCCATACTTGTGTTGTGTTATGCTATGATGAACCCGTAAAGCCCTGTTGTTCCCTCAGGGGACAAAGGGGAATTTGAGCATGTACGTATGGCCTTAATTTTTGCCTTGATTTTTTGAAACTTCTTTTGAAGATAGAAAAACACATTAGCTTCTGGGGAATATAATTTTTATTTTTTTTACAATTTGTTTTTCTTGTAGCTTATAGTTTTGCCTACATTTGAAGTTTTGATTCATTCCATTTGGACTTGTCATGAGAAAGTTATGGACAATTTTGTTTTTTGGGCAATTCAAGCATCTTCTTGAAAAAATAACTTATAAACTTTATTTTTGAATGCAAGTTTAACATTTTCCCAAAACAAATTATTGGAAAGAGTGAGGTTTGCTTTCTAGAACTATCTCACCATTGGGATTATTGCATTTCAATTCCTTTGCAAGGTTATTAACAATTTAAGTTTTTGTTCAATCTCATACCTCCTTCTACCTAATGTTTTTTAAGAATGAAATTAAGTATTTTTTGTTTCAGATGTTTTCCAAAGATTCTCAACTCAATTTTCTACCATAAAAAAATAAACCTCAAAACTTTGTGGTGCAAAATTTGAAGTTAAAAATGTTTAAATTTAAATAATCTAGTCATGCAAGGTGCAAAAAAGTATGTTTTTTACACTTTAAACACAAATATCTTGCAATTTGTAAAGTTTTTGAATTTTTGCTTCCACATTCTTATACTACTCTAGTACAAAATCTTGTGGTTAGATATGCTAAAAGACCAATTTTCAAACTTTTTTACTCTTTGCCATAAAGGTGGCAGTTTTGAGTGTCTTTTGACAAAATAAAGGCCCAAGGCTTTAGGGGTTAAAACTGTATAAAAAATTGGCCAAATTATATACTAATAGTTTCAATTTTCACATAATTTGTTTCGCCATTCCAAGCGGCTGATCTTAAGGCATTTCCATTGATGGCTCGGGCTTGCTCAAAGTGGATGAAAAGTGTCCATGCCCCTCTCAAAACCCTCTCAAACTCTTTTATTTAGCAAGTCTAGCAAGCCATAATTCAAGCCACTATTCATGCTCTATTCACCCTAAGTTTAGTGAGCTTTATCCTCTACTTCCCTAGAAAAGTGGTCAACTATTTATTTATGGGGTGTCTACTTCCCTAAATAAGTGGTCAACTGCTTATTTATGGGGTGTGTTGGAGTGTTAGGCCATCTTTCAAAGAGATTGGATGAAGATCAATGAAAATATTTTGGACGAAGTGGCCCTAGCTTTTTTTCTAACCAAAAATTGGTTGAGTAGCACGGATGACTACATTTTTTTTTACAAATGTAAAGTTGGATGCTTTCAACCTTTCATCAAAGCTAAATCTCATGATGGTTTTGTGAGAAATTAGAATATTACACTAGTAGGAAATGGAACCTTGAAATCTAGGCTCCTACTTCCAAACCTGAGTATAAAAGTTGGCTAAATGTTTTACATTTTTTCAAAAAGTACTGTAGAACAATTAGCCACACCAATTTTGGTGTAGCAAAAAGCAATAATTAGCACAAAACGTTTTCACTGGTGAAGATTGAGAGCCTTCGAGCCTTGCCAAACCAGATGGATAACTTAGAGTGAGTCTGGACCAGTGGTGATAATAGGGGGCTTCAAACATAAAATATGGTCTTCAATCTTCTCACCTCACAGGATCTCCGCTCACTAGTGAATTGTTTTCATTCCCTCGCACGTGCAAAGTCTGAGACACCCGTAAGTTTGCAGAAGTTTCTGCAAGAGAAGTTTCGGGGTTTGAAAGCATAGGTGAATGAGCCGCAAGAAGGCACGAAGGTGAGTTTTTGAAATTCACTCCCCACGTGAATCACGATAAGAGTGAAGTCCAAAAATGAGTTGCCTTGCGCTTCACGAGTGAAGTCACAGAGGTGAATCATAATATGAGTCACCTAAAAAGTTGATGTTTGAAACCCCTAATGTAGCCGGTTCTTCCCGATCATTGATTCCCCGGCTTTCCGCGTTTATGTCTCCACCCTCGCTCCTTTTTCTTCTTCTGAGTTCTGCCAAACCTCATCGCCAGATGTCAGGATCTCAGAAGCCGAGGCTGCCACCTCAGCAAAAAGGAAACACCACGTGCTGAAAGTTTATTGGTGCTCCCTGTGACAGCAAGAAATGACAGCCTCGTCGGCTGGTGGTACGGCGTTATGAGGCAGCCGTGGCAAAAGGATATCAGAAATGGCGGAAGAATCTGGACAGTTGGCGTGGCGTTCGTGCGTTGGACTTGATCACTAAAGACCAAACTTGCCTTTCGAAATTCGAGAAAGGCCATGGCACCGGTGGTCTTTTGGAATCAACCATAATATTTCCTGTTAAAATATGCCTAAAAGGAGTATGAGCCATTGAGCCTAGAGGAGGTACCGGACTACCGGTAAGGCATGTACACCCAAAAGTGACACTTTAGATATGGTAATTGGGAGGGTCTGTTGAAATGAAAATCTAACGGCATGTGCCTACTAGGATATGAGTACAGGTTCATGAAAAATTGTTTTTGGAATTTTCTGAGATTGTATGAATAAATTATGAATTGTTGAAGGTGACTTCCTAGATTGACCTATTGTGGACACTAGACTTTTGAAAAAGCGACAACAAAAAGATTATGTCATGATAACAAAAATGTAATGTCACACTCAATCATAAACCGCCACCTACACAATTTCTGTTTCCTTATGTCAACTTGCGTGTCTGATTTGGGTGCATGTGTGTCTTGTTTGGGTGCAAACGCGCTACTTTTAGGTTTAATTCTAGATATCACTAAATGGCTGCTGTTATTGAAGGGTGTACATACCGTAAGCTTACTCGGAACTCGGCTGAAGCAGAGAATCATAATGGAGATGTGGAAGGGCCGAGGGTAGCCTTTTAAATTTTGTTTTTTTGTTAGTCGCGCGACCAGCACCCAACAATGTAAGTAGGCAAGAAAAATTTGGACAGAAATGGACAAAATCAAAGACTTGTGCATGTTCATCCACAACATATGTTAATTTTAGTAGCTTTCATTTAAAATTTGGTAAACATTGTACTTGCTTAGGGCATTTGTGATGCAGACCTTGGGAACCAATGAACTAGGAGAGCCGAAAAACAATAGAAAGTCAGCTGAATGAAATGTGCAAAAAACCGACTGAAATCCAAATAATTCGACTAAAAATTGATTAAGTTTTTGAAAAATTTCCAATTATAGTGTAGGTATATGGAGAATAGTCGGTGCATCCATTGAAAAAATTGAATGAAAATGAGAAATGTAGGCTTTTAGCTGAAAAAGCTCAAAATCTCCCCGCACACTATTGGGAACAGGCCTTCGAAACAATGGGTCATTTCACAAGAGCTGTGAAGTTTTCATTTTATTTTCATTGACAATGCCCCAATGCATGGACAGTACATTACTCTCCAAACAAAAACTTGACCAAGCATTATCCAACACGTGGAGGGTTGGAACTGATTTGGTCGTGGCAAAAGTAACGAGACCCTTATAGGGACATGCAAATTGATGAAAATTAACGATCTGATTTGATCGTTTGTCGAGGCCGTAAAAATGCAAACACTCAAATAGGTTGCACACATGTTTAACCCCTAAATGCCCAAGCGACTAGATTTGGGTCTTTACAAAACTTTGAAGATGAATAAAACCTTATCAAATCATTATTTTCAATATTTTTTTTCAATATGAGTTTATATTGAAGTCTACTTTCAACATCAAAAATCTGATTTTGAAAATGAAAGTTGATGATTTTTCAACTAAAGATTTTGTTCAAGGGTATCCAATGCAATCTTGAGTTTTTCAGTGTAGGAAGATCTTGAAAATGAGCCTTAAATACAATAGAGCTTGGAGAAAAATCCATATTAGAAATCTATTTTAAAAAAAGTAGGAGAAGATTTTTAAAACCGTAAATTGATTAGACTTAGACATGTAATGACCTTAAACCTCATATTTTTTTAGTGACCAACTTTTCAGATTTGACATGTGAAATGAGAATTAGAAAGCTTTAAGTCACTTTTGCACTTTTTACACCCTCATGTTCAAACGTTATCATCTTTCAAACTATAAGTGATATTGATGTGATTTATTTTTCCATGTAATCTCTAACATGTTTAGTTTAAATTTGTACAGTTACAATTTTAAAAAAACTTGATAGAATTTATGGAAAGGTTAATTGATTGTTCAGTTCCATGGAAAGTCCAAGAAACCCATATAGGGCTTGGGCATTTAGGGGTTAATCGACCATCCAGTACAGTACCAATGCCGAACTAGATACCCGCTGCATTGCAAATGCTCTTAGGGAGGGACTAGGCAATTTCATCCATTTTTTTGCATGATTTTGCATGATTTTTATAGAGTATCAGTAGCCTGCCCGAATTTGAGATTTGAGGGAAGATTTTAGGCAAAAATTCGCCAGGAATTTAAAGGCTGCCCGAGGGGCTCAAACGGGGCACAGGAACCCATGATGATGATTGTGCGAAGAAGTCTTTCCCTTCATGCCAGCGCCACACCGGCCAAAGCAGCGTCCTTTGTATTTTTGGAGCATTCGGGGACAACCATTCGGCCCATTTTGCTCATTTTGTTCAAGATTCCTTGCTGGGTTCTACCAAAAATAACATCTGCACGGCTGCACCATTTCAAGAGCAGGAGTTTGGAGATAACAGTTTCTAAAACTTCGAAACCGCCGGTTCTAATGGAACTGAAGCAAAAATTCAAAAGATTTACTTCTAAGCTACACAAAGAAGTAAGTTTCGCCGCTTGTTATTTACAAATCAACGTTGTGGAATGGCGTATTAGGCTCGGTTCAGACTAGTGTGCGGCTGAAAATTTCTCAAATGTGATTGGTTGAAATTTGGATTTTCACTGTTGTTGGGTTTAGACTACAAGTTTGTCTGGTACTTTTACATTCATCTTCATCACCTTGGGGACCACCCTATATAGCCACGTCAACTGCCAAGATAATGAAGATTTGGAGCTTGCTCCAAGGGTGGTACCAAACTTATCCAACAAAGGCACACTCTTGAATGACAAGCAATTATACAGAAAAATTTCTATCTGACGAAACACTGGACTGGGTGCCGATTTTCTTATCTCATCCGGCTGATAGTCTGAACCTGGCCTTATTGTGGCCCAGCCTTCCGTAGGACTGTTTGGGGGGGTCCAAATTCCAAGCTGGCTCTCGGGTTCAGAAGGTGACACAAACTGGTTGTGAATCTCCTCTCCTCCCTCGGACTCTTTTTGCCTGGTCACCACATGTGGCTCCAATTTTTTGTTGCAAAAAGCCAGCTCATAGTCACCTCATAGGGCATTTACACGAGGGTGTGCATATGCGTGTGTAAGGAAAAACATTATTTACCCCTAAATGCCCAAGGGTGTTTTTCTCGTTTTCGGAAGGTAGTTTTGAAGTTTTTGAATTGTTTTTATAAGATCATTATTAAACATCAAAATAAAATTGTAACCGTTGAATCTTGAACTTCAAGGTCTCTAGATGGTACTACTCAGAAAGAATCCAAAATGGCCACGCGGATTTTAAGATATTTGTGATTGAATGATGATGAGTATGGAATTTTTTGCTTTTTTTTGAGCTGCCCAAATCTTCTAATGGAAATTGGCAACTTTTGGATACAAAATTGGAAGACAACCACTTAGGATGCTTTAGTGTTTATTGTTGTTACTTCAAAACCAATGGCCCCTCTTCCAAATCCACAACCACAATTTCACAAATGAGCTTGCAATGCAACTGTCAAAACACAACCGTCTAATACAAAGAAACTTTCAACTTCAATTATTGACCAAAAATCATTATGAATGAAAGAAAATTCAACAGTGAAAGGATCCTAATTTCTATAACAAAGACATTCCAAGTGAAACTAGTCCAAAAGCACTTTTAGATTTTGTTAGATGTCAAAATTTCAATAAAAAGGCCCTTGTTGCCTAAGGAAGTGCCCAAGAGAAATCTTCACCTATTGCTAATCTTTATGCCCATCTTTTCAATGTGGCAACTTCTCATAGGCTCTGTGACACTATTCATGACACTATTCACAACACTTTTCATGGCACTATTCAAGACACAAAATGTATGGCTGCGGTTAACCTTCCACCAAAATCAATTGGAATAAGATATGGAAGAAGTTGAATTTGAATAGCGAAGCTAACTTCAACGCTCAACTTTTCCACCAAAAAAACCTCAAAACAATAAAATCTGTAACTCCAACAGGGTTTCAAAGTTTCTTGAAATTTTTTGGACACCATAATCTGGTGCCTTGGGCATTTAGGGGTTAAAGTAGGTATCTTAAAATTTTGGAGTGAAAATAGAAGTGAACAATGGGAGTGCGGTCTTGCTACCACTTCTATGCATGTGCGTTAGCAAGAAGGGTGTGCAACATAATTTTAGGGATTTTTTCGAAGTGTCACATGTCTTTGGGTATTTTTTTGAAGTGGCTCCACCACCCAATTCACCCCTACATGTTTCTACTTATGGTAGGTGCACCCATCCCCGTCATGTCTCCATGGGTGTTATCTGACGTTGTCAGGAACTAACAAATATGAATCAAATGGTTATGAATAACTAAGTGATAGTTATGGGTGACAAAGTGATGGTTGTGGGTGACTGGCATGACGTTTTGAGTACCCATCTCACTATTTAAGAACTAGTAGGCCTTGTTTTTAGCATCTCTTACATATGGTTCTTACAATTTCAGTGATTTTGTACAAGAGTTTTCACTACAATCTTGAGTTTCTAGTGTCAAAAATTCTTGAAAATGAGCCTCAAAAACACTAGATATTGGAGAAAAACCGGCAATAAAAATTTGTCTAAAAAATTTACATAAGAAGAATTTGAAAGCCATAAATTGGTTGAGGTTGGACATGTAAGGTAGGCGCACCCATAAGCATAGAAATAAGGGTTTTGGAGTAGGTAAAACAATTGACTAACGTTGAAAAAAATACTGTAAGTTAGGAAATGGAAATCACAAATATTGGCATCAATTTCAAGGTTCCAATTGCAAGCATCTGTTCACAAAGATTTTTCAAAGTCCAAAATTATTGAAATTGTAGGAACTATGTATAAGAGATGCTAATCACAAGGCTTGTTGGTTTTTAAATAGTGAGATGGATACTTAAAACCTCATACTAGTCACCCACATCCATCACTTCATCACCCATAACCATCACTCAGTCACCGACAACCATTTGTGTTTTTATTGATTAGCCCTGCTACTGTCCGGTAACGAGCATGGGGACGCAACACTTATGGATGCTGCTACCTTAATGACATTCAATCTCATACTTTTTTGATGACCAACTTTGTAGATTGATATGTGAAATGATGGTCACAAGACTTCAAGTCACTATTGTAATTTAAACACCCTCATGTTCAAACATTATAGTCTTTCAAATATAAGTGATATTGTTGTGTTTTTTTTCTCCATGTAATCTCCAATATGTTAAGTTAGAATTTGTATGGTTACCATTACAAAAAAATCTATGTGGAAAGGTTGATTGATTAATCAAGGCTAGGCCACACAGAGCTAGAAACTGACGTTTTTCAGCAAGTGGTATAACATTGTTAACCTTCACTAGAGGGGACCCTCTTGCTCCCCAAATATGAAGATCCCCAAGTGAATGCTATTTGCTAGCCCTAGCCTCCTCTGGTTGAGGACCGTTGAACATTGAGGATTTATAACTAAACCCTCCTCCAGGTATATAGGGAGGGATATTCCTCCACAGCTGGGGGGAGGTATAAATCCTGGTGAACAATGTTATGGGTCAAGTCTAACCTGTAGATTCCCTCCTTTTTTGTTTTACAACTCTAGCTCCAAATGCCAATTTCAAGGCTGGGCCACACAAGGCCAAATATAGCGTTCCAAAGGGATGTTTTCTGAAATCAAGTAGCGGAGTTACTAATTTGCGTAAAAGTAAATTCTTTGACTTTCTAGGGCCCATTTTTCTAATATGTTCAAAATTGCCAATTTTGAGAGTTCACAAACTAGCGTCTCAAACTTCCTATCTCAAAATGGTGGAAAGGTTATCTTTAAGTGAACAGTAAATGAAAACTTCGAAAAGTGACTATCTCCAAGTTTTCCAAAAATTGCAAGTTACTTCTTCATCCGTTTCAAACCGCCGGTTTTGAGCCTGTGCGGCATAAGAAGCTTTCAAACCGGCAATTTACACTGGAGTTGCTTATTTAAGCATGGCTATCATGAAAAGAGTGCCAAATGGCACTCTATCCTCCATGACCCACTATCATATGTGAGATTTACGATTTCAATTCATTTTGCTCCAAGAACTCATGCAAGAGTTTAAGGAGTATAAAATTCTTTACTTTTCAAATCAAATAGATTGGATTTCAAGACTAGAAACAAGTTTCAAAAATGTTATGTAAAGAAAAATTGTGTTTGTTTTTACTTTTCAAGAGTTGTTTCACAATTTTGTAAAGATTTTAGTTGGAGGAATTACTTTCAAATGTATAGTTGTGATGTTTCCCTTTATTTTTGTAAATGTCAAGTCTGCTTGCAATTTTTTTGGAGGATTGATGCGTCGTTTCATTTTATTGTAAAATACATATTGATTGTGTAAATTTTTTGTTGAATGTTTCTATAAATCACATAAAAAGAGTGATTTTAAATGAATGAGCAAAAACATTAAAAAAAGACATGTTCAATATAACCCACAATGCATTCAATATTTTGAATGTTTGGTTTTTGTACATTTGTTGGGTCATTTCACATTATTTCAAGAACAAATCACAAACAATATTGAAAAAACATATAGTTACAAAATTTCTAACTAAGCTGTAAGAATTATAACTTCTACCTTGGGTATAAAAAATGTAAATTGTCAAAAATAACACTTTTGTAGGTTCAAACAAAAAAACTTTAGACCACATGTACTTCATGTGGAAGTATTGGTTTCATGTTTTTTGGGTATACATTTTTGTATCAATCAATCATCATTGTAGTGTTATGCAAGTCCAATCAAGTATAACACATATTAATTTTTTGAATTTTGAATTTCAAAGCCACTATCTCTTGTTGTAGGTTTGTAGTATGTATGTATATATATATATATATATATATATATATATATATATATATATATATATATATATATATATATATATTCTTAATACAAATAAAGATGATTGAGGTTAGATAACATGCCATTTTGTGAGGTTAGGGTGGAAATTTTATATTATTTACTTGCTAGAAATTGTAAGAGTTTTAAATGTTTATTATCAAGAGATTAAATTTTCGAGTTTTGAGCTCATATTTGACATTAGAGATTTGGTTTTAGTATAGAATAATGGAGGAGAACAAAATTGACCAGTCAACATTAAGGGCATCTTTTTACCTTTGTTTGTAAAAAGCGTTGAAATTTTGTTACCCTAGCCTCGCATAATAGCATATCATCTAGCCCTAGCCAAGAAAATAGTCATTTTTCTAGGATCCCTATGTGGCCCAAATTTCAAAAACTCTTTGCTGAAATTGCAATTTTTGAAAATTGCATGTTTAAACAGCCAATTGGTTTCTGGGCATGTGTGGCACTATTAGCTTCATGGAAACTCCAAGAAGCTCAGAAAGGCCATGGGCATTTAGGGGTTAAAGTAGATTTGACTCATTTAAAAAGGGAAAATATCAAAAATGGACTTAACAATTGGTCATATTTGAAAAAAAGTCTTGACAATTACAAAATAATGAAAGTAGGCCTCATCGTATATAAAAAGTAGGCCTTGCAACTAGGGTGACCAAAATTGTGTGCATGTTTGTTCATGGGACTTGATATATGCACACCATAGAGGGGATTAATTTTAGATGTTAATCATCAAAACGTTGAGTTTGGAAAATTGGAATTCAAATTTGGATTTTGAGACCTTGATTTAATCTAAAACTAAAATGGAAACTAGAATTGAACACCGCCCAATGGAAAAGCTTAACTTTTTTTACAAAAAAGGGTAAAAGTAATAATTTGCCCTCTAGCTCAGCTTTTCCATTTGTGGTTGTTCCATTATAACCTCTAGTGTGGTTCTAGATTAAATTAAAGTCCATAAATCCAAATTTGAATTCCAATTTTCCAAACTCAACTTTTTGATAATTAACATCTAAAATTAATCCCCTTTGCGGTATGCATATATCAAGTCCCATAAACAAACATGCACACAATTTTGGTCACCTTATTTACAAGGCCTACTTTTGATATATGATGAAACCTATTTTTGATATTTTGTAATTGTCATGACTATTTTTGAAATGTGACCCATTGTTAGGCCCATTTTTGATATTTTCCCTTTAAAAAACCAATTAACTGTTAAAGTTATAAAAAAAACCTTTTATTCGAATTGCTTGGGTGAGTAATTGCACGGACAAGCTCAGAAGAATTACTGACACGTGGCATCTAGAATAGATATGGACAGGTGTCAAATATGCAGCCGCCATATCGATTCTAAAACATAGTCATCCTCCAATCAGAGCAAGCAGATTGTTGCTCTTACATCCACTCTACTGTGCTTGTACTCTAGCAGGAATTTCTGGATTTAAAATTTCTTCTATTTGATTTTTGTTTTCATTGGTCGACATACCCGCTCCCTGGAATATGTGCAAGTAAGGAAATAGAATGAAATCACCCAGGTGTGGGCGCTCAGAGATAAAAATTCAGCTATTGTTACTGCGTCCAGTCTAAATATGAGACCTTCATATTTTTGGAAAGGAATTTGGGTCTTGGAGACTCCGCCCATTTACTCACTCAATTTGTTTTTAGTATTGCAGGCTACCAAATCCACTTCGCTTTACAAACTAATAATAAGGTAGCCGCCCCATAAGCGTGAGTTTAAGTACTTTAGCACGGTTAGGGTAGTTGGACAAGGGCAAAAATTATATCATTAGATTGGAAATATAGAATAAAAATATTAGTTTAGTTTGGGAAGTTATCCACATAGTCATGTGTGTGTGGGTATTTTTCAAAATGCTAAATCACTGAAATTGTAAGAACCATATGTAAGAAATGCTAAAACAAGGCTTGTTGGTTCTTAAATAGTGAGGTGGGTACTCAAAACGGTCATACCAGTCACCCACAACGAATCACTTTATCACCCATAACCATCACTTAGTTCACTCATAAGCATTTGCTTTTTTAATTATGATATCAATGACGCCCATGGAGACAGTCACGCCAATGGGTGCGGCTACCTCACCTTTGATGAAAAATGTCTTTAGCACTGTAAAGGATTGGAGTGAACAAAGAGCGTCCCTGCTATGTGTTTTGCCAGACCATGTCAAATCAGTTTCCAAGGAGATAATGACTTGAACTTGCATGAAGTGGCTTTGCGTGGCTTGAAACTCTATTGTAGCCCAAAAAGTTTAGGGTTTGCGCTTGCAATAGAACATGCTGCAATGGTACACCTAACTGGGGAGTGACATCATGAAAATTTGCAGCTTTGATGTGTGTGAACAAAACGTGAGTGGATTGTGAAGGAGGGGCTTGTTGAAAGCTAGTTTGACATGGTTGTGGTTGATTTATGAGGCCTTGCACTTGCATATGTACAAGTGCAGTGCTATTGGAGACTCAAAATTTACAAGCCGTTACAAGTTGGCTACAAATTTGTTTCCATTGCTCATTTCACATGTTGTAGGAGATGCTCTTACCTCCTCATTGCCCTCATTTGCATGAATGGAGCATGAGCACATCCATGTTTTTGGTCTAGGGTGAGAAATCTTTGCAATATCATAGATAGGGGTAAAAGTAAGAACATGATTCCTATTTTGGAGTTGTTCAATGATATTTTCCTTTATGGTTTTAGAACATATCAAAGTCTTTGAATCTAAATGTGAATTCAACTTCTCCAAATTCATTCTCCTATCATTAATTTTTCAAACTCTCATAATTTTTGAAATGCAAAAAACATAAGTTTTTATCCTAGCCCCAAAGACTCATATATCAATTGATTTAGCCCTTGGCCCCATCCATGTAGACATGGGGCAATAAGGGGGTCAATTCACTTTGACCACAGTAAGTGGATGCTTAACCCTTAACCCCTCACCACCCAAAGGGCCCAAATCGGGCCCCCTTGAGTTTTATTCAGAGATTTGCAACATTTTTTCAAGATATTTTTAGTGATTATTATTATTTTTAAATTCTTATTGAAGTCTAGCTTTAGCATCAAGAGTCTGATTTTGAAAATGAACTAAAGTGATTTATCTATTCAAGATTTTGTGCAAGGGTGTCCATTGCAAATCTTCACTTTCTAGTGTTGAAGGATCTTGGAAATGAGCCTCAAGTACACTAGAACTTGGAAAAAAAATCAAATTAAAAATTCAATTAAAAAAATTGTAGAATAGATTTTGAGAAGTCGTAAATTGATTGGGGTTATGCATGTTATACTTTACATACTCATATTTTTTTGGTACCCTCAATTTTAGGTTTGAGATGCAAAATGAAGATTGAAAGACTTCAAATCACTTTCACAGTTTTAACACCCTCATGATCAAACATTATAATCTTTCAATCCACAAGTGATATTTTTGTAATTTCTTTTCCTATGTGATCTATAACATGTCTACTTTGAATTTGTATGGTTGCGCTTAAGAGAAAATTGATAAGATTGATCAAAATGCCAACATTTTGTTCACTTTCAAGTGAATTATGAGATACTCAAAAATACCATGGGCGGTGAGGGGTTAAAGGATCAAGTGGTTGTTCAACAACCACTTGAGAACTTGGGTAGGGTCATATGAAGTCAATTTTTATTGGATGTTCTCAAAAATATTACACAAGATGCAAATATGTATCCCGTAAGTGGAGATGTAATTTTTCCCCAATTGGATGCCCAGTTCAAAAGTTATGTTGCCCAAAAGAATTTGAGTAGCTTGGGCATTTTTGGAGAATCTTATGCTAAAACTCTCATTAGCTTTTGAAATTTGGCAAGTATGTAACTAAAAAAACATGGTGTATAATTGTCAAAATTTTTGTTTTTTGAACTCTCACATCACATTTAGAAGGGAGTCAAACTTTGTTAATTATGTTTGGGTAGTTTTAAGAAAAAAATAATTCCTCTAACTTCAAGCTCTATTATTTTTCAATCTATAAATCCAAAACTCTTGAAACATTTTTTCACATATTCCAAATGTTTTTTTCTAACTTTTTACTATTCAAATTTCAAAAAAAATATTTCCTCATTGCAAAAGAAATCATGAAAGAATGACTAATGTATTGCCAATTCACTAAACCTCCTTGCACTATATAGTGAATTAGAATAAGCTAGATTCTATCTTTGCATTTGAAAATTTTCATGAGTGAACCTAACATCATATGCTTGTGAATGGTCAAAAAGCTCAAATTTGTGTAGAGCAAAAAATTTACTTTTGGAAGGCTCAAAGTTTGTTGACCTTGTTTTGCAAGAATGAAAAAAAGTAGTTTTTCTCACTTCAAACGTTATAATCTTACAATCTGTGCGGTCAAATGGGCTGAATTTTTTTGCACACATTAATTTATCTATTTGACACACTTTTGTATGGTTGGAATTGAGAAAAAAGTTTTTTATTTTCAATTTTGGGCAATGCACTAAAAGTTGGTAATTTTTGAGAATTTTTCTCAAAAAACACCCTTGATCCTTTAGTGGTTAAACTTAAGGTCTTTTTTGGTTTGTTTTTTTATTGGTAAAGCTTCATGCATCCAATAATGCAAGCAAGTAAAGAAAAAATGAATAAAATCGGATATAATCAATGATACACACAAATTCATCCATTTGTTTTACTAATATCAATAACTTTCATCCAGATTTTAGCAAGTCTTGGTGTTTGTTTGGGGAGGGGTTTGACAACTTCATCCACTTCTTTCCACCTTTTTTTAGTGTTACGGTAGCCAGTGTCAAGTTGAGGTAAGATTTAGGAAAAAAGGACCCTGGATTTCACAACTCATCACCAACGATTCAGAAAATTACTTGTGAGCAGTGATTTTTTTGGGCACGTTTGCTCAAAGCGTCGTAAATATATTTTTGAGAGAATTTTGGAAACATATTCTCCTTTTGTAGTGGATGAAACACCTAAATTGCTACATAATGTTGAGAAAATGTAGCTCTTTTCATATTGAATTGTGGACTATTTTAAAAGAAGAAACGAGTTTTCATCCATGCTTTGAATATGGCATGGATGGACGTAAATATAGCTTCGTCACTCAGCGAAATCGCTTTCTACACGGATCTAAGCTCATGGGTCCCCATTTCCCAACAAGTACAGATTCTTTAAAAAAATTCTGAGGTTAACCCCAAAGCGTCATTGGGGACGAAAACTGTCCTTGATTTTTGAAGTTAAATTAAATTTGATCAAATTACTATTTTTAGTAAGTTTTATTTTTGAAAAGTTCTTTTTGAAATTTAGTTTTAGCTTCAACAATTTGATTTTGCAGATGATTGATTATGATTTTTCTATTCAAGATTTTGAGCATGGGTGTTCATTGCAATCTTGACTTTATGTAGTGCTAAGGGCTCTTGGGAATGAGCCTCAAATACATTAGATTTTTGAGAAAAAATCATTTTAGAAATTCATTTAAAAAAATTGCAAAGTAAATTTTGAGAAGTCATAAATTGATTGGGGTTATGCATGTTAGGCCCTTTAACCTTATATTTTTTTGATGACCAAATTTTTTAATTTCACATGTGAAAAGAAAATTGAAAGACTTCAAATCACTTTTACAGTTTTAACACCCTCATGATCAAACATTATAATCTTTCAATATATAAGAAATATTGTTGTGTTTTCTATTCTGTCGTCTAGCTTGATTTTATATGGTTACAATTAAAAAAAATTGATACAACTTATCAAAATATTGACTTTTTGTTCACAAGCCCCGGAACTGCAATGTCAATTGGGGGTTAAAGGCCCTTGTGTCAAACTTGGGCGCTCCAAATTATCAAACCAGGCCACAAATTTGACGCCTTCCTAAGTTTTGGGACGCCATTGCCTTTTAATTTTGGGAAATTTTGAAAAACACCCCTAGATTTTACTATATTTTGAGAAACACCCTTGTAATTTTGAAATTGCAAACACACTACTGTAAGAGCTCTCCTACAGCACCCTACCTAAGCCTTGTTCTCCTCGGTCGTAAAGGCTTCCTTGTTTTCAATCACCAATAGCACTCGACATGTCCCTGTGTAGGTCGCGGGGCCTTCAAATTGAGCCGCATTCTTGTCAAATTTCAGCTTTCAGCACGTCTTCACAGTCCCTAACCAGCATTGTTCATGCACAACTCCACTCCAAAGCCAGGTGTAACCATGCAATTTGTTGTAATGTAGGTGTAGGCCCTGAAGGTTTCAAGGTTGCATGAGAACATCAAGCCTTGCCGTGAAAGTTCACATCATTCTCCCCATGAAATCTTATTTATCTAGGTGTTGCAAAGCGTGCTGTAGGAGATGCCCTAAGTATTCCACATTACATTGATGCAATTGAATTATGGTCGGCAAAAAATATACAAACACCTTGCAACCACTCATGTATGATACAAAAGAACACCAAAATATCTCCATCTAATTTACCACCAAACAAACAACTTAGCATTACATGGTAAAGTTAATCCATTAACATATTTACATATTCATTTTACAATTGAAAGATACACCTTCAATGAATAAAGAGTTTGTGGAATTGGGTGTGGAAGCATTGGGGTTAACCCCAAAATGACCCTGGATAATCTTGAGCATCTAGGAATTTGCTTTAATTTGAACAAAAATTCAACATTTTGATAAGTTGTATCAATTCTTTTTGAATTGTAACCATATGAAATCAAACTAGGCATGTTAGAGATCACATTACAAAAGAAAACACTACACACTACGAGAGAAAGGGCCATTTTTGATTAAGGATTTTGACTACAAAAAAGACTAACATGACTAATACTAATTGACTAGTCAATATGACCACATGTAGTCATAAATGGTTTAATTAGTCAAGAATATTTTAATTTATGACTACAAGTAGTCATATTTTAAACCACTTGACTGATACTAAACTAGTCAAATGGTCTTAGTCGTTGTCTTGTTTTGGTAGTCAAAATCCTTAATCAAAAATGACATTTTTTCTTATATTGTACTATATGTCTTATGGATTGAAAGATTAATGTTTGATCATGAGGGTGTTAAAACTATGAAAGTGATTTGAAGTTTTTCAATCTTCTTTTCACATGTCAAATTAAAAAATTTGGTCACCAAAAAAATATAAGTTTAAAGGGCCTAACATGCATAACCCCAATCAATTTATGACTTCTCAAAATCTACACCACAATTTTTTGAGATGAATTTGTAGTGTGATTTTTTCTTAAAGATTTAGTGAATTTGAGGCTCACTCCCAAGAGCCCTCAACACTACATAAAGTCAAAATTGCAATGGACACTTGTGCACAAAATCTTGAATAGAAAAATCATAATCAATCATTTGCAAAATTAGATTGTTGAAGCTAAAACCAAACTTCAAAAAAAATCTTTCAAAAAATAAATTACTAAAAATAGCATTTTAGTAAACTTTTATATAACTTCAAAAATTGATTGAGGACAGATTTTGTGCTCAATGTCGATTTGGGGTTAAGCGTGCATGCGATTCAATGTATCATTGCCATGTACGTGCTTTATAGAATCCCTATAAGGAAATTTTTGCAATTTTGAAAATCACAAGAAATGGTCCCTCAGTGTTTTTCTCAATTGACCTAATATGATGTTATCAGCAAATGCCCGTGAAAATCCATACAAGATATCTACATCAAGAAAAAACAAAGGCGTTCTTTGCTGAGCTGGAGTTATGTTTCGAGAAACGGTCGATGCAATCACCGAATCTCGTGGGTCCGTGACGCATGAGAAGGTTCCAGCCTGGTAGAATGATCATCACTCTCCATGCAAAGTTAGTTGCAAGAGATACAAAGGCTCAATTCCGTAGGACTTTGTATCTGAACTTCTCCCTTGTTTACAAATTTCGCAGCATCCAAAACTGAATAGGGAATTGATATGCGTA